>JANSJP010000011.1:0-600000 GCA_024734325.1 Lactarius hatsudake | reverse complement strand
GCAGGGCCATGGAGCGGATGCTCCTTTGGGAGTGTTGCGATGCGAGTTGTCGCCCTGTGGAGGTGCTTTTCAGCTTCTAGTTTTAGCGGGAGGATGTGAGCATGCGCATCCAGGACGTCTGTGGGCGACGTCCTTAAGCCTCCTGTGATTGCCAGAGCTCCGGCCCTTTGGATGGTTGTGAATTTGTTCCCGCGTCTTAGTGTTCTGCCGGTCTTCTCGTTCGTTTTGTTTCGGCCCTCCGCGCTGCCCCATACGTCGACCGCATATAGTATGCGGGGAATCGCTACGCTTGTATATAGCCTTCTTGCGTATTTCGGCGTGATTCCCCAGCTCGGGGCGGCCGCCCTTCTGATCTGTCCGGCCCATTTCATGCCTTTTTCCAGGGCGTAGTTGTGCTGCGCGCCCCAGGTGAGGTGTTGATCAAAGAAGACTCCTAGGTATTTTGCGGTCTTCGAAGGGGTGAGCGTGGTGTCGAGCAATTTCATGGGGCTTCTTTGTTTCTTGCAGTTCTGGTGAGCGAAGTCAATCAGCGCGAGTTTACTGAACTCAAAGCGAGAGTTGTGGGCTTTAGACCAGTCGATCGCGCCGCCTTCCCTTGTCATCATGTCCGTAAGCGTATCATGCGTGTCTGTGAAGCTCTTCCCGATGGCGATTAGGATAGCGTCGTCTACGTAGGCTATTGCTGATTCGCTGTCTTTGTTTGGGATGTCTAGGATATCCGCGTTATAGTATTGGTAGAGTATCATGGACATGGGGTCTCCCTGTCCTATCCCATTGTTGATCGGGATACTATCTGAGACGAAGTCGTCGAATTTCAGCGTAGTGGATCGGTTCTGGAGTAGATTACGAGTGAACTTCACCAGTTTGTCCGGTACGCGTCGTCTTTTCATGTTGCGGATCAGTCTCTCGTTTACGGCGTTGGGGAATGCGCCTTCTATGTCCAGGAAGAGGACCGAGGCCACTTTCTTCCTCCTCCACGCATCTTTGATCTGGATTGTGAGCGTATGCATCGCGTCCGTGGTTGTGCGAGCTGGGGCGTCCACCGTAGTGATGTTGGGGGAGGAGTTGATGCTTCTCAGAGTAGTAAGAGAGTTGTTCTGCCATTATGGACGTTAGTACTTTCGCGAGCGTGTTAAGAAGAGCGATAGGCCTGTAGGCCTTGGGGACGTCATATCTAGGTTTGCCCGGTTTTCTAAGTACTACGGTCGTGAATGTCTTCCATGGGCTGTAGTACAGTCCTTTGTTGACGATGGCGTTGTAGATCGCCCATAGTCTGTTCACGAGTAGGTCAGCGCACTTGATTAGAGCAATGTTAGGAATCCCGTCAGGGCCTGGGGCCTTGTAGGGTCTTAGCCGTGCTATGTGTTTGCGGATTTGTTCTTTGGTGATAGCTTTCAGCGTGCCAATTGGGGGGGGGTACTCTGGACTGTCTGGGTCAGCGGTCGGGTCTGGTGGTTTGCTGGGGAAGAAGGTCTTGGCCAGTACTGCGCTTTTGTCCGAGTTCTGGCTGATGGTTCTTTCTCCCGAGGCGTCTTGAACTTTCAAGCTTGGGATTCTTGTCTTACCTCCGTCGCTTGCCGGCGCCGATATGTATCGGTGTGCCGTCCAGATATCTGGGTCGGTCGCTTTTTCCAGCCAGTCCCTCCAGTGGTGTTGCTTCGTGTATTGCACGGCCTTGTCGTATTTTCTGCGGGTGAGTTTGAGTAAGGCGTGAGTCTGATGATCTGGGCGGTCTCTGAGTTTATACGCTGCTCGTCCGAGCTTTTCCGTTTCCTTTCGCAGGAGTTTTAGCTCCTTTGTCCACCATCGCTTTGACCTGGTGTTGATGTCCGTGATGGGGACTTCGGCCGCTATGGTTTCCTGTAAAGCGCGCGTCAGCCTGTCGCATTCTATGTCTAGACGAGTTTGAGAGGATATCGGATTGGGGACGCCCATGCTTGCGATCTTTCCCTCCATTATTTTGCGGAATTTGTCCCAGTCAACGTCTCTGAAGTTTCTGGTGATCTGTGCGGGAGATTTAGTCAGCTCGAAGTCTATGACTGTGACGATAGGAACGTGGTCCGAGTTGACTCCCTGTGCTTCGGGGAGCGTGTCGCAGGTAATAACTGCGTCTAGGCTGTGTTCCGTCATGAACACGTTGTCTAGTCTTGTCCACTTTTTTGTGACGTGGTGGACGTGGGTTGGGGTGCCTTTGGCTAGCGCCATGTCCATACCTAGGTTGGCTACGCTTTTGAGGAGCAGTTCTGTTACGAACTGTCCTGGCTTCCTCCTTTGCGTCTCCCATCTCCTGTACTTTTACGATACGTTCCCGTGACTTGCGCTTCTCGGCTCTCATTCCGCGTCTTGCGCCTCGGCGATAGGATGGCCAGTTTTACGCTTTGCTTCATCCGCTGACCATTTCTCAGTCACGCGTCGCCCCGCGGGATTCCCTTGTACTACATATGACTATTCCCTTTGTTCCGGTTCTTGTACGATTACACCAGACTCGCGCCATATGTTTGTGTAGCACAAACATCCTGTAACAGTATATAAGTCGCGCCCTACCTAGCATGTACGGTAGACTTGACTTCTTGTGTAATACCACGTTGTCTTTGCCTCACGAACGACCTTTGACTCGCCTTTGCGCTTGAGTCCATACTTTCGCTCGCCGTTGCGCTTGAGCCTTGCCTTTCTACTATTATCCTCGGTTCCAGGGAAACCGAGCGATACTTGTGCATCATCGAACTGAGCTTTAGCCGGCTCGCGCTTTTCCGATCCCGTTGACTTAACGCGGTACACGTCGTACCTAACGCCCCCGTGGTGGCGTTACATTAAGTCAAGTCTCTCACAGTGGCGAATCTTCACAGTCGCTCCAGATCCCAGTTTCAGGCAGAATATATCGACAGATACAGTGACGACGAGCTCTCCGATAAAGTCAAAGGAGCCGTCGTTTGGAAGGAACACGAAGGAGTGGAGGGATACTTCCTCTTCCACCCTAACACCCAGAAATACCGACAGGTTCACTATCTCGAAGAGCTACGACAGTGGGCATACATCGACTACTCCGCAAAGAAAGGCCAGTGGTACACTATCAGCATAGTACCCCAGGCACTCGGAGTTGGACCCCTCGCAACTCATACTCCTTCCGGTATTGCCATCGACGACGATTCTCCATCACCCAGTGTCTCTGTACCCACAACAAATCTACCCACTATCGACCCGACGACTCACTTCCAAACTCACGTCATGTCCCAGACCCAGCATGCCTCGGCTAGCACAACCCTCACTAGTGGAGCAGGAGGATCCTCCGGAGCATCGGGCTCAGGAGGAGGAGCACCGAACCCGCCTAGTGGCGGTGCGCCGATACCACCATCCGGCGGTGGCGGTGGCGGTGGCGGTGGCGGTGGCGGTGGCGGCGGCGGTGGCGGTGGCGGTGGCGGTGGCGGTGGCGCCGCGCCAGGAGTAGCCGCACCTGTAGCGCCGGCCCCTGGAGGGAACGGACGACTGGGAGGAAACCCTCCCCCCGAGTTCACCGGAGTCAGAGACGAAAGCAAGGCCTTCTTACGGGCATTCCGACTTTACAAGGAGATGAATCCCACCGTCGACCAACTCGCAATCCCCGCGTCACGAGCCATGACGTTCCTGTCGTACATTCGAGGCCCATTAGTAAACGATTGGGTCGATGAACAAGCGCAATGGCTGGAAGATCAGATTGCGGCGGGAGTTCTCCGACAAAACGAGGTCTTATGGACCACCGTCAGAGATCGGTTCGTACAAGCTTACACCGACACATCCGAGCAGACCAACGCACGAAAAGCACTCCAAACCCTCACGATGAAGGGAGGAGACATCGACACTTATGTCGCAACATTCCAAAATCTCGTCACGAAGGCGGGGTACAACCCCGACGAAGCCACAACGCTGGAGTTATTCCAGGATGGACTCCCGAACCAGTTAGTAGTCAACGCTGTCCGCTTCCAGCACCCTGTCAACTGGGAGCAGTGGAAGGCGGCTGCCCGGTTACAGCAGGCTGAATATCTCATCTTAAAGGATCGCCTCGGCAAGGGCAAGCCCCAGCGGAAGAAAGGAGGACAGAGTAGAGAGCAGTGGGTCCAGGCCCTCAAAGGAACTCGCGACCCAAACGCCATGGATGTTGGACGCGCCCGAGCCTCCGTGGCCCTTACCGACGCCGACAAAGCCTCCCTTCAAAAGGAGGGACGATGTTTTAGATGTCGTGCGCAAGGGCACATCTCGCGTAACTGTCCTCAAAAGGGCGTGCGAGTGGCTGCCACTACGTCTGCCTTGGCGTCATCCCCCATGCCCCCGCGATCACCAGCCCCGACTCCCTCGGGTTCAGGTTTACCAGCTCCCGCCGTCTCTTCTTTCGCCATACAATCTAGTCGCGTACTATCGAATGAAGAGCAGGCGGATCTACAGATCGCAGCGATGAAGGCACAAACCCAGGAGGTACGGGACCTCATGGTAGACAAGTTATTTGGACGGGAGGATTTTCTCGACGCTTGAACCCGGCGGCCTGGGCTAGAGCATTAAACTTGAACGTGTACACTAGTAGGTTTCGATCTATGCGAATCCCAGTTTTGTTCAAATCAGTACACGCAACGGCCGAACGACAAGTCCTCATCGATTCAGGAGCTACCGACAACTTCATATGCTCCTCACTGTTAAAACGACTCCAAATTGGGACGCGAGAAGTAACTCATCCCATCCGTATTTGGAACGTAGATGGCACCCACAACCAGGACGGCGCCATCACTCATTACACCGACCTCACCGTACGAACGGGAACAGAAGAAAGGACGCTTCGCTTCCTGGTTACTAACTTGGGAAGAGACGAAGTGATCCTAGGATACCCTTGGTTTACGGCCTTTGAGCCCAAGATCAAGTGGGGAGACGCAACGCTGAACGAAGAGTTTCAGCCGGTTGTGGTCTCGAGCCTTCGCTTGTCAGACGAAGCCACGCCCATGGAAGCCTCCATCCGGGCGTTGGAGACGTATGAACTTGACGAGGAAGCGTGGGAGCAGCTCATGGACGACGAGCGGGAACCCCAGATTGCGTTTTTACGCAAAACCACAACCGCGTCCGAGTTGGCACAACAAGAGGCGGCAAAGAAGAAGGAGCGGACCTTTGAGGAGATGATCCCCGAGGAGTATCGATGTCACCGTAAAATTTTTGACGAAGAGGCATCTCACCGCTTCCCTCCATCTCGCCCCTGGGATCATGCTATAGACCTCCTTCCTAACGCCCCCGCCTCGCTGGATTGTAAAGTCTACCCACTCGCGCAGAATGAACAGGAAGCCCTAACCACCTTCCTGAACGAGCAACTGGCGAAAGGGTACATTCGTTCGTCCAAGTCGCCATACGCATCCCCCTTCTTCTTCATCAAGAAGAAGGATGGCAAGTTACGCCCCGTCCAAGATTACAGACGACTAAACGAACTCACAGTCCGGAATCACTACCCGCTCCCCCTGATCCCCGAACTCATAGACCGGATACGCGACGCACGCCTCTATACGAAACTCGACGTCAAATGGGGGTACAATAACGTACGAATCAAACTAGGGGATGAGTGGAAAGCCGCCTTTAAGACCAACCAGGGGTTGTACGAACCCCTCGTCATGTACTTCGGGCTCACCAACTCTCCCTCCACGTTCCAAGCGATGATGGACGACACTTTCCGACCACTCACCCTGACAAACGAAGTAATCGTCTATATGGACGATATCCTAATTGCCACACCCCTTGACTATCCCCATCATCGCACCGTAGTACATGAAGTTCTCCGCTTGTGCGAAGAACACGACCTCTATATCAAACCCGAGAAGTGCGAATTCGAGGTGTTGGAGGTCGAGTACCTGGGACTAATCATAGGCCATGGAAATCTCCGGATGGACCCCGTTAAAGTACGGGGTATCCGAGAATGGCCCGCTCCAAGGAATCTCCGCGAAGTACGCGCCTTCCTCGGATTTTGCAACTTCTATCGGCGATTCATCCGCGGTTTCTCCGCACTCGCGCGACCTCTACACGACCTTACCCGTAAAGACACCCCGTGGTACTGGGGGCAACGGGAACAAGACGCATTCGACAACGTTAAACGTAGCATCGAACGCGAACCCACACTCCTATTCCCTGACCTTACTAAACCATTCGAACTCGAGGTCGACGCGTCCAACGTCGCCATCGGAGCCGTGCTTAATCAGCTCGGCCCGGATAAAAAACTACACCCTGTTGCATTCCACTCAGAGTCCTTCAGCCAGGCGGAACGCAACTATGATATTTACGACAGAGAACTACTGGCAGTCGTTAAGGCCCTACGAACGTGGCGCACATATCTAGTCGGCTCCCCTCACAAAATTATTATCCACACCGACCACGCCAACCTTCAGTACTGGAAGGAGCCCAGAAAGATCAGCAGACGAGTCGCGCGCGAGTTCCTGGAACTCTCGGAGTACGATTTTCTCCTAAAGCACGTCTCTGGAGTCAAGAACAGTCGCGCGGACGCCCTATCGCGAAGAGTAGACTACGCGGCCCACGAAGAGGACAACAATGACATTATTGTCCTCCCCGCGGACCGTTTCCTTCGAGCGACGGAAATGTCCATGCACGATATGGACATTTGGACCCAGATATCGCAGAACCTTGACGAGAAGGAAGTACTGCGATGGGTCGAGCCCCATAACCTACGGAAAGTGGGGGGGCTGTGGTGGAAGAACGACGCACTAGTTGTCGTGGGCGACAACGACCTTAAACGGGGGGTAATCACCTTTTTCCACGATACGCCAGCCATGGGACACCCAGGAATCGCAAACACCTACGAACTATTACGACGCGACTACTGGTGGCCCAACATGCGCAAAGATGTGGAAGATTATGTCAAAGGATGCGCGACATGTCAAGCGAACAAAATCAACCCCCACCGTCAGAAACCACACCTATTCCCCATCACCACAGACCCGCACGCCGAACCATTTGAGGTCGTCGCTATGGACTTCATTACCAAACTCCCTCCGTCCGACGGATACGACTCTATACTCACAATCACGGACCACGATTGCTCGAAGGCCTCAATCTTCATTCCGTGCAACGAGTCGATCTCAGCGGAAGGAGTAGCGCGACTATACCTTCATCACGTGTACCCACATTACGGCATACCCCGAAAGATCATCACGGACCGAGACCCCCGATTCACCTCCGCATTCATGACCAACCTCTGCAAGGTCCTCGGAATCCGTCAGAATATATCGTCCGCCTACCACCCTCAGACCGATGGGCAGTCAGAACGGACAAACCAATGGCTAGAGCAGTACCTCAGACACTGGAGTAACGTGCAGCAGGATAATTGGGCGGAAGCCTTACCGGTTGCCCAATTTGCGCACAACGCCTGGCCCAACGCGACCACAAAGGAATCGCCCTTCTCGCTCATCATGGGGTGGGAACCACGTACCGTGTGGACGCCGAAGCCCACATCGTCCCCATCTGTCGAACAACGCCTAGAAGACATGGTCATCAGACGACAGCACGCACAAGATTGCATCAGACACGCGCAAGAATTGATGGCGAAAAGGGGCAAGACGCGCTTCATCCCTTATCAAGAAGGCGCAATGGTCTGGTTGGAGGGTACGAACCTCCGAACCTTCTACCCCACTGCGAAACTCGCCCCAAAACGCCATGGACCATTCCGAGTAAAGCGGGTCCTTTCCGATGTTTCGTACGAGTTAGAACTCCCGAACACGTGGAAGATACATCCGGTCTTCCATGCGAATCTCCTTACACCATATAAGGAGACGGAGCTACACGGCGCAAACTTCACGCGCCCACCCCCGGATCTGATTGATGGAGAGGAAGAGTTCGAAGTGGAGCGCATCCTTCAGTCCCGATCACATGGACGAGGGCGCAAACTTCAATTCCTCGTCCAATGGAAGGGCTTCCCGATAAGTGACAGCACGTGGGAACCTCTTGAGAATGTTCGACACTCCCCAGATCTCATCGCCGATTTCTATCGCCTAAATCCTACCGCCGAAGGGGCTGGACGAAAGATATAAGACACGCCCCTCCAACATCGTCAACGCCCCACCCCCATTATGACTACCACTCCCATTGTCTCTACCATTCAGACTCGTCGTCCCGTCGAGATTATCCTTGAAAACCTGACTGTTCCTTCGCAGGACCTGGGTGTCCCCTCCGAACCGGAGGGTCGCACGCCGTATTCTGTAATCCCTGACACACCCCCACTCCCCATACTCGCACTCGCTACCTCGGCCCTAGCATCACTAACCGAGGAATCCACAACGACCACTGAGCCACCCGAACCCCCTCGACCCATTATTGTCCCCTTCTCCGTTGACACACCAGTCACCGTCCATGTCCCCCGCTACACCAACGTACCCTCCCGAGTCCACCGTCCCTCTCTCCCCCCCTCCACCGCACCTTCACACCGATTCCTCAGACTCGTAAGGTCGAGCCTGACCCCCGCCCTCGCCCTCCTAGACGATGAGGAGGACAAGGAGAATGAAGACCCCGGCATCCCTTTCTTCCTTAACGACCCCGAATCACCCACTTTCTTCCCGCTTCTCGTCGGCGAGACGGGGACTGTCAAACAGACGGCACGATACATCTACTACCGTCACAACTACCAAGAGGTCGTCGGAACTATGGGGAAGGGTCATCCCTGCTACGCATCGCAGGTCTTCCTCAATGAGGTTTATACGGGGCAACTTGCACAGCACATTACGGACAACCAACTCAACATGTTCCACCCCCACGACCCCCGCACCATCGTTCTTAACGAGGTGCTAATCGAACTTCATAACCCCCGTCTCCACGCCGAAATCTCTCGTCTCCGCGAATGTCTTACGCGCCGAGACGCCATTCGTACTCGCCAATCGGACATCCGACGTCTCGAGACAGAACTGACGCGGGATCAGTTCCATCTCGATATGGATTTCCCCTCGGTCCGGAGGCGTCTTCAATACGCTCGGGCCATCCCTCTCATTGCCGACAAGTACGCCGAGCTTCACGCAAAGCCCGTGCGACCCCGAGGCTCGCCAGAGCCTATTCCCCTCGCTGTCACGGACGCGTATTATTTTTTATCTTATTTTTGCGTATTTATACGCATTTATTTGGTAAAAGATATAAAGGGCTGAAGTACTGACACCAGTCAGCCACACGGAATGCCACCCATGTGCACGTGATCGTGGGACAAGAGTCCCTTATACGTTTAGCTAAGTTCTGATTGGATGGAAGGAGATGGAAGACTCTAGAAGGATCTAGAACGCAGTTACGTCATGATTAGTAGTTTACGCTTACTCGCTGTATTAGGTTTTACTCAGCAAGTGGAGCCGCTCGTAAGCGCGATGACATGTGCATCAGTCAGCACAATAAGATGCGCTATTATTAGACACGACGCGTCAGCTCCTGAGTCAAGGAGTCTTACTGTACACTTAGTAATAGTGTTTAGACTCAGTTCAAGCTCAGCCGCAGTAGTGTATATAAACCCCCATGTAGCGTCCTGAGTGGAACCAACTTGTCCTCTTGGTTCTCCACTCAGGTGCGTATCCACTGTACCTCCTATATCCTCCAATCTAACTTGTCCTCTTGGTTCTCCACTCAGTGTGCCGCCGTGTGACCTTGTGGTTAAAGTCCTGTATAAGGTCTTATACGTTCCACGCACTCCACGTCGACTGCACATCTAGCGCGTGACTTGTCTCCGCGTTAAGTTGGGTGTGTCACCGGTTCAGTTCACTTAACCCTTCGCCTTGCTTAACGTAGCGCGGCAGTCGCACCGCTACATTAGGACAAGTTCCTTTTCAACTCCTGAGCCCTGTTACGCTCACCAGTCCCATTACTCCCTCTAGGTGGTTGACGACCATCAGTCCCTTGTATTATCCACCTCACTCTTTGCCTGTGGACCTCCGTAAGCAGAATCTGTGCTATTGTGGTACAATTGTAGTGTCCGTAAAGTCGGCATACATTGTGCTTGCCTATAGGCGTTCTATCTGAGTTCAGTAGAACGCTTGGGTACTTGCTGCAGAACTGGTCACCACGCCAGATAAGCTGCAGTAGGACGAGAAGCCAGCCAGGCCCAGCCTGCGACAGCTGTACGCGTAGTAAACAGAAAAGTTTGAGAGCGCTTCGGCGTGAGAGGCAGCCAACAGGTCGAGAAGACTGAGGCAGACAGCCTTGTGGCTCTATACATACCCCTACCCCACTCCTGAGTGTTCCGTTATCGCCGCAGCCTCGCGCAGTGTGAAACAATCACTGTGTATTGGTCTTGCTTGATCGGACTCTCCTATCATCTTCGAGTTAGCGTTTCGCGCTCGTCGTATCACGTCGTCTTTTAACCCACCTATCCCCACACATCTCTCAACGCTGCCTCGATTATTCGAGAACGCTCGCGCCCGTCTACGCCGTCTCTTCAGGAGGAGACAAGCTTCTATTACACCACCCCAGACTCAAGCCTCTGCTTCGGCATCGCTTCACGTACATCAGGATTCCCAGTCTGAACAAGACCGGATTCCCTCACCAATCTTTACATCTCGGTCCCGCACAGAATCGGCCGAATCTTTCCACTCCGCTCACTCCTCCTCCAACGAGACACTCGCCCAGTCCGGCGAAAGCTTCGTAGACGAAGACGGTGTCAACATCCGAGTTCAAACTTTCCAGTTAGAACTCCCCCCACGTAACCTCGCCGAACAATACGTTCAGGCAATTTATCACGAGCCCGGATTCGTCAACGGGCTCTTAGAACTCTACGGCTTCCAGTACCTAGTAGACGGTACCAACTTCACTGTCCCCGAGCTTGTAGCAGCCGCTGCAAACTTAATCCCACACCTCTCTCCCCCTCCCTCCGAACGTGGCTCCTCCCCGGAAAGGGAAGCAGACAGCTCGTCTAGCTCAAGCCCAGTATCCTCAAGGAGCTCGCTCGAAGTTTCACCTCCCGCCGCCCACTAAAGCCGAAAGGGAATACATCTCTCGTATCCAAGACTGGGACGAGATCTCCCCTGACGAACAGTTAGAACTCCTACAAGAGTTCCAAAGGGCGCAGGACAAAGCTGAGAGAGAAGAGAGACAAAAAGAACTAGACAAGATGAGTCAACCCGCCGGAAGTTCAACAACCCCCGCTGCCCCCGCCCCACCACCTACGCTAGACGATTGTCTAGCACTCATAAACCAATTGGGCCTCGCTATGGGCCAGCTTGCACAACAGGTCGCTGACCTAACCACGCAAGTGACCATAAGTTCGAGTCGCCCCTCGTCGGGAAAGCAGAAGGAAGTAGTGGCCCGTCCCAAAGCTTGGGATGGGAAAGGCAACTCCACAGATGCCCGTCACTTCCTTGCCGCCTTCCGTAACTGGGCAGGGTCAACTGGGGACGCGATGAATACGTGGGACGCCACCACAAGCACGTGGTATGCAGACGAACACCGCTGGATAGCGGCTGTTCTCAACTTGATGGAAGGGGACGCGAAAACCTGGGCCCTCCCATACCTGGAGCAGGCCAACTCAGGGGGAACCCCATTCACCGGAACCTTCCAAGGTTTCGTAAACGAGTTTAACCGCAGGTTCAGCCCCCTAGACGTGCAGGAGATAGCACGTGAAGAATTAAAAAGACAAAACAAGGGAAGAAGCCAGTCTCGGAATACATGTCGGTATTCGAACAGTACTCAGGACAGACAGGGTGGTCCAAGGAGGACCTACGCACCCGCTTCTACGATGGACTCAACGAGGACATCAAGGACGTTCTGGCCTGGTCAGAAAAGCCTTATAAGACCTACGAAGAGCTCAAGCAGTCGGCGCAGACCATTGATCAGCGTATGCGCCAGCGAAGAGCTGAGAAGTCCGGGAAACCGACTTCGTCAAATCAAACCTCGTCCCCCGACCCTAACGCCATGCAAGTAGACGCCACACGTCAGCAAGGCACCCAGAAGAAAGGGGACACATTTAAAACAAAGGCTGAGTACCAGAGCTGGATGAAGGGGAAGTGCTACGGGTGTGGATCACCCGACCATGTCAAGAAGGATGGAAACCACGACAGAGACGTTTGCAACCACTGTCAAAAGACCGGACATCGGTCCAACGTCTGTCAGCTCAAGAAAATGGGGAAACCAGGAAAGGCCAAAGTAGCGGCCACTACCACGGAATCCCCAAGCCCACCATCATCAAGTACTGCGGTAGCTGCCGCTTCACCAAGCACCACTCCGGCAAAGACGTCACAGGCAGACGTAGCCAAATTGATGGAGATGGTAACCCGCCAGCAGGAGCAGTTAGAGGCTCTCAAAGCGGCTTTTTGATTAAGGGGTCGCGTATAGCTGCGACCGGCCCCTCAACAGTAGATGAGACGGACTTATGTACCTGTACCATATGTTCTCGTGTTTCGGACTCATTTTCTGTAATTCGTACTCACACAGTTTCTGCCTGTAAGTTAGATAGTAGTGTCGGTTCCGTTTCTTGTCTTCCCGGTCCCTCCACATTTACATCTGCCTCGGAGATGAACAATACTAGTAGTGTTTCTGTTGCTCCACCCTTTCTCGAAGCAGCGCCGCACGTGATGATTTCTGATGCAGCACTGTCTTCAACTATTATTCCCGAAACAAAAGATAAAAAATCACATTTTCATATTTCTGTGTATTTAAAAGGACGTCATCGTACTGTAAAAGTAGCAGCAATGGTAGACTCTGGGGCAACTTCGTTGTTCCTAGACAAAAAGTACGCTGACCGCCATAAAATGTTGCAGGTTCCTCTAGAGCACCCCATCACGTTGTACAACATCGATGGAACGCTCAATGAAGCTGGCAGTATCACCCATAAAGTCAGACTCACCCTCCAAGTAGGACCCACTGAAGACAGTCATGACTTCTTAGTCACTTCACTGGGCCCAGAGGACGTCATTTTGGGACTGCCGTGGCTAAGATTGAGGAACCCAAACATAGATTGGCAGGAAGGCACCATGCGCCTCAACTCAACCGCTGAAACAGCGCAACCAGAGTTGGAGGTAGAGGTGACGCGCATTATGGCAAACCGTATGGAACGTCGCCGTCTCCTTGCGGAGAAAGTGCTCGATACGGCCCAAGACGAAGTGTTTTGCTTAGCAGGCTTCACATATTCTCAACAGATCGCTGAGAAAGCCACAGCCGCTAAACCTAAGAAAACCTTCGAAGAGATGGTGCCAGAGCACTATAGAGACTTCGCGAAAGTATTCTCTGAGGAGGAATCCCAGAGGCTCCCCGAACACCAACCATGGGATCACGCCATAGACCTAGAACCGGATGCAGTCAAGCACTGGAAGGTCAAGTCGTACCCCATGTCGGTTAACGAGCAAGAGGAATTGGATAAGTTCCTGCAAGAGCACATTTCTAAAGGATACCTGGTCCCATCTAAGTCCCCGATGGCCTCACCAGTATTCTTCATAAAGAAGAAAGACGGAAAGTTACGTCTAGTGCAGGACTATAGGCGGCTTAATAAGATCACCATTAAAAACCGCTATCCACTTCCACTCGCTGCCGACATCGTTAATCGGTTGAAGGGAGCCAAGTACTTCACTAAGTTCGACGTCAGATGGGGCTACCATAATATTCGCATCAAGCCTGGTGACGAATGGAAAGGTGCAATAGTCACAAACCGCGGCCTGTTTGAGCCAAAAGTAATGTACTTTGGCATGACCAACAGCCCGGCCACCTTTCAAGCCCTCATGAACGCCGTATTTGCCGATCTCATCGCCTCAGGAGAAGTCGCAGTCTATATGGATGACATCCTCATCTATAGTCAAGACCTGGAGCATCATCGCCAGATAGTACGCGAAGTGCTCAAACGTCTAAGAGACTACGACCTCTATCTCAAACCTGAGAAGTGCGAATTTGAGAAGCAAGAAATGGAGTACTTAGGGATGATTATCCGTCCCGGAGAAGTGCAGATGGACCCTGGCAAGGTCTCTGCAGTAAGGGAGTGGCCAACACCTACAACGCTCAAAGAGGTTAGAGCGTTTGTTGGGTTCGCCAACTTCTATCGTCGGTTCATTAAGGACTTCGCGGCCATCGCCCGACCCTTACATGACCTTACGAAGAAAGATACTCCATGGCATTGGCATTCGGAGCAGCAGGCTGCTTTCGACAAGCTTAAGGAGCGTTTCGTACAAGAACCTATCCTAAAGGTGTACGATCCAAACCTCCCCACGCGTGTCGAAACCGATGCCTCTGGATTTGCTACTGGCGGGATACTCACTCAGAAGTACCCAGACGGTCTTTGGCACCCAGTTGCGTATCGCTCTGAGTCTATGAGCAAAGAAGAACGCAACTACGAGATCTACGATAGAGAGATGCTCGGCTTAATCCGCGCCTTAGAGGACTGGAGACATTTCCTCGAAGGCATCTCCTTTGAAGTGATCACCGACCATAAGAACATGGAATGGTGGGCAAGCATGAAAGACTTAAACCGCCGGCAAGCTCGCTGGGCGCTGTATTTAAGTCGCTTCGCCTTCAAAATCACTTACAAGAAAGGAGACTCTATGCAAGCCGACGCATTAAGTAGATTCTCAAAAGACCACGTCAAAGATAGTGAGGATAACCGCCAGGTTCAGGTGTTACAACCTAAGCATTTCCTCAATGCCGCCCAAGCCCACTTCCGCCCAGAAGTGGATTCCCTAGGCAGTCGCATTAAACTCGCGTCTATAAGAGAAGCCGAAGTCGTAGAGGGTCTTAAAAATTTACAAAAGACCGCTCCAAAGGCTCTTACAGACGGAGTTGCGCTGTGGGAAGAAGAAGACGGTTTTGTTTATCATAGAGGAAAGCTCTATGTACCCAACGACCGTGCCCTACGTAGAGACGTAGTAAAGTCATGTCACGACTCAATCACTACAGGGCACCCGGGTAAAAACGGAACCATCGAGCTAGTCAGTCGCTACTACTGGTGGCCACGCATGGCAGGCTTTATTAGCTCATATGTAGAAGGATGCGATCGATGCCAACGCTATCGCAAAGATCTGCACCCCAAAGCTATCATTCAGCCGCAAGAAGTACCTGAAGGACCATGGCAGCTAGTCGGCGTCGATCTAATCGGCCCACTGCCAATGTCACGTGGAAAGGACATGATCCTTAACATAGTGGATCATTACACGAAACAGATCCATCTATTTCCAGTGACTTCCCAGATTACGGCTGATGGGGTAGCATCCATCTACTTTGAACAAGTCTTCCCCTTGCACGGAATTCCTCGAAAGATCATCAGTGATCGAGGACCCCAGTTTGCTGCAAGGAGCATGCGGGCACTATACAAGCGACTAGGGATAGACGCAGGTCTCACCACCGCCTATCACCCTCAAGCTAATGGACAGGTAGAGCGCAAAAACCAAGAAGTAGAAGTCTACTTGCGCCTGTTCATTAGTAAGAGACAGGATGATTGGGCTGACCTGCTCCCTACAGCAGAATTCGTGATCAATAGCAGGCTCAACTCTGCAACAGGGCATACGCCCTTTGAGCTGTTGTATGGCTACACGCCAGACTTCACGATTCCTGCTGGTAGGCCTACCGGTATCCCAACGCTCGATAAGCGTCTACAAAACTTAGTTTCCACAAGGAAGGATGCAGAGGCCGCTCTACGCCTAAGTAAACGGCGAATGCAGACAGACGTTGAACAAAGACATAAGCCATACGTCTTCAACGTCGGGGATAAAGTCTGGTTGCAAGCCAAGCAAATAAAGATTCACCAGCAGTCGTCCAAATTGGGACCTAAGCAACTAGGCCCATTTGAAGTCACTAAAGTCTTAAGTGACGTCGACTACAAGCTTGCACTCCCCCCTGCATTACGGATCCATGATGTATTTCATGTAGACCGCCTCTCCCCTTACAAGGGAAACGAAGTTAACGGGCTTTTGCCACCTCCACCAGACCCCGTCACAGTCGAAGGCGAGGAAGAGTACGAAGTCGACCACATAAGAGACAGTAAACTCTTTGGTCGTACTCTTAAGTACCTCGTTCGATGGAAGGGTTACGGTGAAGGCGAGGACACTTGGGAGCCAGCCAAAAATCTAGCTCATGCCCCGGAAAAAGTACAGGAATTCCACTCCTTAAACCCGGGGGCACCTAGAAAAATAGCTGCTCTCATATACGCGTCCTTGCCTTGGCAAGCTTCTCATCAGTACACAGAGGCCAACGCGGACGTCGACCCTTAAGAAGGGGGGTGATGTCACGGACGCGTATTATTTTTTATCTTATTTTTGCGTATTTATACGCATTTATTTGGTAAAAGATATAAAGGGCTGAAGTACTGACACCAGTCAGCCACACGGAATGCCACCCATGTGCACGTGATCGTGGGACAAGAGTCCCTTATACGTTTAGCTAAGTTCTGATTGGATGGAAGGAGATGGAAGACTCTAGAAGGATCTAGAACGCAGTTACGTCATGATTAGTAGTTTACGCTTACTCGCTGTATTAGGTTTTACTCAGCAAGTGGAGCCGCTCGTAAGCGCGATGACATGTGCATCAGTCAGCACAATAAGATGCGCTATTATTAGACACGACGCGTCAGCTCCTGAGTCAAGGAGTCTTACTGTACACTTAGTAATAGTGTTTAGACTCAGTTCAAGCTCAGCCGCAGTAGTGTATATAAACCCCCATGTAGCGTCCTGAGTGGAACCAACTTGTCCTCTTGGTTCTCCACTCAGGTGCGTATCCACTGTACCTCCTATATCCTCCAATCTAACTTGTCCTCTTGGTTCTCCACTCAGTGTGCCGCCGTGTGACCTTGTGGTTAAAGTCCTGTATAAGGTCTTATACGTTCCACGCACTCCACGTCGACTGCACATCTAGCGCGTGACTTGTCTCCGCGTTAAGTTGGGTGTGTCACCGGTTCAGTTCACTTAACCCTTCGCCTTGCTTAACGTAGCGCGGCAGTCGCACCGCTACACTCGCCCCTCGTGACGCTGGACCCAGCGAGATGCCCCGCCTTCAGGGAGAAGGTGGTAAGCGTCGACGCAAATGTTTCCAGTGTAAGTCGGAGGACCACCTGGTGGCGCAATGCCCGGAGCGGAGGGCTCGCGAGCCGTGCCAGTGGTGTGGGAGCCGAGCGCATCGGCTCGACGTCTGTCTTATCCGACGTCTCTCCCCTATGACACCCGCACACGTCGACCCAGATTCCCGCCCTCGGTGGTGTGGGAAGTGCTTGAGGTATGACGCGACCCACGAAGAGATCAAATGCCCCATGTATGAGATGTGTTGGGACTGCGGTGAGAGGGGGCGTTTCATGTTCCTCCGTCGTCACACGTGCCCGCGCACCCCCTCCCCCGTACCTGCTAATATCCCTGCAGAGGAGGATTACGCGTACACCAGTGACTAGTCGAAGTCGTGGCGACTTCGATTCTAGTGGGGGGGTAATGTTACGAACTGTCCTGGCTTCCTCCTTTGCGTCTCCCATCTCCTGTACTTTTACGATACGTTCCCGTGACTTGCGCTTCTCGGCTCTCATTCCGCGCCTTGCGCCTCGGCGATAGGATGGCCAGTTTTACGCTTTGTTTCATCCGCTGACCATTTCTCAGTCACGCGTCGCCCCGCGGGATTCCCTTGTACTACATATGACTATTCCCTTTGTTCCGGTTCTTGTACGATTACACCAGACTCGCGCCATATGTTTGTGTAGCACAAACATCCTGTAACAGTATATAAGTCGCGCCCTACCTAGCATGTACGGTAGACTTGACTTCTTGTGTAATACCACGTTGTCTTTGCCTCACGAACGACCTTTGACTCGCCTTTGCGCTTGAGTCCATACTTTCGCTCGCCGTTGCGCTTGAGCCTTGCCTTTCTACTATTATCCTCGGTTCCAGGGAAACCGAGCGATACTTGTGCATCATCGAACTGAGCTTTAGCCGGCTCGCGCTTTTCCGATCCCGTTGACTTAACGCGGTACACGTCGTACCTAACGCCCCCGTGGTGGCGTTACAATCTCCCTGAGGTGTTTGGCGTTGGTCGGGTCAAAGGTGGTCGGGATTCTTGGGACAACGATGGGGAACGCTGCTTCTCTGACGCTTAAGCCTAAGTCGAGTTTCCTTGTGAACTCCAGCTCGTTGATGGGGGTGTTGAACCAGTCTGCCGCCTCCTTAGATGCGAATTGGATGATGAGGCTCCCGTTCTTCAGTTTGATGACTTCCTCGACTTTTGCGCCTTCGGGTGGAGGGGGGAGGATGCCTGCCAGGACTTTGTCTGCTCGCTCCTGGATTTCGAAGGTGTTCAGGTATGTGTCTTCCCCTTTCTCCGTGTCGAAGATGACTTGTCTTGCTTTTGTGTCCCTGCTTCTGTCGACACCGGCAAGGATGTCTTGCGGGGATCGGCCTCCGATGGTGCGCGTTGCAGAGGTTGGGGCCAGGGTTTGCTCCGCAATGAACTGCGTGCTGGTAAGGGCTTCCTTATAGGAGCGAGCGGTGCTGGCTGCTTGGGAGGTAGCTGCCGTGGCTTCTGTGACGCTCTTTGCCATGTCGGAGGCCGCTTTCTCAAGGGAGGCCGTAGTCTCTCCCAGGGTAACAATGGCGCTCTGTAGCGTGTCGCGGTCAGCTAAGGAGCTTTTGACTAGGTCACTTATCTTTCCCATCTCCCTTTGTAGCGAGGTCTCCAGACGGTCGCTCATTTTCTGTGTGAGGACGTCCACTGCTTGGGAGGGGTGTTGCGCCGTTGTGTTGTCGTGCATGAGTGCTGCCAGCGCTTGAAGGGATCTGGTCAGTCCCTTGGGGGCGGAGGCTGTGTACTTCATAACGATTAGCGTGAGGGTACGGAGAAGGGTAGACTGCGTAATAGGGTTCTCCTCGATATAGCATTCCTCTTCTTTCAATACTTTTTTGGCCTCTACTGAGGCGTTCAGAGTTCTGGGCTTCGTCTGTTCCATGCTTGGTACGGCGATGGGAGTGCTAGGCCTTGTGCTTGTTTTGGCAGCTGATCTGGTGTTTCTGAGGGGCGGATCTGGAGGGGAGCGCCCAGTGGGGCCCGACTTGGTAGTTCCTTTTGGGGTCATACCGTCCGGCCGTGTGTGTTTTGCTTCTAATGAAGCTTTTTAGGGTAGTTGGGAAGGATCTGGTAGTACTAGTGTGTGTGTGTATAGGGTGTGCGTGTGTGTATATTCCTTTCTGTAGTATATCGTGCTGCCTCTACCCTTAAGCCCGTGTGACGTGGCTTAGGTGGTGGTGGTTGCCGAAAAAGGAATTTAGGTCCTACGTACTCAGCACCTCCTGCTACGCCCTTGGACGCTCCTCACTACCCCGACCATGGCCGACGACAACCCACCTGACCCGAAAACGACATGGTCTTCATTACTCACTCAGGTCTATTTGACGGACGGGCGTCCAGTCAACGGTTCGTATGACCATCGTGCCATTGAGGCCAAAGCGCGCGAGGTCACAAAGAACAATCGTGGTGGGTACTGTTTGCATGCATGCCGATCTGATGTATTTTCCCATTAAAATGAGACCGTCGTCGTCGTCGGCAGCTGCCTACATGTTTACCTTTGGCAGTGCCGGGACCAGAAACACATGTCGGAATAACCTCGAGGCACTCCAGCAATGGCGCATCATCCCTCGTATGCTTCGCGACGCCACCCACCGCAATCTTGAAGTAGGCGGCGCCAATTTACTCCCTGCGCCCTAAGCTGACCCGGTTGTGTCCTTAGACTACCTTATTTGGCGTTAAGCTCCCCTCGCCGGTGCTCATCGCCCCTATAGGGGTACAGGGCATCTTACACGAGGACGGCGAGCTCGCCACCGCGAGCGCCGCAGCGAGCGTCGGGGTGCCATTTATCATGTCGACCGCCAGCTCACGTTCCATCGAGGCCGTAGCCAAGGCCAACGGCGACGGGCATCGTTGGTACCAGCTAATCTGGTACGCATTTCTCTCCGTAGGGGGCGAGTAACAATGTTTACAATGTACTGCAGGCCACGCAACAACGACGTGACGCTCTCAATTTTGGGTCGTGCCAAGGCGGCGGGCTTCGCCGCGCTTGTCGTCACGCTGGACGGCTTCTTGCTCGGCTGGCGACCTCACGACCTCGACACCGCGTACCTCCCCTTCGCCGCTGGTGTCGGCGTGCAGGTGGGCACGTCGGACCCAGTCTTCATGCAGCGCATGGGCCTCCCGGTGCGGCCGGACGAGCGCCCCGCGTTTCCGCTCAATCTCGACGCGTTCCACCAACGCCTCGCACCAGGGGCCGACGACGAGCAGGCGGCCCTGACGCTCAAGCTCAGTGCGGGGTGGCTGCAGGAGGCCAGCCCGGGCCTGTTCCACACGTGGGAGGACCTCAAGTTTCTGCGCGACAGCTGGGACGGCCCTATCGTGCTCAAGGGCGTCCAGACGGTGGACGACGCCCACGCGGCCATGGACGCCCAGGTGGACGGCATCGTCGTGTCCAATCACGGTACGTTAACACCCGTTCGGATCACGGACCATTCCGCTGATGGTTTGCAGGTGGACGGCAGGTTGACGGCGCGATTTCGTCGTTCTCTGCTCTGGAGAAGATCACAGCGTCGTCGAGGGTGCTCCGCGCCCAGACCGAAGGAACGTTCACGGTGCTGTTTGACTCGGGGATCCGTCAGGGAAGCGACGTCATCAAGGCGATCGCGATGGGCGCACAGGGCGTCTTGGGTGCGCACATCTTGATTGGCCACGACCGCCCTATTAACGTGGATTGCAGTTGGACGGCCGTTCATGTATGGGCTCGCCATCGCCGGTGAGCAGGGTGTTGAGGAGGTCCTCCGATCGCTCCTCGCCGAGACGGAGATTACCCTCGGGCTGAGTGGCTACAAGAGCATCGAGGAGATATGGGCGAAGCGAGGAGCAGTAATAGAAAAGGCGAACACATCACCCGACAAGACGAAGCTGTGAGCTGAACGATGTCGAAAACTGTAAGACTATCGCACCATCCTGCTTGATTGTATTTCTACAAAATCCCTGTGCGAGATGCCGTCTGTTCTCTGGTCCGTGTTCATTGTCAAGGAGGGTATACCTACTGGTGGTCGTGCGGACGTCCGTCCCGGGCTCATCAGGCGGATACTGTAATCCTAGGTCGCCCGGGGGGATAAATCCACGTCTAGCTCGTAGGACCATATGATTCCTGTTCCTCGGCTAGAGGGTTCAGTGCGGCCCACAGCCTGTGTTCCCGAGTGCGCCGCACTTGCACGCACACTTACCGACTCAAGAGCAATGAATTCCCAGCTTGAACATGTACAATCAAGTCCATGAAGTTTCGCGAAGCGCGGAGGCGTGCATGATTCGTCGTGTCGCCGGTCACTGTATTGTTGGAGTGGCTCACCTTTGGCTTTTTTTTTTTTGATCCATCACCTTTGGCATTTCCGAGCGTGATGCACCCGCACGCGGCCTTAGCTATTTTAAAAGCAGCGCGCCCCCAAACACAGAGGACACATGTACGAAGTTTCGCGCCGTGCCGATGCCTGCACGACTGGCTTTGACCTGGGTCATGTGGGGGCCCCAGAATACTAGCAACTCCCAGGCTTGACAATCATGTCATGAGGTCGAGAAGGACATATCGGGTGTGCAACTAGTGAACTCTAGCCCCAAAGTTACTGCAAGACCCCCAAGAGAGGCCAGTCACCATGCTTGAACAGGATGCAGCACCAAGATGTAATGGCGAAGGAAGCGATGAAGTCTGGTGACCTCCATTTCTCCCTGGTGGCTTTGAAGGATGTCACTTGTCATGCACCAGGGAAAACATGGCTGAGGGGAAAGGGGCGACAACGCATCGGTGCGTTGTCCTCCACCACGAAGATGTGGATGGTGGGCCACATGCGAGGAATTCACAGAGGCAATGGGGAAGATGGAACGACGAGGCCATGGGGCGCTGTCCTTGTCACAACGACACTGTGGCGATCAGATTTCTGCGCAAACCAAGCTCGAGAGGGTGTGAACTGGCTACAGTGCCCAATAGGCGCTGGTAGACAAAAATCTGCCAAGGGCCGGGCCGCTCCTGCGCTCCCTAACGGCACCGGGCACCCAGAGCATTCTTGAAGCTAGGGATATAAACCATCAAGCGAACCTTGTGGTTGCTTACATGAGCAGTAGGGGAGTACCATGTGGATTCCTGACGGACTCCGAGTTGTTCTATCACTCCACGTACTCCACTCTTGCGCCAAGGCTTGAGGCTTGCGCAGTCGAACGCCGCTTGGTTGGACGCCTGAGTCAACCATCTACGCCTCCTGCTCCAATCACAGCCCATCATAGAGTTCGCTCAGGCTAAACAGATATAAGACGACCTAATGCACCCACCGGTGCTCAGTATTCTCTTTCCCTTCCTTTCTAAGTTACACATATCACTGGCACTCTCCAAAGCGCTGAGATATCATCTTCGTTCCGTCTTGGTTCGTTCACTCTCGGTGTTTCTCGACGCCATCCCCGGCATCTGGATTCTATCGACCTCGCCGCACTTTGTGTGACCTTTCCCTTTTGCCGTACTCCGCAACTTCGACTCGGACTCCTTCATTCGTATAAGTTAGAAAGTTTGGGCCAAACTAGAACTCGGCACCTTCTACTACACTCTTAGACGCTCCTCAATACTCCGACTATGGCCGACGGCAATCCACCTGTCCCGAAAACGACATGGTCTTCCTTCCTCTCTCAGATATATTTAACGGACAGGCGTCCGGTCAACGGCTCGTATGACTATCGTGCCGTCGAGGAGAAGGCACGCGAGGTGACGAAGGACTACCACGGTGACTGACTACACACCACAGATCTCATGTATTTTCCCATTAAATGGGAGCATCGTGTTCGCCAGCTGCGTTCTTGTACACATATGGCACTGCCGGGAGTGGCAACACAAATCGGAGCAACCTCGAGGCACTCCAGCAATGGCGCATCATCCCTCGTATGCTTCGCGACGCCACCGACCGCAATCTTGAAGTAGGCGGCGCCAATTTACTCCCTGCGCCCTAAGCTGACCCGGTTGCGTCCCTAGACTACCCTGTTTGGCGTTAAGCTCCCCTCACCGGTGCTCATAGCCCCTGTAGGGGTACAGGGCATCCTACACAAGGATGGAGAGCTTGCCACTGCGAGCGCTGCAGCAAGCGTTGGGGTGCCGTACATTTTGTCGACCGCCAGCTCGCGCTCAATCGAAGCTGTGGCCAAGGCCAACGGCGACGGGCACCGTTGGTACCAGCTATACTGGTATGCATTCGTCTTAGTGGGGTGCGAACAACATTTTTCTAATGTACTGCAGGCCACGCAACAACGACGTGACGCTCTCAATTTTGGGTCGCGCCAAGGCGGCGGGCTTCACCGCCCTCGTCGTCACGCTAGATACTTTCGTGGTCGGCTGGCGGCCGGACGACCTCAACACCGCGTACCTCCCGTTTGCTGCGGGCGTCGGCATACAGGTTGGCACGTCGGACCCGGTATTCATGAAGCGCATGGGCGCCCCGGTGCGGCCGGATGAGCGCCCCGCGTTCCCGCTGGACCTGGAGGCGTTCCGCACGCAACTCGCCGCGGGCGACGAGCAGACGGTCGCGACATTCAAGCTTGTAACTGGGTGGCTGGATGAGATTGACTCGGGTTTGTTCCGCACGTGGGAGGACCTCAAATTCCTGCGCGCCAACTGGGATGGCCCTATCGTGCTCAAGGGCATCCGGACGGTGGACGATGCCCACGCGGCTATGGACGCCCGGATGGACGGCATCGTCGTGTCCAATCATGGTACGTTGACGTTATCCGGATCACGGTCCGGGCGCTGACGGCGCTGCGGTTTTGGGGCAGGTGGACGGCAGGTTGACGGCGCGATTTCGTCGTTCTCCTCTCTGGAGAAGATCACGGCGTCGTCGAAAGTGCTCCGCGCCCAGAAGAATGGGACGTTCACCGTGCTGTTCGACTCGGGGATCCGGGAGGGAAGCGACGTTATCAAAGCAATTGCGATGGGTGCACAGGGCGTCTTCAGTACGCACATGTTTGATTGGCTACGACCCCCCTATTGATGTCGGTTGCAGTTGGACGGCCGTTCATGTATGGGCTCGCCATCGCCGGCGAGCAGGGTGTCGAGGAGGTCCTCCGATCTATCCTCGCCGAGACGGAAATAACCCTCGGACTCAGTGGTTACAAGAGCATCGAGGAGATATGGGCGAAGCGGGGAGCAATACTGGAAAAGGCGGACACGTAGTCAAGACCGAGCTGAGTGATGACCGGACTTTGTCTCTGACGTGGAATAAAAATGGATCCCAAAAAAAAAGAGCTGACCGATGTCGGAATTTGTAAGACAATGTCCTGCTCGATTGTATTTCTGCGAAATCTTTCAAGTTATCTGGTTATGTTCTCCGGTCCGCTGACTTACCCTACCGGTAGTCCGTGCCGTATGTCCGTCCCGGGTTCATCAGATGGGCAACTGTAAGTTAATCCAGGTGGCATCTAGCCAATGGACCATATGGTTCCGAGCCTACAACTGGCCAACGCCGCCACCTTGTTCCCGTATTGCCAGCACACATAAATCACCAAGCAACAAAGCCTCCGCATCACAGCTCTCCTCTCTTCCCTTTTCCCTCCCCGCACTTTTCTTCGGAGTTTCAGTTTCGCGCCAATGCGTGAGTGGCACCCCACATCATCCATACGACGCACACAGACCCGGCACGACGACTAGGGCTTATCATTCGCGATGACCCTGCGGCGGTGGGCGAGTACATTGGGGACTACATCGCAAAACGGTGTGTGAGGAGTTCAGAGCGCCAAATCGGCTACTGACACGCGCAATCGGTCCGCACGCGCCCTCGGTCCGCGCCAGGATCACCGACTTCCGGCCGACGCCGGAAAAGCCATTCGTGCTTGGTCTGCCGACAGGCTCGTCGCCTATCCCGACGTACAAGCACCTCATCCGCCTCGTCAAAGATGGCAAGCTCTCGTGCGTCGTTTCTGCGAATGCCTGTGCGTGGTACCTGATGCCGGCACAGATTTAAGAATGTGGTGACGTTCAACATGGACGAGTATGTGGGGCTGCCGCGCGATCACCCGGAGTCATACCACACGTTCATGTTCCGCGAGTTCTTCTCGCACGGTACGCGCGCGCTTCCCCTCACATGCACGTCCTAAATCCCAGCCAGTGGACATCGATCCGAAACACGTGAACCTCCTCGACGGGAGCGCGCGGGACCTGGTGGGGGAGTGCAACGCGTACGAGGAGAAGATCCGCGCGGCGGGCGGGATCGAGCTTTTCCTGGGGGGCATCGGCGAGGACGGGCACATCGCGTTCAACGAGCCTGGGTCGTCGCTCGCGTCGCGCACGCGCATCAAGACGCTTGCGTACGACACCATCCTCGCCAACGCGCGCTTCTTCGCCAACGACATCGCCGCCGTGCCGCGCATGGCGCTCACCGTCGGCGTCAAGACCGTCCTCGAGTCGCGCGAGGTCGTCGTCGTCGTCACCGGCCAGCGCAAGGCGCTCGCGCTCAGCATGGCCATCGAGCACGGCGTGAACCACCTCTGGACGCTGTCGGCGCTCCAGACGCATCCCTGGGCGCTGATCGTCGTGGATGAGGACGCGACAGCCGGTACGTAACGCAGTGGGTTGGTCCGTGCGCGGCGCGCTAATCCGCCCGCCCGCGTGTTAGAACTTCGCGTAAAAACGGTCAAATACTTCAAATCGATCGAGCGCGTCCATGAGGAGGTGGAGGCCGCCCGGGCGAAGGTTGCAGTGATAGGGGGCGACGGAGACGAACAGCAGATAGGAGACACGGAATGGCACTAATTGAGTTGAGGATCGACAACGGGGGTTTTCACCTCCTGGTCTGGCGGATTCCATCGGTCGTGAGCAGTTGTACATAGATTCGATGATAGGATTCCCGAGAGAGTGCAGTGCCCGTATTTCGTGCCGAACAGATCGCTGCTTGCGGGACCTTGTGCGGGACTCCTATCAGAATCCAGGTGCACCTACCGCGCTGTTACCATGCCTGCTACATTACAGTAATAACCGGTTTGTCGACATGGAAACGGCGTGAAGTTGCCAGTCCGGTTGAGTGTATCCCCTTGGAGGTTCTTTGGTGGGTTGCACTGGAGTGTCAATAACTGTGACGGAATCGCATAGGTTACCACTGATCAGGCTCAAGACTTGCCTGCCCTGTAACCGCATGACTGGGAGATCGATTGGGCGGGGGCAGAAAGAAGTTTGGAAGCGCAGCAACATATGTCGTGGATTCTTGCGTGGATTCGAGATCCGACTCAAAATGAGAATCGTGCCCCCGAGGGCGTGCGCCTGGTTGTTATTGTTAGATGAGGGCACCAGCATCGCTCGCACCACCAGAACAGCTCAGGTCTTTAGACTGGCCGAGAGAGTGATCAACGAGGACTGTAGTTGGAGTTGGCACAACGGACGGAACAAAGCAAGGTGAACAGAGCACCGAGTGCAGCGTGAAAAGAAGACTGTCACGAGTCGGGTGCATGCACGACCTCGTGCATATCACTTCCGAGTCCCCGATTTCTCTATTGTTTTCTTTGAATTGTCAAGATGCATGGTGCTCACCAAAAAATATATTGTGCCAGCGTTACGCTGACCAAAACGTAACATACAGTATTGCATCTGAATAAAATAATTTGAAATGCTTGCAATCTCACTCTCACTTGAGTCACCGAAATCAACTCCAGTGGATGTCCAGTGGGCGCGACCTTTGACTCCCCTTGGACTCCAGCCCGTCTAGTCGTTGGGCTGTGAAAACACTTGTAATCGGGTTTTGCCCATCACGCGTCGCTGACTCGCGCGTTTTCCTTCCCGCGCCGCCAGCGATGTGTACTAATGTTGGCGCGATCATTTTTTATGCAAAATTGATTATGACAGTCTCTCGCATGTTCGCCAAACATTACGCGAATGATGACGTTTTCCCCCCTTCTTGCGTTTCGAAGCTTGGCCTTTTCCTTGACCATGACGGTGGCACTCCTCCCCCACCCCTGACGTCGACTTTCCACTGTTTGGATGGATGTTAGGCGTTTCCTCGGACATGGCGACGACGGCCAGAAAACTATCTCCGTTGATAGGCTTATTACCGCCGGCCAGCTCGTGGTTCAAACGTTCAGGCCTTGACTGCGATCGATACTGAACAGCAAGACGGTCGAACCGACAGACAATCACAGTTTTCGGGGGCCTTGCCCAGTCGCGAGTCATTGGTCCCACACGGGCTCGGGCATCTTCAACATGTACTGATCTCATCGTGACATGCGGTGGTCCCTCATGTTACATCACCCCTACAACCTCAAGGATACCACGTTGAGATGGTACGTTGCTCGCGGGATTCGGTTTCAGGTGCCCGCGATCGTTCTTTGTTTTGTTTATTGCAGGTCCGATTCCGGCTGTTGTGCATGCACAACGTGTTTGTCCTCGCTAACTGGCACCTTTCTCTCTCAGCCGTCGTGACAAGTCTTAGATGATGGCGCGCTAATGCACCGCAGTGACACCGGTGCACTACTGTGCTCCAAAGTGTGCCACCCCACAGATCGCCCAAGGACTGGCGACCACTGTGCTTTTGTGCCGATATCATGGTGGTAGCTACAAAAGCCTCGTAGGGGCTCTTGGATGGGTCCAACGAACCACCTGTCCTTGTAGTCATCGTTGGACATCGTTCTTCCCTCCTTCTCTAGCTCTCTTTTCCAACTACTTTATTCTCCTCTATCTCCTCTACCTCCCGACCCATGTCGTCCACCTTGGGATCCCCAACGTTATCACTAACGGCTTCGCAAGCGGCAACGGCTAGTCCAACTACGGCAACCGTAACTGCCAAAACCGTCGCGTGGCAAACAGCCCTAGGCCTCGTTGTCGCCTTTGGTATACCTTTTTCCCTCGGTCTCTTATCTTTCCCCCTTACCAACCTACCAACCAACAGTCATCGTTGCCATCGTCGCAGCCATCATTGTTCACTTCGGGCGCGTCGAGTGGACCATATCAACATCTTGGCCTTGGAGAGGAAAGATGAATTCGAGGAGCCCCAGCTCCAATTCGACGTCCTATACCCTTCCGGGTAACTTAGGTACAGTATCTCTCCATTTTAGCAAAACTCCCCGGAACGAGTAACGTCTGACCCTTTTCGCCAATAGCCTCCACGCTCGTCAGAATGATGCTACGCTACTTCTTCGAGACGGTCCTTCCCCCTCTCCAGAGCCTCAGGTCCTCGATCGGCGCCCTGTCGCGTCCGCAGCCAGTCCTAGAGCTCCCGATGTACTCGGAGCCAGCGTTCCGGGAGCCCGTGCTTGCACCCCCGCGCCCTGCGGTGCCTCGCGACCTCAGCTCATTCCGCGTCCCGTCAAACCCCTATTCCGGCTCCTCCCACTCGAATCCGCCCAGCCCCGCGCATTAGCTTTTTTTATGTTGAACACGCATTAGCATTTGCATTTGTCTCACGTTCCATAGCTTCTCATTCATCAGTGCATTCCAAATACCATATACTACCTACTGCTACGATGCCCCCCTCTACTAAGTAGGCACTGGGCTGCCTGTACTGGCGCGCACTTGATTGCTTGGGTCTATCTTATCGTTCCTAGTTCTTGTTCTGTAGACCCAATCAAAACGGACTCCGAAAAATGTCATCTGTCTGCGCCCCCGGGATTGCGAGCCTTTCCCATGTATGTACTTACAAATACTGTACCTTCGTTGTTACTGTTTGGCAATACAGCTCTGGGAGCTAATTTTGGACAATCGATCATGATACGTATAATCTGCCCACGGATCTCTCGAAGCTCCACGCCCCACTGCTGTAGGATTTTCGAGGCGCTCGATCCTTGGACAAAACGCTGTGATGGCCTGCGCCCTCCTAGTACGACAATGACATACCTGGCAAAGGTCTCGGCTTATTTCACAGTCACAACAATAATAGTGCCACTGTCAGTTGTAGTTGGCCGGGACTTGGTTCACAGACGAGTCAGAAAATGATAAAAAAATAAATATTGAGACCCGTAGGTCTACCACTCTGAAACAGCGTGTCATCCTTGTGCAGGGGCCATGCTAATCCTCTCTGTATCGTTCCAATTTTTTCGTATGCATCCCCGAAGGGAGCAATTGGTACTGGGCGGCTTTACACGGGCTGCCCATAAATTTAGATTTTGTTTGAGTTGCGGGTCCAAGCAAGGTCCGAGCAAGGGTCCCAGTCGAGTCAGTCCACGTCAGTCCACGCCACGCGCATTAAGACGGTGACTCGATCGAGTCTGCCCACTGGCAGGCGGTGGCACTTCTACACCCATTTGCTTGTTCCGAGATTAATGAGCGATTGAAATGAAATGGGGCAGGTGGCACGAATGGCCTGGTGAGGAGCACACTTCATAGTAGGTCTCGTCTGATGGCGCCACCATGCACTAGCGTCATACAGCGACCGCTACAGGTCTCTCGGTAGGTCTCTCGGCGATGACGAAGCCCAAGGGTAAAATTTTTCCGGATCCGACGATGATGTGATGTGGATGTGATGTATGAATCAAGGTATGAATCCATTGCGGTGGCCAGCAAGAGATAACCAAAAATAGAAACAAAGAAATAGTACTGTGAGGGGGGACTACATATGAGCTGATGTGTGTGCTATGAAGATGAAAAACAAAAAAAAAACAACACACTGTACATGGTCGAAATAGAGTACCACGCCCGTGGGAAGGTCAGGGGACACAGAACAATGAGAAGACAAAGCTCACTCAGTATGGTATGGATCAGGGCCCATCGAAGCCGCGAGCAACGCTAAAAGTCAAACGTCCCCACGGGGGCAGGGGAAAGCGGAGACGCTAGTGTGACAATAATTAATCCGCGTCGATTTCCCACAGCCCCCCATCACTGCCCACGTCCGCATCCGAGTCCGTGTCCACCCACGTTTCGGCAGCCCCCGCACCCACCTCCGCGTCCCGTGCAGCAGCCTGCAGCGGCGCCGTCCTGGCACCCTCTGACTCTGCCACCGCCGTCGCAGGCACGCTCCTACCCTTGCCCCTCGCGACAGTGAACACGTCCGCATCCGGCGCGTCGTGCGGGTTGTGCGTGCGGCGCACCTCGTGCAGATGCGCAGAGCGCGCCCAGCGCCGTGCGGAGCGCGGTACGGGGCCAACGAGCGAGCCCCCGCTGTGCGAGCTCGACCGGCGGACCGGCGATGGCGCCGATGCGGGTGCAGTGGCGGGGACAGGGACGGGTGAGGTGGCGCCGGAGCGCGCGTAAGTGGTGGTGGCGGTCGTGGTCGTGCGTGGGCGCAAGATGCCCGTGCTTCGGAGCGCAGGCGCGCGGTGTGTGGGGGTGAGGAAGAGCGGGGGGCGTCTCTGGCGGGATGATGACGTTGGAGTCGCGATGTTGGGCAGAGAGCGGGGGTGCGAACTATCGGCGCCGGCGGCGTGTGTATTCTCGCCGTTCGGGTGTGCGGGTGGCCCGCTGCGCAGGCGGGAGACCCAGTCGCCGCTGAGGGCCAAGCTGCGTTGGCCCCATTTACGCATGGCGTCCGCGCGGCGGGGCGGCACGTGGAATTCGCCGGGCGAGCCGCGGGTAACGCTGAGGAAGACGAGCACGGCGAGCAGGAGGCACAGCTGCGCTATGCCGAGACGTTTCTCCAGGACGACCTGCGACGTGTGTAGATGGTGAGCCGTCGTCAGACCCAAAGGGATGCACTGACCTCCTCTGCGAGATAGTTGACTTGTGAGATGAGCGCACGTTGCTCGATGTCCATCTCCCGACGGTGCCTCTCAAAATCGTTGATGGAGCGCTCGTACAGCTGGGCTTGCGCGCGACCTATCCCTTCGAGTCGACCGACGTCTTCGCTCAGACGCCGGAGCATCTCCCGCATGGCGCTCGTCTGCTCTTCGACGTAGCGTGCATAGAGCGTCGTATTTACTTCTAGGGCGTTGAGTCGGTTCATGATTGTGCGATAGATGGACTCGCCGGTCTGCACATTCACAGGTGAGGGCGAGAGCGGAACGTTAATTACGAGGGGTGAAGGAGGGGTCTGTGCGACGGAAGGAGAGGAAGTTGTTATTGAAGACGGGGAAGACGAGCGGGATGCAGAGCCGTTCGCCTGTTGAGACGACGACGATAATGATACAGATGACAACGCCGTGGAAGAGTCGTTGTTTGATAGTATGTGAGGTCGTTGCGTAGAGTCATTGGTGTTTACAGTGTCTTGGCTAGAATTCAAGGTAGCAGGTGGCGAACAGGTGGCAATAATCGGGGAGTCAGGTTCAGAACTGGCTGTCGGGATCGGGGCGCTTGTCGAGGGTTCTAACCGAGCAATGTCTGTGCTGTGTCGGAAGGATCTTTCCACGCTCTCAGGCGACTGCGATGAGTCCGTCCGTTGTTCCTGCGTGTCGGGATTGGACTCTGCCGAGGGTACGGGCGAGGGAGGTGCAATAGAGGCTACGCGCTCTTCTTTTGCGGGTCGAGGGACCTCTGCGGGCTTCTCGATCTCTGCAATGACGTCTGCATGGGCTAGCGTGTTTGATGCCTTGAGGTCCTGCCTGGCCTTGCTCCTGCTTTCCTCCTCCCATGTGTCCCACTTCCATTGCTCGAGATGCGTGAGGCCAAAGACGCGAAGGAGGGAGATGGGGCAGTAGTACTCGTTGGAATAGTGAGAGTGAAAGTCGATGCGGATGTATCGATAAAAGTCGCGAATGTACATCGGGGGGTGGAACGACTGCGAATATTAGCGACAAGACACGTCCACAACGCGGTTCGGGGGGCCCACCTGCACCCCACGCACGTTCTTCCCGACGTACGTGCCGACGACCGTCCAGCCCTCCGCGTCCGTAGCGTACGTCTTGGCGACGCTGACCGTGAACTCCTTGAACACGCCACTGAAGAACTCAAAGTTGGCGAGCTGCACCGTGTCGATGCGGATGTCCTCGCACAGCTCGACGACGACGAACTGCGGCGCCGCCGCGCATGGTGACAGCATGTACCGGTCCCGCTTCGACGACAGGATGCTCGACGCCGACTTGGCCCCGCGGTGCGCCGTGTGCACCCGCGCGGAGCAGTCCAGCGACGCGTAGTTGAATCCGGTCCGTGAGCGGCACGCGGAAATGGGGCGGCGGCGCTGGCGTCGGGGCGTCGAGGCCCTGTGCGGCAAGCGCAAAGTCTGTAGTGTCTAGGGTGTGGGCGGCGCCCATGACGGCAGAGGTGTGGTGTTCCGGGGCGCTCTCGTCTGGCAAGCGGCTTGGCGCGCTGTCGTTGGGAGGTGCGCTGCCCTTATGGCTGTTGTTGCTCTCGCTGAACCGCTTTGCCTTCCAGTCTTCAAAGGAAAGGAGGAGGTCATCGTCTACTGGCTCCAGTGGTGTAAGAGGTTTGAGGCAGCAGATGGGCTCCTCCGGTCGTTTGGATGCAAGAGCGGCAATGGCATGGAACGGGTCGTAGGGCGTCGTCGATGGGCGGTGACCAGAAAGCACAGGAGATGCGAAGAGTAGACAAAGGAGCGAAGTCGGAAGCCAGGACAAACGACTATTGAACATCACTCGGGGAAATGAGACTAGAACCACCAAACATCCAACCGTTGCACAGACGCCGAGTCTGAGTCCGAGGCACACGGCTCGCGGCTCTCACAATATTCAATTTGCCACGTCAGAATTACCCACACACAACTTTCTGTACACACGTTCTCGCAGGTGCGTAGAAAAAAACATATATATATTAAGAACTGACAGCTGTGCTCGTGAGGAGAAGGCTCGTCTGAACAAGAACCCGGACACATTGACCTCAACGTAATGAACGTCGGCTTGCGCCGTATCCTTACAACACCGCTGCACAAGTTCAGTCAGGGGCGCTTACTGTCCGGGAAAAATCATGGGCACTAAGAGAATATCAGACAGGACTCGAGGAGACAAAGGGAACAACCCACCGTCACTCCTGCTGTCGCTGTGTTCATGATGAGGGCAACAATGAGACCTAAACACAAGATATATGTAGACCTAGACGTAGTCGGTAGTGCTGCTAAACGTACCGTACAAGCCCAAGACCTCGGCGAAAATGAGGATGAGGATCTAGAGAGTTGGTTTGGGTAAGTAGTCGAACTAACAATTAGCCACTGGATGACAAACACACCATTCCGACGAACAACCTGGGTTGCTGCGCAGTGCCTCGAACGCCAGCGTCACCTACAATACCAATTGCAAAGCCCGCAGCAAGACCGGCAAGCCCAACAGAAAGACCGGCGCCAAGCTGGACAAAGCCAGTGTAGAGAGGCATTTTGGGCGTAACTTGAAGGTCGAGTTCAGCATAAACCACCATGCTGACAAGAAAACACGTACGATTTCCAGAAATGAGGACCGAGACGACGAGGCCGTAGATCTTTGAATTTCGCAGTTGAATCCCACCCTTAAGTCTGAGAATCCATAATAACTCACAGCGATGATACCAGCCATGACGACAGGAACGACGTTCTTCATCATGAGATCCGGTCGTAGAACGGCCATGGCTGAGATGCCAACACCAGATTTTGCGGTTCCATAACTGAGGTAGAAAACATCAACTACGTGCTGCCAGGTGCGGGCGCAGGTGCTGGACTTGCCTCGCTCCAATACCTGAAAGTGAGAGTTCAAAGGACTATTTTAAGAAATGACGACAGAAAAGACAGACATGTAAACACGATGGCGCTGGTACAACCCTATTTTCGACGGTCAAAATCGTCACCACAGGTCAAGACGACAATAGAGCTCACCATCGCGCCGAAGAAAGGAGCGTAAACGGGGCAGAAGTCGGTCATTGTAGCGAGTAAAGCGGGTCAAATGGGAGTGAAAGCTGCGACAACCCAAACACAGCCGACTCTCCGTTCTCAAACTCGGCGACATCCGAGGCGGGTTTTCAACCCGTGGCTGAACTTTTCTCACGTTATTTCCCGATGCTGAGTTACCTTCGCCTGTGTGTTCTTTTCTCTGTTACTGCTGCTCGTGCCCTGGCATATCGACTCTGAAGCACTAGCTTAACTCGAAACAAGAGTCTTTATACTGTGGCATAGGGACGTACAAACCAAGAAACACATACTATCTCAGAGCAATCAACGCGACAGAGCAAAAAAAGAAAGCGATACAAAACTATCTGCCCAACGTCATATTGGGTTCCTTGTCTCCTTTCCATGTGGCCTTAGAGGGCATTGGCTATTCCAAGCGTGATGATGACTTGCAATTCACCATCTGGACCCGGCTCCAGACGGATCGTGCTCACATATACCTCAGGGTTATTCAGGTACCGGCCCGCGAGACGCCTGCGACTCTCGGCAATCGACGCGTCAAGTGGCAGAGCTTGGGAAGGACCAGCCCCCTCAGGGACAGGTGCATAGCCGTAGTTATCCTGGATCACCTATGTCAAGACCTCAACGGTGAGTATGTAGGAGAAATATTGGCGCTCACGGTGCTTTGCGAAGCCCATGCGCGGTCAGGCACACGATTATCGTTCTGGCCCAGATGTGGAGCATTAGCGTTCTTGAAGAGAAATGCGATCGGTAACGGGATGATATTGTTTATCATGAAAGTTGCTTACGCCGAAATGCCTAGGATCCTGTTGTTCGACAGGGTACCAAGTCATTGGACGGGGTTGAGTGCGCTGCACCTCAGAACACCGCGGACAGGTGCAATTCTGGGTGGCAACACCTTCGCCCTGTTGGTACGCAGGCATGTTTGGCTGGAAGGTGGGGTCAAGACGTTCCACGTTGGGTGGGTTCTGGAAAATGAGGAACTGAAATGAGCTTGAAGACGCAGTATGCATAATGTCGTACCGGGTCTGCGAGTGGAATGGTCCACTGATTTTCCATTTGATTTTCCATTTGAGATGTGTGAGAAGTCTGAAAGCAGTTGTCTGGAGAGGGAAACAAATCCTCCCTTTTAAACGAGAGGAGGAGCAGCAGTAGTCCATCCAAGCCAGTCCGCCCTCATTCGTGTGCCTAACGAGATCTGATCGTAATATACAGTATAGGCGTCTGTTTCTTTCCATTCCCACCCATCACGGTCATGCTTCCAACGCCTCCGCTTCCAACGCCTCCGCCGGATCGTGCACATGTGTGCAAAGCTGGCGCCCAACGTATACTACTATCTACATTAGGGCCGAGGGCGATCGTCCTCTTATTCGAGAACGTCATACCTGCACGACATTTACCGCATTGCGCACCGCCCCCGAAAAGCGGAAAGCGTAATGGTAGTTATCCTCCTATTCGAGAACGTCACACCTGCACGACATTTGCCGTATTGTGCACCGCCTCCGGAAAGCGTTGATGTCCCAATACTGCGGTGGCCACCTTTGCGCACCGCCTCCGAAAAGCGTAATATACTCGTCTGTCGCAAAACGGAACGCTTTATAATCGATCCGGTTTATCACGGTGCTTGTCAAGTCTTCCCCTAGGTGAGAACTACCTAACGTCTGCTAATTTCTGCCAATCGTAAACACCAGACTGCACGAGTCACGCCCCGGGAAACGCCAATGCAAGTGTCCCCAGTCGGTAGTGTTGCCGCAAGCCAATGCAGCCCAATTCAAGTTGGTAACTTGGTTTTAACTTACACCGCCAAGTTGACACTAGTGTAACTTGCAAGTTCAGGGCTAGTTCGGGGCTTCTGGGCCGCTGTTTCCGCAGCCAATGGAAACGATGGAAACAATGCAAATTTTAACTTCTCAGGGTAAAACTTCTCACGGCAAACATGACAAACTTCATCACGTGCATTGGTAGTTATCAGTCAGGTATTTGATTATTATTAAGCATGGGAAAGTTTCTACCGATGACTTGCAAGTCGCACCGGTGTGTAACTTGCAAGTTCAATTTATTACAAGTTTCATAATTTCCAAGTCAAGTTCAAGTCACACCGGTGTCAACTTGGACTTGCGGCAACACTACCAGTCGGTGCGTAGCGTAACGAGACGCAAAGTTTGTTTGCATATAAAAGGAAGTTGGGTGTGGGAAGAAACACGTGCGCAGTGAGTACAGTCAACTCTCTGATAATCCATAGCCCCCAATAACCCATAATCTGAGTAACCCATACCTTTTTCGATATCCCAAGTTGGTATGCGGGGATTTTGTACCCATAACCCATACACCTCAAAACACAATAACCCATGCCCGTTTGAGGGTTAATAACCCATAAGTATTGGGCGCCTAATGTCAAAATGTCAACTAAATTAGGAGATTATGTCAAGCGTTTGAGCGGACATTTCCAAATCCAGCACTCACACAATGGTGGCAGTTGGTCGCAACATGCACCAAAGTAGTGTGGGCAACGGATGTATCGCACACATTTATCTCGCGTATAATACTGTAACAGTGTTAAAGCTAAGGATAAAAATTTAGACCGTCTGTTGAACACAAAACAGCCTCCTCCACGTATCTGTCCTCGACTCCTCATATCCCAGTGTTACTGGCAGTACTCGACAAGGATGCCATCATCTATTGATACCCTGAGAAATGGGCTAAAACGACTCGAAAATCAATATAAAGAACGAAAGGAGAAGCTCCTGGCCGATTTGAAGGCCAGTAGGCCAATCTCCGAGGATGACCAAGATTGGCTGGATGGCGCAGCCAATCTTGTGGACGAAGCATGTGTTGTAGAGACTCTGGAAAATGCTGCTGACTATGACAGCGAGGTACACGCACTGGATACTAAGGGCCAAATGATTGTAGAAAAGCTGATGAAGCTTGGTAAAGGGGGGTGTAAGCACGGGATCAAGCGGAAATGTGAGTATTGGCAGTCAAAGAGGAGGGAGACGCACTAATACTTCACAAGGTCCCGAGCCAGAGCAACGAGGACCTACAGCAGGTCACCAAAAGAAAAAGAAGTGGACAGGGCGGAAGGAAAACGCGACAACCTCTCAGAGGGTGGAGATCCTCGATTGGTACCATGCAAATGGGAAGAACCAATCGCTCACGGCCAAACACTTTGATGCCGTTTATCCCAGCCTTCACATCAAACAGCCCTTAATCTCATCCTGGGTCAAGGACGAGGCAAAGTGGCGTGCAACATTCGAGTCAGAAAATGGCATTGCTCGATCAGCCAAGCGCACACGCATGACCCGGCACCCCGAGGTCACAGAGATGCTGGACACCTGGGTTATGATGGCCTGTGAAGATGGCATACTGCTCACTGGCGACATACTTCGCCAGAAATGGCGAGAGTTTGCAGACATGCGGTGTGTACCTCAAGATGAGCGCCTCACCCTGAGCGAAGGGTGGCTGGCTCGGTGCAAGGAGCGAACTGGGTTGAAGGGAGTGAGGTGCCATGGTGAGGCTGCTTCCGCATGCCCAGAGGCTGTTGAGAAAGAACGGCAGCGGATTCGGAACATGGTCAAAGAATCCGGGTTTGCAGAGCGGGACATATTCAACATGGACGAAACGGGGTTATTCTATGCGTGAGTTGGCTTCCACGAATCATCAAATACCACATACAATACCTTTTGACCAGGTTTCTTCCTGACCGAGGGCTCTCGAATGTGAAGCTATCGGGCATGAAGAGCAAAAAGATTCGATTGACATACGCGCTCACGACAAATGCGGACGGTTCCGAGAAATTGCCACCTCTGATCATTGGCAAGGCTCAGAAGCCTCGCGCTTTCCACAACAAAACTGGTACACAACTTGGGTTTCACTATCGGTCAAACGCGAAGGCATGGATGACCACCTATCTATATCAGGAGTGGATTTCCGCCTGGGATCAGAAGCTCAGGGCTGAAGGGAGGTGTATCCTCCTGTTACAAGACAACTTTTCCGGACACAACCCTCCCGAGGGCCTTACAAACATACGCGTTGAAAATTTCAGGCCCAATCTCACTGCGCACATCCAGCCAATGGACCAAGGCATCATCCAGTGCTTCAAAGTCCATTACCGCACTCGGTTCATCTATCGCTCAGTCGGCAATTATGAGTCCGGGATAACACCATCCGAAATTTACAATATCGATCAGCTCGAAGCCATGCGCCTTGCCCAAAGTGCTTGGCTGGAAGTTGACACTTCCACAATCCGGAATTGTTGGAAAAAGGCCAACATTCTGCCAGAGACGACGCACGCAACACCACTCCCCCAACCGTCTCTTCCTATCGCCTCTCTTGTTCACCTCCAGGAAGACCCTGTTACAGTTGCCGAAGCTCGACTTGCTGCTGCACTAGATGAGTTGGAGAGTACCGGTGCATTGCAGCGCTCAAACCGAATGAGCATCTCAGAGCTTGTCAACCCACCAGACGAAGCTTACTTAGTCAGCAAGACAACGAATGAAGACATTTTTGATGCAGTTATGGAGGCCAGACGGGCACGAGAAGGGGGCCAGACTGGTCAGGATGACATCGATGAAGACACCCTGGTGGACCCAATCCCAACCCGTGCTGAGGCACTCCAAATGGCACTGGGTCTTAGTCGTTACACGATGGATAAAGATGACGATCTCTTGCGGAAAATGGACTCGGTTCTGGTGTCATTCAGGCGGCAAGCACGCAGACTGGAGATGAGTAGCTTGAAGGAATCTAAAATCACGTCATATTTTGTTCAGTAAATAACCTAGAGTCGCTTGTAGAGTCGGCGAAATCGTGATATTTTTCCCACACGTGACCCTTTTCCCTGTCTCTACGGAACCCCATACACCTCAATAACCCATAGCCCCGGGCCTATCCCGAGGGGGTATGGGTTATCAGAGAGTTGACTGTAATCGTCGAAGACGACCTATCACATAGGGCGCGGATATCGGTGGAGTGACCAAGAGAAGAATCAAAATCCGAGGCAAGATCTAAGTTAAAGGGAGCGCCGTTGCGCCGGGGCGGAGGAAGCATGGGTCTGCGTACACGTAAAGTACAAGCAAATACGTATAGCACAAGTAAATACGTACAGTACAAGTAAATACGTACAGTACAAGTAAGTAAATACGTACAAAATCACCGGTCACCCGTCCCAAGGTCAACCGCGGTGCAAGTGCAAGCAAAACGAGTGTTGTAATGTTACGACATGCGGCATCAGGCCGACCAAGCCTTATCACCCGTCCTTCAAGTTTATCTTGTTTCTAACTCCAGTTACTTGTCATCGATGACCTTGACTTTGTCCTCAAGACTATGCGTGAGTCTCAGGACCACCGCAAGCGCTATCTGGTCCCCTCTTGCGTCAATCTGTCTAACCTCGTCAAGTTGGGGGTACATTGGGTTACAATTTCATCGGTCCGGCCGTAGAGGCGGCCGAAATTTTGAGAGGTCAGACGAATGGCGAACGGACGATCCTGGAGACTGGGTTGCCATTCTAACGGAGATACGAAACATCGTTCAAGATGTTCTCTTCTAGGGCAGGTTTGATGCAATCGTAGGGATGGGCGAGTCGCCATTTCTCACGCCTCTAATCCTCTACTCCCTCTGGTTCCAAGGTATGTCCCACAGTTTACCGAAGTCACCCCTTTTCAGAGCTCATGAGATCCAGTTTCAGCAGGGAGTTAATTCGCCAGGCAACAACAATCTTGCGCTCGAGCTTTGACGGATGGAGAACAATTTGATGATGAAAATCACGTCATTTACCCCAGTCCTCGCAAAATTCGGGAAGGGCGCTAGATTACGCTCCTCGGATTTTGCGACATTGCTCTCCGCGTGATCAATTCCAGGCAGCCAAACTTACGCCTTCTTATCCCATCGTCGTCCGGTGTGCGCCAAAATTATAGAATGACCGTGGATGGCGCAACACGATGTTCAACTATTGCTGAGGTTTATGTGAGCTGCGTGACACGATAAGGATAAGCAATCTGGTCCAGCAATAGATTCGGGTCCAAGTATAGATCGTCGTCAAATTTCAAAGACCCATTGTGAGGCGAGGCTGACCTACACGTGCCGACCACGCCGCACGACGAACCTGATTTCATAAAAGTCATTGCCAGACGGGGAAAACTCACCCGCCGCTGACCAGTGAGCATTTTGGGGCTTGCAGGCCGTGGATACGTATATAAAAGCAAAAGTTGTTGCCAGATGAGAAAACCTACCCACCGCTGACCTATGAAACGCCGCATTTTTGGACTTCCCAGCCGTGGATAGATCAAACTCTCTAGCGAGCGAGGAGGGCCAATAAAATACTGTAAAGAGTAGGCGCACGAATATGAGGAACCTCGCTCGCACATGGAGATTCAAAGCAGGAGTTACTATTTTTCGCGAAATGTAAGTGACCAATTTGAGATCATTGTAACATGCAATGTGTGTAAACGAACGTGATCCTTTCCCTTTTCACAACCCCTTATGATTCAGATCAAGCATGTCCCATAACTGAACGTGCTTTGTATGGTTCCTCTAAATGCTGAATCTCTTCTTGCGTCAATGTGATCTCGGTACCATCTGTAAAGAAGTCAGGGATTGGCCTCATCATATAGTAGTTGCACGCACTTATGAGCTCTTCGAGGTTCTTGATACTCGTAGAGCCGATAATGGGCGCAGTCACACGTGTCAGCGACCAAGCCAAGGAGACCTGGGCCATGCTTATCCCGCGCTTTTTGGAGATCTCTTCGACCCTATTGGAGCTCTCGTGAGACTGAGTCATGCAACTTCGTGGGAAAGAACGGACCTGTTGACAACCTCCTGGGTACCCGCTCCTTCAAGATACTCATTAGTGTAGCTGTAGGCATCGGCAGAGTCAACTAAGGCACGGAGAGTGATCAAGAAACACGCACAAATCGATGTTACTCCGTGATGTGACTGCGTCAGTTTTGAAGGGACGGGTAAGGAGGCCGCGCGCAAGCGGTGACCACGGGATGATACCCACACCGAAGTGGTTCAATGTGGGGAACATCTCGCGCTCTTCCTCGCGGTATACAAGCGAGTGGTGATTTTGCATCGAAATAAAAGGCGTGAGATTGTTTGTAATGGCGTAATCTATGGTTTCCCTCAGCAACGTGTTCAGGAGCTGGGCGTCATTTACTCACTCTGCATGGCATGGACTGAATCAACGGTCAGTGAGCTAGTCGCAGGCTTTGCGTGGACGGGCACTTACATTGCCAGGCGTAGCAACTACTCATGCCAATATATCGGACGTATCCCGCCTTGACGACATCGTGTAGAGCCTGCATCGTCTCCTCGATCGGTGTACTGGAATCAAAGCGATGGCATTGCAAGACGTCGATATAGTCGAGTTGCAGGCGCTCAAGTGACTTCTTGACCGAAGTCAAAGATATGCTGCGACGAGAGGTCACAAACGGCACGTATAGGATGAGATGAGAGTGTGTACCTTGCGACCAAGGCCATGCTGATTCACAAATCCGATCTTGTCAAGATCAGCAGGGTTCGCCGTCCAGATTGCCTCGTCACCTATTTTACCGACAGCGAAGAAGACCTTTGCGTAGTTATCAGCGCCGGCTGTATGCCGATGTAGAGGCAGACTGTCGTTCCACGCACCTTCGTCATGACCACGATCTCTTCGCGTGGTAGGTTGAGCACTTTGATGGCATTGCCAAGATACACCTCAGAAAGACCATTCGAGTATAGGTTCGCGGTATCAAAGGCGTTCACGCCGTGCTCATATCTTAATGGCGTCCTGTGAGACAGTCGTGCGTGTGTGGAAGAAGAGATATGCTCACGCGAATTTTACGTGCTCAATGGCCTCCTTCTCGCCGAGAACCCACCGTTGCCAATGAGGATCGCCGTAGGACATCATGCCGAGAATGATCCTGGACACCTTAAGTCCTGACTTTCCTAGGCGAACTGTGATTGCTCGTGTCAGCGAAGTGCATGCAAAAACTTTCGAGGTGCAAAGCCATACCGTAGGGAATGCGCTTTGTTACAGTTGGGGTGGTCATAGCTGTGACTTGGTTCGAGGTGATATAATGGGTCTGGAGTAACACGAGACAACGATGAGCTTTTATACGTCCATGGTGGTTCGGCACTTTTGAGGAAGGCCAACTATTGTGTGGGTCACACACGCAGCAACTTCAAGCTGGGCACATTCAAACCAAGTTCGATTAACTCACGAAGTGGGCCATGGGGTGGATGTGGATCGATAATTAGTGTCTGTCGGGTAATTTTCTGCTTCCCGGATGGGCTTAGCGGGGTAAAACGATCCACAATGACCGACAATCTACCGGAATCTCAACAAGAGATGGTCAGCATAATTAGTCACTGAAAAAAAACATGTGGATACTTAGCAACGGGAGAGCGGACCGGCACGTAGGAAGGATGCGATTAGAGCGCAATTCCCTCTTTATCTCGCTGCTACTCTAATACTGTATATCGCAATTCCAAAACAAAAAACAAAAAGGCAGTCTCGTGAGTGCAGGCGGGACCCGCTTCAGTGGAAGGCTTCGTATGCCCCATATGGTTTCATGCTCGCTCAACTATGTATGGTCCCGCTCATGTCAAAGGCCGTGGGTCGCGTCCTTTAATACCATAGGGGCACCCGCGGTTCTGCTCTCACCTCGATTACCGCCCTGATACAATAAAAGCTCTGCTTTCCAGCCATTTCCTCAGTGCTCTTGTCTCCGCACCTCTAGCCTTCTTGACCCTCGGTAGCCCTCTGATCATGCGCTTTCACCAGCTCTCTGTCCTCCCTGTCCTCGCCGCCTTGCCCTTCGCTGACTCCGAAACGCCTCTCTCACCACCCTGGCATGACATTCGTGTCAAGCACACCTGGCATGCCGTCCCACCGAACTGGGAAGCTCTCGGACTCCCTCCCAATGGCACCACCTATCGATCTCCATGTTGCACTCAAGCCTCACCACGAGAATGCATTGGTCGACGCACTCTACAATGTCAGCGACCCAAGGAGTCCAAAGCACGTCTTTTCCGACATTTCTCCGTGCACGACGTACTTACATATGCCACTGCTTCGTTGCAGATATGGTGCACATCTGTCGAAGGAGCAGGTCGCACAACTTGTCGCGCCGCACCCAGACACCCTCGATCTTATCGAACTCTTGGCTTAGACACCATTCCGTGCCGTCCTCGTCGATCTCAACGACACACGGCTGGCAGCTGGCTGAAACTGACAGGGAATTCCCGTGTCACAAGCCAATGAACTGCTCGGGGCGTCGTACCAGGTGTATCCGGCGCATAGGGACGAATGACAGCAGTATTATCCGCACGGTGGGCTATGGACTCCCCTCGGTGTTGCATGCGCACGTGCGAACCGTCATTCCAACGACGTACTTCACCTCCACGGGTGCTCTGCGGCAGACTTCGCGGAGTCGCACCGTCAGAGAGACTGCGAATGTGGCTACGAGGGAGCGCGTGACATCGCTGTCGAGTCGCGTGGTTCACGTAAGGCCGTCGGTCCTGCGCTCACTGTACCGGACGGCCGAATATGTGCCAGCGGCAACGGACCGGAATGTGCTCGGGGTTACGGGCTATCTGGACTCTTATCCGAGCCCGGCGGATTTGAGGGTGTTCATGACGGAATGTCGCGAGGACGCGATCGGCGCGACCTTCGAGGTCGTCCAGATCAATGGCGGCGGGTACGACCCGAGTCAGCCCAACGACGAGGCGAACCTCAACCTACAGTACACAGAGGCTATAGCGTTCCCGACCCCGCACATCTTCTACAGCACCGGCGGCGGCGTTTCTGCAGACGATGAAAATGAACCAGCCTCGGATGATATGTGGCTGCAGTGGCTCAACTACGTGCTCGGCTCGGAGAATGTCCCACAGACGATTAGTACTTCATATGGTGACCCCGAGACCAATCTCCCGTGGGAGTATGCAGACACCTTATGCGACCTCTTCGCCCGACTCGGTGCGCGTGGCGCCAGTGTCATCTTCTCGAGTGGTAACGATGGCGTCGGCAAAGGGGACTGCTTGGAAGAAGACGGCTCCGGAGTCCACTTCGTCTCTGCGTTCCCTGCGTCCTGTATGTGTAGTGTTTTATTTCTCCTTGGAGGCAGTACATCGTCGCAGGAACGAGTCGCTCACCACGTCGCCGCGTTTTTGCAGGTCCCTTTGTGACTAGCGTGGGCGGCACGATGAACATCCCCGAGTCCGCGGCACCCTTCTCCGGGGGCGGATTCTCGTACTATTTTTCGCGGCCGCGCTACCAGAGTGTCGTTGTTCCCGCCTTCCTGCGGCAACTTGGCGACAAGTATCACGGCTTTTACGAGTTCGTGTCTGCTACGACCTGACGTGTCCTATTCTTACTCTACAATTCCGTGGTTTATGCAGTGCAGAGGGCCGTGGTGTCCCCGACATCTCCGCGCAGGGGCTTGATTTCTTTATCGTCGAAAACAGCGAGTCCTTTCTCATGAGCGGCACAAGCTGCGCTGCACCGGTACGTCATCCCTCCTTCCCTCTACTCTGTGTCGTTCATCCTCGCTGATCGCCAATGTACAGACAGTGGCGGGTATAATCTCACTGCTTAACGACTACCAGCTTTCAATCGGTAGGAGACCGCTCGGCTTCCTCAATCCCTGGCTGTACGGCATCGGTATCGACGGGCTGAACGACGTCACATCTGGATCTAACCCGGGCTGCAACACTGACGGATTCACGGCCGTCGTTGGGTGGGATCCTGTTCGTCCCGCGAGACTTGTCCTCTCTTCACATTCGACGTTTGGCTGATCTCGGCTCGGTAGGTGACAGGCCTCGGGACGCCGGACTTTTTGAGGCTGCAGAATACACTTGCTTCTTTGCCCAGTAACTAGTGACAGTAGCAACACATGACAAGGGAATAGGTGCAACATCCTGCGGACGACTGAGCGGCAGCGATACGACGGATCCACTCTCATATTACCTACATTACACAAGCCGATGCGAGACGAATGAGATTGTGAGGGGCAGCAACTGATCGCTTATCCAACTACCACCAACACTCCCCATCCCCATCCAGTGTACGGGTCTACCGGGGGCACGCGCGGCAAGTGCCACGTGATGCGCACCGTAGCTGGTAGAGGTATTGGAGCAACGATGGCGGCCAACTGCCGCAATAGAAGGCTGTATCGTATTACAAATTGAGCACCCGTGTTTATCCTCCCAGTGGCTGGCAAGCGCGCATACGGTGGTGAGGATAAATGGCAGTAGGATCAGTGGATAACGGACACATCACATGAGGGCTGATCACTAGCACGGTGGCGGACGAGTACGTTTTACGGAAGAAAATCGGGAATGGTACCGGTGAAAGATATAGAAGTGTCCGGGTCGTATGACGTTGTCCCGTATTCCAAATGTGACCACGACCGAGTCTACGCAGCTGAGCCCTGGGGGTGTGAATATGGGATTGAGCTGTGCGAGGCTTCCTCGTTATCTGGCCTCCTCCCGCGCTTCCATCTGTGACTTGAGCCCAGCTTCTCTCCTGCCCGGCTTCCTCCCACGCTGCACGAGACCCCCCGCCCGGCGCCCACTGACATCAAACAGATCATCTATTTTACTTTACCCCGAACATCTGCGCAATTGAACTATCGGAGAATCGAACTTGGGACTTGACTATTTTTCAAGTGGGTCTGACTCGAGGATCGCATGTAGTGAATGCACCGATGACCAGTGCAGTGAGTACACGGCAGCGTTGTCATGACGAGTTCTGGTCAGTCAGATTACTAAGAGTAAACTGAGCTCGAATACTGTTCGGGGACGCCCGGTTTGTAATGACAGAAAAAACGTGACTTTCTTGGCACCTTCCTTTTTGAGGATGCAGAAGAACGGTCAGATCGCGACGTCAGGCTTCTTCAGAGGCCTCAGCCGCGGTCAACCAACTGCACCGAACGACGTTGCTGGGACCGACAAATGAAGAAACAATGTTTTGCCGGACGCCACAGACCGTGCACCGGACGGGCTCTTAGCCTTCTTGACCCTCGGTATCCCTCTAATCATGCGCTTTCACCAGCTCTCTGTCCTATCTGTCCTCGCCGCCGTGCCCTTCGTCGACTCCGAAACGCCTCTCTCACCACCCTGGCATGACATGCGTGTCAAGCACACCTGGAATACCGTCCCACCGAACTGGGAAGCCCTCGGACACCCTCCCGCTGGCACCACCATCGATCTCCATATTGCGCTCAAGCCTCACCACGAGAATGCATTGGTCGACGCACTCTACAATGTCAGCGACCCAAGGAGTCCAAAGCACGTCTTTTCCGACATTTCTCCGTGCACGACGTACTTACATATGCCGCTGCTCCGTTGTAGATATGGTGCACATCTCTCGAAGCAGCAGGCTGCACAACTTGTTGCGCCGCACCCAGACGCCCTCGGTCTCATCAACTCCTGGCTTGGACACCATTCCGTGCCGTCCTCGTCGATCTCAACGACACACGGTGGCAGCTGGCTGAAACTGACGGGAATTCCCGTGTCACAAGCCAATGAACTGCTCGGGGCGTCGTACCAGGTGTACCGGCGCATAGGGACGAATGACAGCAGTATTATGCGCACGGTAGGCTATGGACTCCCCTCGGTGTTGCATGCGCACGTGCGAACCGTCATTCCAACGACGTACTTCACCTCCACGGGTACTCCGCGGCAGACTCTCCGGAGTCGCACCGTCGGAGAAACTGCGGATATGGCCACGAGGGAGCACGTGACATCGCTGTCGAGTCGCGAGGTTGAAATAACTCCGTCGGTCCTGCGCTCACTATACCAGACGGCCGAATATGTGCCAGCGGCAACGGACCGGAATGTGCTCGGGGTTACGGGCTTTTTGAAATCTTATCCGAGCCCGGCGGATTTGAGGGCGTTCATGACGGAATGTCGCGAGGACGCGATCGGCGCGACCTTCGAGGTCGTGCTAATCAATGGCGGCGAGTACGACCCGAGTAAACCTGACGGCGAGGCGAACCTCGACCTGCAGTACACGCAGGCCATAGCGTTTCCGACCCCACACATCTTCTACAGCACCGGCGGCGATATCTCCATAAACAAAGATAACAATAAACCAGCCTCGGACGATGCGTGGCTGCAGTGGGCCAACTACGTGCTCGACTTGCAGGATGTCCCACAGACGATCAGCACTTCGTATACTGACTTCGAGCCCAATCTCCCGCTGGAGTATGCAGAGACCATGTGCGACCTGTACGCCCAACTCGGGGCGCGGGGCGCCAGTGTCATCTTCCCGAGCAGTAACTATGGCGTCGGCAGAGGGGACTGCTTGGCAAAAGACGGCTCCGGAGTCCACTTCATCCCTGCGTTCCCTGCGTCCTGTATGTGCAGTGTTTTATTTCTCCTTGGAGGCAGTACATCGTCGCAGGAACGAGTTGCTCACCACATCGCCGCCGCGGTTTTGCAGGTCCCTTTGTGACTAACGTGGGTGGCACGATGGACATCCCCGAGTCCGCGGCTCCCTTCTCCGGAGGCGGATTCTCGAACTATTTTTCGCAGCCACCCTACCAGAAAGCTGTTGTTCCCGCCTTCCTGGAGCAGCTCGGCGACAAGTATCACGGCTTTTACAAGTTCGTTTTCTGGTGCGACCTGACGTGTCCTATTCTTACTCTGCAATTGTTTATGCAGTGCAAAAGGCCGTGGTATCCCTGACATCTCCGCGCAGGCGTTCAATTACTTGGTCATCGATGGCAACGAGGCCTTTCTCATAGAGGGCACAAGCTGTTCGGCACCAGTGCGTCATCCTCCCCTTTCTCCGCTTGTCGTTTGTCCTCGAGCACTCGGCTGATTGCCAATGTACAGGCAGTGGCAGGCATCATCTCCCTGCTTAACGACTACCGGCTTGCAACAGGTAGGAAACCGCTCGGCTTCCTCAATCCCTGGCTGTACGGCATCGGTATCTACGGCCTAAATGACATCACATCTGGATCTAACCCGGGCTGCGGCACTGACGGATTCACGGCCGTCGTTGGGTGGGATCCTGTTCGTCCCGCGAGGCTTGTCCTCTCTTCACATTCGACGTTTGGCTGATTTCTGCTCGGTAGGTGACCGGCCTCGGGACGCCGGACTTTTTGAGGCTGCAAGAAACACTTACTTCTTTGCCTAGTACTGGCGACACATAACAAGGGAATAGGTGCAACATCCTCCGGACGACTGAGCTCCAGCGATACGACGGTTCCACTCTCATATTACCTACAAGACACAAGCCGATGCGAGACGAATGAGATTGTAAGATTCCTCCTTTCCCCAACGGGCCTACCGGGAGCACGTGCGGCAAGTGTTACGTGATGCGCACTGTTAGCTGTGGTAGATGAGGTACTAGAAATTCGGAGGGCCGAAGGGCCCTCCTCAATTCTATTGTTGCACTTTGCGTTTTCATGTATAATTCGTTACAGTATCACCTCACACAAAATGTCAGAGCACGGTAATCTTCATGGAGCGATTTTTTGCTCTGATAGTAGTGAGTCACTTAATGAGCCTCAACTTCGACAAGTTCATACGTTCCCAGGAAAGTGATACAGCATATCTAAGAAAGTCAGAGGTTGGGGTGAAGTATAACATGCCACCGCAATCGTGACAAACTTGAAGCTCTGTCGAGCCAAAAGCTGTCGCCTGATATAAATCCAAAACATCTTCTACCACCCTTCGAAAGACCTCCTTGGGTGTGAGTGTTCAGGTACTCATTGGCAGCACTGAGATCAATAAGGGGTGAGGAAATGGAGATAAATTTAATGCACCGTTCGCTGTCAGCTTCAGCACAACCCATCGACTTCAAACATGGATTCAATCAATTTCGTCGACTCTCCCTTTTCGCTCAATTGAAGCAGCATCGAGGCCCAGGCGGTGCCCAGTGTTCATGATTTCACGCGTCAACAGATGGCACCATAGGTCGTCGCATCGTCGCAAAAATCAACTCCTTATACTTGTCCTTATATTGATTCTGGAGTTCTACGGGCCGGCAATCCCGCACGATTATAACGAAGAGTGTGTGCAACTTGGCCTAGTCTGCATATGTTTATCGTTGATACAACCACGGCGTTACCGTGACCACGCCTATGGATCGGCACGGGTATGGAAAACCCGCACGGGCCATGGGTCGGGGACTCAGTGTGCGACCGACAATCCACCAGCATCAAGAGATGGTCAGCATGGCATAATTAGTCACTGAAAAAAAGAAAAAAAAAAAAAAAGTGGGTACTTGGCAACGCGGCAACGGGAGAGCGAACCGTGGCGTGGGAAGGATGCGATTAGCTCTCTTTATCCTTTGCCGCTACTTAAAATATCGCTATTCAAACAAAAAAGCAACTCCCTCGTGAGTGCAAGCAGGACCCGCTCCAATGGAAGGCGTCGTATGCCACGTGGTTTCACGCTCGCTCAACTATGTATCGTCCCGCTCATGCTAAAGGCCGTGGCCGCGTCCTTTTAATACCATAGGGGCACCCGCGGTTCTGCTCTCACCTCGATTACTGCCCTGACACAATAAAAGCTCTGATTTCCAGCCATTTTCTCAGTGCTCTTGTCTCCGCACCTCTAGCCTTCTCGACCCTCGGCCCTCTAATCATGCGCTTTCACCAGCTCTCTGTCCTATCTGTCCTCGCCGCCGTGCTCTTTGCAGACTCCGAAACGCCTCTCCCACCACCCTGGCATGACATACTTGTCAAGCACACCTGGAATGCCGTCCCCCCAAACTGGGAAGCCCTCGGACACCCTCCCGATGGCACCACCATCGATCTCCATGTTGCGCTCAAGCCTCACCACGAGAATGCATTGGTCGACGCACTCTACAATGTCAGCGACCCAAGGAGTCCAAAGCACGTCCTTTCCAACATTCCTCCGCGCATGATGTACTTACATGTGCCGCTGCTCCGTTGCAGATATGGTGCACATCTGTCGAAGGAGCAGGTCGCACAACTTGTCGCGCCGCACCCAGACACCCTCGATCTTATCAACTCTTGGCTTAGACACCATTCCGTGCCGTCCTCGTCGATCTCAACGACACACGGTGGCAGCTGGCTGAAACTGACAGGAATTCCCGTGTCACAAGCCAATGAACTGCTCGGGGCGTCGTACCAGGTGTACCGGCGCATAGGGACGAATGACAGCAGGATTCTCCGCACGGTAGGCTATGGACTCCCCTCTGTGCTGCATGCGCACGTACGAACCGTCATTCCAACGACGTACTTCGCCTCCACGGGTGCTCTGCGGCAGACTCCGCGGAGGCACACCGTCGGAGAGACTGCGAATATGGCTACGAGGGAGCACGTGACGTCGCTGTCGACTCGCGAGGTTCACGTATATCCGTCGGTCCTGCGCTCACTATACCAGACGGCCGAATATGTGCCAGCGGCAACGGACCGGAATATGCTCGGGGTTACGGGCTTTTTGGAATCTTATCCGAGCCCGGCGGATTTGACGGAGTTCATGACGGAATGTCGCGAGGACGCGATCGACGCGACCTTCGAGGTCGTGCTGATCAATGGCGGCGAGTACGACCCGAGTAAACCCGACTCCGAGGCGAATGTCAACCTGCAGTACACGCAGGCCATAGCGTTCCCGACCCCGCACACGTTCTACAGCACCAGCGGCAGGGTTTCCATAGACGACGATGACAATAAACCAGCCTCGGACGATATGTGGCTGCAGTGGGTCTACTACGTGACTCGACTCGGAGAATGTCCCACAGACGATCAACATTTCGTATGGTGACTATGAGACCAGTCTCCCGCCGGAGTATGCAGAGACCATGTGCGACCTGTACGCCCAACTCGGTGCGCGGGGCGCCAGTGTCATCTTCTCGAGCGGTAACGATGGCGTCGGCAAAGGGGACTGCTTGGTACAAGGCGGCTCCGGAGTCCACTTCATCCCTGGGTTCCCTGCGTCCTGTATGTGTAGTGTTTTATTTCTCCTTGGAGGCAGTACATCGTTGCAGGAACGAGTCACTCACCACGTCGCCGCGTTTTTGCAGGTCCCTTTGTGACTAGCGTGGGCGGCACGATGGACATCCCCGAGTCCGCGGCTCCCTTCTCTGGAGGTGGATTCTCGAACTATTTTTCGCAGCCGCCCTACCAGAGTGTCGCTGTTCCCGCCTTCCTGCGGCAACTTGGCGACAAGTATCACGGCTTTTACAAGTTCGTTTTCTGGTGCGACCTGACGTGGCCTATTCTTACTCTGCAATTCCGTGGTTTATGCAGTGCAGAAGGCCGTGGTTTCCCCGACATCTCTGCGCAGGCGGTCAATTTCTTTACCATCGATGACAACGAGCCCTATCTCGTGGAGGGCACAAGCTGTTCGGCACCAGTGCGTCATCCTCCCTTCTCTCCGCTTGTCGTTTATCCTCGAGTACTCAGCTGATTTCCATGTACAGACAGTTGCGGGCATCATCTCTCTGCTTAACGACTACCGGCTTGCAAACAATAGGAGACCGCTCGGCTTCCTCAATCCCTGGTTGTACGGGATCGGTATCGACGGCCTAAACGACATCACATCGGGATCTAACCCAGGCTGCGGCACCGATGGATTTTCGGCCATCGTTGGGTGGGATCCTGTTCGTCCCGCGAGGCTTGTCCTCTCTTCACATTCGACGTTTGGCTGATTTCGGCTTGGTAGGTGACAGGCCTCGGGACGCCGGACTTTTTGAGGCTGCAGAATACACTTGCATCTTTGCCCAGTACTAGCGACACTAGCGACACATGACAAGGGAATAAGAGCAACATCCTCCGGACGACTGAGCTCTAGCGATACGACGGTTCCACTCTCATATTACCTACATTACACAAGCCGATGCGAGACGAATGAGATTGTGAGGGGCGGCAACTGATCGCTATCATACAACTACTACCAACACTCCCCAACCAATGTACCGGGGGTACGTGCGGCAAGAGCTACGTGATGCGCACCGTGGTAGAGGTATTGGAGCAGCGATGGCGGTCGACTGCTGTAGAAGGCTGTATCGTATTACAAATTGAGCACCCCATGTTTATCCTCCCAGTGGCTGGCACGCGCCCGCACGGCGGTAAGGATAAATGGCAGTAGGATCAGTGATGGGAATCGTACTATCACTTGACACATGAGGCAGATCATAGCGTGGCGGACGAGGATTGGGGGTACGTTTACGGAAGAAACGCGGGAATGGCGAAGTGTCTGGGTCGTGACGTTGTCCCGTGTTCCAAATGTGAGTACAGATCTTGGTACAGGTAATGCAGTGCTGGGAGACTCGGCAATGCGAGGCGGCCAGATCACGATCCGAATCGAGGTGGGAAGACGTAGCTCCGGGCCTGAGGCCTGAGCGCTGAGCTCCCAACACCCTTGAAGCAGGTGGGAAAGCCAATCACGCCGCAATAGCTAACTTACTAAGTTACTACAGTAAGCCCACACGCGCCAACTGCAACTGAAAGTAGTATGCTTGTGGCCAATCAGTCGGATTACAGTAATCAGGATCGTGACGGTCTGCCACTTACAGCGAGTTACGGCACGACTCATTTATAGGTCCCTGGAAAGAGTTTTTTGTAATCGCCGACACATCTGACGAACGCTCGAGCCACCTATCCGAACGCGGAAGTCGGCGTCGTCCGTCCCCGCATACTGCCTATCGGTGGTTTACCGCGGGGACAGAGATGATCATTATCTGCCGCGTGACTGGCCCAGTGTCTCTCCGCCCTTGTCTCCACCTCCCTTATATCGGATTCCGTGGGTTTTTCCACACCCTGGCGATGGTGTACACCGCAAGCAACCCAGCAATGAGCGCTAGTGAGCGACCAACGACTCTGATCCCAGAGGGAGTAACTGTCCTGCAGTCACTACCTTCGCTCGCACAGGGCCCCGATGCGGCAGATTTACCGACAGCAGTTAGACCATCATATCATATTGCATGTTTAGGGAACCTTCATTCAAGTGTCACAGTGTCACCATCATCCCGCCGTTCGAGACCAGGACCTGATCCGGAGTCTTTTGCACTTATTAAATGAGATGGGCTCCCTTAATTACATGGGTCCTCCTCCGGCCTTGGGTGAGGTGGCGTGAGATACATAGCTGGGAATAGACCTTTCAGTCTGGCCGTGTTGGCATTGTCACCTGAACTAGACAGACATTGAACACTTTCGTGTTCTTTCCAATTTGTAATTCACAACGTTTACAACCGTGCTAAACAATGACTTTAAAACAAAGAGCAAGCGCGACATCTGAGGTCGAATTCGGTTCGGGAGAGTTATTCGATCAAAGTAAAGTGGCGTCAGCCCTGTCCAGAGCGTTGGAGAATCCTATGGCCTGCAAGAAGGCATTGTTCACGCCGGCTGTGTACGAAATTAGTAGAGATATTGACAGAATGGACGGGTTATTTACGCGGGGTAAAGGTGTATGAAGAGGCTGCTGTGAGGGGCCAAGATAATTCGAATTTCGCGTTCGTTGTGGCGTTAAAGAAGGTTCCCGTAGCAGCTGTAACAATTTTGGTTATAGATCGGCAATGCATACATCCTTGAAACTTACTATAAACCTTGACCTGTGGGGTGCTCCCAGGCGGAATTCACAACTACGAACGACAGTTGGGTGATGCTGCATGACGGAGGCAGATTACTTATATAAGAAGTGATGCAAATGAATCCTGAGTACATACTTATTATTACCGTAAAGGCTTGTACCAGTGAGCCGGGAACCATAAACGCCGAGGATTTTTTCGTCAGCTGTGAGCAATGTGATTCCTGGGGTGAACAAAAATTTGGACATCAAAAAATGAGCATTACCGCTAACGGCGAAGGTCAGAGTCTGGGATCCGCTGTTACCGCCATGTTGCGAGGTAACCGGACTTATAACGCCACCGTTATCCACGGCATAGGTGATCCTCACGGAATCGATAATCTCGCCAGTGTAAACGACAACGTTGGTGATAGCCCGGATGGCCTGGGTCTTAGGCCATTGCCCGACGTTCGCTAGAATAAAAGGGTAAGCATTGTAACAGTGGGGCAACGTTGGCCATGACGTTGGAAACGACGTACGGCTGGTCAGGTCGTCAAGGAAGGTTCCTTGGGCGAAACCAGCGAGACGGGTATTGGCCGCGATACTGTAACTTGAAGACATGAGTAGGAAGTTGAGAACTGGGTAGTAAGTTGATAGGTAGATGGCCGTCACATTTACCCCTTTATATATGCCTGGACGAGACCAAAACCAAAGTGGTCAAAAGTTCCGTGAACGAGTTGGCGTCAGTATATTCTATGGATCTCCATCAGTTTCCTGGCCATAAGTGGAGAGGAGGTATTTCTCTCACCGTGCCTTGCAAGGTGCCTGGTCTAGTCGCTCACGATATTGTAGACTTCGCCCCTTCATTCCCGTCGTGCCTATGTGCGTGCTTCTTCGAGATCTTTGAGCAAGTAACCGATGTCGGCAGGAACTCTCCCATGGGACCATCCAATCTATCTTCTACAGTCACCACGGCATCGATTGGAAGTACCAGTAAATCGACCCCAGCTGTCTGATTAGATGAATGCTGACAGTTATCATGTTGTGATTCCAGTAGACTGAATAAACCCCGTGAATACAATGCCGTGTAATGGACCCCGAAAAAAAGAAAAACAATGCCTGTGGTTTGATTCCTGGAAACAACGTGTAGCCAGGTCCAGAGGGGCCAATTCCTATTGAATATACCATTCCTCGGTAATCTATCCACAGACGAAGAAGAGCAGAGACAAATAGGACGGCCCCGAGAGAGTGATGGGCCTTTGACGGTAACGTCACGAATTCCCTGATCGTTTCAGCATAGGTCCTGATAGACAGACACGAATGCACTAGGGCACATGCATAGATCAAGAGAATGCTCAGGCTAACGCCGCAACGTAGACGGAACTACGCACGAGTCTTCGAGGCGTGTTGAGTTACGAGTGAGGAGACGAGATGATGGCTCTAGTGACCTTCTTAGCGAGTGAGATCATCGACCGGGGTTTACAGGTTGCCGAAATATCTTGTGTTCTGCACTTACAACCTCAGGCTTACTTGTCACTTTGCCTGTCAATGTGGTGAGAATTACCAAACGTCTGCCAGTCAGGTGACATCTCCCAGTGACAACTGCACCCGTCAACTGCACCCGTCATCCCCTTCTCACTTTGTTTCTTGCTTTTTTTTCGACACACGTGTATCTAAAGTAATCCTCTATGAATCTGCATTTCAAGTGTCATTCCGTTAATCGCTTGCGTGCTTCCGCGTCTGCACCTAATTTGGTCACTCCCTCGGACTGTCGGACAACACGATCAAGGTCAAGGTCAAGATCGCTTTGGCGCGATCTGCGTTTATCGTTTGTACACTGACAACTTCGTTCTCTTTCTTGTTCTCTCTGCACCGTTTTCTAAATCTTGCTCGCTTACTCCTTCTCTTAAGTGACGAGTATTATTGTTGGGGCAGTTTTCAGTTTTCACGGGCCTGCCTAGTCTGAACTCAGGGGCTTTCTGAGCATGTTTGGCTCCTGCCACCCTTTTCTCCATGGAGCTCCCCCTCGACGACCACGTGAGTCTCCACTCATCGTCAAAGTGGATTCAATTCAAGTTTTATTAACGAGCCGCACGTTCAATGTTCGAGCAGTAATTCAATTGTTCTCTATCCGTATCGTTATGTTCCACGCGTTGGTTCCTGCTGGTGCAATCTTTTTTATTATTAAAAAAACCATTTGTATTCACGTACAAACTTACACAGCTCGTCTTGCAGCTCGTAAATGGTAGCCTCCTTGGTAGCCTCACCAAAAAACACCGAAAACTCCGGTGCCTATCGTCACGCGTCACGCGTTACGGGGCATTGTCGGTTTTGCACTGGCAGTCCAAACCCCGCTAGTATCCAACACAAGCCTTCCCACTTCCGCCCTGTAAAAACTGGACGTTACTGTAAGTCTGGCTATGGTTTGAAGTCAAAGGCCGGACCAGGCCAGGCCAAAAGAAAAAAGAAAAAGTTAGGCCAGGTCAGGCAAGAGGTCAGGTCAGGCCGAAGTGAGAGGGTTTTTGGCCGGGCCTGACTGTATGAAAACAGTGGTCCAAGGCCCCGGCTTGCTTACCACGTTCAACGTCAAGTTTGAGCCTGCCTCGGGGTGCGAATCCATTGCAAAGACACGTCGGGCGCTGGCCCTATTTCGACTCGTTTCGGCCTCGTGGCATTTCCTTGTTTGCTTGCCATTTCGTATTCGTGTTCCCACTCTCTCACCTGCCACTCATTGTTCTCTATTTATCGCCTATCACAAGACCTATCATGTCGAAATGGACGGGGCAGACACCACTGCCAATAGCCTTGCAAACAGCCCCTAGGCACACGTCCCTGCACCTCATGCCGTCTTTGTTCACTGCCCTCACCACTCCTCACCCCACCACTCGAGTTTCGACTCTCATATCAAACTCCCCTCCCTCGTTGACGTTGTTTTTGACACCTTGCTCTACTCGTCAATCACCTCGGCCACGTCGTGCCTTATCTCCTCAGGTAAAGGACGTGATATCTTTTCTTTATGGTTCTTCGAATCTCGTTACACAATAGTGCCTGTCCTGTCAGTCGTATATCGGCCTCGGTTTCTTGTCGTTCAAGTTCTTGTCTCCTTACACTTCTTCTCGTCTCCGTGTCGTTTTGTCATTCACTCGTCTTCTTCCCCTATGCCGTCGTTCACCTCACTACTCCTCCCCTCTCTCCCCACCTTGGCACGTAGCTGCTGCTCCTGTGTCTAGCCCCTTGCTCTTGCTGAATACAACAGCGCCTGGTCGCCAGTCTATGTGTCGTCCCGCTGAGGTGATTCAGGTCAAAGGCCATAGGTTGCGCCGGCGTCTTTTCAATACCATAGTAGGGGCACCTGCAGTTCCGTCCCTACCTTGATCCTTGACCTGAGGAACACAATAAAAGCTCTGCATCCCAGCCATTATCTCAGTTTTTTTGTCACCGCACCTCTAGCCTTCTTGACCTTGGTGGCCCTCTAATCACGCCCTGCCTCCAGCTCTCTGTACTCTCTGTGCTCGCCGCCTTGCCCTTCGCCAACTTCGCAATGCCCCTTCCACCACCTTGGGACGACATACGTGTCAAGTACACCATCCCACCAAACCGGGAGGCCCTCGGTCACCCTCCCACTAGCACCACCATCTACCTCCGCCTTGCGCTCAAGGCTCACGACGAGAACGCATTGAGAGACGCACTCTACAAGTTCAGCGATGTAGATAGTTATGCGAGTATAGGGTTATCGACCCAAGGGGAAGTGTAGATAGAGGTGATAGATAAGATAACGGGAAACACGGGAACGTCACGGTAGACGGAGGCAGACGGGAACGCAGACGGTGACAGAGGTCGTTATAGCAGAGTTGTAAACTGAGTTGTATTTTTTTCCGAAATCAACATAGACTATATACGCGTGCTTAGTAATACTTTAGTAATTGAATAAGTAATTTACCGTTCCAAGCCCAGATCTAAGGAGTCCGAAGTACGCCCTTTGCAACATTCTTCCGCGCACGACCTACTTACATGTGCTGCGCTGGTGTTACGTTTCAGATATGGTGCACATCTCTCGAAGGAGCAGGTCGCACCTGCGCCGCACCAAGACACCCTCGATCTCATCAACTCCTGGCTTGGACACCGTGCCGTGCCGTCCTCGTCGATCTCAACGATACACGGCAGCAGCTGGCTGAAACTGACGGGCATTCCCGTGTCACAAGCTAATGAACTGCTCGGGACGTCGTACCAGGTGTACCGACGCATACGGACGAATGACAGCACTATTCTCCGCACATCGGCTATGGACTCCCCTCGATACTGCATGCCCACGTACAAACCGTCACTCCAACGACGTACTTGCTACTCTGCGGCAGACCCCGCGGAGGCGATCCGCCGGTGAAAATGCAGATGTGTCATCGAGAGAGCTCGTGACGATGCTGTCGAGTCGCGATCATAGCGTCACTCCGTCGGACCTGAGTTTTCTGTACAGGACGGCCGGATATGTGCCAGCGGCAACGGACCAGAGCGGAATCTGGTTGGAATTATGGGCTACCTGCAAGATTACTCGAGCCCGGATGATTTAAGGGAGTTCATGACCGAATGTCGCATGGACGCGGAAGACGCGACCTTCCGCGTTGCCCTGGTAAACGGCAGCGGGTATGACTCAAGTTATCCCTCCTCCGAGGCGAACCTCAACATGCAGTACCCGCAGGCTATAGCGTACCCGACCCCGCATACATTCTACAGCACTGGTGGCGAGGTGTACAGTACATACAATAACGAACCAGACTCGGATGACGTATGGTTCGAGTGGCTCATCTACATGCTCGGCCAGACGAACGTCCCATAGACGATCACCCCATAGCCTAGTACACCGACTTCGAGAAGCTCTCCCACTGGAGTATACAACGTCTTTGTGTAACCTGTTCGAACTCTGTCTGCGTAGCGCCGGCGTCATCTTCACAAGCGGCAACGATAGCGTCGGCGATGGGAACTGCCTCGTCGAAGATGACTCCGGAAGTGTCGAGTTTACCCCAAGTTCCCTGGGTCCTGTGTGGCGTTTTATTTCTCATTGGTGGTAGTGCACCGTCCCATGTGCAGGTCGCTCTTCATCGGCGATTCACCGCCACGGTTTTGCAGGTCCCTTCGTGTCTGCCGTAGGCGGCATGACGGGCTACCCCGAGATGGCGGTTCCCCTCTCCGGGGGTTCTCGAACTATTTTCCTCGGCCGGTCTACCAGAACGTTGTTGTTCCCGCCTTCCTGGAGCAGCTCGGCAGCCAGTAACACGGCTCTTACAAGCGCACTTTCTACCACGGCCGGACGCGTCCTATTCTTACTTTGTAATTTTCGTGGTTTGTGCAGCGCGGAATGCCGTGATATGTACGCGCAGACGCCCAAATATTTTATTACCTTAGACGATGTCTCTCGCAGACGGCGCAAGCCGTTCGGCACCTGTGCGTTTTCCCCTCTCTCTGCTCTGCCTTGAGCACCCAGCTGACTACTAATGTATAGACCGTGGCAGGCATCATATCACTGCTTAACGACTACCGACTTTCAACAGGTAGGAACCCGCTCGGCTTCCTCAATCTCTGGCTGTGCGACATCGGTATCTACGGCCTGAACGACATCACTGAGTCTAATCCAGGCTGCGGCACTGACGGATTCACGGCCATCACTGGATGGGATCCTGCTCGTCCCGCGAAGCTTGTCCATCTGACGTTGGGCTAATTTTCTGCTTGGTAGGTACTGCTCTTGACTTAGTCTTGAACTTCGTTCGCACCTTCCAGTAGCTTGTATGCTTGCCTGTATGAAATTCGCGAGTGGTAACGTAAGCTTGTTATCTTTCAGTATCCCTGCCATGGCGGGTCCCTGCCTTTGCAACTGCAAGTAGTTTATGATGCACAGCGCTCGTGTCTGTACGCGGGTTAGACATAGACGACATAAGGGAATGTTGGATGGCTCGCGAGCCCTCCTAGTCGCAACGAAATTCGGTCCTCATCCGCTGAACCCTGGCCGCTGAGGCGAATCGCCGGCAGCCAGGGTACTATCAGGTAGAGCGATCCATCAAGGCCGAGAAATAATGGGAGAAGGTGCCTTGCCTTAATGAAGGCCCGATTACCAATAGTAGGATATTGGATGCAGAAGACGGTAAGTAATTACCGCGGGGATTTCACAATGTCCTAATCGAATCAGATTTTTGCAACTGAATTGGATTACATTCTAAAATGACAGATATAACATCATTTACAGCCATGTACTCCTCCGAGCGGCGGGCCTGGGACGGGATTCGGTAGGGCTGCTCGATGCTATTATTGGTGCTATAGTAACTCACCCACGGATTACGTCTGGTGATGACACACTGGCACTCCTAACTCAGTTGGCCACAAGATGCACGATAAGAGCTCTACTTCTAGCCATTTTTTTGGTGTTTCTATGCGCGCATTCTGCACTTCTAACCTTCTTTACCACTGGTAGTATGCGCTGCCTCCAGCTCTCTGTTCTTTCTGTCCTCACCGCCGTGCCCTTCGCCAACTTCGCAACGCCTCTCCCACCACCTTGGCATGACATACGTGTCAAACACACCTGGAATGCCGTCCCCCCAAACTGGGAAGCCCTCGGACACCCTCCCGCTGGCACCACCATCGATCTCCATGTTGCGCTCAAGCCTCACCACGAGAATGCATTGGTCGACACACTCTACAAGGTCAGCGATCCAAGGAGTCCCAAGTACGTCCTTTCCAACATTCCTCCGCGCATGACCTACTTACATGTGCTGCTCCGCCTCAGCTATGGTGCACATCTCTCGAAGGAACAGGTCGCACAACTTGTCGCGCCGCACCCAGACACCCTCGATCTTATCAACTCCTGGCTTAGATACCACGCCGTGCCGTCCTCGTCGATCTCAACGACACACGGTGGCAGCTGGCTAAAACTAACGGGAATTCCCGTGTCACAAGCCAATGAACTGCTCGGGGCGTCGTATCAGGTGTACCGGCGCATAGGGACGAATGACAGCAGTATTCTCCGCACGGTAGGCTATGGACTTCCCTCGGTGCTGCATGGCCACGTGCAAACGGTCATTCCAACGACGTACTTCGCCTCCACGGGTGCTCTGCGGCAGACTCCGTGGAGTCGCACCGTCGGAGAAACTGCGGATATGGCTACGAGGAAGTGCGTGACATCGTTGTCGAGTCGAGAGGTTGAAGTAACTCCGTCGGTCCTGCGTTCGCTGTACCGGACGGCCGAATATGTGCCAGCGGCAACGGACCGGAATGTGCTCGCAGTTACGGGCTATCTGGACTCCTATCCGAACCCGGCGGATTTGACGGAGTTCATGATGGAATATCGCGAGGACGCGATCGGCGCGACCTTCGAGGTCGTGCAGATCAACGGCGGCGGGTACGACCCGAGTAAACCCTGACACCGAGGCGAACCTCAACCTGCAGTACACGCAGGCCATAGCGTATCCCGACCCCGCACATCTTCTACAGCAACGGTGGCGGGATTTCCATAAACCATGATGACAATAAGCCAGCCTCTGACGATGCGTGGCTGCAGTGGGTCAATTACGTGCTCGACTCGGCAGGATATCCCACAGACGATCAACACTTCGTATGGTAATCAGGAGACCGATCTCCCGCTCGAGTATGCAGAGACCTTGTGCGACCTGTACGCCCAACTCGGTGCGCGTGGCGCCAGTGTCATTTTCTCGAGCGGTAACGATGCCGTCGGCAAAGGGGACTGCTTGGCAAAAGACGGCTCCGGAGTCCACTTCACCCCTGTGTTCCCTGCGTCTTGTATGTGTAGCGTTTTATTTTCTTGGAGACAGTACATCAACGAGTTGCTCACCACATCACCGCGGTTTTGCAGGTCCCTTTGTGACTAGCGTGGGCGGCACGATGGACATCCCCGAGTTCGCGGCTCCCTTCTCTGGAGGCGGATTCTCGCACTATTTTTCGCAGCCGCCCTACCAGAGCGTTGCTGTTCCCGCCTTCCTGCGGCAACTTGGCGACAAGTATCACGGCTTTTACAAGTTCGTTTTCTGCTGCGACCTGACATGTCCTATTCTTACTCTGCTGCAATTCCGTGGTTTATGCAGTGCAGAAGGCCGCGGTATCCCCGACATCTCCGCGCAGGCGTTCAATTTCTTCATCATCGATGACAACAAGTCCTATTCCGTGGACGGCACAAGCTGTTCGACACCGGTGCGTCATCCTCCCTTCTCGTTTATCCTCGAGTACTCGGCTGATTGCCAATGTACAGACAGTGGCGGGCGTCATCTCTCTCCTTAACGACTACCGGCTTGCAAACAATAGGAGACCGCTCGGCTTCCTCAATCCCTGGCTGTACGGGATCGGTGTCGACGGCCTAAACGACATCACATCGGGATCTAACCCGGGCTGCGGCACCGATGGATTCTCGGCCATTGTTGGGTGGGATCCTGTTCGTCCCGCGAGGCTTGTCCTCTCTTCACATTCGACGTTTGGCTGATTTCGGCTTGGTAGGTGACAGGCCTCGGGACGCCGGACTTTTTGAGGCTGCAGAATACACTTGCATCTTTGCCCAGTACTAGTGACACTAGCGACACATGACAAGGGAATAGGAGCAACATCCTCCGGACGACTGAGCTACTAGCGACACGACGGTTTCACTCTCATACTACCTACAAGACAGAAGTCGATGCGAGACGATCGAGGCTGTGAGAGTAATCGCAATCAACACTCCCCAACCAGTGGCCTACCGGTAGCACGTGCGGTAAGAGCCACGTGGTGCGCACCGTTGCTGGAGGTATTGGAGCAACGATGGCGACCGACTGCTGGAATCCGACTGCTGGAATACTACACCTAAACATTGAGCAACCCATTTTTATCCTCCCAGTGGTTGGCGCGCGCGTGTACGGTGGTGAGGATAAATGGCAGTAGGATCAGTGATAGCGGGAATCGTATCACTTGGCGCATGAGGCAGATCACAGGGTGGCAGGACGAAGATTGGGAGTACTTTTACGGAAACTAGCAATGCGGGATGGCCCCTTGGGGCCATCCTGTAATTCTATTGATGCATGTAAGCTAGAATGCCAAAGAAAGTTGTTTCACATCCAACCGTCCCCTGCTGCCGCTACCACCAATCACGCACCCGCTGTGCTTTGTTTGTAGTTGTCCGTTGAGTCGCCATAAATATACCAAGAGGGGATCCTGTATAAAGACAAGTAGAAGTGTGATCCCCGCTGCCAGCCTGCCGTCGCTCTGCGGCGATGGACGGGAAATGGCGTCTGTCGATGCTTTGAACTGTGAATACAAGACGTCATGGCAACGGTACGTTGAAGACCAACGTGGGGTGAGCGGGTGGCAAGTGTCCATGACGTCCGTACTCAGTGACGCAATGGGGTGAGCAACATTACCAGACCACTATTCATTGCGTGCTTACGGGTGGGTCAAAGAGAATTTTGTCCCTATATGTGCCGTCGGTGGCGGTGCTGGGGCGGGATTCCGCAGGAGCAATTGCTGTTGCGTTTGTCTCGGTGAGATCTTCGAGATTGGTTCTGTTTCCAAGCATGTTCAAGTTAGTATTGGTTCCGATGATGGCGGTCCAGTAGACAATTTGCGACAAACGTTAGTGGGTAGCGTCTCATGCCAGTATCGTGTGGACAAATGGGCTCACGAGTTCGGGATCCAAGAGTCGTTGTAAACGTACCACCCGTCTCCGATGTAAGGACCGCACTGTGAAATTTCCTATTCTGACGTTTGTTGGAATGTCTGGAGGAGGGAGGAAGCGTGGGGTCGGTACCGGTCGAAAAGGTAGATAATTCATCGTGGTTCGTGGGTGTCTGTGCGAGTGATTGTTTGAACTGCAGATATTTCGAGCGGAATTGTAGAGGAAGTTTGCCAATTTCGGCGATCCCAGAGGCTCAGTGAATGGGTTCAGTGAGGAACAGGTCAAGATTTTGACCAGACATGACTTTTATCCGGCCATGCTGGGGTCGTTTTCGGTTTCGCAGGTATCGCTTTTATAGCGCTGCTGCATGCCGTCCGATCCTGTGACGGTTCATTGGGCGTGCCGTGGCAAAGCTACTCTGGCATCGTTGTCATTGTATGAGAGGCGTACAGGAGTTGTAGCAGGTCACCCCTAGTCAAAGCGATGTGTGCCAGACCTTCAGAAAGGGCAACAGTATCACTGTACCAACCTCTTTCGATTGGGAAATTGTCGGAGAGGGCCTTGCGTTATTGGTGCCTCGTTTGATCTGCACCCGCACAAGCGGCTGACTCGGAGAGGGCCGAGTCAGCCCGCTTTGTGCGGGTGCAGATCAAACGAGGCACCAATAAACGCATTAACTCCGAGTCAGTACTCATGAGTGCATGAGTCGTCGTCTTAGTTCGTCGGCGTGTCAGTATTATTCCAGTAGAATGCAAGATTCAATGAAAGGGGGACAGCAGATGCTGGGGAACGGACTCGGAATCCAAGCTAACCTTCCTAGTTGAAGTTCCTACAGATAAGCAGGGGCGATATCCAAGCCCGATCCTGGCCCAGTGATTGAGGCGTCACACGAACCCGATTGAGAAGTTGTCAGTTGGGAATATGCGGGGGCCCTGAAGAGGGAAGGGGCCTGCTCCTCACCCAGGAGGGGAAAAGGAAACTCTCGGTGTCTGACGCCACGGTCAACTAATTGCAACATAACGCCTAATACTATAGTTCGCCTGCAACGCGATACGTTCTATCCACCCTCCCTCCCTGGTAGTTTTGCAACATATTACTGCCGGTGAGCACCTTAGCATCACAACCCCCTCTTAGTGTAGCTTGTTCACGCTGCATCCGGTCTGGGCCTACAGCCTACCAGCCGGGATATAAATGGATCCACAACAAAAAGAACGGAATCCAAGTCACGGTATCCAGGTTGAGAACAGATGAGCCACACCCCAGCACGCAATCCATTGACAAGGTAATTTCGTGTTCGGCATTGACCTTGGCATTGACATCAAATACAGAAAAAATAATGGCATGTTGGAGGACGTAAAACGACATCAGAGGAGAACGTGCAATATGTATGTGCAACGAGGCAAGGACTCGGAAGCGCGTCAGGTCGTGTAGAGCGGTCCCCAGACTATGATAGTATTTAAATTTTAAATTTTAAATTGTTGATGACTCACTCGCCGCTTCTGTACCGGCAATTCTCTGGATCGGGAGTGGCCCACTGCAAGCAGGGCCTGCTCCGACGGAATACTCTATGTGGTTTCACAACTATGTGTCGTCCCGCTCATGTCAAAGGTAATGTATAGATCGCGTTCTTTTAATAGTATTAATACCATGGGGACACCTGCAAGGCTGCACCTGGTCCTGCAGTTCTGCTCCTACCTCCTTGCCTACCTTGATCCTCGGCCTAAGATACACACACTTTTTCCCAGCCATTTTTCAGTGTTCTTGTCTCTGCACCTCTAGCCTTGACCCTCGGCGGCCCTCTAACTGAATCATGCGCTACTCCCAGCTCTCTGTCCTCTCTGTCCTCGTCGCCAGTGCACCTCGCCAACTTCGCAACACCTCTCGCACCACCCTGGCATGACATTCGTGTCAAGCACACCTGGAGTTCCATCCCACCAAACTGGGAGGCTCTCGGCCACCCTCCCAATGGCACCACCATTGACCTCCACGTTGCGCTCAAGCCCTACAACGAGAACGCATTGAGTGACGCGCTCTACAAGGTCAGCGATCCGAGGAGTCCAAAGCACGTCATTTCCTAACACTCCTCAACGCACGATGCACTTACATGTGCTGCTGCTCCGTTGCAGATATGGTGCACATCTCTCGAAGGAGCAGGTTGCTCAGCTCGTTGCGCCGCACCCAAATGCCCTCGAGCTCATCAACTCCTGGCTTAGACACTACGCCGTGCCGTCCTCGTCCATCTCGACTACACACGGCGGCAGCTGGCTGAAGCTGGCGGGCATTCCCGTGTCGAAAGCCAATGAACTGCTCGGAGCGTCATACCAGGTGTACCGGCGCATAGGGACGAATGACAGCACAATTCTCCGCACGGTAAGCTATGGACTCCCCTCGGTGCTGCATGCACACGTGCAAACGGTCATTCCAACGACGTACTTCGCCTCCACGGGTGCCCTGCGGCAGACTCCGAGGCGCACCGTCGGTGCAACTGAAGACGTGTCATCGAGAGAGCTCGTGACGGTGCTACCGAGCCGCGATGACGATGACGATGACGATGATGACGGAGTCGAGCCGTCGGACCTGCGCTGGATGTACCGGACGGCCGAATATGTGCCTGTGGCAATCGACCGGAATCTGGTCGGGATTACGGGCCAGCTCAATGATTACCCGAGCCCGGAGGATTTAAAGGCGTTCATGACTGAATCTCGCATCGACGCGGAAGGCGCGACGTACGAGGTCGCCCTGATCAACGGTGGCGGGTACGACCCGAGTCATCCCGCCTCCGAAGGCGAACCTCGGCATGCAGTACTCGCAAGCCATAGCGTACCCGACCCCGCACACATTCTACAGCACCGGCGGCGAGATGTACATAAACAACAACAAACCAAAGGCGGACGACGTGTGGCTTGCGTGGCTCGTCTACATGCTCAGCCAGACGAACGTCCCACAGACGATCAGTACTCCATACGGTGACACCGAGAACGCTCTCCCGCTGGAGTATACAACGACCTTGTGCAACCTGTTCGCCCAACTCGGTCTGCGTGGCGCCAGCGTCATCTTTGCCAGTGGTAACGATGGCGTCGGCGAAGGGAACTGCCTCGCCGACGATGGCTCCGGAAGAGTCGAGTTCATCCCCTCGTTCCCTGCGTCCTGTATGTGTGGCGCTTTATTTCTCCTCAGAGGCAGGACGCCATCGAAGGCGCAGGTCGTTCACCATCGCTGCGGTTTGCAGGTCCCTATGTGACTAGCGTAGGCGGCACGACGGGCTATCCCGAGGTGGCGGCTCCCCTCTCCGGGGGCGGGTTCTCGAACCATTTTCCTCGGCCGGTCTACCAGAACGATGTTATTCCCCCCTTCCTGCAGCAGCTTGGCAGCCAATATCACGGCTCTTATAAGTACTGCTTTCTGCCACGGCCTGACGCGTCCTATTCTGACTTTGTAATTTTCGTGGTTTGTGCAGCGCGGAAGGCCGTGGTATCCCCGACATCTCCGCGCAGGCGCTCAAATACTTTATTATTGTAGACGACAAGGATTTTTTCACAGATGGCACAAGCTGCTCTGCACCTGTGCATTTTTCCTGCTCCTTCTGCTCTACCTCAAGTCACCCATCTGACTATTAATGTATAGACCGTGGCAGGCATAATATCACTGCTTAACGACTACCGGCTTTCAAAAGGTAGGAACCCGCTCGGCTTCCTCAATCCCTGGCTGTACGACATCGGGATCGACGGCCTGAACGACATCACATCTGGGTCTAACCCGGGTTGCGACACTGACGGATTCACGGCCACCGTTGGATGGGATCCTGTTCGTCCCGCGAGGCCTGTCCTTTCTTCACATTCGACGTTTGGCTGATGCCCCTGCTCTCTAGGTGACAGGTCTCGGGACGCCAGACTTTGTGGCCTTGAAACGGACACTTGATCGTGTGGGCGAGGGCGAGGGCGATGCGACGCACCACGAAGGGATAAGAGCGACATTCTCGGAACGACTGAACAACAGCGATACGGCAGTCCCACTCGTATAACCTACTACGTACACACCGAGCTGGTTTGAGACGCCGATGAAATCGATGAGTAAATTCCGCGAGCCATCACTCGGGCCACTTGGCGTCGGACTCGTCGGAATCTTCTCCACACTTCTTTTTACTTAGTCTTGAACTACTTTTCAGTAGCTTGACTCAGTGAACTTGTCTGTAAGTAATTTGCGAGTGGTAACGCCAGCTTGCAATCTTCACTATCTCTACCTTGGTGGATTCCCTGTTGTTATAATCGCTAAATAATTTATAATACCCAGCTCTCGCGTCTGTACTCGGAGTAGACATGGAGAACGCGGCCATAGGCGAACGTGGGATAGCAGCCCGCAACTAGTCGCAACGAAATTTGGACCTCGTCTCCTGTGCCATGGCCATCGAGGCCGCTGCAAATTGCCTGCAGCCAGGAACCAGGGTAGCATCAGGAAGAACCTCCCGCGCTAGCGAGGGATGACATGATAACACATGACCAAATTATCGACAATGGAGACAATGCCAATGTTTAAGTTACGAAGACTAGACTCTACATTTTATTACTTTCACTTAGCACATGCCCCAAATGTAGTCTCGACTATGACCAGTCTGTACCCATGGTACGCATTCCGGGATTAAAAATGGTTCGAAAAAAAAAAGACTAGACTCCACAGATATAATGCTTGCACTCGTTGTCAACCTGGCCGTTGTTGGCCTCGTCGTTGCCATGGTGGTCACGGTCATCTTCTCGTCGTGGCCGCGATCAGCGCGCGGTCGTCTTCGTTCAAGTTGTTGCCGTTGTCATTCTGTTGTTAGCATGGTCGTCATAACTACCACGCGTTGTCACTGCCGTTGTAGCGGTAGTCTCCATCACTTCGCAGTCGTCGTTGCGATTGCAATTCCCATCGCCGCCCCGTCGTCGTGTCGTGGTCTAATAAATATCAGACTTGTTGCAGTCATGCTTGCGCCATCGCCACTTTGCAGCCACGGCCGTCGTCGTCTTCATCGCCGTCGTGGCCAGGGTCGCCACGCACGCCACGTGCGCTTGGCAGCGAGGATACAGACGGGGATAGGGTGATAGAACGATTGTATCACTTGCCACGTACATAGGTAGGATCTCGATTCACGATGTGGCGGACTCGGACGAGAGTGGGTTAGGAATGTGTATATTGGGAATATGCCGGTTTGGTGGAAACGTGAGATTCAGAGTGTGCTGATATGTATCGTGCCAGCTTGCGTGCCAGTGTAGGTCCGCGACGGACCCGGATTACATGATGTTGCCAGTGCATGTTCCAAATGTGATCAGTTCAAGCAAGAGTTCAAGTTGTTTCCAAGACCAAGTATTTTAGTGTTGTAAATTGCCGCGGAATGAGATCTAATGAGAGGTCGCGCCGGCTCCCCTCTCTGGGAGCGGGTTCTCGACTCATTTTCTGCAGCCGCCCTACCAGACGATTGTTGTTCCCGCCTTCCTGGAACAGCTCGGTGACAACTTGAAGTATGACAGTTTTTACAAGTGTTCGTCCCGCGAGGCTTGTCCTCTTCCTCTCTTCACATTCGACGTTTGGCCGATTTAGGCCCGGTAGGTAACAGGCCTCAGGACGCCGGACTTTTTGAAGCCGCAAAAAACGCTTGCTTCTTTGCCTAGTACTGGCGACACCGGCGACACATGACAAGGGAATAGGTGCAACATCCTCCGGACGACTGGGCGACAGCGATACGACGGTTCCACGCTCATATTAGTACCTACAAGACAGAAGCCGATGCGAGACAAATGGGATTGTAAGGGGAAGGTAAGGGGCGGCAACTGATCACTACTATAATCATCATCATCTAACTATATAGCCTCTACCATCAACACCACCGTGACCAACACTCCCCAACCAACCGGGGGCACGTGCGGCAAGAGCCACGTGGTGCGCATCGTAGTTGAGGCAAGAGTTGAGGTATTAAATTGGATTGGAGTAACGACGGCGGCCGACTGCTGGAATACACCTAGAACACTGTATCGTATCACAAATGGTGCCATTTTCATCCTCCCAGTGGCAGGCACGCGCGCGTACGGCGGTGAGGACAATTGGCAGTAGGATCAGTGTTGGCGGGAATGGCATCGTATCACTTGACACATGAGGCAGCCTGAGATCACTAGCACAGCCGCACAGGGTGGCGGACGAGGATTACGTTTACGGAAAAAAGGCGGGTGTGGTGAAAGATACAGAAGTGTCTGGGTCGTATACGTCCATGACATTGTCCCGCAAGTTGTCCCGTGTCCTAAATGTGAGTACAGATAATGCAGTGGTGGGAGCAGGGGTGGGAGACTCGGAAATCCGAGGACTGTACAGGCCAGGCTGAGAACCAAGGAAGGCAGACGTAGCCCCGCGGGCCAGAACTCTCACCACGGTAATCAGGATCGTGACGTTGAGGCGGTCCGCCATCCGCCATGAACAGCAAGTTACAACATCGATCAAAACATCGATGCGCGCCCAAAGATGCGCCCCGACAATTTTTTTTTTGCAAAGCGGAGCTCAATGGACTTATGCTGTGAGCCCCAGCAACTCCGAGTCCGAGTCTGCAGACAGTGACAACTATAGTTGATAAGCGCCTCGTGCTATAAAAACCAGGGTCAATGTAGCTGTGGTCAATGGTATTTCCAATTTACTTCTACTACTAGTACACCTGCATCCTCGCAAATCAGATCACTGGGAGGTCGCTCCTCAAGTATTTCAGACAGCCTTTTTCATTGCCCTTTCACACATTATTTCTCCCCATTCTACGCAGCTGCCAGTGAGCCCTGGAGGGTTGTCCTGTTTCCGCAGTAAATCCGATGGGATTAAGCTGTACGAGGCTTCCTCATTATCTGGACTCTCAGGCTTCCCGCGCTTCCATCTGTGAATTGAACCCAGCTCCTCTCTCCTACCCGCCTTCGTTCCACGCTGCGCGAGACTCCGCCCGGCGCCCACTGACATCGAACAGATCATCTATTCTACTTTACCCCGAACGTCTGCGCGACTGAACTATCCGAGGATCGAACTTGGGACTTGACTTGGGATATCTTTCAAGTGGGATCTGACTCGAGAATCGCACGCTGTGAGCGGACCGATGACCAGTGTAGTGAGTACACGGTGAGAATATGGACACCTTTTCATACACTTCACCGCGTAAAGTCCGACTAATCGAGCCTAACAGCCAAGCTGACAGCACAGCTTGCTGTGCTTACAGCCATGGCCAATACATGCCTAATTAGGCAAGCGCCGTTTTGCAATTCTGTTGTCATCGTTGACCGTGACCCTGGGCCCTTGACCACACTTAAACCGATTGTCTAGGCGACTTGTACCATCCTTTCCCCATCATGGCTTTTGACCCTCTGATCCTCCTCATCCTGAAGTACCGCGGTAGGAGTGTCGCTGTATTTCGCGAACACTGCCTTAATCACGAGGTGAGTCGTGCCTCGCGTTATGCGCGCTTACTTATAATATTCAATCGCCTCTATGGATAGAACCTGCTTGCCGTCGCCCGACGCACTTTCCCATTACAGGGTGTTTCTACCGGCGATCTTGTCCTAGTGGCCTCCATTCCCGGATATCCCGACACCGAGCCAGTAGAAATCTTGCCGGAAATCTGGACGACCGTTTGCCAAGGTGGCGTGCACGCAGTGACGATGACTCTGGAGTCAGGTATGTCGCGGTTTTGAACTGTATCTGCAAGGATCAATTGATCTTTCGTAGAAACGCAAAGTACCAGCGATAGCACGACGACCTGTGGCTCGCCTGTCTCACCCGAAATGCATATTCCAGGGACTCTGACACCCCCTAGTTTGTCATTACCTCTCCCCCCTCGTCCTGCTCCACAGCCCCCCCGGCAGGGACCCCTCTCCCTCTTCAAGCTGCCTCCAATACGACGCGACCCTTCGGTCCAATCCGAAGCTCAACAGTCCAGCGACGTGCTTCAGGCCATCAACATCTCGTTTCCAGCGTACCTCAGACCTGCACCCGCGTCTTTTGACGTTAGCGAGCCCGGGCTACTCGGGAAGAGGATTTCCCGCCTTTACGAGCTCATCGACCCCAAAATAGGCTATACGGCATCTAATAGCAAGTTCATCTTCGGGAATTCGTACCTAAACAACGAGCGGACCTTTTCTGATTATGGCATTGTCTCTGGGGATACCATCCTGCTCAACCCAGGGTCGAGGCCGCGGAAGCCTGTGATCTACCTCTACCCCCCGTCGAGCCTCGCAGATGTCACAATAAAGCTCGCATTGGCATCTTCCTGGCGTTTCTCTGCGGTTCACCCTCCGCCGCGGACTACCGTCCCGCCGGGAGAGCCCCACACGGCCCAGTCCCTCACTTGGACGGTCGCAGCGAAGCCCGATGGCACGCTAGTCGATAAGACCTCTGGGATGGAAGTATCCTACCTATATTGGGAAGCGGTGTGAGAGTTCAATTTGCTCTGCTCCGTAGTCCAATCGCGATTAAACCGTGTTTCTTTTCCCCTTTCCACAGCGCGAGCGCACAGCCTGTGACACCAGGCGCGTCCCGTGCCACCACGCCAATAGCGGACATCGAGACGTTTGACCCTGCGCATCCATCTGTGAAGCAGGGCGACTCGGTCCTTCTCCCGACAAGCAAGGTGCCCGCCTACCTAGACGTGGTGCTCAAGGCGCTCGCTCTGCACACCGAGGCGCGCACCTCATTCATCACGTTGCGTATTCGTTTCTTTCTTACCCCCTCCATTTTCGTTTCTCGTGGGAAAAAAACAAACACTGACGGCAGATCTTCGGGACAGGTATTGGCTCCCGGATATGCTGAAACACGATTACGTTGCGCTGCGCTTCGTCGCGCAGGAGGCTTACGAGCGTGCGGCGCCGATGCACATCGCACCCGCACCGGATGTCGTCACGCGCGTGTTTATGCTCTTCCGTGGTGTTTCGGTAAGCGACCTCGGACTCTGGGAGGCGGCGAGCGCGCGCGCAGGCGCGGATGGGGCGAGGTTGTGGGCGGACGTCGTCGGCGTTGATGCTGCGCGGGCTGCGGATAGCGGGTTATTCCGCGTGCTGGAATGGGGTGGGATGGAAGTCCAGTAAAGTGTATAGTGTTATCGCCTTTTCTCCCCCCCCCCTCTCTTTCCTTTTTTTCTTTCTTTTTGGTGCTACGCGCTATTGCTACAGGACAATCATGTGTATTATCGAGACTCATGAGAGGAACCACTGGATGTTCCGAAACCCACACCCGCGCCAATGATCATGTGTTAACTGCAGGTACCGTACTGCCTCAAGTCGGCTACGGGTTGGCTGCGCGTCGTCGGATTCATCACTTTTCGGGTCCTTACAGTGGCTCAACTCTTTCCCTCCACAGGGGCTGTGGCAACAGTGAGAAACAGTGGACAAATCGGGATGACGTGAACCTAGAAACAGGGGAGTGATTTCGGTAGGCATGGCCCTGGATAAATGAGAGACAGCGTGTCTATCCCCAAATCTCCGGGTGTTGCAAGGTGCTGTTGAACCCACAACATACCACATGTATAGCCACGACGAGGGTCTCTCCCTAAGTAACCCTTTGTAGGTCAAGTGCGCGTTGATTTGATCACAGCGACCACGTCCGCATCAAGATCGTCAAGTCCTCATGATACATACTTTACATATTCACTGATAACTTAAACGACCAGATGTCAGAGAGGTTCATAAACTGATCAAGGATTCGAGATAACAATGCCCCAAAGCCAGCAAGAGACACCAGTGCTCAAGCCAGTGCTTTGAACACCTGACACACAGATAGTAGGGAGGGACCGCAGTGAAGAAATAGATCTTCATTGTGCGATCCAAACTCTTAACGTACATATAAGCTAAAGGCACAGTGAATAAGCAAGAGGCAGAGAGGGGCCCTAAATCATAGGTTTTCTCTCCTTCCTTCCGTCTGAGAAGTGAGCCAAACCTAAGGAACAAATATCCACGCTGTCCCCGAGAGCCAAGACAGGACCTACGCTTCCGAGAAGAATTTTCCATGTCAGTGCCTGAGGTTTACCTTTCCTCTTAGAATATCACATCACCAATCAGAGCACTGGATGGGGCAGTCCAGCCTGTCCTGTGTAATCTTCTGCTCCACCAGTCCCGCGGACAAGGTGCCGGGACAGTACCACTACAGTACCGCGCGGGAGCTATGTCCTTCAAACGGTTTGCCACGTGATGTTCGCAGAGCACGCAGACGAAAACGTTCGTTAGCATGCCAGGTGTAGCGGCACAAACGAAAATACATTATGCATCTCGCGAAGGTCAACTGGAGCACGTCGTGCTCGAAAAGGACAAGGGAAGGACAAGGCATGCCGGACGCAGCTGCATAATGAATGAAGTGGCTCACTCCCTCCCGCAACAGCCAAGCAACACCGTCCGCGCACCGACATAACACCAGAGGTTCCATGCCTCGATGACTTAGGTATCAAGAGAAGATCGCCTATTTGTACGCCACATAACCGGCGGAGGCGATGGGGTGGACGAAAAAAAGCATATGGTAAGTAGACTGCAACGATAAGAGGCGTCTCAATGAGGGAAGCGGTAATCAACAACGCAGAAGTGACTGTGAGCCAAACGAGAACTGGGTAATTCGTGATGAGGGCAGCTGAGGCCACTGGTGGGCGATAGGGACGAAACGTAGGAGACTGTCACAGGTGCGATTGCTCGTTGACTCACCAGTAAACCAAGTTAGCAGGAAAACACCAGGAACATTAGACAGAGTGAAGGCGGTTGTGGAGCAGGTCCACGCAAACACAGTAGATATTGACCGAAGGGTTCGCGACCGCGGCCATGTTTGCGTCGATTTGTCGGCCGTAGTCAAGAAATGCTTTGAATCAGAATCAGAACCCGGAAATGAAGATAGGCCGCTGTTCGTAAATGGCGATTCGGAAGGATTTTGAAGTCATAGTTTCCGGGTTGCACACTTTCTGACAGTCATCGTATCCGATGTGACTGATGTGGCGAAAGGCGACGGTCGTTCACGACTTCACGGATACGGAACAAAGTGGGAAGTGATGGGAAACGAGAACGAGCTCAAATCGATATCGTTGTAAAGCGAGAACATTTGAAGAAGGCGAAGGCGAAACTACTGGCGCGTGTTTGGGCAATCTGGCTCCCATGCTCTCAGTGTCCGGGTCCCGAGAGCAACGGCCTGTTTCTTGTCGCGAACCCGTTGCGGCCCATCGAAAGGAAATAGACCATTCGTGGGCGCGAGTACGGGGTGAGGAAAGGTGAAAGGCCTCAATGCTGCCATGTCTGGTCGGAGTCGGAAGTTGGGATTTGTGGCTTGGGCCAAAGCAACCGTTGATCGCCACAAGGCATCGACGACTCCGCGAATCGAATCCTGACCAAGAATGTCTATTCTCGACTCAGTGTACAGTAGCAGTAGTACCAAGGAAATCGTTTCTAACGTCTCTGCTAACCTCGGTACGTCGCAATGCGTCTGCACTTTCTGCGTCGGCGCAACGAGTCATCAGAACTCTACGTATATTCACGAAGGGCGCATATTCGCATTCATTGCATTTTCGTAGACGTCAAATCGATATTCTTCACAAGAGAGGTGACGAGATCAAAAACTGTGCATTCCAAGTGAGCGAGTGACCTTCGCATTTTCCTGCTCGGCCTCTGCACTCACCCTTTTATTCCAGTCTTGAGATTAGTTTCTTCGAGTCACGATAGTGAAACAGCTCGAGATATCCGGGGGGCCCCGTCCGACGACGATCTTCTCCAACGTAGTCGACGTCCGAGTTTGGCTACGTGCTTCCTGGGAACGTCGACGGCACATAGTAAGTACACTTTCCCAGGATTCTTCGCACGAACCCGTCCTTTGTCAGTCCTGACCCTAAGAAGAGGGTTGGAGTTTGGGATTGATGGCAGTTCTCTGCCCTCCCTCGCACCTTAGGGGTATGTTCGCATGACGTAAAGGCACTTGTCTATCTAGGCAGCTCGTTCGAGACCAAGCGACCAATTCTTCGGACGATGAGACTTACACCTGTCGGGCGAAAGGATCTCATTTCCTGGACATCAGGTTGAGTCCTAGGGCTTATCGAGGACGATGGATACTCTTGCAAGATCTAGTGTGTACGTATGGACAGGGCGATTTAAGATGATGGGCGCGATTGTGATGGTCATGTTTGGAGGTGCGTCGGAATTTTTTTTTGAGCCAGCGCCTACGGGAGGTCCACTTCTCGTTCTGAAACCGATGAACAGGTATCGTTTCATGCTTCCGATTTGTCGTTATTCCCATCGCGTTATTCTTCCAGGAGCCGTACCCCCATCTCTTCCGTAGCCGCAGTACGATCAATCTAGGTCCGTGGAGATCTCTCGTCGGTGGTTCCGTCCCCCGTGATGAGAAAGAATTCCGAGCACAATCTGTGGCTGTGCCCATCCGGTGGTAGGTTCCACTATTTAGCACAGAGAAACATTTCTTCCATTAGGGTTTTCCGCTCCGACCAATACTTCCTTCCCCTCTCTTCCTCATACGGTGTTCAGACTCACATACATTATGCTACCCACACTAAAGAACATCGTTCATTTTCTCTCATCGATCCTACTTTTTGCCTTTCTCACCCTTGCCCCCTTCCCTGTGTTGGCGAACCCAATCCCCCCGCAAGACTCGCCGGCCGTTCTCCGAACCCTCCAATCCCGAGTCCTCCCACATGGATCACAGGGTCATCTTCGGAATCGTCTTTGTTCTTTGTAATGCGCATACTGTTCGCCCCGGGATCCTTGCTCATCGTTCTTATGTCCCTAGTGCTCTTCCTCATTATTGAGGTAGGCTATGCATGCGTGGGATCCCGGATGCCCTTCACCTGGTTCGCTGAGATAAATAATCGTGCGTTCCTTTTCTTTGTAAGGCAAGGTGGTGTCCTTACAGACCCCCAAATACTACATAGTAATATGTGCCGCCGCCGTCACATTGATTCAAAGATTATCCTCCCTCCGCCTCTTCAGTTTCTTTGAGAAGGCCGCTGACTCCATCGTCGATGCCAGCGACGTCGGCGCCTCATCAACGCGTGGCAGGAGCGGTGGGACGGACAATCTTCCGACAATTTCTCGTCCAGCCCCAGTGCACATGGCATAGTCAGGGCTGACATCAGCATTTTTGATGATCGCCAAGCCGATCTTCGTCGTGAACACGGGACGGGACGGGGTCGACCGAGCGCCCATGATATTATCTGGAAGGGGACGTGACTCGTTTCGTTTCTGGAAGCAGCCTCCTTTCATCCTTTCGCGCCTTGTGTGGCGCTTTTATTGCTCTGTTTTCTAACTGTATTGCTTTGCGCTCTCCTGCTTGTCCCGGGTAGTGGCTCCAAGCCAGCAGCCGAGTTGTGGGTTCCTACTCTGGCACCGTTGCTCCTGGATACATAGATATATGCTGGAGAATAATTAACTAGGATAAACTGTCTTCTTCCCCTCACCCTCACCTGACTTCTTGTGTTTTCTCCCTCTGGCTTCTCAAAGTTCCCTCCCCCCTATTTTTGGGCCAGACTTTTTGGGATGGCTCAATGATGGCTTCCTCAGCCAGAGACTGTCAGACTCCCAATCTCTCTCGTACCAGAGGCCGTTCCTTCTCTCGCACTGATGTCCATTCAGCTTGCGGGCTCATCGGATCCAGTCCTCAATGTCACACTTCCCTCTCGGCTCATGAAAAATGCACTGCAATCCCCTTTGGATGCCAATGGATGGAAGGCAAATACGGCGTCACTTCCATCCCCGTCGATAACCTCTTTGCTTTCTGTCAGCGCGACTCTGAGTCGTGCGGCTCGTGCCGTGAAGCAACAGGAGAAGACGTTCGATTTCTAAGCCCGGGAAACACCAACTCTGGTGGCTATCCTTGCAGCCATTGTTAGCCTCAAGTCTCCGCTCCACTCTGGGCTGCACTTGAATATCACTTATGAGGCCCTAATGTCCTCCGTTTATCTTTCCCATCTCTCAGATGCTCGTACTCGAGCTCGTCCTCAATAACTCGTCCAAAAGCGGAGGGCAAGCCTAAGCATTCTGCACCTGCACGGGCTTCCCATACGTAATTCAAATCGCAAAGGCTTCATATTCTCCGAGGGCCTTTCCAAACTCCTTCCAGACTCCTCTTGTCCTGCGGCACGGGAGGACCGAACCGACCCGGAAGTTGCGCGCTGCGCGACTGGGAAACTTGGGAACTTGGGACACTCTCGGACCCGGATACAAACCGTGCACGCTCGCGCCTGGTTTATAGTACAGCGTTAAACATAGGACACTCGTAGTGAATACAAGTTGAGCAGGAATTATTAGCGAGAACAAGAAACAATGCGAACAGTCATTCGGTCATCAAAGTCAATGTGTTCGTGGCACTGCAATTATTCTGACTTAGGATGTGATACTGTCACACAGTCCGGGATGTCTGAGTTCGTTCAAATGGACTCGCAAGGCGTGCTCATGGAAGCGATCGAATTGAGAAAGCGAAAGACAACTGTAGTTAGATACACGAGATCAAACGTAAGGCTCGTGTAACACCCGTGCGAGCTGACGTCACTCAAGGTAGGCCACACGGAGATAAGACCTCAGTATATTCCTCTTAGAGCGCAGTGGGGGATCGCGAGTAAGCGTAACGATATAAGAAGAGGGAAGTCTGATAAGATACGAGAAGAAAAGGAGAATGCACGACCATAGTGTTGAGGTCGCGCTTTTAGCTGGTCTCCGAATTCCTAGTTCTGTGAAACGCTCCTGAACTCTGACATGTGCGAAGTAGAAGCTCGACGATCGGCGTGATCGGAGCGTGTTTGGTAAGGTAAGGTATACTTACAGCTCGCCGTCGGAAGTACAAAGTTCCTATCATAAGAACCTGCGCCTACTGCCGGCCACGTCAATCCGACTATCGTAATTGTAGCTAATTCAAGACGACTTATCACAACCATCTAGTGGAAGACAGAAATTGGTGCAAGCTACAAAAATGAGACAGAACACGGGAAAAGTAGGGTCGTCGTCACCATGGTGGCAAATACATTGATAGAAACCGCGCCATCCCGTTACGTCCTTCCGATGCCGCGAGCAAGTGATGAGGGGCTCTTCGTTCTCTTTCGTAACCACATCTATGCCATACTCCAGAAAGATATGCGCGACATTGGGATTCGAAGATGGCTTCCTACCATGCTCCAGTAGGATTTCCATTACACGGGGAGATCGCTTGTTGACAAGACCTGCATTGTCCAACGAGGTCCGGTCATCGGCATCCTGTTCGATTGACGTCCGAATGGTGGACAAGACCCGAACAACGTCCAGGATCCCATGAGATTTCGCAAGATGTAGTGGTGTGCGATCGTAATTATCCTGTAAATTAGCATCCGCGCCTTGGTCGAGTAGACACTGCACAGTATCCACATGTCCCCCCCACGACGCCAAATGCAGCGGGGTCCAGTTCCATATGCCCCGAACATCTACATCCGCACCACACTGAAGCAGTGATCGTACAATTTGGACATGACCTCGGAGCGATGCTGCGTGTATTGCCATCCCACAACCACAACCTACAGCACTTGCATACTGTGGATTTTCAAGAATAAGTATCTCATTGAATCCACAAAACGCAGCATAGCATAATGGCGCTGCTTGAGGTTCCCTCATGTCCTTGAGGTCATCAGGATCGAATTTGTTATCGATGTCGTGCAACCGAATCCACGCCGAAAAGTACGGCTTGTGTGTGTCAAAGAGGCGTTGCATCCCACCACGGATGCGCTGGGGCCACATTCTCGACCTGCGCGTGAGCCACCCAGTGGTGAGCGGCATATCGGACTAAATAAACGTTATCGGCGACGTCTTGATCAACAGGGTCCCGGAGTAGAACGCCGAGACAAGCCCTGGCGAGCACTGTGTTGGCATCTTCCAGTACAATGTAGTACTGGGAGATGTCATTCGTCGACATTGCGAGACGATCCGACATCAAGAACTCTTTCACCGAAAAATGCGAAAACTGGACAACCTGGGAATCTTCTGCGCCGACGATGGTGATTAAACTTGAGCATACTGAAAGTACCGCTTGTTCGTGGTCTCGCCAACGCCAGTCCGTGTTCAATCTCGGGACACCTTCCTTCGCAGCGTCAAAGTCCAAAGCAAGCAGCTCCGCGAGCTCTTCGACAGAAAGCGGTCGGATTGCCACCGTCAAGCATTGCAGCATACGATAAGCATGCGCTTGGTTTCCCTTCTTGATACCCGTTATGATTCTCTCATAGGTCTCGTCTAGCGATTCTGGAAGTTCCTTTAGCGTCCGCCGCACACTCGATGGGAGACAATGTCGCAGCGCATCTAGTTGACAAAACACCCATCGAAACCTGGTTCGACACATGAGCAGCCATCGTGAGGTCAGAATGACACCCTTACATTCCGTCCGCCTTCTCCGACAGCGTCTCGACAACCATCTTCTTATCATCAGTCTCGCCATCTCTTCATCATCGTCTCAGAGTCAGAGTAAACCACAGCATTCACATAGTCGACGATGTCTTTCTTCTGTCCACTTTGATCATGAAGGGACACGCGGTGAAGCGCCAAAGGTCCAAGAGTAGCTCGAATATCGAAATTCGGGACGGCTCGTGACTGCATACATGAAGATATGGCAGGCGAAGCTCGACGAGCTCCTTGACAAGGCTGAAGGAACCTGTTCACGAGGGTGATGGGATTCCGGACGAGTTCGGACACTCGTCGAGTGCATCCAAAATAATGTAAACGGGGCCTTGATTGGGGATCGCTGAGCATATCCTTTAGAACATTGCGTCATTACACTATCGCTGGGCTTTTGGGCGCCATTGTCGTATGCAGAATAGAGACGAGAAAGGATATCGCAACAAGGACGTGACTGAGCAGAGAGCTGGATGAGGAGGGATGAGAGGAGGTTGCGACGACTGTTGCTTATCAAGGTCCCTGAAATCGAAATAAAAGTACGCCATAGAAGGCCGATCCTGCCTCCCGTAGTGTCAAGATGTCTTGAATGACTGTAGAGCTAGAGGGTAACGTGAGTTCGTCGAGTTATACGGAAGGTGTCAAGCGATAACGAACCAAAGGATGCTCTTGCCAGAGCCGGCTAAGAAGGAATATGGTAATCAGGAATTGATCGCAGAAGAGTGGGAAGAACACACGTTTTCCGTAGATCCATAAGAGAGAGCCAGCGGACTTCCATTCTGCAAAGATACTGCCTTGAAAGAACCACTCAGCCGTTCCCCCGTGGTAGATGTCACGTGCGATGTTGTGATTCGTTGATGGATCCGGAGGAGTAACCCATCTTCTGAGGCACTCTCTCAATTGGTTCCCTGTGAGAAGGTTAGACCGTTACTTACCAGCAGCGAACGGGTTGCATCACTGAACATTTCACGTCATCTATACCGTCCGAGGTTTGCTGTAGAACCACCTTTGCATACTTTCCGTCTAGCCAACATAAGCACAATCATGATAAGTCCTTGAGTAACGAACGCGCTCAACATACCGTTTAAGACAGCATCCACCTTGTTGTCCACGTCCTTGATTGTGTACTCGACGCTGTGGGTGAGCCTCAGGATCTGGGCAGCTGCCATCCTAGCTTCCTCTTGGGTCAATATGTCTAATCTCATTAGAGCGTCTTCCACGTCCTTCCTTCCCAACAAGCTTCTTGAGAAATTTCTCTGAACGTAGATTAGCCCACATTCACGTATTTCCAGAGAGAAACACACTGGCTCGACCCTGCTTCATCTCCTTCGTCGCAATCGCAAAGATGTTCAGAACTTCCACCATTATCTTCACAATGATATCAATCATCGCATCGGTTGGTGGCACTTCTATGTAAGACTCAAGGCGTTTGAAGAAATACTCGATACGATCGAAGAGATCGACAAGGGCTTCTTGACTCGCGTCAACATCCTTGGCGGCCTGACCGACACCGCAGTTGAAGATCCTTCCATACAGGATCAAGGACGACGCTTACCAAGAGCAAGACCCCGACACCTGCCGAGATTACTTTGGCAGGTGAGAATATCTGGGAAAATAATTAGGGCCGGATGGAAGACAAGTGGATCAGTTGCAGTTGATACTTGCCAGTCCAACACCTTCGCCCAGGGTCGCGGAGAACGCATATAGGACGTTGATGGTCGGATTCAGCCAACTTGATAATCTCTCGTCGCCACTCTTAGACTGATCGTACTCTTCAACTTTGTCGCGGAGGAGGGCAAGAATGTCAGCGGAAGAGTTGCAGGATTGTAGCTGTGCCGCGAGCGGATGTTTGAGAAGGTCGTTCTTTGTCTTTTTCTCATATGCATTCAGGGCAGCGACAAAGATGGAGTGGAAATTGGAAGAAGATGTAGCTGCGGGAGAACTCTGAGGGATAATGACCGCAATTCGTATGAGCTAGTCAGTGATGGGAGCTTGAGGGACTCGGGGGCGGCAGGTGACTCGGAACCTGAGGCCTGAGGCCTGAGGATGGAGAGAACGGAGGTTGTACGGACTCAGTACGTACAGATTGGGTGTGACCTGTGTACATCTTGTCTGGGTTGTCCCCGCGACGGTAATTCCCGAGACGAAGGCGACAGGTGTCAAGTTATATTGTAGCTGCGTCTTTTCTTCATCATGGAGCTTGACCAGTTTGACCCTCTAACCCTCCTCACCCTGAAGTACAGTGGTAGGAATGTCGCCGTGATTCGCGAACACTGCCTCAATCACGAGGTGAGCCATGCCATTTGTATCCCTCTGTGCGCGCATAGCTAGAACATCCAATCGTATCTATGGTACACTAGAGCCTGCTTGCCGTCGCCCGACGCACCTTCCCCTCCCTGCAGGATGTTTCTGCAGGCGATATTGTCCTTGTAGCGCCCATCCCTGGATCTCCCGACACCGAGCCCGTAGAACTCTCGCCGGAAACCTGGACGACCGTTTGTCATGTCGTGCACACAGTGACGATTGCTCTGGAGTCAGGTATATCGCGCTTTGAAATGTACACCCTACCATAATTGATGGAATTGATCTTCCTTAGAAATGCAGAGTACCTGCGGCGGAACGACAGTCTGTGGCTCGCCCGTCTCGTCTGAAACGCATCTTCCTGAGGCGAAGACACCCCCTAGTTTACCGTCTCCCCTACCCCCCCGCCCAGCCACCCAGCCACCCCGGCAGGGATTCCGTTCTCTATTCAGGCTGCCTTCAATACGACGCGACCCTCCAGTCCAATCCGAAGCTCAACAGTCCAGCGACGTGCTTCAGGCTATTAACATCTCGTTTCCAGCGCACCTCAGTCCTGCGCCCGCTTCTTGTAATATCAGCGAGCCTGGGCTACTCGGGAAGAAAGTCTCCCGCCTCTACGAGCTCATCGACCTCAAAGAAGGCTTTTCAGCCTCTAACAGCTATCTCACCTTCGGAAATTCGTCCCTGCACAACGACCAGACCTTTTCCTGATTATGGCATTGTCTCTGGGGACACCATCTTGCTCAGTCCACACCCGAGTCCGCAAAGACGTTGTAGAAAGCCTGTGATATACCTCTACCCCCCGTCGAACCTCGCAGATGTCACTGTAGATCTAGCATTGGCACCTTCCTGGCGTTTTTCCGCGGTCCACCCTCCGCCGCGGACTACCGTCCCACCGGGAGAGCCTCACACGGCCCAGTCCCTCACCTGGACGGTCGCAGCGGAACCTAATGGCAGTGCTAGTCGACAAGACCTCTGGGATGGAAGTAGTCTTACCTATACTGGGAAGCGATGTGAGACCTCACACCTCTTTTTCAGTCCAATCATGGTTAAACCATTTTTCTTTCTTTCCTTTCCATAGCGCGACCCCACAGCCTGTGACACCAGGCACATCCCGTGCGACCACGCCCATATCGGACATACTGACATTCGATCCCGCTCGTCCGTCCGTGAAGCCGGGTGACTCGGTCCTTCTCCCGACGAGCAAGGTTCCCGGCTACCTAGACGTGGCGCTCAAGGCGCTCGCACTGCACACCGAGGCACGCACCTCATTCATCACGTTGCGTATCATCCTTTTTTCGTGAGGAAAATAGAACTGACAGCGGGTCTTGTGGACAGATATTGGCTCCCGGACATGCTGAAGCACGAGTATGTCGCGCTACGCTTCGTTGCGCAAGACGCGTACGAGCAGGCCGCGCCGATGCGCATCGCGCCCGCACCGGATGTCGTCACGCGCGTGTTTATGCTCTTCTGTGGTGTCCCTGTGGGCGACCTCGGACTCTGGGAGGCGGCGAGCGCGCGCGCACACGCGGATGGGGCGAGGTTGTGGGCGGACGTCGTAGGGGTCGATGCTGCGCGGGCCGCAGATAGCGGGTTATTCCGTGTGCTGGAATGGGGTGGGATGGAAGTCCGGTGAAGTGTGCGAAGTGTTATCGCCTTGTGTTTTTTGTTTTTTTGTTTTTTTTTTTGTTTTTTTTTTGTTCTACGCGTTATTTATTGCTACAGGACAATTATCGAGACTCGTAATGGGAGCTACTGGATATTTCAAAACCACACACTAGCGCCAATGGTCATGTGTTGACTGCACCGTGCCCCTGCTTAAGTTGGCATGCGCATTGTCAGATTCGTGTCACATGTCACTGGTGGTGTTCAGGAGTTGCTACTATTCCTCACGTTTCGAGTCCTTGCTGCGGTTCGACTCTGTGTAATCTTCTGCTGCTCAATCAGTTCATCGGACAAGCTGACGTCAGTAGTGAGACAGCATCACTGCAGTACGGCGCGGGGGCTACGTCCTTGACAAAGCGGTTTGCCACGCTATTGCGCAGAGCAGGCAGACGAAGTCCACCAGATGAAATGCACCAGCGAAAACACATTGCACGTGACGTGGAGGTCGGCTTGAGCACAAGAGGCGCCGGAAACTGCTCCGTCATGACATAGCCCAGTCTCGCTAATCAACACCGTCCGCGCACCAACAGAGCATCGGAGGTCTCATGCCTCGGAGACTTCGGATCGAGAGAGAAGATCGCTTATTTGTACGTCACATAGCCGACGGGGACGATGAGGTGAACGATAGAAAAGAGAATAAACAAAGTAGACTGCGATAATACCAGTAAGAAGCGTCTCAGTCATGCCAAGAGGGAAGCGAGAAACAACAATGAAGAACTGAACGTGAGTAAATCTAGAGCTGGATGGCCGTCGTCTACATTGTCGCGGATATAGGCCACGGTGGAAAGGGGCGATTGATGAGAACGAGCCAAGTTGTTGTAAAAGAGCAGTCGAAGAAGGCGAAACAGTTGCGAAGGCGGTTCGTGTCTGGGAAATTGGTCTCCATACTCTCGGTGTCCAGAGAGTAACAACCCGTTTTTTTGTTGGAATCCCTTCGCGACTCTTCTCAAGGAAATGGACCGCTCGTGGGGACGGGTACGGGGTGAGGAAGGGCGAAAGAATCCGATACACTAGCAAGAGAGAATACGACTGATCTACTAGTAGTCGGAAAGTCGGTATTTGTGGCTCGGGTGTTGGCGCATGAGCCGAGACAAAAAGCGGCCGCCATGCCTCATCAGAGACAATAGCGACACGGAGACGAGAAGTGGGTGTAAGGAGACAAGAATGACAAGAAACCGAGGCCGATATGCGACCGACAGCACATGCACTATTGTGTAGAGAGATTCGAAGAATCACAAAGAAAGATATCACGTCCTTTACCTGAGACAAGGCACGACGTGGTCGAGGTGATCGATGAGTAGAGTGAGGTGTCAGGGCAACAACGTCAACAAAGGAGGGGAGTTTGATGTGGGAGTCGGAACTCGAGTGGTGGGGTGAGGAGTCGGTGGTGAGAGCAGCGAACAAAGACGGGACGAGGTGCAGGGACGCGTGCCTGGGGGCTGTTTGCTAGGCTATTGGCATTGGTGTCTGCCGCGTCCATTTCGACATGATAGGTCTTGTGATAGGTGATAAAGAGTGAACAATGAGTGGCAGGTGAGAGTGTGGGAACACGAATGCGAAATGGTAACTTGAAGCAAACAAGGAAATGCCACCGAAGGTCGAAACGAGTTGAAATAGGGGCAGCGCCCGAGGTGTCTTTGCAACGGATTCGCGCCCCGAGGCAGAGCTCGAACTTGAAGTTGAACGTGCTAAGCAAGCCGGGGCCTTGGCCACTGGCCCGGCCAGAGGCCCTCTGGCAGGTCCCCACTTCGGCCTGACCTGACCTGGCCTACCTTTTCTTTTTTCCTTGGCCTAGCTTGGTCTGGCCTCTAACTTCAGCCCCTAGCAGGCACCAGACTTACAGTAACGTCCAGACTTTACTGGGGGGAGGTGGGAAGGCTTGTGCTGGATACTAGTGGGGGTTCGGGACTGCAGAATCGGCGACGATGCCCCGTGACGCGTGACGCGTGACGATAGGCACCTGAGTTTTGGTGAGGTACCATTTACGAACTGTGAATATACAGATGGTTTTTTAAATTTTTTTAAAAAAGACCAGCAGGAATCAATGCGTGGAACAGAACGATACGGACGAACTGAAAGGGAACGTCATAAAATGTATTTCGACACGGGGGGAACAATTATATGTCTAAGGATTTGAGGGAGGGTTGTTGTACGAGATAAAAAGAGTAGTAATGTATGTACGGAGCAAGGTTCTGAGTAAAAAAGAGGAAAAGGGAGAGCAGTTCCATAGTGATTTTACAGGATGTAAGTATGTATTGTACTGTGCGGACAGAGAACAACTCAATTACTGCCAGTGCTCGAACGTGCAGCTCGTTAATAAAACCTGAACTGAAGCCACCTTGATGATAAGTGGAAACTCACGTGGTCGTCGAGAGGGAGAGCTCCATGGAGAAAAGAGTGAAAGGGTGGCAAGGAGCTCAGAAAGCCCCTGAGTTCAAACTAGGCAAAGCCCCCCAAGCAAAGCCCGTGAAAACTGACAACTGCCCCAACAATAATACTCGTCACTTAAGAGAAGGAGTAAGCGAGCGAGATTTATAAAATAGTGCAGAGAGAACAAGAGAGAGAACGATGTTGTTAGCGTAAAAACGATAAACGCGGCGGATCGCACCAAAGCGACCAAGACCGTGTTGTCCGACAGTCCGAGGGAGTGACCAAATCAGGCTTGAAATCAGGTGCAGAAAAGCGATTAACGGAATGTCATTTGAAATGAAGATCCATAAAGAGGATTCCAAGTTTAGACACGTGTGTCGAAAATTAAAACAAAGCGGTGAGAATGGGAAGACGGGTGCAGTTGTGAGATTGGGAGATGTCACCTGACTGGCAGACGTTAGTTAATTCTCACCACTTGATAGGCAGGTGACAAGTAAGGTTGTAAGTGCAGAACACAAGATATTTCGGCAACCTGTAAACCCCGGTCGATGAGTCGGACGACGATGACCACACTCGCTGTCACTAGAGCCATCATCTCGTTTCAACACGCCTCGAAGACTCGTGCGTAGTTCTGTCTACGTTGCGGCGTTAGCCTGAGCATTCTCTTGATCTATGCATGTGCCCTAGTGCATTCATGTCTGTCTAGTATCAGGACCTATGCTGAAACGATCAGGGAATTCGTGACGTTACCGTCAAAGGCCCATCACTCTCTCGGGGCCGTCCTATTTGTCTCTGCTCTTCTTCGTCTGTGGAAAGATTACCGAGGAATGGTATATTTGATATGAATTGGCCCCTTCTGGACCAGGTTACACGTTGTTTCCAGGAATCAAACCACGGCATTGAATTTTTTTTTTGGATCCATTACACGGCATTGTATTCCCGGGGTCTCTTCAGTCTACTGGAATCACAACGTGATAACTGTCAGCATTCATCTAATGAGACAGCTGGGGTCGACTTACTGGTACTTCCAATCGATGGTGACTGTAGAAGATAGATCGAATGGACCTCTGGGAGAGTAACATCGGTTACTTGCTCGCACGCACATAGGCACGACGGGAATGAAGGGGCGAAGTCTACAATATCGTGAGCGACTAGACCAGGCACCTTGCAAGGCACGGTGAGAGAAATACCTCCTCTCCACTTATGGCTGATCATGATGGAGATCCATAGAATATACTGACGCCAACTCGTTCACGGAACTTTTGACCACTTTGGTTTTGGTCTCGTCCAGGCATATATAAAGGGGTAAATGTGACGGCCATCTACCTATCAACTTACTACCCAGTTCTCAACTTCCTACTCATGTCTTCAAGTTACAGTATCGCGGCCAATACCCGTCTCGCTGGTTTCGCCCAAGGAACCTTCCTTGACGACCTGACCAACCGTACGTCGTTTCCAACATCATGGCCAACCTTGCCCCACTGTTACAATGCTTACCCTTTTATTCTAGCGAACGTCGGGCAATGGCCTAAGACCCAGGCCATCCGGGCTATCACCAACGTTGTCGTTTACACTGGGGAGATTATCGATTCCGTGAGGATCACCTATGCCGTGGATAACGGTGGCGTCGTAAGTCCGGTTACCTCGCAACATGGCGGTAACAGCGGATCCCCGACTCTGACCTTCGCCATTAGCGGTAATGCTTAGTATTTCTTGATGTCCAAATTTTTGTTCACACCAGGAATCACATTGCTCACAGCTGACGAAAAACTCCTCGGCGTTTATGGTTCCCGGCTCACTGGTACAAGCCTTTACGGTAATAATAAGTATGTACTCAGGATTCATTTGCATCACTTCTTATATAAGTAATCTGCCTCCGTCATGCAGCATCACCCAACTGTCGTTCGTAGTTGTAAATTCCGCCGGGGGCACCCCACAGGTCAAGGTTTATAGTAAGTTTCAAGGATGTATGCATTGCCGATCTATAACCAAAATTGTTACAGCTGCTACGGGAACCTTCTTTAACGCCACAACGAACGCGAAATTCGAATTATCTTGGCCCCTCACGGCAGCCTCTTCATACACCTTTACCCCGCGTAAATAACCCGTCCATTCTGTCAATATCTGTACTAATTTCGTACACAGCCGGCGTGAACAATGCCTTCTTGCAGGCCATAGGATTCTCCAACGCTCTGGACAGGGCTGACGCCACTTTACTCTTGATCGAATAACTCTCCCGAACCGAAGTCGACCTCAGATGTCGCGCTTGCTCTTTGTTTTAAAGTCATTGTTTAGCACACGTTGTAAACGTTGTGAATTACAAATTGGAAAGAACACGAAAGTGTTCAATGTCTGTCTAGTTCAGGGCAACAATGCCAACACGGCCAGACTGAAAGGTCTATTCCCAACTATGTATCTCACGCCACCTCACCCAAGGCAGCAAGCCTGAGGAGGACCCATGTAATTAAGGGGGTCCGTCTCATTTAATAAGCGCCAAAGACTCCGGATCTGTCTCGAACGGCGGGACGGTGGTGACACTGTGACACTTGAATGAAGGTTCCCTAAACATGCGATATGATATGATGGTCTAACTGCTGTCGGTGGTAAATCTGCCGCATCGGGGCCCTGTGCGGGCGAAGGTAGTGACTGCGGGACAGTTACTCCCTCTGGGATCAGAGTCGTTGGTTGCTCACTAGCCGCGACTAGCGCTCATTGCTGGGTTGCTTGCTGTGTAAACCATCGCCAGGGTGTGGAAAAACTCACGGAATCAGGTAAAAGGGAGGCGGAGAGACACCGGGCCAGATAATGATAATCTCTGTCCTCGCAGTAAACCACCGATAGGCAGTATGCGGGGACGACGCCGACGTCCGCGTTCGGATAGGTGACTCGAGCGTTCGTCAGATGTGTCGACGACTACAAAAAACCCTTTCCAAGGATCGTGCCGTAACTTGAACTTGCTGTAAGTGGCAGACCGTCATCCTGTTACTGTAATCCGACTGATTGTCCACAAGCATAGTTTCAGTTGGCGCGTGTGGGTAAGCGTATGGGCTTACTGTACTAACTACTCGTGATAAAAGTATCGCTGTAATCGTGAAACGACGTGTAACTACAGTATAGGTGTACAAATACAACTGCCCCCGCAACGGGAATTCCCGAGACCGTAGTTATAACTAGCAGCTGCGTCTTAGTTAGTAGCTGCGTCTTTTCTTCATCATGGAGCTTGACCCTCTAACCCTCCTCACCCTGAAGTATCATGGTAGGAGTGTCGCTGTCATTCGCGAACACTGCTTCAATCACGAGGTGAGCCACGCCATTTGTGTCCCTCTGTGTGCGCATAGCTAGAACATCCAATCGCACCTATGGATAGAGCCTGCTTGCCATCGCCCGACGCACCTTCCCCTCCCTGCAGGATGTTTCTGCATGCGATATTGTCCTGGTAGCTCCCGTCCCAGGATCTCCCGACACCGAGCCCGTAGAACTCTTGCCGGAAACCTGGACGACCGTTTGCCATGTCGTGCACACAGTGACGATTGCTCTGCAGTCAGGTATATCGCTGTTTGAATGTACATGCGACCATGAGTGATGGAATTCTTCCTTAGAAATGCAGAGTACCTGCGGCGGAACGACAGTCCGCGGCTCGTCCGTCTTATCCGAAACGGATCTTCCCTCGGCGGAGACACCACTCTTCAGACTCCCTTCGATACGACGCGACCCTCCCGTCCATTCCGAAGCTCAACAGTCCAACAACGTGCTTCAGGGCATCAGCATATCGTTTCCAGAACGCCCCACATCTTTTGACGTCAGCGAGCTTGGGCTACTCGGGAAGAAGGTCTTCCGCCTCTACGAGCTCATCGACCCCGAAGAAGGCTATTCGACATCTAACAGCGATCTCACCTTCGGAAATTCGTTCCTGAACAACAACCGGACCTTTTCTGATTATGGCATTATCTCTGGGGACACCATCTTGCTCAGCCCAAAGCCGAGTCGGCGATTGCTTTGCAAAAAGCCCGTGGTCTACCTCTACCCCCCCTCGAGCCTCGCAGATGTCACTGTAGAGCTTGCATTGGCATCTTCCTGGCGTTTTTCCGCGGTCCACCCTCCGCCGCGGACTACCGTCCCACCGGGAGAGCCTCACACGGCCCAGTCCCTTACTTGGACAGTCGCAGCGGAGCCCGATGGCACGCTAGTTGACAAGACCTCAGGAATGCAAGTGTCCTACTTATACTGGGAAGCGATGTGAGACCTTTAGTTTCTTTGCTCGTAGTCCAACCAGTGACTAAGCCTTTTTTATTTCCCCCTTTCCATAGCGCGACCCCACAGCCTGTGACGCCAGGCGCGTCCCGTGCCACGACGCCCATAGCGGACATAGATACCTTTGATCCCGCACGTCCGTCCTTGAACCCGAGCGACTCGGTACCTTCTCCCGACGAGCAAGGTTCCCGGCTACCTAGACATGGCGCTCAAGGCGCTCACGCTGCATACCGAGGCACGCACCTCATTCATCACGTTGCGTATCCTCCTTTTTTGTGGGGAGAAAAATAGAACTGACGGCGGGTCTTGTGGACAGATATTGGCTCCCGGACATGCTGAAGTACGAGCATGTCGCGCTGCGCTTTGTTGCGCAAGCTGCGTACGAGCGGGCGGCGCCGATGCGCATCACGCCCGCACCGGACGTCGTCACGCGCGTGTTTATGCTCTTCCGTGGTGTCCCGGTCGGCGACCTCGGACTCTGGGAAGCGGCGAGAGCGCGAGCAGCGGGCACTGTCATGGACGGGGCCAGGTCCTGGGCAGACGTTGTCGGCGTCGATACTATGCGGGCGGCGAATAGCAGGTTATTCCGTGTGCTGGAATGGGGTGGGATGGAAGTCCAGTGAGACAATCGATTTGCTTAAATTGTTGCTGTATTATTGAGACTCAAAAATGTTTTGAGAATATTCTATCGCCTGATAGGGAACACGCTATCGCCTGACGGGATTGCGGTGCAGCAGTCGATTTACATTGTGTAATTCATACAGTTAACATACATATAGGTGAAACGGACAGTGGATAAGTGTATGGGGGCCTGAATAACAGGGGTTAACGCTCTGTGCTTCGTCTGAGTCGGACCCTTTACAAAGCAGTTCGCCACGTGATTTGCGCGGAGGCAGACAATAATCAGGCCTGGTGAATCGGAAACCCGCCCCACGTAGTCAGCCTGAGCACGTCGTGTAGCCTGTGTTAAAAACTGACGAGCATATCGTAATAGTTGGCAAGCAACATGCGTGACACGACTATAACACGTGTCGGACGCACGTTGAGCCGAGGTGAAGGAGACCATCACAGGTGCGACTGTTCGTTGCGGAGCCAACAAAAAAGGTACCAAAAGTGTCAGACCGAGGAGTAAGTCGATTGCCACTCTTGCAAGCAAACATCGCTTAGGACAACACTTTCCGACAGAGGGGCAGAGACTGATAGGCTTTAAAAGACACCATCTACCTCGCTAGTAACAACGCTTTCTTGGAAATTTGAGAGAGAAAGGACCTGACACTCCAGCCACAGGAGCAGCTAGGCCTGGACAACTTGAAAGAAAGTAATCGTCGGAATTTGGATGGACATACGATTGGAGAGTGTCGTCGTACTCGATGTGAAATTGCTGTAAAGTGAGAACATCCGAAGAAGGCGAAGCAGTTGCGAAGGCAGCGCGTGTTTGGGAAATCGGTCTCCATGCCTGTGCCCCGAGAGCAACAGCCTGTTTCTTGTTGCGACCCCTTCGTGAAATGGACCGTCTGCGGGGATGGATACGGGACGACATTTTGATCCTGTCAGTAGGGTTGATGATGTCGGAGAGGAAAAGCGGGCGAGGCCGGAGCAGTCGGGCACCATTCATCATAAAGAGATGGACTAATCGAAAGGTGGAAGCCTGAAGAATCGAGGGAGGGCGAAAGACTGGGGTACGTGGTCGGTTCGTGGTGCAGGCCAAGACCAACGGCAGCTGTCAGTCGGCTGCCACAGTTGATCGCCAACGGCAACGAAGCATCGTCACGACGTCTCCGCGAATCGGATCTCAACCAAGAACGTCTATGATCGACTCAAACGGGAAATCCAACCTCCTATATGAATTCTGATTCAGTGATCGTCGTACCAGGAAATGTTTGGTCTAAAGTCTTTGCTAACCTCGGAGCGTTGCAATGCATCTGCACTTTCTACATCGGCGCAACGACATCAGAACCTTCTGTATATCCACGAAGAGCGAGATTTCGCATTCATTTTCGTCCAGACATCAAATCGATGCTCTTCACAGAATCAACGTTGAACGTTGATCAACGGCTGTGCATTCCACTGGCAAGTGAGCGAATGACCTTCGCGGTTTTCTCGGTCTCTATACTCACTCCTTTACTCCAGTCTTAAGGATGGGCCGTGATAGTGAAGCATATTGCGATATTCGGACACATTCATCTGATGACGGACTTCTCTGTCAAAGTCAAAATCCGAGTCTGGCCATATGTTTCCTGGGAACGTCGACGACACATCAGTACACTATCCCAGGATCCTTTGCATGAATCCGCACTTTTCGGCTCTGACCTTATCGGTGCAGAAGAGAAGGGGTCGAGTTTGCGATTGATGGCCACGGTTCTCGGTCCTACCTATAGGGCATGTGTTCGCACAACGTAAACGCCATTGTCGGTCTAAGCATTTTTAAGTCCAAGCATTGTATACAGATTCTTACCTGTCAAATGGCGACATTTGCAGAGCGTTCGCCGACCTGTCGCCGGCTGCAGATAGGACGACTCTTTCAAGACCAGCGCTCGACGACGAGACTCTGACACCCGTCGGGTTGGAGGATTGGACGTCATCCTTCTCCAATTAAATCGAGTTCTAGGACGTATCGAGGATGATTGACACTCTTGCAAGATCTCGTGCGTCTGTACGGACAAGGCGATTTAAGAGGATGGTCTGCGATTGTGACGGTCATTGTTTGGAAGGCGCTTTGGAAATTGTTAAGCCAGCGCCTACGGGGACCACCTCCTTCCCCTGAATCCGATGGACAATAACCATCTCGTTATTCTCGTCCCGTCGTTCTTCCAGGAGCCGCACCTCCGTCTCTTCCTCCACCGCGATGTTATCGATCCGGGTCCGCAGATCGTCTCCCATTGGTCGTTCCAGTTCCCGTGATGTCCTAGAGAGGACTGTCAAGCTCAAGTCATGGCTGTGCGCATCGGTTGGGTTGGCTTCCACTATTTAGCTTCAAGGACATGACTCGTCCTTCACCTCGCTTTATCATCGACCAGCACCACCTTCCACCTACTCTTCCCCATACGTTTTGAGGCTCAGCCACGTCCATGCTACCCACCCTGCGCAACATCATTCGACTCCTCTCGTCGACCCCTATTCCTCGTCGTGGTCACACTTTCCCCCTTCCCCGCGTCGGCAACCCCAATCATCTCGCGAGACCTTCCCGCACTCTCTGAAGACATGAGCCCCAAGTCCCCCACATGGATCACAAAGCCATCTTCGGCATCGTCTTTGTTCTTGGTAAGGCAAATGCTTACAGTTCGCCCTGGGACCCTTGCTCATCATTATTTAGGGCTCTTCCTACTTATCGAGGTAGCATATGCACGCTGTGGGGTCCCGAGTACCGTTCACCCGGTTTACCGAAGTTAGCAATTGTGCGTTCCTTTTTTTTATCAGCAAAGCTCGTCTCCTTACAGCACGACACAGTAATATGTGACACCCATGACACAGTGAAGCAACGACTGTCTTCGTTCCGCGTCTTCAAGTTCATCGAGAAGGCCGCTGACGCCTACGTCGATGCCAGCTCATCCACACTGCCCACGCATGGCGGGAGCGGGGAGACAGGCAATTTTCCGACCACTTCTCATTCAACCCAAATGCACGTGTGGGCGTAGTCATGATTCTTTCGAGCATCGCAGCATCACTTTGTGGCAGGGCCTGACCTTCACAATCCGGCTAGATTTGGTCGTGTGGGGAGAGCCTCTCCGGATCGGAACGGAACTTTGGACCGAGCGCCAATTACGTCACCCCGAAGGTCTGCGGGGACATTTTGACTGACTTAGTTTCGGCCTCTTTCCTCCTTTCATGCATTTTCATGCCTTGTGACACTTTTATTGTCTGACCCCATCTGTTACGTTTGACACGCCTCGCTCCTGCGTTTCGGTCAAAGGTCTACCTACCACCAAGTACTACTGCACCCTTCATTCGCCATTATGACAGTGATTACTCGGCCCGGCTCGGGGGCTCGACTAGTAGCACGGCTAAGCACGCAGACTTGGGTGGTAGCTGGAAGAAGCTCGGACACATCCTTTTTGACTGTATTGTCTTTGTGCTCTCCCGGTCATTTGGTAGCTAAGTTAGCAGCGGGGTTGTGGGTCACTCTGATGCCTCTGATATGTACATATATGCTTGACAATGGATGACTGAAATATGCCTCTTCAGCGCGTCTTACACGTCCTTTTTCCAACAAGGTCCTTGAGAATTTTCTGGAAATAGATTAGCCCGTAGTCATTTACTTCCAGGGAGAACCTCGCTAGCTTGGCCCTTCCGTCGCAATCACGAAGATTCAAAGACCTCGACCATGATCTTCACGATCATATCAGTCATCTCCCCTGCTGGAGATACTTCCATTTGAAGAAGTTTTCGACGCGCTAGTAGAAGAGACCGACAAGGGTACAACATCCTCGGCGGCCAGATAGATATCGCCGACTAAAATCCCCTCATAAAGAAATCTAGGGAAAATACTCACCAAGGGGATGCCGACACCGCCAGAGATTGATTTTGCGGGTGAGAATATCATTAGGGCCGGATAGAAGACAGGTCGACGTCGACGAGTTGAGACTTGCTAGTCCAACGCCTTCTCCCAGCGTCGTGGTCCCGCGGAGAACGCGTAGAGGAACGTTAATTGTCGTTGCGACTCCTAGACTGATTGAACTCGTCGACCTTGTCATAAAGTAGCGTCACTAGAAGATTCACAGGCCGCAAGGAGTGTAGGAACAAGAAGGTTCTGGGGCTCGGGCCGGATTCGCCGGCGGAATTACAGTGTCAATGGAATTACTGTTAGCGCTCTGTGCCCCAAACCCGCGCAGACCAGATGTAGATGATTTACGCTGAGCGACGATACGGATTTGATCCCCGCGTCAACTACATCAATGTTAAGATCTAGGGAGGTGCTCGAGCCTGAGTTTGTCGTCAAGTTTGCCGTGCAGGACCTCTGTGTCTTACCTGGAGACGCGGCTCATGGAGACGTGGCCTACTTATTTGTCTTTGCGCTCTTCGTGTACATATATGGGTATACGGACGCTGTCTTCCCCCTACAGCCAAGGCTTACAGCACTTCCTTGTGTTCAAGTTCTCACACCTAAAATGGACACCGCCCTTCCATATATGCTTCCATCGTGGGACGCACGTGAAACTCTGGAATGAACTTGTCAGTTATCGATCCGACATTAACTGCATCTCTGCCACGTCATGGCTTTCAACCCCCGAGACGTTCTCGTCCTGAGGTATCGCGACAGGAAACTTGCTGTATTCCGCAAACACTGCCACTATCGTGAGGTGAGTTTCCCAATTACGCCATGAGTTGTCCGCGCCCTAGTCACAACAGCTCAATGCGTCTGGATAGAGCCTAATTTCCGTCGCACAACGCCACTTTCCTGTCCTTGCAGGGCATTTCTGCTGGCGATGTGGTCCTCGTGGCAACCATTCCGGGACATCCCGACACCGACCCCATGGAAATCGCTCCGGAACTCTGGTCGACCAGTGTCCCACATTGTCGACGTGGTGACGATTACACTTGAGTCGGGTATGTCGGCGCGTTGCAAAGCGACGCTTGGTGACGGACTTGCCTTTCCTAGAAATGGGTTCCACAGCCTGCGACTCGCCAGTCTCACCCGAAAAGGCCCTCCACAGAATTGTGTCGCCCAAGTCCCTCAATTCGTCATCACCCCCGCTCTCTCCATCTCACCAGCAAGCGCACCGGGACACATCACATACTCTCCGGCAGCTTGCAACTCTCCGGCATTCTGCAACGCTTCCTCAGGCTGACCCTCCGCGGCAATCCTGGACCCCAAAGTCTAGTCCACGCCTTTCAGGCTGTCAACATCAAGTTTTTACCGAACACTAGTTCTGCTCCCTCATCTTTTATCATCAACGAGCCTGGTCTACTTTGGAAGAAAGTCTCTTATCTCTTCGGGCTCATAGAGGCTAAAATAGGCTATTCGGTGTCTATCAGCGAGCTCCTCTTCGGGATTTCGTGCCTGGACAACGAGCGAACCTTATCTTCTTATGGTGTTACCTCTGGTGACACCATCAACGTCACCCTAGAGGTGGACCGGTTTATGGGAAAGAAGCCCGTGATATATCTCTACCCGCCTTCTAGTCTTGCGGATGTCACCGTAGAACTCGCTCTTGCATCCTCCTGGCGTTTTTCAGCGGTCCACCCTCCGCCAGCGGACTACGATTCCCCCGGGGGAGCCTCACACGGCCCAGTGCGTTACCTGGACGGTTGCAGCGGAGCCAAATGGCATGCTTGTAGACAAGACTACTGGAATGGAAGTATCGTACCTATATTGGGAAGCGATGTGAGTTTAGCCTCCCCTGTTCTGGTTGGAAACTCTCTTCAACCCCGCCCCCGGTATAGCGCGAAATCGAACCCTGTGATGACGGACGCCTCTTGTACCGCGCCGACCACTGTCATAGCGAACACGGAGGCGTTTGATCCCTCGCGTCCGTCCGTGAACCCGGGAGATTCGGTACTTCTCCCTACGAGCAAGCTTCCAGGGTATCTAGATGTGGTGCTCAAAGCACTTACTCTGCACGCCGAGGCCCGCACTTCATTCATCACTGTTGCGTATTCTTTTTCCTTCCATGGGAGCACACATAGATGATCCCAATTTGACCAGATACTGGCTGCCGGACATGCTGAAGTACGAGTACGTCGCGCTGCGCTTCATCGCACAGGAGTCGTACGAGAAGGCCGCAGAGATGCGCATAACCCCCGCGCCGGATATCGTCACCTCGCGTATTCATGCTGTTTCGCGGAGTCGCGGACAAGCGACCTCGCACTCTGGGAAACGGCGCATGCGCGCGTGGCGGAGGAGGATGGGGCAACGTTTTGGGCGGACGTGGTCGGTGTCGACGCTGCGCGCGCGGCAGATAGCGGGTTGTTCCGCGTGCTAGAATGGGGTGGGATGGAAGTCCATTGAGTGTGAGTATCAGTACCGCCTTTCTTCACGACTCCGGGTCGTTGTCTTGCTGTATTTTTCTTCGTTGTCATTCCATGTGAAAATGTGTAGGTCGATAACGTGAGGTGCATGTTTGGGTTTTTTTCTTTTCTTTTTCTTTTTCGAACTAGTTTAAGTTACCATAATTACCGGATGACTAATCGTCTCCACCTCTTTTTTCAAGTCTCCACCGCTCTTGCCACCTCTTCTTCTCCGCCGCGTCCACCACTATACTCCCGACTAGCAGAAATGCTGTGATAGCTGGAAGTTTTTCATACGTACTCTTTAAAGCTGCAGAGCAAAACGTGTTGTCTCCCTGTTTTGATTCGGACAACCCTCATCTGAGGACGAACTATCCTTGGAACTATCTGATGTAGTCAACTCACACTTGAATGGTCTGGCCACATAGTACTCCCTGGGAACACTGGCGACACTGTTAGTACGCCGTAGCAGGATTTTTTGCCTGGATATATACCTTATCAGCCCTGACCATATCGCTGGAGAAGAGAAGGGGCTAGCGAGTTTGCGATTATGGCCACGAGCGGTCCTCTCTCGCCGGCCCTTTGGGATGGTAACTTACGCGTTCGCACATCGTAAAGGCACTACTTGTCTCTTTTCGAGTCCGAGTATTTCTCACAGATTCCGAGTCTCTTCTCCCCTCTGCACAGCAGTCAGGCATCACTAGTTACCATTGACGCACATTGACGAGTACCGTATGTGGGTGATTGACGCTGAGGTATCCTCACCCTGAGCGCTAATGTGTTCGCAGTAAAATGTCGCGTGCTCTGATTGACATGGATCAGCGCTTCAGCTTCAAGTTTCGCTCGCGTAGAACAATTCTGAACAAAAAGTGTGCTTACTCTTCATCCTCTCGACCGTCTCCACGATGCTGGTACAGTCCCAGGACACGGTCCGCGAAAACAGCGAATGTGAGGTCGAGGATGGGCGAGGGTCGAACTGCTTCGCATCTATGGAAGCTGGATGGCGAGCTCGAAGCCATTCTTTTCTCCCCTAAGTCCGCTCAGCTCAGCTGTGGACGCCTGCGAACAAGAACTCGAGCCCGTAAAGTCGTATTGTGGCTGTCCTGAGTCTGTCATCTCACCTCCAGGACGATCAGGACATCGAGTCACGCAATTGCTTCCCCAGTGGAATGAAAGCGCGGGGGTGCCGGTGCAGATCACTGGCAGACGGATCAGACTGGATCAGACCCCATTCTAACTTGAAAGCAGCGATCGCGGAAAGTTGCTAGTACCAACAGGTCGAGCAGTTGTCGTCAATGCAGGCCAGAAACAGGGAAGTCGACTGAGTGTAGGGCGATTATGTGGGGCGCACCTAACATTCACTGCCTTGAGACACCTGTGTACTACTGTGGCCTCGGAAGTGGAAGTCTGGGAGTAGGCCATCACTAGCATCACTACCGGTATCGACCCGGCGATCGACCGCCCGCCGGTTGTTGTCTCCACCCCGTGACGAAATGAAAGAAGTCCATGACTGCCAAAGTGGGAACAAGGATGGCTTGAATTCGCTTGATAAATCAATTCCACCATTCCACACATTCAGCTCATTTCTCATAGATCTGAAAGACGAGATAACAGATAGGCAACCAGGTTTGGCACAAGGAAGGATCGAGCCCTTCTTCGGTAAATCAACAACGTAATAGGAGCACAGATCTCGAGGGGCTATATTTAGCAAAAAAACCAATAATTGGAGAACGAGAACGGGGAACGGGTGCAACCAAAGTGCAAGTTCTTGCGTGCGCCGAGCGCTGATCTCTCCGGGGTCGTCTTATTGCTTCTATTGTGGGAGAAGGCAGCGCCCAGCTGGTGATGCTTCGTTCGTTGTTGCGCTACCACGAATAGCTTGGCTTGATCGTGGAGGTCCCATCCACGTCGAATCTGCAGATACGAGTAACAGTAGTGTGAACCCTACGAACTAGTAATTTAACTTGGACACTGGTGAACTTCAAGTTGGGTGAATATTGAATGACGAATTTTGGGAGTACAGGTCTCGCTATTCTTATCGACTCGTGGAGGTTATGCCCGCGATGTTTGTCCATCTCCGGGGCTTCATATATCCGGGTCACGAAATGTTCATGGATTCAAACTCGAAGCATCGCCAACTTAATCACCGAAGCTTCTCCGCGGCGCGATCCACCAGTAGAAGCTACAACGCAATATAGTTACTGTATTTCCCTGGATTGCGCCCCTCGTACTGAAACCTGTTGGGTCATTTCTCCCCCGCCGGGCCCCGCGTTATTGTTACCAAAGGTTCTCATTGCTGTGTTTGTTTGGGAATCCTGGGCCCGAATGAGACGGTTGGAAGACGTCTGGATGATACGGGAGAGGGTGGATAGTACCGAATGATTCTCCGAGTCACGAGATTCAGTTCTTATCCGCTGGCTCGCTGGCCATTGATGAGTCGCTGGCAGACTCTTCACCATAAAGGCCTGTAGTGACTAGAGAGGTTAAACAGAGGCAGCGAGCAGGAAGGGGACGTCAAAGCACCGTCATAGAGGTCGTCATCATTACAGCGGACTCTTAATAAGAGTAGAAGAGACGAGGTAATCAGAGTGAAAGCCCCATACTTTTGCTTTTGTCTTTATTTGTACGGTGGTATTTTTTGCTTGATTTTTCGAGAAGTACTTTTACTCGGAGTGCAAAGTAAAATTGAAGGGAAAGTCCTCGAGCTCGGAATAGTCGGGTCGGACAATCCCTTACCGTACAGAAAATTGTAAGGTGTAGTACTGTAAGCAACGGGCCAGGAGCCATAATTCAACGCCACTCAACGCCAATCGTCTGGCACAAATCTAGTCTTTGTTTGTTTGTATGGACAACCACGAGTCAGTGCTCTATGTGTTTACTGGGTAGGTGGGTTGAATCAAGCCCTGGACGATCTCTTTTCTTTCTTCAATCTGGTTTGAAGCAGGCGCAGACGTGGGTACGGGGGACCCAAGGAAGTACCGAAAGCTTGATCGAGAGGGAAAATGACATCGTGTCTCGGACATCCATTGTCCAGCATATATGTACAAATCAGAGGCGTCAAACTTAGCTGTACATAACTGGGAGAGCATAAAGACAGTACTGTATAGTCAAAAAGGATGTATCCGAGCTTGTTCCAGCTGCCTCTCAAGTTCAAGTCTGCGTGCTACTGGTCAGAGCCCCCGAGCCAGGCCAAGTAATCACTGTCATACTGAACGGTGAATGAAGGGGAGTGCAGTGGTACGTTGGTGATTGGTAGACCTTTGACCAAGGCCGCGTTGAAAACGCAAAGAGCGAGGTGTGTCAAATGTAACAGATGGGATTAGATAATAAAGGCGCCACAAGGCATGAAAGATTCAACGTCCCGTTCCGACCTGGAGAGAGTCCGAGAGACTCTCCCCACACAACTAAATCCAGCCGGGTTGTAAAGGTCAGGCCTCGTCACGAAGTGATAATGGGATGCTTGTAAGAGCCATGACTACGCTACACGTGCACTTAGGTTGCCGGTGAATGAGAAATGGTCGAAAAATTGTCCGGCCCACCGCTCCCGCCATGCATGGGCAGTGTGGATGAGGCGGCGCTGACGTCGTAGGCGTCGACGCAGGCGTCAGCGGCCTTTTTTATGAATTTGAAGACGCGGAAAGAAGATAATCTCTGCATCACTATGTCAGAGGTGTCACATATTGCTGTGTCATTCGACGTGCTGTAAGGAGACGAACTTCCCTGATAAAGGAAGGGACGCACAATTGCCAACTTCGATGAACCGGGTGAACCGTACTCGGAATCCTACACATGCATAACCCACCTCGATAAGGAGGAACAGCCCTAAAGGTGCAACGACGATGAGAAGGGTCCCGGGGCAGACTGAGCATTCGCTTTACCAAGAACGAAGACGATGCCGAAGGATGGCTTGTAGGTCCATGCGGGAGGACTCAAGACTCGGGGCCTCAGAGAACGCAGGAAGGTCTCGCGGAGTGATTGGGGTTGCCGGCGCAGGGAAGGAAGAAAGTGTGACCACGACGAGTAGGTTCGACGATCGAAGTTGAATGATGTTGCGCAGGGTGGGTAACCTCAATAATGTATGGGGAAGAGTGGTGGAAGGTGGGGTGCTGGTCGATGGAGAGGTGAGCTGAAGGTCGAGTCAGTTCCTGGACTTAAATAGTGGAAATTCACCCAACTGATGCACACGGTCATGACCTGGCATTCTCTCGTATGGATAGACATCACGGGAACGGAGCGACCAATGGGAGATGTCTACAGACATAGATTGATAACACCGCGGCAGAGGAAGAGACGGAGGTGCGGCTTCTGGAAGAACGACGCGAGAATAACGACACGGTGATTGACCATCGGATTCAGAGGGAAGAGGTGGACCTCGCAGGCGCTGGCTTAACAAATTTCCAATGCGCCTTCCAAACAATGTCCTCACAATCACAGTCCATCTTCTTCACGAGATCTTGCAAGAGCGTCCATCATCCTCGATATGTCCTGGGACTCGATTTGGTTGCAGAAAGATGTTGTCCAATCCTTTCACCGGAGGGGTGTATGAGTCTTATCGTCGAGCCTTGGTCCTGAAGAGTCTTCCTAGCTACAGTCGGCGACAAGTCGGCGAACGCTCTGCAGATGTCTCCATTTGACAGGTCGGAATCTGTATACAACGCTTGGAGTCAGAAAGTGACTAGACTGACAAGTGCTTTTACGTTGTGCGAACACATACCCTATGGGCAAGGGAGGACCGAGAACCGCGGCCATCGATCGCTCAACCTTTTCTCATCTACGTCGATAAGGTCAGGGCTGAAAAAGTGCAGATTCACGCACTGGCAAAGGATCCTGGGACAGTATACTGATGTGTCGTCGACGTTCCCAGGACACATGTGGCCAGACTCGGACTCGACTTTGACAGAGAAGTCCGTCATCAGATGAAGGTGTCCGAATATCTCGATCTGTTTCACTATCAAGGCCCATCTTAAGACTGGAGTAAAGGTGTGAGTATAGAAACCGAGAAAACTGCGAAGGCCACTTGCTCACTTGGAATGCACAGCCTTTGAATCTGCAAAGAGCACTGATTTGACTTATGGATGAAAACGAATGTGAATTCTCGCTCTTCGCGAAAATACGGAAAGTTCTGTGTTGACACAAAAAGTACAGACGCGTACCGAGGTTAGCAACAAAGATGTTAGACCTATGCTGACATAATTCAAAGCACTCACTGCAGTGAGCGCTGATCGGATCTCTCCATCTTATCGCTTTAAGGCAGCGCCCAGCTAGTGATACTTCGTTCATTGCTACGTACCACGAATCACTTGCCTTGATTTCTATTGTTGGAGAACCACCTCGGAGGTGGTTCCGCCCACGTCGAATCTGCAGATAATAGTAACACGCAAGGCGTGATTCCTCAGGCTGTACATGTGACTCATGATGTGAGGGCCCGAACTATCACCGGGGTCAAGACCGGGGTGGTATTGAATTGAATGGCGAAGGTCTTACCATCGACTCGTGGAGTTTATGACGTCCGTCCATCTCCGGAGATTCATATGTCCAGGTCACAAACTGCTCATGGGACATCGCCGACTTAATCGTCGAAGTCAACCGAGCCTTCTCCGCAGCGTGATCCGCCGGTGTGCTTCCCTGCATTGCGCCCGTCGTACTGAAGCCTGTTGGGCCATTTCTCCACCGCGCTATTGTCATATTGTCACTGAGTTACCGTTGCTGTGCTTGGGAGTCCTAGGCGCGACAGGGGCAGATTGGAAGACGTCTGGAGGTAAAAACACCACATACTGCAGGACATGCGTTTCGACTTAGACCCATACGGCGTGCGGCGAAGCGGCTTGCGTTCTTCTGGCCCATTCCTTCCTAAGTATATCTTAATCGGGAAATTAAACAGCTTGGACCTTCTCCTGCTCTGGAAAATGACAACGCAAATGAGTCCAAAGTTGGGCAGTTGGTTAGATAAGGTACGGAGTCCTGTTTTATATCCAATCCTTACCTTAAGCATTAGATGACACATCATAGTTGATCTGATGACGGCAATCTACGCATTCTGACCGACTTACTTGACGCACGCCGTTAATCACGCCGTCCTTTCAAACCAGGCCTCACTCCAATAGCACACGTAAGGAAAACACAATAATTGTGGTAACCGCGGTGATGGAAGGCCTCGAACAGATCCTGCCTTGGATCCTGCGTTCTCGGTGCACCTTCCCTGGCACCGAAATAGTCCTGCCAGTAGTCGTCGGTTGTCCGCATGGTATCACAGTGGATACGTACATCTACGCAAAGCCACAGAACCGATCACCGCTGGATTCGTTCTTTCATTCGCGGGTGGCGTTGAGAACCCCTACTTGTATGTCTCACGACGCCGCGGCGCCGAAATTGCAAGCACAGGATACGGTCCGAAGTTGGCGTATTGGTGTCGGGACAACTCCGGCGACCCGTCGCTTGTAAGGTGGATCGCGGGGCTTGGTAATTAGGCTCTCGGAGCACTCGGGCATGAACAGATACGGCCTTGGGTCAAAAGATTCGCCGCCCCTACCGTTCACATGGACAGCGCTTGTCGGCTTTTGTTTTGGACATTGTCCGTTATGCATTGTCCATAGATGCATTGACCGTAACGGAAAAGCGATCAGATATGGTGTGTCTATAACGGTGTTTGGGCTACAGTCAGACCCGGTTTGCGAAGATCTTTGTTCGCCAACCTACGGTCGAGCGGCGATGGTAGGTAAAACGACGTAATAAACATAAGGAACACGTAGGCTCAGAACCGTACTGCGACTGAACACATTATTATTTAAATGAGGGCACTGCACGATACGGCCCAATCTTAAGTAGGAGAGATCAATAGAGTGGTTCGTTCGTAGAGTCGAGCATCCGATTGGGCTATCGAAGTACTATTATAAGGACGAAGCGTCCTGTGAGTTCGAAGGCGGAGTGGGATTCCGTAAAGGAAGGAGGGGAGAAGACAAGGATAAACCCAAGGGCTGCACAGAATCAAGACGGTAACCGAAGCGAACACCTAGCAAGTTGCCAGTGCAAGAGCGAGCAGATATCCGATAACTAGAGAGAGGATATTAGTACGAATGGGCACAGAACTTTCCGGGGGTATTCAGGGAGCGCAAGGACAGGGGAAGAGCAAGCGACTGAGAGAAGGCGAGTGCCCAATTTGCAAGTTTTATCCTTGAGTCGAGTGGGCCTTGGCCTCGAGAGTCACACAGGTCTAACAATGGGATGGGAGGGAAACAACGGTAGTGAGTACTGTTTCAGCAGGTAGCGTTTAAATACAAACAGAGCCAGGGTAGAAGGTGTAAAGTGGGGAAACAGCGAGGTAAAGAGGGAAGAAATGGATAGTCTAGAAAGACGATACGAGACAGTGGAGACACGGGGTAGAGACGAGACGAAACGGAACACGGCAACAAGGAATCAAGGTACAAGCAGCTGAGACGCAAGACATTGGGTGCCGAAGCACGCGCGCCATTCAAGACAAGAAGGATATAGGCGAATACAGGAGAAACGGAAGATGCGGGCGCAACGAACAAAGACAACACGAGGCGCGGGCCCGCGTGGCCTGTCTATGAGTGACCTAGGAACCGAGGTCGTGGTGAATATCAGAGAAAAGGGATGCTCTTGCGAAAGATAAAGAAAGGAAGGAAGGACAGCAGGAGGTAGACTTCAGAGGGGAGAGAGGATAGAGTGCGAACAAGGCAACGGTACAAGAACAAGGTGGATGCCGGAAAGTAATGGTAGGCGACCCGCACGGTCAAAAGAGAGGATCCGAGAACGCCGGCAGTGCCTAGGCCTCGCAGCAGACTCCTTCCCCTCGTTACCCACTGGTACATAGAAGACACCCATGCCCACGCCCTAGTGACGGTGCGGGCCCTACTTCCTGTTATATCACAACTTTGCGTCATGATACTCTGGGTATTGACCAGTGGCCTTATAGGGCCGAGGATATCTGACCGAGCGTGCACGACTATCGAAGAACCGCCTGGATCAATAAAGTCTTTGATGTTAAGGGGGCGAAGTTCAAGGCCCTGCGCAGAACATGTTGCTGAATAGATCAAATGAAAGGGAACACGTACTCACCTCGCCTTGGCTGCGAGCAAGAAGGTCGACGTCACCGTTCCCCTGGCGCACAAGCTCGCCGATGGGCAACGTCGCGGCATTTCGACACAACTCTTTCAACTCCGAGCCGGACATTCCCCTCGAATGCTCGACTAGGACCCGCATAGGAAATCTTGGAGCAAGCCGGACATCCCTGAGCAGCTAGAAGAGTATTAGCGCATCAAGGACAAGCCATGCCATGCCAGAGGATGACACGGAACCGAGCTTGAGATTGACGAGGCAACTTACCAATGTCAGGATCTTCTCTCGCTGCGAAGCGTCAGGTAGGGTAAGGCGGAATTGTTTTGGCATTCGTCTAAGGAAAGCCGGATCAATGTCTTCAATTCTGTTCGTCGCGCCCAGGATTGTTATCCTATCTGAGCCCGAGAGGAGGCCGTCCCATAAGCTACGATGACATCAGATGTTTGAAAAAAAAACAAAAGAAACCGACACACGTCATGAATTCAGCTTTCATCATTGCAGTGACCTCGTGGTCGTTCTCGCTCCGCTCACGGAGAAGCGAATCGATCTCATCTATGAAGATGATACTGGGCTGCATCTTTCGTGCTAGGCTGAATAATCCAGCAACTAATTGGTTCGATTCCCCGAACCACTTGTTCGTTAACGCCGATGGTGTAATGTTAATGAACGTTGCGCCAGACTCCTTCGCCAGGGCTTTTGCGATCATCGTTTTTCCACAGCCTGGTGGCCCATGAAGTAGGATGCCTTTGGGTGCCGTCAAGAGAGCGGATGATGAATGAAAGAGACCGCGGTGCAGAAGGGAGATGATGATGGATTCTCGCAATGATGATATGATGTCTTCCAGGCCACCAATATCTATCACACGGGCTTAAGAGCCAAGGAGAAAGGAACATCCGCACGGAGCATACCTGCGAGCCGGACATCGATATCATTCGGGTGAATAATCCCGGATGCAATTCGCTCTATAAAGATCTGTAAAACTTGCAGGCCGGATCGAGATGACGTGAACTCACTTTCGTATTATTCAATCTCAGCCCTCCGTGTCCAAGTTTCTTCAATGTTCCCATCGCTATTTCTTCTTTCAACCCTTCAGGCCTATACGAGTTGCGTAGCCACTGATACTCCCATTAACTTGAAAATAGCAACGAATGAGGGAGCAAAACTGACCGTGACTGACTGTGGGACGTTTACTATTAGGATTTCCGTATAATTCATTTGCATTGGCGGAGACGCACCTGATAAGCTAGGGACGTCACTATTACCCCTACATGGCGAACAAAAAAAGGTCAACGATCCACAATGACCCAGACTCTGGATCAATTCGCCGTCAATGATGTAACGGTAATATGAGGTGACCATCCTTTTACGACGGTCTGGATGATGTAGCTGTACGACGAGCAGTTGAAAAAGACTGCCCACTCTGTTGAGAACGAGTTGGAGTTGTGCGTTGAAATGAAGTTTGAATTGGACCCAAAAAAAAAAAAAAGAGAGTTTGAACCCCTTGGTTTGAACAGCGCCGAAAGTGGTAGTAATTGTTGGGGAGACGATGCGCGCGCGCGCTACTTGCGCAAAGCCGCCGGAGCGTTCTACTGTACATATCTATGATATAACTTACAACTCAACTCTATATAATACCAGTCGGGTTGTCTCGGAGTGGTCCCGTAAGAGGCGGGCTTTAAAGCTTTGAAGTTTGAACGCTGCTTGCAACTTGGTTGCAGCATTGTTTTTGCACACCGGTCTCCCTTCTTCTCCCCAAACGACGGTGTGTATTTGCATCGTCACTTCCCTTGTTTTCAACGGTGCGATGTCGACTGTTGTGCAACTACACGCCCTGCGGTGATGAATTTCGCCACAGCTGAGTTATAACTGAGTTTGGGCTTCAAGCGCTTCAGCACGCACGTGAGCTGTTCGAACCCGAAGTGCTCGTCCCCCCACCCCTTTTCTTTGAGCTGTGAAGCTGTGAAGGCTTCCAGTGATTTATTCCAAGTGCCAGAGCAATCGGTTAGCGATGGCAGTGCCAACATGAAAGTCTGCTGTCTGTCTGAGCACATAATGTCGATCACACACTTTTCCTCACAGCCCTGCATCCCTTGCCTGCATCGCTGTCGCTCACCTTTGCATGATGACGAAGTTGGGGATTCGCCCTCAATTATGCAGCTTAAGTCATCTCAAGACACCCCCATAAGCCCTATTTCCGTGACGGGGTTAAACAAGAGTACCCTTCCTGGTGTTCATCCCTGATCGCTCCCTCGATGTTTACCCCCCGGTTACAGTTTACAGAAGAGCGCGCAGAGTGTGCTTTCTTTCTCTGTTTTAACGTCGTTTTTGGCTCTTCCTCAGGTCCCTTTTCCTTCACTCTTGCGGCCTCGCTCTCTATCGTCGACGATGCTTCAATCTGAGGTATTCTTGCGCTCTTAGTTTCACCCTCCTCTCTCATGCTCTTTACACCTTTTCCTGCAAATCACGACGCACGTCGCTTGGAGAGATCTGCCTCTGAATGTAAATATTGCCACACTCTGCACTGGCTCACCGAAAGACGCGTGAGATCTCCTGTTAAAAGTGGTTCTTACTATCATGGAAAATCCGGGCATCTCGACTTCGACGACCAAGGACCCCCGACATACAAAATTCCAAGGGGTCATTTTTCATCAGATTGGACCCTTTTAGTGGTCGACTTGCCCGTTCCTATTTACAGCCAGCTTTGCATCTACGATTCTTTAGGACGAACGACTTTCTTTTCCAAGGATTAAGTTGTTTTTGCGGGTCCTGACATGCCCTCCCAACTGCGTCGGCTTCAATTTCCCGCCTCGCCGACATTTGCGATGACGCACAGGGCTGACATGCAATAGAGTGTTGCGATTGACTTGCGCCATCCAGATACATCCTCAAGTAAAAAGACTCACTATGTTCACGGACGAGGAATTGAAGAACACAAATCAGTAATACATAGCATAGTAGGGTTCTGTGCACGGAAATGGAACTCAAAGGGGCCTTCAATTACGTTACCAAACCTGCACTCGGACCGCATGTGGGGCTCGCCTTACGCTACCTGTGTTTCATAAATTTCGCTCTCTTCATAGAGGCGAAGACCGTTCTTGTACTATGTACTGCCGCGGAATATAAATGGTTCAAAAAAAAAAAAAAAAAAAAAAAAAAAAAATGGAACTCAAAACGTATCCATTGTGCGTTGTCAATCCAATGGTTCTACAGTGTCGAAAGAATCCAAGTGGGCGTGCACGGCTATCAGAGTACCATCTGGATTAACAAAGTCTTCGATCGTAAGGGGACGAAGTTCAAGGCCCTGCAGAACATGTTGCTGAGTAAATCAACTGAAAGGGAAACGCATACGTACCTCGTCTTGGCGAGCGAGAAGGGTGAAGTCACCGTTGGCCTGGCGCACATATTCGTGGACGGGCAACATCGCGGCACTTCGACACAAGTCTTTCAAGTACCTGCCCGACTTTCCCCTCAAACACTCGGCTAGGACTTGAATAGGAAAATTTGGGGCACATGGCACATCCCTGAGCAGCTGAAAAGGGTATTGGTTCATCGAGGACAGACAAGCCAGCCAGGGGATGGCATGGAATCGAGCTTGACATCAACGAGCCAACTTACCAACGCCAGGATCCTCTCTCGCTGCGCAGCGTTAGGTAATGGAATCGGAAATTTGTTCGTCATTCGTCCTAAGGAAAGCCGGGTCAATGGCCTGAATTCTGTTCGTCGTCCCTAAGATTAATATCCTATCGGAGCCTGAGAGAAGACCGTCCCATAAGCTGCAAAGACATCAAATACCTGCGTTTCCGCACAAAAGAAGGAACCGACGCACGTCATGAATTCTGCTTTCATCATTGCAGTCACCTCGTGGTCGTCCTCACTCCGCTTACGGAGAATCGAATCGATTTCGTCTATGAAGATAATACTCGGCTGCATCTTCCGTGCTAGGCTGAATAACCCAGCAACTAATTTGTTCGATTCGCCGATCGACTTATCCAATAGCATCGATAATGCAATGTTAATGAACGTCGCGCCGGACATCCTTTGCGAGGGCTTTTGCAAGCATCGTTTTACCACATCCCGGTGGCCCATGAAGCAGGACGCCCTTTGGTGCCGTAGAGAGAGCAGACGATGAACGATAGCGACGGGGATGCAGAAAGGGGACGATAACGAAATTTTGTAACCAAGATATGATTTCTTCCAGGCCGCCAATATCTATTGTATAGGCTCAAAGCCAAGAAGCAAGGAAGATTCGCACGAAGCATACCTGTGAGCTGGACATCGATATCATCAGGGTGAATGACCCCGGATGCAATTCGCTCTATAAAGATCCTGTAAATATCGCAAACTGGGCCGGGATAATGTGAACTCACGTTCATATCTATTCAATATCAGCTTGTCATGTCCAAGCCTCTTTAATGTTTCCGTCGTTGCCTTCCCGGACTCCTTTGACCCTTCTGGCCCACCCGACTTGGATCGCAGCTTGAGCGCGCATTGAGCTCGAAAATAGTGAGGAATGGGGGAGTAAAACTGACTATGATTGGCCACGCCGCAGCCTGCGGGACTGTGGTAGACCTCCCAGTCCACTTCATTTTCAGTGTCGAAGACTCACCTGAGCTAGGACCAGCGCCGCTACATAGCAAGCAAGCAGAAAGTGTCAACAACCCACAATGACTCAGACTCGGGGTCGACTCACCTTCAATGGCGTAATGGGGAGGCATGGGCATGGGCATCCTTGTACGACAGTCTGGTGATGTAGCTGCCAAAGATTGAGCACTCTATTGAGAACGAGCTGAAGTTGCACGCTGGATTGAGCAGCCGGGTGATGGTCGCGTCAATTGTAACCCTAAGCCCAGACCGGCAGGCTCTTTGAAAGACGAAGCATGCGCCGCATGCGCAAAGACCAAAGCGGCCGGAGCCTCGCCGTATGGCACATTCGAGTATTATACTGGTGACCGTCTGTATGTGAAAGGTAAACCTGCTACATGTACATAGCAGCTGGGTTCGAAATACTATAGTGTTCTTCCGATTGACCCGTACGGACCGCTACGGTAAGTCACGCGCGTCACGTTCGAATCGGGAGTCAGATCTCCTGCAAAATAATAGCAAGGAGATACTACCATACGCCCTACTCCAGACTTATATATGAGCTGCCGGTTACACTTAATCCTAACAGTCCACTTTCGTCATGAAGGAAACCGCATGAGACGCAAGGGGCTCGAGGGAATCCCCGACATCGGTCTCCTAGCGACCAGTAACCAAGCTAGTAACATATATATGAAGTATATGAAGATTAGGGAGCCGATGCACATTACAACCTTCTTATGTTCCGTGTCACAGCATCGGTTAGACAAGGAGAGATTTGGGACACAGCACGATGATGACAGGGCTTGAGTCGGATGGTCGAATGGGAGAGTGATGGGAGAGCATTATAGCTATGTAGGACGAGTGTCTGACCTCGCCTAGCCTCCCAGTTCTCAGCTCGTGTTAGCGTACATACATATCACAAAGACATGAGCGTGTCGAAATTAGAATGTACACATTACTGAGCTAGGCATTATGATTACGCATTTGACTTGATCGTGCCAAGGGCTGTTCATTCTTATTCTTAGTTGACATGGAACTTAGAGTTTAGACCCTAATCGAAAGCATAATCGGCATATCACTCAGACGTGTGAATACTGTACAGTATCCCATGAGGGGCAATTTATATATGCAAGATATGCTGAAGTGTTGTAAAACAAGAGTATCTTATACCGTGACGCGCCATCTATTACTTTTCTCCACTCTCACGCCTGGGCACGCCCAGCCCTTGCGTCGGCTCTACGGTCTCGTGCTTCTCGGGTATCCTTGATCCACTGTTCAACATCGTCCACTGCCTGGAAGGGGCGTACTTTATACGACATCAAGTACCCTTGCAGACTGGCCATCGAGAATTCGCGCTCGGGTATCTGCGCCGCGAATCGTTCCGCGAGGTGCTCGACCCGCTTCCTCGACAATTTTGGTGCGCTCGTCGAGTGAGAGGCACCGCTGTAGTTGGGCGGCGCGTCTTGTACGATACTCTTCGGCGCGGTTGGTGTGGGACTGGGACCCTCCTTTGTTGGCGTGACGTACCCGGAGTCGCTAGTAGGCACCGCATCACCTTCGTCCTCGTCCGTCGGGGCGCCTTCGACCTCGGAGGTGCCCGGGAGGTAGAAGCGCTTGTACAACTCACTGGCTTGGTAACGGCTAGCAAGACGGAACTCGACGTGGAGGTCCATGCGGCCCGGACGCGTGAGTGCGGGATCGAGTGTGTGGTATCGATTGGTAGTTGCAAACAGTATGCGGCCTTCCTGCGCTGAGATGCCGTCGAGCGCATTGAGCAGTCCCGAGAGGGTGATCTTGCATCCAGAATCGACGCCGCTGGTTCGTTTCCCATCCCGCTTGTCATTGGGGGAATCCTCAGGGTCATCATCGTCGCCCCGTCGTGATGGATCGCGGATCCGGGGATCCTCGAGGTCTGTACCGGAGATATCACGAGTAATTCCATGCGTGAACGCCGCATCAATATCCTCCATGATCGCGACACATTGCTCCGGAAGTGAACAAATCAGCGAGTTCAGGCTGGCATCATCAAGGCCAGTTTTGGAGAGGGAAAGTATGTAAATATCAAGGCCGAGCTCCCCAGCAAGACTGTGAATGATAGAAGTCTTGCCAGATCCGGGAGCTCCATACAAGAGGTATCCACGCCGGAAAGGAATGCCTAAATGTATTAGTTAGATACCATGAAGCCGAAAACAAGGCAAGAGACGTACCCCGATCAGCATACCATTTCTTGCTTTTCATAAAGTCGCGTGCGTCGTCGAGAAGCAGCTCCTTGGTACCTTCGTCCAGCACGATCGAATTCAAAGGACGCTTGGGCCGCGAAGCGACATGACTCCAATCATCGCCGTACCTGGTACAAACAACATCAACGGACGATTCTGTTTGGGGATTAACGAACTAACTTTTCACTGGCGTAAATATCGATCTTGTCGCTTCTTGCGGACATCCATTTCTCCCTCGCATCAAGAATCATGGTGTCAAGGACAGAGCGGTCACGAGAGAAGATGCTGTGAGAGTAGTTTCAGAGAAGAGTCCGCTGAATAAAAGCCAGAGATACGGACGTGATGGTCAGGGTCGACTTGTCCGAGTACCAACGACTTTCCTCCTTGACCCGAGAGACGGTGACATATCTACCCTTATACCACATCCGATAACTTGCGTTATACGAGGGCAGATATCGGACAGATCGTTTTCTCCGTTGTTGCAAGTGTTCGTCATCGTCCTCGTAGAGCGTTAGGGCATCTCCGCCCAGAGCAAAGTCCCCGGTGCTGACCGAGAAATCTCGGAATTGACGCCACTGAGGAAGAGAAGAAAGCCAGAACATCATCCAGCCTGAACCCTCAATCAGTCGGATAAATAAGCCATGAGGAAAAGGCTGCTCACTGAATGCCACGTCGTCACTTTCGAAGGTCGCCGTGATGAAGAGCCGGTCCACGAGATTCGAGTAAGAAGCCGAATAGAGACGACGAAGGGTCTCCAAGGCACCACCGAGGACAATGAGCTTCAAGTAGTCGCGAAGGGCGGATATGGAGTATATGAACCCCATCAGCGACGAGAAATCGGTCGGCATACGCAAAGGTGCGTCCGACGCCGTTGCATTTTGCGTTGCGTTTGTGAATGTGCTCTCTTGCGTGGTCTCGACGCTGTTGTTTAGTAGCGTAAGAAGAGGTTGAACGATATTTGTGAGTTGAACAAGTGAGGACATGGCTGCGACGGCCAACGCGCCAACGGGTCTAGATGAAAGAAATGGGATTCTCGAGCGCACATTTTATACCCGCAAGCCAGCAAGCTGGACGCGATGCCATGAGGGACCGGAGAGAACGAGACCCGGATGACTATGACTCGAAAGGCGCTGACTCCGAGTCAACGTACGCGTGTTCCGGCACCGGTCGGTTAGAAGACTCAGAACAGCCTCAAGTGGCAGTACTGTGTAACGCCTGAGCTACGGTGCATGGCCTTATTTCCATGTAAGTTGTCTTGCAGGCTCCCCACGCAAATGGCAGACTCAGAATTTCAGATGCACTCAACTGTAGCTAGTTTAGTGTCTCGATAACGCGTTCTTTACAGTGTCTTTACGCAGAATATAAAAAATCGCGGTATTACAGGCCGATGCTTGTCATTTTGGTGACACCTTGCTGATCTGACTGACACCGGGACTTTCCAATCCAATCTCCACCCCAGTAGCACGCATAAGAAAAACACAGTGAATGTGGTAAGTGCCGCCTCAGACAGATCCCGCCTTCTCTACGCACCTTCACGTTCTGGTGCCTACTAGATGTCGTCCTACCAGTACAATAGTCGTTGGTGTCTGCATGGTATCGCAGGGGATACGCGCCATTTACGCAGAGCCACACAGGGCATCTGTAAAATCGGACTGTCAGGGATCGATCTGGACCGCTTTGACGCTCCAATTTTGACAGATGAACCAATCACCACAGGATTCCTTCTTTCGTCGTGGGTGGTGCTGAGAACCCCTGTTTGTACATCTCACGACGTCGCCGCGCCGAAATTACGAGCACGGGAGGTGTTCGCTTGTAAGGTGGCTCTGGGGGGCCGGAAGCTAGGTTCTCGAAGGAATCGAGTATGAACAGATACACCCTTGAGTAAAAAGATTCACTATGTTCACGGACGAGGAATTGAGGGACACAAATCAGTAATACATAGCATAGTAGGGTTCTGTGCACGGAAATGGAACTCAAAAAAACGTATCCAATGTTGTGCATTGTCAATCCAATGGTTCTGGAATGTCGAAAGAATCCAAGTGGGCGTGCACGGCTATCAAAGTACCATCTGGATTGATAAAGTCTTCGATCGTGAGCGGACGAAGTTCAAGGCCCTGTAGAACATGTTGCTGGGTAAATCAACTGAAGGGAAACGCATACGTACCTCGCCTTTGCGAGCGAGAAGGGTAAAGTCATCGTAAACCTGGCGCACAAGTTCGTGGACGGGCAACATCGCAGCACTTTGACATAAGTTCTTCAAGTCCGAGCCCGACTTTCCCTTCAAACACTCGGCCAGGAGTCGGGTAGGAAAATTTGGGGCACGTGGCACATCCCTGAGCAGCTGAAAAGGGTATTGGTTCATCGAGGACAGACAAGCCAGCCAGGCATGGAATCGAGCTTGACATTAACGAGCCAACTTACCAACGCCAGGATCCTCTCTCGCTGCGCAGCGTTAGGTAAGGGAATGGGTAATTTGTTCGTCATTCGTCTAAGGAAAGCCGGGTCAATGTCCTGAATTCTGTTCGTCGTCCCTAAGATTAATATCCTATCGGAGCCTGAGAGGAGACCGTCCCATAAGCTGCAAAGACATCAGAGACCCGCGTCCCCGCACAAAAGAACGAACCGACGCACGTCATGAATTCTGCTTTCATCATTGCAGTCACCTCGTGGTCGTGCTCGCTCCGCTTACGGAGAATCGAATCGATTTCGTCTATGAAGATAATACTCGGCTGCATCTTCCGTGCCAGGCTGAATAACCCAGCAACTAATTTGTTCGATTCGCCGATCGACTTATCCAATAACATCGATAGTGCAATGTTAATAAACGTCGCGCCGGACACCTTTGCGAGGGCTTTTGCAAGCATCGTTTTACCACATCCTGGTGGCCCATAAAGCAGGACGCCCTTGGGTGCCGTAGAGAGAGCAGACGATGAAGGATAGCGACGGGGATGCAGAAAGGGGATGATGACGGATTTTCGCAACGAAGCTATGATTTCTTCCAGGCCGCCAATATCTATCGTATTGGCTCAAGCCAAGAAGCAAGGAACATTCGCATGAAGCATACCTTTGAGTCGAACATCGATATCATCAGGGTGAATGACCCCGGATGCAATTCGCTCTATAAAGATCTGTAAATCTCGCAAACTGGGCGGATAACGTGAGCTCACGTTCATATCCATTCAATTTCAGCTTGTCGTGTCCAAGCCTCTTCAATGTTTCCGTCGTTGCCTTCCTGGACTCCTTTGGCCCATCCAACATGGATCGCAGCTAGAGCGCGCATTGAGCTCGAAAATAGTGAGGAATGGGGGAGCGAAACTGACTATGATTGGCAATACCACAACCTGTGGGACTAATGGTAGGCCTCCCAGCCCACTTCATTTGTGTTGTCGAAGACTCACCTGAGCTAGGACTAGTATCGCTGCCGCTACATAGCAAGCAGAAAGGTCAACAACCCACAATGACTCGGACTCGGGGTCAACTCACCGTTAGCGACGAAATGGGGGGTGGGCATCCTTGTACGACAGTCTGGATGATGTAGCCGCACGAAGAGTAGCTGCAAAAGATTGGGCACTCTGTTCGGAGTCTGTTGAGAATGAGCTGAAGTTGCACGCTGGATTGAGCAGCTGCAATTGTAACCCTAAGCCCAGAGCGGCAGGCTCTTTAAAAGACGAAGCACTAGCATGCGCATAGACGGCCGGAGTATCGCCGTATGGCACATTCGAATATATGATATTGTAAATACTCTACAGACCAATAAAGCTGGGTTCGAAATACCGTTGGCGTTTCCGATTTTGACCCGTACGGTACAGCAACATCCAAAACAGGGGGCCCTTTTTGGTCACATTAGGCGTCCAGGCTGAGTCTGAAAGGGTGTCCTGTTAACCATGCCGAAGTATTTTCTCACGAGAAATTATTCGTAGTAATTAAAGAAATAAAAATAACTAATCTGCAGACAAATTTCAACTCCAAGTCGAGCTCACGGGCGCAGCGGTGCTGGCGACTTTCTGCAGCACGCTCCGTCAAGGTCAAGATATATATATATTGCCACGGGTAGCAAGAGACTAACTAGTGAATAATGTGCTCTAAAGTGGCCATGGGATAGCCCGCTCCCGCTGTCGTCGACTGTCGGTCTGAGTTGTCGTTGTTTATTGTCATAGTCCTTTGTTATTGTTATTGTTGTCGTCGTGGTGTCGTAGCCGTCGTTGGCTGCGTTGGCGGAATGTCTGCTGCCGTCGCCGTCATCGTCCCGCCATCATAGTCGTCGTCGGCAGCACACGTGCTGGGGTTGCGCCGGTAGAGTTCCACAGCCATCATCCTCCGGCTTGTATTGGTACGCACCCTCGTCGCTGCTGCATTGGCGTCATTCAAGTTGTTAGGGGTGCACGCAACTCGCGTTGGCCCCAAGGTTGACCCCCCGACGGCAGTGGTGGTGGTGGTAGCATGATATCGTCGTCTTCTTTGGTTGAGGTACCTGGGATGGGATGGTATGTGCTGCAGATTGACGTCAGCCGTCAGCGGAATAAAAAAATACTCACCTTTTCTTCTTCATGGGGTTTGAGGCAGGGAAGTGATACAGCAGTGATGAGGCTGGTGACAACACGGGCAGTAAGGCTTACGAGGGTGTGGGAAAGGTTACTTCCCACGCTCAATGGAAACGTGATGAGTCGAGCGACTCGGAGTCTTCAGTACTTCAGCTAGGACCCATGGCGACAACGACAAACGCGGTGACGGTTGTAGTCATTGCCGATCACGTACACCCCCGACGACGACGACGACGACGACGATGACTGCAGCGGCGGTAAGCTCCCGACTCGAACGCAACCACAATTCGCGTGCACTGCTAACCACGATGACGGGGCAAGGGTGATGATGTGGGCACAAGGACGACATGCCAGGGCGACAGCGATGGGCGATGGTGGCAGCGGCAGCGCTGCGGGAAGCGTGCAGTACATTGCAATAAAGATTTTCTGTACTGTATACAAGTCGTATTCATGTCGCCCCGGGACTTGTTCAAGGGGGAAAAACAGGAAAAACGGAGACAACACTCCGCAACAGGCGATAAGTATGAGATAACCCAGACTTTGCAAGTCCTTGGCTGCGTGCCGTCCCAGCATCACAAGATAGCTATTTGATACCTTGGATAACTATTTAATAACTATGTATTTGCGAGATACAAAATTTCCCGAGAATTTCAAACTATACTTAACTGTGAACCCCGCCCGTCAAATTTGGAGGTCAGCTACTGTCCCAAGGGGCCCCCTGTTTTGGATTCTGCTGTAAGTCACGTTCTATCGTCCAAAACAAAACGGTAGGATCTCTGACTTGGAACTCCTGCAAAGGCTTCAAGTCCATGGCGACCGAGGCCTGCAAACGCGAACCCTCAGGGCCTTGATCGCGTCCAGTCTGCGGCTTTCCAAAAGCCAAAAGGACAGGGCAAGACGGCGCGCCTTTCAGCAGAAATGGTTGGCGGACAACTTCATCCTGGAATTCCGCCAACGCAACTTAGGGGAGGAGACCATATCACACCACCACCCTAAGCACGACAAACATCACACTCTCTGGACCGAGGCTACGGCCATCGAGAAGGATGAACATGGGAGGAAAACCAAGACGCCGAAGTTCACTCGACGTCACGGTACCACCTCCACAGCCATGCAGGTCGCCACCATTCCGTCCAACGGTTCCGCACCAACGACACCCGAAAACGCTGCCTGCGGCAAGCCGGTCCGGACAGCCGACCACATCCTCCGCCAATGCAATGCACGCGCTTCACCAGACAACGCATACAGCCGAAAATGTCATAATGCATCATGAGTTAGAGCCGATTTCGAATCGTCAATTGCAAGGAGCCCATCAACTTGAAAATGACTGCATTATGAGATTGTATCCCACGCCATTCTCAGCACAGCATGGCATCCACCAGGGAAGGGGCCGATAAGATGTGCAAGTTCCTCCAAGACACGCACGCCCTTTCCAACCCCGAATCCGGTCCGCCGCCATATGTGCCCCCAGAATTCGACTGAGTCCCCTGAAACTGGGGTTTGTATTTCCCCCCTTTATCGTCCCTCGTGTTCGAACCTTCGTGCCTCACCCGCACCCGCAATCACGCTTCGGCTTATGTACCACGAGTTACCCGTGCGGTCGTGTCTTCCGCGTTTTCCGCTTCTCGTCTCGGGGCCACCTTACTAGGTGTTTCATAACTGTAGTGTTCTCGTAGCTACGACTGGTCTGAGTCTCGGACTTGTATCCCAGTAATAAAAATGGATCAAAAAAAAAGAAAACACTTCAAGTTGGCATATACGCGCCCGTCATGCTGCCTTGCTCGTCTCTGGATATTCCGGCTTCAGCAACTCCAAGACCCAGGCGCACTTCTCCTAGGCAGACACTCTCTGGCTTTGTTTTCGTCGCGGGTGGTGCTGAGAACTCCTGCTTGTACATCTCACGATGCCGCTGCGCCGAAATTACGAGTACAGGATATGGCCCGAAGTCGTCGTGCTGGCACTGAAGAGTTAACTCGTAAGGCGGCTACGGGGGCTCGGCAGTTAAGTTCTCGAAGGACTCGAGTATGAACAAACACTCTCGAGTAAAAAGATTCACTGCGGCTGTCATAAGACCCCCCCCCCCACCTTTCACATGCATGGCGCTTATCGTCTTTCGTTTGGACATTTCATATTGTCCGTTGTGTGTACATTGCCCATACATGCATCGACCATAATGGAAGGGCGATCAGATATGCTGGATCTAGATCTCTTGAATATGACGGTGTTTCGGACCACGCCAAAATGGCAGTCAGAGCCGCAGAACAGAATGAAGAGACTGGCTTTGCGAAGATCTTTGTTTGCACCAACCTGCAGTCGAGCGATGATGGTAGGTGAAGAGATATGATAGGTGCAGGGAATGCGTAGGCTCCGCACCGTACTGCGACTAGTACATATTAATTATTTGAGTGGGGATACGATATAATCCAATCTAAATTGGCGGAGGGGGTCAATCCAGTGGTTCTACAGGACCGAAAGCATCCGACTGGGCGTGCACGACTATCGAAGAGCCATCTGGACCAACAAAGTCCTCGATCGTAAGGGGACGAAGATCGAGGCCCTGCAAAGAATATGTTGCAGAATAGATCAACTGAAAGGAGACGCGTACGCACCTCATCTTGGCTCCGAGCAAGAAGGGCGACGTCACCATTAGCCTGACGCACCAGTTCACGGACGGGCAACATCGCAGCATTTCGACATAGCTCTTTTAAGTCCGAGCCCGACTTTCCCCTCGAACACTCGGCCAGGGCCCGCAGGGGAAAATTGGGGGCAAGCGGCACATCCTTAAGCATCTGAGAGGAGTATTAGTTCATCAAGAAGCCTTGACATTAATGAGCCAACTTACCAACGTCAGGATCTTCTCTCTCTGCGCAGCGTCAGGTAAGGAAAGGGGGAATTGTTTCGGCATTCGTCTAAGGAAAGCCGGATCAATGTCCCGAATTCTGTTTGTCGCCCCCAAGATTAATATCCTATCGGAGCCCGAGAGAAGACCGTCCCATAAGCTGCAAAGACATCAGATACCTGCGTCACAACAACAAAGAAGAGAGTTCACGTCATGAACTCTGCCTTCATCATCGCAGTGACCTCGTGGTCACCCTTGCTCCGCTCTCGGAGAAATGAATCGATTTCATCTATGAAGATGATACTCGGCTGCGTCTTCCGGGCTAGGCTGAACAGTCCGGCAACTAATTTGCTCGACTCCCCGAACCATTTGTTCGTTAACACCGATGGTGCGATGTTAATGAACGTCGCGCCGGACTCCTTCGCGAGGGCTTTCGCGAGCATCGTTTTACCACAACCTGGAGGCCCATAAAGTAGGACGCCTTTGGGTGCCGTCAAGAGAGCGGATGATGAACGAAAGAGGCCGGGATACAGAAGGGGAATGATGACGGATTCTTGTAACGATGATACGATGTCTTCCAGACCGCCAACATCTATCGTACGGGATTAGAGCAAGAATGAGCATTCGCACGGAGCATACCTGTGAATCGAACCTCGATATCATCCGGGTGGATTACCTCGGATGCGATTCGTTCTATAAAGATATATCAAACTAGCAGGCCGGCCCGAGATAATGAAAACTCACTTTCGTGTTCATTCAATTTCAGCTTTTCGTGTCCAAGTTTCTTCAATGCTTCCATCGGTTTTGCCACAACCTCCTTCGATCCTTCAGTTCCATACGAGTTGAGTATCCACTGTAAATTCCTTCGAATCGAAAATAGCGACTAATAAGCGGGCGACACCGACCTGGACTGTGTACCATGCCGCGGCCTGTGAAGCTGTGAGTAAAATGCTTCATCCGCGTGGGCAGAGACGCACCTGAGAAGCTATGAATATTGCCACTGATAGCAAGCGGAGAGGGTGTCAACGGTCTACAATGACTCGGACTCGGGATCAACTCACCGTCAAAGATGGCCTTCCTTGTGGTAGTGGAGATGGCCATTCCCACACGATAGATGGTTTAAATGATGTAGCTGCACGAGGGGCAGCTGATAAGGACCGAGCACTTCTCTGTTGAGGAAGAGGTGGAGTTGCGCGCTGGCGCTGGGTTGTAATGGCTGCTGTGAGTCAGTGGCGCGGTCGCCGAACGCAAGTGACCTCGGTTTTGACCCTAACCCCAGAGCTGCCCCACGGACTGCATTTTCAACTTTCCAAAGCTACGAAGGTACAACACTGTCCGATAATGCATTCGACGTTCGGCGTTAACTAGTAAACCCCCGACCTCTTCACCTTCGGTACAAATATATCACAGAGAGAGAGAGAGAGAAACCGTTTCAAAAAAAGAGAAATAATAGGAAAAGTGTGGGAAAGGTACAAAAAAAAATAGTCGAAATCATGTGACGCGTCCACCGCCTCAATGTCAATCTCATGGAGAACCTTATTCAGATCTTCTAAATATCTCAGATCAATTCTTCCTTCAAACGAGCGCGAGTCGTGAACCAGGAGGTAGTACAGAACCCCCCGGCACCTTGTCCATTCTAACGGGCGGCATTGATGATGCCGCGGAAGTGCTGGGCGAAGGGACCCCTCTATAGAGATGGCCTCTGGCGACGCCGGAAACTGGAAACGCGATCTTCGTCGCAAGGTGCGGGCGAGGATGCGACGGTCGGGTATTGCTCTCTTCAATCGATGGTACTCTCTGGGCGCGGCGCTGGCAAGCGAGATATAAGAAAGTGCCGAGGGCGAACAGGAAGAGCACTGCGTCGAGTCAGCCCTGTCCATGCTTCTCTAAACAAAGAATATACCCCCAAAACCCGCTACTATCCATTTAATGGTAGACGGAGAGCTGGTGGTGCCGTTGTTGGTGGTGCTAGTTGGCGCACTCATGTGAGGGAAGGGTTGGGGTGAGAACGAGAGGTGGTGGGGTGAGAGGTGGGCCCTTCAGATGATGTCGTGTCGTGAGCCTTATAGGCGATCTGGGTGTAATTTTGTGTACCCCACAACACGTAGAAGGAACCGAGTGAGTGGCGACCCAGAGGCGATGTAAGAGGAACAGCCTCACTTGAAAAAAAATAAAAGTCCAATAACACAACCTACCATAGGACGGAAGCCTGAGCCGATGGAGCCGCACTAGGGAGGCCTGGACCGCGACCAACTACTGAATGCTTGCTAGTACACCTGGTTAGGAAAAGGAAGAATTGCTTCCGTGAGAACCACTCCAGTACTCCTCGATCCGAGCTACCCGACGGCGTGAAGAAATGACCGAGGCCATCTCCTTGCTGCGAGTAAGGTTGTAAAAGTATCACGATCGGCGCAACCGCCCCCAGCTCAAGAGTACGTAGTAGTAGCAAATAGCTGCCAGAGAAAATCGTTCAGCAGGCCCCCGCCCGGCGGACCGTATGCAGTTGTATGATTTTAGAACCGCAGACGGAAACACCAGCTTTCAGATGGGTAACATAGCCCGATGTTCGACAGTAACCAGACCACAGTCATACAATTATCCCGCGGAATACCATCTAGGGATCCAAGGACTCATTCTTCGATTGGCTGCCCCGCCTTGGCGTAGCCCCGGCGAACACTACACAACCCGAGCGGAGAGAAGAGGCCGACGGAGAAGATGACGGAGGTCAAGAAGCACCGTTCGACTCCAGGAGTGCAGTCCCTTATCTGATGTGCTGACCATTTTTGGTCTACTCTTCGCATTTGGAGACCGTCTGGCCAACTAGAGCCTACTAGGGGGGACGCGCGGCCCCGCCACCGTGTGCACGAACGCAACCCTAACCCTAGATCTACACCACTGGTTTTCTCGCAATAATGAAAGATTACCTTTGTTTATGGGAAACGGTCTCGGTCAGCCCGTGGTTTATTGGATCCCATATCGAGCCAATCACGTCCCCCGTTGACTAGGACGACTCGGGGGCAATATGGACAGCCCAGACCCAGATAGATGCCCAGACTCGACGTAGGGCGTACGTACTCACCCTCCAGAGACAGTTAGGCCCCAGAGTCATAGCGCTTCATTATCATCTTGGCGGTTCCCGGAAGCAAGACTCCATTCATCAAATCAGGTCTTCGGCGGGGTTTGCCCCCGGTGGCCTAATTCGTCAAAGCAGTGGGAGAAAATTCCAATTCGGGCTGCCCCTTTACCGCCAGCCCTGCGTGCATCAGCTTCGTGCGCGAATCATGGGATCACCAGACGCGATAGGCTAACGAGCGTGTGCTATTAAGCCCCATGATTACACATGAGGCTAGGTAGGACGAATGGTAAATTACGGGCGCGCACCATTTGAACGGACGAGTATTCGTGGGCAACTGCCCGGGGGTTCAGACCCCGGGTTGTCTGCCAGGGTCAGTCGTTGAGTCTAGGCCCGGGTAAATAGTGCCGTACTGTACCATGGGGCAGACACGTGGTCAATTGAATTCGCCCTGTCAGTCAAAGTGTACTGTAATCGATCGAAGTGAAAAAGAACACTAACTTACCTTGTAAGCGTCTTTTTTGCTTATGTGCAGCAGTATACAGTAATGCACTGTATAGATCGAGGGCTAGAACCGACCCACACGATCAGGCGCTTGCCGAACCTCAGGCCCGTAACGATAGCGACAATTGTTTGTTTGCTGTTCGAAGGGTCGGCATCGGCCTGCGGCTCTTGGCAGTGCGCTGTCGACGGGCAATTCCCGCACCGATGGGACGCACAGCGTGTCGGATAACGTAGCTGTCGCGCGCGAACGGGGGGGTCCCCTAGCGTCGCAAAAAGCGCAGTGTTGCCCCGCCAACAACTGAAACACTGGCGTTCGCATGGAGACGGTAAGACCGCCAAAGGTTTCGTTTCCGAATTTTGGAAATATAATAGCTTGCGGGGCATGATGGTCACATAGCCGGCGGCAGGAGCGCTTGACATCCCCGCACGGTCTGGTTCGGTCGTTGGCTTTCTCGGGACTGTGTTCTAGAACATCGAGGTCATGACAGCTAACGTTCGACTGCCAGATGGGGATGCCAACAAACCTCACCTCCGTAACGGTGACGGATACGACGGGTTCTGGATTTAAAAATAAATGATACGAGGAGTTCTAAGGCGACTCAACCCACATATGGTTCATCATGGACTGTAGTTGAAAAACGCCGGCGGTAAGAGAAATAAGTCGGGGTAAATCCGTCCCCAGCGTACGTCTTCCCAGAAACAAACCCGCCGGATCGGGATTCGAGGAGCGCCTTTGGGTTCTTCAGAGGTCACCTCACACAAGAACGCAGCCCCAATAGCCTTCTACAGGCGGTCATTCCCGTCTGCGCCTGAGAGAGGCCTAGACCAGATGTTCACTGGCAGCGCCGGATGCCGTGTACATGCGGTAAAATACAGTTATGCGAGCACAAATCCTCATGGTCCCGGAAGTCGCCGCACAGCAAATACCCAATCACGACACTTTGTCGCGCTGAAGAAGTCAAGGCATAACGTTAGGTCTAGAGCAGCGCAAGGCGAAATCAATGAGGCCAACAACGCCCCCCCGAAGTCGATGGGGCAGTCTCGGCTCAAAGTATTAGATCCGAGCAGACCCAGAACACGACCATTCAGTACCCAATTTCATATCGATGATCGCTGACATCTTGACGCGCTGTTCAGCAAGTTGTTAGATATTCTGAGAGGTGAGGAAGAAATTGCCATGAGAAGGGTCCTCAGCGCCGTAACGGATTTATCCCCTAAATGGCTTCGGCCGACCGTTTTAGTTACAATAGTAGAAATAGGTCGTCAGCAAAGGCACGAACGAAACGGGGAAGAGTTAATCCTATCGATTACGGACCTCTTCTGACATACGTTTCTCGGGCGTGTGAAAACAAGGGAACCGCATCCTGCGCGAATCCCCAAACGAGATTTTTCCTGAGACTATTGTGGGATCGGAGCAATTGTGACAACACTTCGGGGCCAAATAAATAATATTGGTCAATTGACTAATTTGATTTTGAAGGAGAGGAGGCACAGCAGAAACACCTCAGGGTTAGAGCCGTGGTCTGGATCATCACGGGGGACTGGTGCTTGATTGTGGGTGAACGCCTTGATGAAAACGGTCACATGTCGGGAAGAAAGGAGGAAGGCCTCAGAAATCCATTCATCGCGAACGACGGCCTCGAGATGATGCACTTTGGACAATCTATATGCGGATGTATTGTGCCCTGCGTAGTGAGGATCCCACGAACGGCCGAGACCGGAGAGGTATTATCATTGGGCGATATTATTAGAAGCGAACCCCAAGGTATTCCAAGGAGACGCTGGTCGTTGATCAATAGCGTGGGAGATCAAGTACAATGAGCCTTCTAGCCTCGACCCGACGACCCCGATGGGAATGAGCTACAGACCAAAGAAAGTTAAAACTTGAATCACATCCCTATTCAATGACTCCAACGGGTAGTGTTTAGAAGCCCAGAGAACAGGCAATCTAGACCACGGCGCAAAGAGAAACAGCCAAGTCACCAGTCACCGGGCAAATGGAGGCCCCAGGATGGTCGAGATAATCCCCAAGTCAACCGGAACTGGTCGGCAATTGAGTGGGAATGTCTCGACCCATGTAAGATAGTCGTCTAGGCCGCTAGATTGAGTAATATAAAACCCTGTGGACAGCATTCGCATACGACGTGGAGGATAGAGCCAATGGCAGATCTGTAAGTACCTAACTTGGATATCGGGTGTATTGCCTTGGTTAGGTATCTATTGCGACTGGTGCGAGGCCCTGGTTTGTTATACTGTAATATTTCGCTGATGCTTTTCCTCGTATCACTCAAAAGTTGGTGCCTTCTTCAAGTCGTGACCAAGAGATTCAGTAATGGCCATGACAGTCTCCACCTTTTGACAGGGCGATGAGGTATTGGTGAGACAAATATCCTCAGAAGAGGACAAGGGCGACAAAGCCAGAAACTTTTCCGCAGTTACGAACCGGGTAGCGGGAAATTCGGGTGAAATTTCAAGTTGGAGCTCGCATTGAAATCGCCACGGCATTGGCCGGATCCACTGAGTGGGTTAGGGTCTTATCGATCACGTATTGACCACGGGTTTCCATGAGAGACGTTATCCTCGTGTGTGTTCCTTTACGAAGTCCGCCGGCTTGGCTTGGCTTCTGCACCGACGAAATCGCTCATTGGCAATGGGGCTCGGGAGATAAACCAAACGGCCAATCGCATTCCACCTATTCGGATTGGTCGCGCGAGCTGCAAATACCCTTTTCGATTGAGATTGTCACTTTTAGCGTCAATGTGTCCATTAGTGGGTGACATTATTTCTGCCTTCAGGCCCCCCCCCCCCCCCCGGAGACCGGATGAACCGGCCAGGCAGGTTTGTGACGCCGCTTTCTCTCGTACAGTACGTCCTGCACTACCTAAGGAAGGGTATAGCGGAACCTTTGGACAAGGATCACATCAAGGTACGTTTACGTTCGTTACCGCATGTGACGGTAGATCGATCCGCGAGACTATTTTAGCCACGTCCACGTCGTAGTTTTACGCCAAACACCTTTTGTAGGCCATTGACATTTCCTCCATGCGCCCTTTATAACGTTTATAGTAGTCTGTAGCGGACGGCACGGCATGCGCCCTCTCGACATGTCACCTGCGCCCCAAACAATGCAGACCAATACCCAGCGTGCCGAATGTGCCGAATCAGATTGGATATTGCCGGCTGGAAGCACTTCATTTCCAGACTTACGAGACCTCTGAAGAACATATCTCACCATTGAAAAACGTTGTTAACTCCATTGATCTACGTGCCCGTATCTTTTCCCCATCAGCTACGAGGCATTGGTGACCTGTCTATCTTTAGTGAAGGGGTGACGTATTTCTCGTGTAAGTTCCATATGTTCTGGAAGAAGCCTGTCCACGTTATCGGGGGTCTGATTGGAGAGACACAGAGACTAGGAGAGTGAAATACTCGGATGGGCTACGATAATCTCCGATTCACATCTTGATTCTTGGTGTCGCTTCCGCCAGCCTTATGCTACATAGGGCCACCATGGCCGGCTGGTCTTGGTTCCCACCTTTCAATAACCCCGAATAACTGTTAACAAATTCCTATCGCTTCACAAGCCCTATCCGAATTGCTTTAAACCCAATGCCATGAGAGATATGCTCTTAGGAAGGGATCCCCGTGACGCGGATAGGCACACTGTCGACTCTAGCGTGGAGGTTTCCCCGTCAACAACTGCGAGTGTAGATTATTACGTCGCACTCGAGGGTGACTGATGACGCCACATACAAGCTGTTCCTGACATGCCGCACCATCACTTGTCCAACGTACTGTAGCTAGTTGAACATGAGAGCTACTTATCTCATTTCCGTGTTGCGCGAAGGTGGAGTTTCCGCGAATCCAGCCGCGGCGAATGCCCCCGTGAATACCAGTGCAGTGGTAGCCATAGGGAGAGAGGTAGATTCTCTATTCTGATTGGCCAGAGCATGCTTGACAGGCCGGGATATAATTGGGACATACCTGAGAGCAGAAGCACGACATCCATCGAAAGCGCGACGTAACAGCGTCGCATGACCTGGACGAATAACAACACTAACGATATCTGATATCAGGTCAGTCAGTGATTCGCTCTGCGCCGTGGCAGCACCCAATGAAATGACGGCTTATGGACCAAAAGGAGAAACACGTGCATGGGAGGGGGAAGAGAAGAACGACTGAGAACGTCGGATCAGTGGTCACGTGAAACGATTACGGCATGAGCGTAAAGTCTTCTTGAATGAATCGCGACCCGACCGTCAGTCATCGTTTGCTATATTACCCTTCTCCTTCTCTCCCATCACTCCTGTTCCAAATCTGTTCAATCGTCTCAACTCTCTTTTAAGAGATTCTGCGCGTGCAGGTCTCACTTATCGTCCCGGCAGCCCTCAACTCACGCTCTTCTTCTACTATCTCGAAAGATATGGCTCCTACTACCTCAAATGGAATCAATGGCACTGGTGGCGCAAACCCCAAAGGTAGTCAGAGTCCAAAGATGCACTCCAAAGTGGTGGGTGTCACCTTGTTCTCGTTTTCTCTCTACAAGCGGGTCTTCCTCGAGTGCGTCAACTCGACATTCTTGTGGATACCAGGGACGTCGGGACGGCATTTGAGTGGGATGCTCGCTGTCGAGGAAGGGGCAGTAGGCACACTGCGACGTGATACGTGGAACCTGATTCTTGATGATCTTTGCGCCCAGTTCAGCCTCTGACGTCTTCATTCATCCCAGGTGATCATTGGCTCCGGGCCAGCCGGTCATACGGCAGCAATTTACCTCGCGCGGGCGAATTTGAACCCCGTCCTGTTTGAAGGATTTATGGCAAATGGCTTCGCTGCGGGTGGTCAACTGACGACGACGACGGACGTCGAAAACTTCCCTGGGTTCCCCAGTGGAGTGCTCGGTCCCGAGTTGATGGACAAATTCCGCGCCCAGTCTCTGCGTTTCGGCACGCGAATCATTACCGAGACGGTGTCAAAGATCGACCTCTCTCGTCGACCATTTCGGTACTGGCGCGAGTACCAGGAGAACGGGGAGCCCGAAACTGCCGACACGATCATTATTGCTACCGGTGCAAGCGCAAAGCGTCTCGGCCTCAAGGGCGAACAGACGTACTGGCAAAGTGGTATATCTGCGTGCGCAGTGTGCGACGGTGCGGTTCCTATCTTCCGTAACAAGCCATTGGCGGTCATCGGTGGCGGAGACTCTGCGGCGGAGGAAGCGACGTGTGAGTCTTCGTGCTATTGTTAGACCGGCTGAGCGTGTTCACATGCCTTCGCAGACCTCACGAAGTATGGCTCACGTGTCTACGTGCTTGTCCGTCGCGGAGAACTGCGTGCTTCCAAGATTATGGCTAAAAGGCTCTTAGCCAACCCAAAAATAGTGCGTATCAGCAGGGCCAACGTTCCTTCCCGCGAGTGCTGACGTGGCCAAAGACGGTCCTATGGAACACCGTTGCAGTAGAGTGCCAGGGAGACGGTGATCTCTTGAATAACCTACGCATCAAGAACACTCTCACGGGGCAGGAGTCGGACCTTTCTGTCAACGGGTTGTTCTATGCCATCGGTACGCCTCCCGAACCTTCGCGCAGTGCTCATCTGACCCGTTGCAGGCCATGAACCAGCGACGGGACTCGTCCGCGATCAACTGCAGACAGACGGAGATGGATATATCATTACCGTGCCGGGGACAACTCAGACGTCCGTAAGAGGTGTGTTCGCCGCTGGTGACGTCCAAGACAAGCGGTATCGGCAAGCCATCACAAGCGCGGGCAGCGGTTGCATGGCCGCTCTGGAAGTTGAAAAGTTGATCGCGGAGGAAGAGGAGCTCGGTGAAGAGTAATCGTGAAGATCCGACGTTTGTTTGCATAGATGTATAGTTGTCATCGTCGCACGTGTGGTGCTGATATCCCCACTAATAATCCGTGGTTCGTCGCTGTTTCAGCTCTTTTTCCCTTTTTTCCCACTTCCGTTTGTACTGCTCTCACAACTTCTTGTATACTTGTCTGAGGAGGGGGTTCTTAGAGGCGGTAGTCCGGGGCTTGCCAAGTACACGAGGCAAGTACTAGGAACACTACGTATTGTATATATCAAAGGCAACACATGCATCACACGAAATAGCCCATTCCATTAGCCCGCCCTCTGCTGCGACCTCTTTACACAGGTTCTTTTCCTCCCAGAGGCAAGGAACCTTTAAGGAATTGCACATGTATGTGCCATTCCAAGATCCAGGGAGAGGGATTTTTGATTGATGATCATACCTGTTCTCCCCCGAGTTCCGAGTCGGGAGTTCGGGTCGAAGGTGTTCGCACTTGATGCTGATGGACCATGTACAGTTAATGTGCCACATTTCCTATGGGGAACGTGTGCCAAGCTTGGCACGTGTAACACCTGCTATCCAACCGACTGCCACAGCGAACAAGGCGATGCAGATATTCGATCTGTGGCTCTGCTGTTGGACTCCCTCATTCCATTCCCTTGTATTTTTTGCTTAGTCATTACGTCATAGTACACGTTGTTCGCGCGAGGTGCGAGGCGTCAACTTGACGTGATACACGCGACACTCTCGCGCACGCAAGCATCCTGCCCATTGGGCGCCACCGATTCAACCATAGGTTGCATTAGTATGGCCTGCATGCGCGACTATAGCGAGCGAACCGGACGAATCGAATCCGGCACTCGCTCGCTCGCCGCCGTTACAGTCCCGGCTCGGAACGTCGGCTCGGGCTACTGCGAGCCGGAAGGGCGCAAGTAGTTGCCCAAGAGAAGGCCTCTCCAGCGTACAGTTGCTGTGATATTATAAAAATGGGCATCTACTGTAGTTATTGGCTGAGATCCGACTCGGGGGAGGAAGACGGAGGGCCGAGTGTGCGCCACCGCAGAAGACGCGTCATCGCGTCATCCCCATCATACTTTGTATGAAATTTCGATGATTTAATGCCGAGTTTAATGCTGCCGCTTGCAGTAAAGGTCCTTTGTTTGCATCTAACCAACTGGAGATCATCCGGCTTATTGCCTTGCCGTTGTGGTACTGGTTTGCTGCTCTGCTGCGGGACTGGCTGTGGGACTGTGCTTCTACAGTACAGTACTAGTAGTTCCTCGTTGCCCTAACCTTTTTCGCCACGAGAAAATAAGCACGGGCAGAACACACGTTTTAATAAATTCCCAGGTCCCAGCGAGGTCCGGAGTGCGATCATGGACATGTGTCGTACTACTGCGCCAACTGAACTGCCTTTGTGGCAATCTCGTACAAGTGCCCTCTAAATTGGCAGGCTTCATTACTGTAACTTATTACGCTCCCCCCTGAGCTAAGCCGACGACAGTTAAGCGATATCAAGGCCACAGTTGTATTGCACAAGCGAGTGGCGGTGCTACTCTAAAGTGCCTTCGTAATGGTCGTAATATCGTAGATGGGGCGTAAATAATATTGTACATATACGGCGACGGAGGGTGCAAACGTAACGCTTGACAAAGAGCACGCACTCTGTCTCCGACATGTCCGTGTAAATCGACGTCGACCTCGGCAACAAAGAACGTCGAACGCGGGTAACCGTCGGGGAAAAAAACGAAGGAAAAAGATAAATAAAAAAGAGAGCGCGCTGCGTATAATGTTGTGCCACCGGGGACAAAACTTGAAGAGAATAAGGTAGCAAAGGATGTGCGAAGGACTCTTTGAAGGACAGGTCATGCGGCATGCGGCATGCATCACGGGACCAAGAGCCCACGGTCATCACGACGGAAGAAGGGCATGGCGAGTCGAACGCAGAGCCCAACGGCGAGGTACGGTTGCCATCGGTGCGGATATCCTTCCCCGGCGAACGGGGACGCGGCGAGTGCCTCGGCTGTCGAGAGCCAGCAATAGGGAGGGGAGACGGCTGATGGTCTGGTGTAATGTGGCACCGCCTGTAGGACGATATATGGCAGTGAGAGAGGGTACGGAGAGGGTACGGGTGTTTGGACGTACGATGTAGCCTTGCTATGAAAGCTGTCGTCCTCGTTCCACCCATCAACCTCATCATGTACGCTCCAAGGAAGGAGAACAAGAGAGCTGCACGGGCGGAAAGGACATCAGGGATACTGTGCGTGGTGAATATGTGGAAGCACGCGTCTCTTACCCATTGTAAAGATGGAGTCGAACCCCATTTCGAGAACGAAGACGCTCGGTGCCTCCAAATGAGGAGCGCGCTCAAACGCAGGGGGAATGGGAAGGGCCATCGCATCAACAGCTTGGCACATGAAGATAAGAGACAAAACAAAGGTAGAAAGGGAATCCATCGAGAGCGAAGGAGGATCGAAATGAAAGAAAGTTGAGTCGAGAACGTCAGTAGAAGCGAGGGATATGGGTGTCAACTCTACGCGGTATTTATAGTGACTTCCCCAGGGATTTGAGAGGGTATCAGGTTCCTATTTAAGACGGTTAGTCCACTTTTCCCATCTGATCGATCAGCCCGCAGCTGTACTGCCGGCATCGGGTTTGACCACTCTTTGACCACTCGCAATGCCGTCAGCGCGTACTAGTTTGTTTTATTTATTTCATAGACATCATTCCAAGCTGTGGGCTGGCATCGTGATAGGAAGATTAGCGGTGCGTGCCGAGGTGGTCGGCACCGAAACGAACCCTCCCGATTTCACCCGATCCAGCTCAAGACAATTGAACCGGCAATCATTCATCACTGGCTGTAACTTGCCATCATGTCGATCCTATGCTCCCAATGGCAAAGGTACAATCCTATGCGACTTAGTCTTGAATGTGCAAGACCGACGTGCAGTATCGGATGGCTCACCCTGATTGACAAACCCCACTCTGGCACCGCACCTCCGGGCCCTTCAACAACAAGCCATCCAAGCCACCTCACTGCAACGCCGAAAGTGTTTTTTTAATGATAAAAGACCTGTTCAGCGCATGGAGTTTCAACGGACTGGGACCCGAATTTCAACCTAACCGGTACTGGGAGAGCCAGAGAGAATTGACATTGGGTGTTGCCAGGTAGCTACTTCGTGCGGAACGTCGTACGGGCAAGGGTGAAACCCCAAACCCCATCCTGACAGGTGCGTCGCTACATAGCTGGGCGTCAAACAGATGAAACGAATGCGGAGTTGGCATGATGCTAGTTTTGTATGGGATGAGGAGTGTTTTACTGGCTGAACATGTGTGCGATAGAACGGTTGCGTGGTTGTTTGTCAAGTGAGTTATCAGCCTGAACTATTGTTCCCTAACAACCATGACTTAGCTTAAAATACCGCATCTAGATTTCGAACAATGAAGGAAGCTCGGGACCATCGAGATATGCACGCGCTGATCATCCGTTCATCCGTCCCCACATATTCTTCGCGGGGTCCAAGTTTTTTTTAGTTCCGCAGTTCTCTGGTGACTCGCGGCGACGGCTTACCAGCGAGTCATCCTCGAGGCTCGACTCGAGCCGACAGACGATCGGATCGCCATTCCCATACCCGTGCGTACTTTATTGAAAAGGCATGTTCAAAGCGAAGAGTCCTGAGTTTTGCCCAAAGCCCCAGCTGCGGGTCACCTATCCGAAACGATTCCGGAGTTCTTCTTGCACCCGTCGGGTCTTATTTGGCGGCGAAGACCAACACCGATCGAAGGTATCAGGGTACCGTATTCAGACCTTGATCCACACTGTACTGTAAATCTAACTTGGCCGTCTCCATGGCAAACCTCACTTACCAGTTCATTTCACTTGCAACGCCTCCCCCAGTACGAGTTGGTGTCTCCTTACTGCTGGGTGTGTACTATTACCTTTACTCTTGCTCTCTAGGATTTCATTGTCGCGGAATTTGCAGAACGGGTGTCTTGCGGGTGTGATCGAGTGCTTGAAGAGCCGAATAACTCACGAAACATCTGACAGCTATAGCGTCTGTATGTGCATTTCTACAGCAATTCATATGGCCTTGGGAGGAGACTAAGAAACAAGGCTGTGGCAAGGGCAGTACGGTCCTGATGTGGTAGACTTCGACGAGCTTACTGAGCTTAACTTACTGTAAAACTTGGACGATGATGTCACAAATCAATCACGTGCCATTAGCTAACTTTCCAATCGCGGCAATCGCTGTACCATTTGGTTGTACAGTACCAGTACCATTTGGTGACCTGGCTAGCGTCGGGTGACCGGTGACCCATTGAGTGAGAAACCAGGTGATAAATATGATAGCGTCCCCACCACCTGGTTGTTGTGACTGTTGCTATGGCCGACATTTCTGAATTTCGCGTCCGGTGTTACACTGCTGGAACGCTGCACTGCCAGAACTTGAATGCACTGCCAGATCCTCGTGGACAATATAATTTTTTCATCCCCACCATTCAATGGTGGATCACCAAGGAGTTGTGTATGCACTGCACTTTCTCTTACTGGCTGTACGGACTCCCTCGCGTAGGGCTGAGGAAGATGAGGCTGCGCAGCCTCAGGCTGATACACTCCCTGCCTGAGACACGCATTGTTGCTGCAGGCAGCGGGCATCATTTATGGACAGCGTCATTTAGATTATAGCACCGCCTCCCTTGGCCTTGTCGGCAGTCGGACACTTTCTGCCACTTCTCATTTTGACTCAGTGATCCGAGGATAGTGATTATACGGAGATGAGTAATACAATAACACGGAGATGGGACGACGACATCAATCAGAGGACCATATGGACGGGACGGACGCCGTCAGGATCGTCATCACCGCCTCGAACAACCCCGACCCTTCCCGCCCCCCCGCCTTGAAGACCCCAAGGGACCGTCGCAACTGGATACGACGCGCCACCTCTTCTAGGTATAAACGCTACGTTGACGTTGTTGACATTGAGGACAGAGGCAGAACGACAAAGGGCGGAAAGTTGCCGGAAAAAGGCGATAGGGACGGCAAAAAGTCCTGCAACAGATGTCTTCAGGCATGGACTCGTAGCATAGACGAAGAAAACCTACGATTGAAAAACTCAGCGGGATGGCCGGCGACGGTCCCACCGCGAGCGAGCCAGGCAAAGCTGCCAAGGCACGCGAAGAACAGCGCTTAGATGGTTGAGCAGGTTGTGGTATAGGTCATAACATGTTTGGCACACCTATGACAAAGGCAATGTCAAAAATGACATCGCGGTCCATGGGAATGGAAGAATTATGGCGCGCAGTTAGCGCGAATGGGGTGACCGGACGTGCTGAGGTGGAGAGTGGGATAAGAGGCATGGACTAGGAGACGTTGTGGTATAAAAGAGGGCCGAGGTTTGGGACGCAGGAAGAACGACCCGCCTTATAAGGACAAGATGGATAATATAAACTGATGGAAACCCTAAACATAAAGGAATCCCATTAATTTAAGTCATGAAAATGTAGGCTGTGCAAACTGGTTCGAATGGGAGAGCATTTTTGGATCACAGGTTCTGATCGATCGGTCATCCTGGAGCCAGGACGGATAGTTTGATCCGAAGGAGGGGAGGGGAAGCGCGAAACAGAAAAGGATATGAATTAACGAAGGCGACAGAAGTACTGTGATCGATTTGGTGGAGAGAGGAGGGGAGGGGACTCAGAGGGGAAAGCGGAAGAGCCGCGGTAATGGCATCAATACAGAAGGTACAACTCACTCCCCATGCATCACCGTTTAGCGACTGTCTCCTCTCCATCAAGGCCACCACCGTAGGACCCTATCCGGTGGAAGAATAGGGAGCTCTCCGCCACAGAAGAAGCAAGTCCGAGTCTATTCAACGGCATGGTTCCAGAGATGATCGCTGTTCCGACGATAACCGGCTAACGGAAGAGTCCTGACCAACAGCTTGGACTCCAATGGCGGGGGCTCAGCTAGAGTGCAGACGGTTGTTGGCACTGTCGCATTTACCCGAGACCGGTCGCTCGTGAGGTCGGTACTGGGGGTATCACAGATCATCCTGCTTCTCGGGGTCAAAAGATGGGTAAGGTAAGCGGAGGAACCAAGCTGGGGGTCGCATACTGTACAGTACAGTGGTACGACAGCCTGGGAAGTACCCTTGTCGGACTTGGAGTAAGTGTTAGAACCAACGGCTAGACCCAGTACGTTGAGGGGCATCAATGCCGCATCATATTGTTGGCTTTGAATGACATTCTCGTCTTGCGTAAAGCTGTCAAAAATTGACTGGAGCTAGCGATCCCGTAATGGTAGTCCAAAATTGCGCTTGAAACCACCATCATCTCTGCTCTAGTGCCTATCCCCGAGGCGAAATCAAAAGTCGAACTTGGCCCCGAGGTCGACCTCTCTTCAAACTGATGCATGCGGAGCGATGCAGCAACAATTCGGTCTAATGGTACCTGTCACGGTCAAGGTGGCAGAGTTGTTTATAGTATCCGCGGCCGCGGCGATGTGCTTTACCTCCACGTTGAGGTATTATCCTGTGGTTGCTACCAAATCCACTGGCAAGATCGGCAATGGAGTCCGAACTGACTTTTATTTTGACACCGATCGAACAATGATGCGAGTTGAGTTTTGATGCATTTGATGACTGAAAGTGCCGAGCTTCCGTCAGTAGTGTGGCTGTATGCGCGGAGTCTGCCCAGCAAGCCGTATCTATCAACCTTCCCCGTTTATTATTATTGTTCAGTGCTGACTCGCCATGTGGAGAAGGGGCGCACGAAGGTTTCTGCGGCGACCTCAAACTTTACTTTTTAAGTACGGTTCAGGAAAACTGTACTTGATCGTTGAATGGCCGAGCCATTGGTTCCAGCGTGAGACTCATCCACTCCCTATCGACTTTCGACCTTCCGAGGATCATGTCATATCTCAAAACCATGCGTGGGGCTCAATTTGCCGTCATTCTCTTTCCTTGCGGAGACTGGTTCCTTCGGACCCTGCTGTATCATGTCCCTTGATCGCATCACGGCATGAGGTTGTTCACGATTCATGAACGTGAGTTGATGGTGTGACTACTCCGCTCAAGGAAACCGGGCCATGTTGATATAGAGGGTATTTGACTGCCCTGACCGCCGGAGTGGTGAGTCGCCATCTCTAGGTCCCCGTGAGAGTTGTAACCCGACGCAAGACAATAATCAATGCGATACGCATCTGGTGGTGGTTCTGCCGCAGCTGCAGTACAGCGCTGCGGCGTTTGCGTTTCTCTCGGTATGTCGTAATATTATGTAAATACTAACTTAACTTGTCCCAGCTTTGGTCCTAGTCCTGGCGTTCCTCCGAGTCCGAGCCCGCGTCCACCATTGCTGGTGCGTTACTCTTCTCTACTTACAGCAAAAGCGTTCTGACGGTCGCTACAGCCAATTCTCTGGATTTTGGCGTCCAGATATACCGGCACGCATCGTTGTGATCCACGTGGGCAATATCACACCCATTATCACCCAACCACCCCTGGATCGCCACCCAGATTGCGTGCTTATACAGCCCGCTGGAGTGGGCATCTTTTTTTCTCTTTCTCACACCGTTCTTACGGACGGACATGAGGTGACGCATAGGGCCTGTGACAAACGGGGTATGTGGGCAGACTCAGATAGCGCCTTGTGCGGCCTTGCCACGCAGTCGTTAGCTGCATATAGCTCGCATTGTTCTTGGGTCGCAGCAGATTATGTCCGTCATTGGACCCTGTTTAGTCAGCCCCGTCAGAGAGTGTCACGCTAGCAGCTAGTACCGCTCGGGTGCCACATGTCGGGTACTTTCATCTTAACTAGGAAAACTGTAACGCAGAATGATAGCAAATACGGAAACTACGAGAGTGGAGCGACTGTCAGGGTACCACGACCACCGCCTTGAGAACTCCCCGACCTTCCAGGCCCTCCGCTTTGCACCGTCCCTCGAGAAACGGTAGCGGCTGGATAAGAGGCGCCACCTCTGCGGCGGCGCGTGACGGCTGTGCCAGCGTCAGTGGCGTTGAGTTTCGTGGCCCACTCGATGAGAGAGGAGAAACGAAGGTTGGAAAGGCGCTGGGAAAGGGCGATGAATGTGGAACAAAGTCCTGCATCAAGTGGTTCCGTGTGTGAGGTTGTAGCAGGGATGGGGACAACCTACGGTTGAGACACCCAAAGAGCTGAGCAACGGTCATCCCTGTCGCGAGCCAAGCGCAGAATAGTATAGCTTGAACGAAAAGTGAGTGGGACTTGGGAAGAGATCGAAGGTGTTTGGCCTACTCAAGGAGAAGGTGATGTTGAAGATGAGGTTGCTGTACTACCCAAGCCTCAAAGTCCTGGGGTCCGACTAATATGCGTGTGGTTGGACGGGCTGAAATTGGAAGCGGGAGAAGATAGAATGCGAGGAGTAGGACGAATACGAAGTGGGTCATAGTTTGGAGAGTAAGGTGTTGTAAGTCAATGTCGGATGGGTGCAGAAGTAAAGGCGTGCAGAGAAGCGGATTTTATAATTGGCGCGTCAGAGAGAGGCAGAGGGTCGGGGGCAGTGCACCCACCTCACACTTGGAAGCCATCTCGGGCAAAATATTGGCTCCTTTTAGTGGTCTTCCTGCAGCCAAAGGAATCGGCTGGGAAACGAAGGGGGGGTGAATAAGGGGATTCAGGCGCCAAGGTCACCAGTCCTTCGTTCTAGCGTGATCGTATGCTGATCAACCTGATCTCCAGAAAATCCTCTCCGTGCAACGCAACAGCATCTAGCAGCCATCCCATCGTCTTCGGTACAACGTCCTAAGACTAGATCGGAGACCATCGACGATATCCTGTCCTCGAGGAGGGGCCGTCGCTAGCGAAGAGCGGTCAAAAAAGTGGGTCACAGAGTGCTGCCGATACGACCATAGCTAACTCGAGGAAGAAGCCCGTCAGACACCGGCAGTTCAGGGGCCTATGGCAGCTGCTCAGTTAGAGCGCAGGAAAATCAAACCATTTACGAGATGATGCCATCCAGCGTTCGCCACGGCGACACCGCTGTAGGCGCTTTAGGCACTCATCACGGCATCGATCATCCCCTCTCCCACTGGGCAGGAGGGTAGGGTAACTGATGGAATTAAGTCGGGGTGTCTCAGCACTCTGTGGTGCCAACTGATCAGAGACCGCTTGGGAAGGAACCCTATCAAACTTGGTGGGAAGGGTGCGCCAGGATTTCCCAAGAAACCCCGTCCCATCTGCACAGAACGACGTTCCCTCTCTGCGTAAAGCCGACAAAGCAGCCACGGCCAAGCAAGTAGGATTTTCGTGTCCGTGCCTCGAGTCGGCGTCGTACTTGTGAGTACGCCGTTATCCATGCTTCAGCGCCCGATTTTGCAGCGGAAAGACGATGAATCCCTTACTCGGAGTTGGACTGGGGCGTGCAGAGAGAACAGCGGTCCCTTGGTCCTCAGCCGAATAAGCATCCGTAGTCGCCGTGTTGGCGTACTCGCTGGCTGGGCCACCCCTACACCAAAGCCTGGGAATGCACCGCAGCAAGGTGGAGTCTGAACCTGAACAACGATTTGACGATTAACAGCTTGCGGTTGACGAGGGAAGATGGTGAGTTTCCTTTCTTTGTCGTGGCCGAGCTTTAGGGTGTGGCCCATCCGTCGCTGAGACTACGCGACCGGGTTCACTAGTTCACTTTTGGCCACCTCCGTCACGGTTACGACGTTGCCCCTTGCCCGTTGCTTGCTTGCCACATGGCTCAACCTAGAAATGGGTCGAATGAAGGTTTCGAGTGAGAGACACTCTTTACTTCTATCATAATCACTGCTCATTAATATTGGTCTTAGAAAACTCAAGTCATTGGCTCCTGGCCAAGTCAACATCACACTCGTGTCGCCATTTATGATCGTGAGATTCGTCCACCGGGCCCTGGGGCCATGCCACTCTTGAATCCCTCCAACACACTCCTCGATTCGCTATCGTTCTCTTTCGTCCCGCATGCAGGTCACTCGAACCCTCAGCCCGCCGTGGCTCCTGTCACATGGTCGACGGCATGGGTTGTCATGGATATGTAGTTGATGGTGAAAGGAGTCCGCTTGCACTAGGGGCATAAAGACGGGAGTGAGTAAGTCGCAGTTGCCTGGATCTCTGTTTGAGACCCGTGACGCGACGGCAGATAACAGCCAGAGATGCAGTACCACAACCCCGCACCATCGGGACGCGTGGCTCCTCGCGGTCATACATGGTAGTTTCGCGGCCTCCGGGCCATGGATAGTGAGCCGGACCAATTCTTCATGGTCTCAGCCATTGCCGGTGCGAGCGATCAGTGCAGGCAGCACTGACCGCCGTGACTCGTACTGGGGTCAGTTTTCGGATACTTACTACTAGGTTGCTAGATTCTTCTAACTGTTGATGCCCAGATTGTCGGTCCAAGCTTGAGTCCCGAGTCCGCACCCGATGTACAATGATCAAATGTGGCCAATTTCTGTTTTACTTCGTTAATAAGTTGCGTTACGCTCGCTTCAGTACGGTATGTTCCTCTGGTTTCCTACTTTCCACAAGTCCTAAATAAATGTTTTGCACGCGCTTTGAAAAATGTATCCCGAACTCCATGCTGAAAAATTGATATCCTAACATGCACGCCGGTGGATGTTGTAGAAACAAAAACCACCACCATGCCTGGATCATCTGACGTGATCACGTGATCCGAAGTAATTGCTGCTCGGACGCCCCTATAATGTCCATCTCGTGCAGACGCCTCTACCAACGCCCCAAGTTGGTACTTTCAGGGTCCGTAAAGTCCCGTTTTGCACTGCGAAGCCCATCGTGACACTGTCACGTCCCTCATGCCGTTCGCTCGGCACATAGGTCACGGTCTTGGCAGCAGAGGCAGTACAATCCTTTCTGTCTTCGGGTGTATAGCCTTTTTTTTTTCACGCAGGATAGAGGGGGAAGCACGTCACACGGGTTCGAGGTGTATCAGAGCGGAGAACACAACGGGGCTACGAAGGTAACGAAGTGCGGGCCATCAGCACACGCATCGGACATATATTGTCATTCCATTTGAAAGAAGCTAGTTTATGATGGCTATGAAACGTCATTACGTGCAATTGGAGTTGAAGTAAGAATAGTGTAACGATAAATGATGAGAAAAGTTAGACAGATACGGTAGGCGTCTGGGGGCCAGGGCCATATGCAGGAATGGGTCCAGAACTTTGCATCCCCGCAAGAGAAATGGCCGGAGCACTTGTGACCCCGTTGCGCATGGACGAGACACTGAGATCGGTGGCGCCAGCGATGGCGTTGCCGGCTCGCACGAAGAATGTGGTAAAACGGAAGGCCGATAAGAATCGCTTCAGAGATGTCGGAGGCTGTACATATGCCTGCGTATGTAGAAAGAAGTGTGCTGTGAGGAGACCAAGGCCCCCGCACGAAAAAAAGAGAGGAACGCACGATCAAGAGCACCACTGAACCCAGAGGAGGACCTCCACGAAGCAAGGCATGCAAAAGCGCCGATGGAGAGGAAGGGAGAGCCCTGGGTGGCGCGATTGCGTGAGTAAGGATATCAAGTAGAGTAGTGAGAATTGGCTTTACCGAGTCCAATAACGATGTCGAAAATGACTTTGTGACTCATGCGAGAATGACTGGGAGCCGGGGTTGGAGCCGGGGATCCGGGAGGTGGAGCGGGCTCGACTGGGACGATTGGCATTGCTGACGCAGGAAAGGGAAGTACGAAAATGGCGATGATGGTGAGGAAGAGGAGCGGAATCGTCGAGAGGTGTTTAAAGGCATTGGGTGGCGAAGGCGACATGAGTGGGGAGCAGGTGTAAATGGTGATGTATGGGGGTTAGAGTACGGATGGTAGGGATGGTTTGAGAAAGAGAGCCTGCTTATGGATCAGTAAGTAGAGGGGGAGGGTCTCAAAACAAATACCAACGAAGCCTGCGCAGTTACGCTCGCGGACATTGGGACGACTTTTGCACAGGTGTAGAGACATCACGGGGAGGAGGATGACCAATGGGGGACGTCCATGGACCCCAGCTGACGATCCTGCAGCTGATGAGATGAAGAAAAGGCTGCTCGAGGAAAACTGACGAAAAGGAATAGCCTCGAGAATAGCGACAAAGCACAAGGCGATGACCACCAATCGGACTTCGTGGGTGGAGGCGCGCCTTGAGCAGGCGCTGAGGAAATAAGACATCAACTCGCGATCATCATGATCAGTGCCCATCTTTCAACCCCCTTTGGCCACACGTACACCTCTGGGGTCTCGCCACTGTGCCCATCGCACCCGATCCATACGAGTCCCGGAACATGGATCACAGAAAGTGATGAGTTGGGGTCCCTCCTAGATCTGATGGCCAAGCGTAAATCTTGAAAAATCTGTCGAAACTGCAGTCGCAAAATGCTCACCGGAATCTCCCGTTTGACAGGCCAACGTCCGCAGTAAATGCGCGCACTCAGAGATAGGGCCTAGACAGGCAGACAGGTGCCTTAATAGTGTATGAGTGCATACACCTCCGGGGGCAAGAGGGACCTGTGCATTGCGAGCATCGATCGCAAGTTCGGTCCATTCTCCTCTCCGACGGGCAAGGGACAAAGGAAGGGTTTAGGTAGAGAGCCCTGCGATAGTGTATTGACATGTCACAGACGTTCCCAGGGGTATTTGGCCAGAGTCGGACTTTGACTAGTTTGACTACTCACGCCAGAGAAGTTCGTCGTCAGATGATGCCCTCCGACTATCTCGAGCGGTATTCTCGGTATCATGTTGCTCCCTGAACTGTGACGAAGCCGTAAGTGTTGGGATTGCCAAGGGTCCGTGTGCTCAGCTCCACTCAGCTCCAGGTTCTATGATGCAACGTCGATCTGACGTCTAGTGAGAGCGAATACGAATGCGGGCTCTTCATAACGTTTTAACGTCTTTGCGCCAACTCAGAATGTACAGACGCATTGCGACGTACCGAATATAGCGATTCTCTGGCACATGGTTGGTACCATGACTGAACCTGTGCACTTGTTGAGTTCTTGGAGATCGTGGCCAAGATTCGACTCGCGGAGTCGCCGTCACAGGTGCTCCGTTGTCGGGTGTTGAGTCGTCATTTCGCGATCAACCGTTGGTCTCGGCTCAGAGCCGAGCCACAAATCCCAGCCCGCAGTTGGCTGCGGGCCAAACACATCACTGTCTTCACCCCATTACCATCCATTATCTCCTCGACAATATGCCCGACTACTCCAGCCTCGTCCGCTCCGAGGCATCCCCTCCACCCTCCTCAACTCTTCTGCAAGGATCAATCCGTCGTCGTTCCGGTACCCACAAATGGTCGACTCTTGTCGCGAAAGGCCTCGACAGGGTCACAGAAAACGACGGGCTATCACTCTTGGGACCCACAGAACACCGAAACCGGTGGCCCAAATGCACGCACCTTCGCAACAGCCCCATCCCCTTCGCCGAATGTTTCTCACTTCACAGCAATCCCGGCCCGTCCTCATCGTTCGTCCCTCGTATCTTCCCACCCTGGCCCGTATCCACGACAACGCGAACGGCGGCCCACATCAGTCACGACGAGTACCATCGATCACGACTCCTTCCATTCGAAGGCCCACTTGAACTCTGACGACGACATTGCTTCGTCTGGGCTCCCAGCTGCTCCCGTGGCCGAAGCGTCAAGTGCCGTCTCTCAGTTTTCCATGAAAGTGCTGTCATTCGTGAAGCAGATGCCCTTCAAAGCCCACCTTGGTCTTGGCACCCTCCAGTCGGAAGGTGTTGAAACTACGGTTTCCCAGTTATAACCCCTCTAGATCACCATCTCCCAAGGGCCGTATAGGGTTCCTTCCAGGCTCTGCTCCAAAGCTACCCTTCCTGACCGCGGCCGACAAACTGACGCAGAAGTGGCCGCGACCGCGATCCCTTAGGTCGATCACCTTCCGAGTTTCGTCGTGACTTCTACTCGTCGAATGTGCTGTGGGGACTGAAAAGGGCTGAGGGTTGGAGCCAAGGTAATATGGAAGCCGCTCTACGCGACAGTCAGGGCCTAGGGATCAATCGGGTGGGACAGTGGACGCCACATAAGTGGTGTTTGCTCGCAAGCGTGATCACTGTCTTCCTGCTCGGTTTGACGTTCCTGGTCTTCGCCATATTAACTTGGTTTGCTGGTAAGTCGCGAGCTATTGCACCTCTGCTAGTCTCACACATTTCGGCTTGATAGTCCTACCCCGCCGCCCCAGTGGTCCTCATCACTGGATTCCCCAGCTCTCATTTTGATCACGTTTAGCTCTTCGTTGCTGTTGCTCGCTTCACTCGTCGGGGTGACTGGGACGCTTCTCAACTCTCGTCCGATTCTTGCGGTCTATGTACTCCTGCTCTTTCCTTCGTTTATCTCTTTCGTCTCGGTGGGCTATGTGACGTACAAAAAGGCGACATTCTCTCTCGACTGCCAGAGCAAGCGAGGCGTGGAACCTCTGGTACTCCGCCGGTGCGCGGACGGTGTTGCAAGGCGCTCTTGGCTGTTGCGGTTGGAGTAATCCCCTTCACGCTGCGGTTGCATCTGGCACGTGTTATCCGCGGTCGCCGCTTCCTGGCTGCCACGGCCCGCTTGTCCGTCTCGAGCACGACGTGCTCACTTCTGCGTGGGGAACGGTATTTTCGCTTGTGCCGCTACACTTGGCGAACATTCTCGTCGGGCTTCTCTGCGCAAATCACGTAACTCGCCGCTTTGGGAAGGGAATCACACCCGCGCGGTACCGTCTCACTGTCGACGATATCTTGTCTATGGGACTCGTGGACCAGAAGAAGGCCGGGTTACCCTTTTACCCGTTCCCTGCGTCGACTAGCCACGGGGCCTTCCGAGAGGACAGACGAAGTACGTATGGGCGCGCTCGTGGGAAATTTTGATCTTGGGGATCTACGCCTCGAAGGTTTTGGGGGTGTGATCGGAAAGGAACTGCCACCCTTTAATCTCCAGTGTGGCGGTCTCCTTCACATCTTACTCGGACGGAGGCGCGGCGAGCACCCCTAATATTCAGTCACCTGCTTGTGCATATTGTCCGCATTTGTTTCTTATCTGTTGTGCTTTTGGCCTATAAGTACGTAAACCGCATACAGGATCACAACAAGGAAAATTTACAACGCAGGCCCATCAGGTGCTCCTTCTGTGCTGCGTTCGACTTTTCCGGGTTCTGGCTCGTTTGACTCTGGAGCGCCGTTTCCACAACCCCCTTAATTATATTCTCAATATCTGGATCCTGCGGGGGGTCGTGGCGTCTACAGTTAGATGTTCGGACGAGAATAATGATGCTTGCGCGCTTGCAATCACTGGCAATTACCGCTCCCGCTCGTGCCTTGACAGCCTTCACCCTGAGAAGGGAGATCAGGATCTTAACGCGCGTGAACCAAAAGAGGTTCCTCGGGAACGGTTCTCGTTGCTAACTGATGAACGAAATTTTAGCAGACAGGGTCAAGTGCAGTGCTCGAGTCCGCATTTACCGGTTAAGTGCACCCTGTCATTCATATCACACTAGGGGTCTTTACCCATTCAAATCACACCCCCAAATTACACAGAACAGCGCCGTCAGATCATTCCGTACAAGCCGATAATACCAAAACAGCCCCTGTCTGTACAATAGGGAAAACAGTTGTGCCGCGGCGAAGACCCGAACCGTGACGAAACGAGCATTTCGCGACGTTCGAACGCATTACGGATTGTGCGGTATCCGTAACAAGTCTAATCACGCAAGTCCCAGGCGCGAATTGCCGGTTATCATTCCCAAAACTGTCATTATTGCCATACACCTTCTCTTGTGGTGATTTCGCGTGGAAAACTGGAGAAGGAAGATAGGGGAAATAATTCCACACACTTCAAAGGGCTTCTATCTCGCACCGCTCCAGCACGCGGAACAACTCGTTATTCGCTACTCGCGCAGCATCGCCACCAGCCACGTCCGCCCAGAACTTCCGCTTCCGCCGCCCGCGCGCAGGCCAGCTCCCAGGGTCCGGGATCGCCCGCCGCGGCTCTGTGGAACAGCGAGAATACGCGCGTCACAACGTCCGGCGGTCAAACTCTGATCAAATTCCCCGTGATCATCTTTGTTTGTTTTCTCGGTTCTTCAAGGAGTAAAAAGGCGATGAATGAGGCCTACTAATGAGGTGTCCAGCGCCACATTTAGTTAGTTCGGCACTTTGCTGATGACGAGGAGCACGGAATTGCCCGGATTCACGGACGTGCGCGAGGGATCAAATATCTCCCTCTATGTTCGTTACGACAGTGGAAGCACGAAAGGTGTCCGGCGTCACGAGGTTTGATTTCGCGTGGTGGAGGTGGCAGAGCGAGAAAGTTTGGTCGCGATCGGAACAGAGCGAAGATAGTCAAATTAAACTCGCTTTGCTTCCCGGCACAGGAGGGTACCTTCGTCTTTTTGACAAACATGCCATTTGGGTCTGCTACAGCCATCATGGTACTAACGCGCTGGGCTGTGTGTGGCCCTCTGGAGGGATCGTGGTCCGTGGTGGAAGGGTGGACTGCGGCCGGAAAATGCCATGGGGGGTAGGGTGAAGCTTTACAATGACATCCGCAACGCTAATCCGCGGGTAGAGATAGGTCACAGACTTTCGAACCGCAGATTGATAAAAGTGGTGTCCCATGAGCCAATGCCACGATCAGACAGCGTCCGCTCGGTACGTATTCCTAAAAACGAGTCCGCCATTGGACCCCGAATAGCCTACTACCCTGGGGCTCGTGGGAAAGGATACAGGCAACTTGGAGTACATACCGTTGCTTTGGGTCACATTCCGCTTATATGAGATACGTGGCGGTGCCAATTGAACTGGAAACGGTTTGAAAACGACCCGAAAGTGTCTGTGCTCAGAGCGTGTGCTGCTAGTGCATGAACTTCACAGTCGACCTGGCCATACCTTGAACGCGTAAGTAACAGTGTCCTTGAGCATTAAGCGTCCAACGTGGCAGCATATGTTCTTGAGTAGGATGCACGATTCACCGACCCTGCGCCGTGAATCCATAAGGAGCATAGGCTGGAGCATGATTCGAAGAGCGCTTTGACCTAAAAACAAGCCCGAAACTTCCCTCTCAAGACAAGTGTGGTGTCTCACTGGATACGGAACGCAGATTAGCCAGGAACGCTATTGACTGGAATGACGAAAGGTACTTGGCTGGCCTCAGGCTGGAACGATAATCAGATCTATACCACCCAGCGCCAATCGTCTGCCAATGGTTATCGACTTATCGTTTCCTTGTATGGAAATTCGGATGGTTTGCTGGCGGGTTCACGGTCTACCGTCCCTGGCATCGCTGAACACTGGCAGTTCACCTGAATTCCTGACCGTGCCATTATGTCCCAGAGTACCCTCACAGCCGTGTCTTCCTCCAATTTCCGCACCATCTTTGTCGCTGCCCTGAAAAAGTATGAGAAAAAGACGAAGACCGACCTTCTCACACATCCTCTCGCAACACAACTACAACCCTGCGACTCTTCCAGTGACATTCTTGCCGTACTTCATGACAAAGCCGACGAGTTCGATCAATCCAGGACTCACAACGAGAGATTATCGAGTTGGCTGAACCCGACCATTAACGTCCTCTATGCGTTCTCCGCGACTCTCGGCGAAGGTGTTGGACTAGTGAAGCTCAAACGGCCGACTCGTCTTCAATCTGCCCCTAATTTTTTTCGCAGATACTCTCGCCCGCAAAAGTGGTCTCTGCAGGTGCCGGGGTCCTCCTCTTGGTGACTATCTTGATTCCTTTATAGAACGATTTTCGACACCGATACCTGTCAGGCCGCCAAGGAGGTCGAATCGAGTCAACCCCTTGCCGATGTTTTCGAGCGTATCGAGAACTTCTTCAAACGCCTTGAGTCTTATACAGAAGTCACACAAACCGAGGCGATGACCGACATCATCGTGAAGATCATGGTTGAGGTCTTGGACATCTTCGCGATTGCGACGAAGGAGATGAAACAGAGTCGGGCCAGTGCGTTTTCCCCTGGATATATAAGTTACGAATGTAGGCTAACATATGTTCAGAAAAGTTCTTCATGAAGCTGGTGGGGCGGAAAGGACATGGAAGACGCGTTGAAGAGGTTCAGACAAATTGACGCAAGAGGAGGCTCGGATGGCGGCCGCACAGATCCTGAATCTCACGCATGCCGTGGATAACAAAGTAACAGGTGTCGGAAATAGACCGAAGGATGTGGACGATAAGATGGATGTCGTCATAAAAGGTAGGCCCGCCCTGTCTGCTACTCATTCAGCCTATCCTGATTGCGCGTATATTGGCCAGATGGAAAGCACGCAAAGGAGGTCCTTCAGCAAACTTCAAACAACCTAGATGACGTCAAATGTTTGTGATCGTTTACCGCTGATGAGGGGAAATGTCTTGTCTGTCGCCGAGTTCTGACCATCTCACAGGGAACCAATTGAGAGAGAGCCTTAGAAGATGGGTTACATCGCCAGATCCATCAACGAATCACAACATCGCATGCGACATTCATCATGGGGGAACGTCCGAGTGGTTCTTCCAAGGCAGTGTCTTTGGGGAATGGAAGTCTACTGGCTCTCTCTTGTGGATCTATGGCAAACGTACGTTCTTCCCACTCTTTCCCAATCGACCCCTGATCACCGTCTGCGTTCTTAGCCGGCTCGGGCCAGAGCATAATTTGGTTCGTTGTCGGTCATTATCTATACACCCCTCGGAAAGCTTACTTTACCCTCTAGTTCTACGATCGTCCAAGAAATTGTAAAGCCACGCGAGGCAGGGTCAGCCTTGATGGCGTACTTTTATTTCGACTTCAGGGACCTTGACAAGCAACATCGTCGCAACCTCCTCCCCTCCCTCCTCATCCAACTTTCTGCTCAGTCTCGTCCTTGTTGCGACGTCCTCTCTCGCCTTTATTTTGCATATGACAATGGCGCACAAAAGCCGAGCGATAGTGTAATGATACGATGTCTCAAAGATATGCTCGCGATTCCAAATCTACAGCCCGTTTACATTATCCTTGACGCACTCGACGAGTGTCTGAACTGGCCCGGAATCCCATCTCCTCGTGCACAAGTCCTTGCGTTTGTCAAAGAGTTCAGCGACCTTCGCCTACCGCATCTTCATATATGCGTCACCAGCCGTCCGGAGTTCGATATTCGAGCTACTCTTACACCTTTGGCACATCACCGCGTATCCCTGCACGACGAAGGTGGACAACAGAAAGATATCATCGACTATATCAATTCTGTTGTGTATTCTGACTCGGAGACAATGATGAAAAGATGGCGAGACTGAAGATAAGAAAATGGTTGTCGAGACGCTGTCAGAAAAGGCCGATGGAATGTAAGGTCGTTTCCCCAACATAGAGATGCCTGCTCACGCCTGCGATTAGGTTTCGGTGGGTGTACTGTCAACTGGATACGCTACAACAATGTCTACCGTCGAATGTCCGACAGATCCTAGAGGGGCTTCCGGAGTCCCTAGACGAGACATATGAGCGGATCGTGATGGAGATCAAGAAGACAAACAGGGCGAATGCCTATCGTATGCTGCAATGCCTCGCAGTTGCCATTCGACCACTTTCTGTTGCCGAGCTTGCGGAACTCCTCGCTTTTGAATTTGACGCGGCGAAGGGAGGGATTCCAAAAATGAACACGGACTGGCGTTGGGAAGATCATGAACAAGCCGTACTTTCAATATGCTCGAGTTTAATCACGATCGTCCCCGCGCGGCGGGCCTACGGTTCCCGGGTTGTCCAATTTTCACATTTTTCGGTGAAAGAGTTCCTGATGTCGGATCGCCTCGCAATGTCTACGAGAGACTTCTCTCGGTACCACATCGATCTCGAAGATGCCAACACCGTGCTTTCCCAGGCTTGTCTCGGCAGTCCTACTCCGGGATCCCGCTGATCCGAACATCACCAAGAGCGTTTCTCTTGCTCACTACGCCGCGAGGAACTGGACGACCCATGCGCAGGTCAAGAATGTGGCCCCACGCATCCACGATGGGATGCGACGTCTCTTTGACCCAAACATGCCGTACTTTTCAGCGTGGCTCAAGTTGCACGACGTCGACTGCGGATTTCGTCCCCGATGGGCTCCAGGACAAGAGGGAACCTCAAGCGGCGCCATTATATTATGCAGCGTTGTGTGGATTCAATGAGCTAGTCAGAGTCCTCGCTGCCGAAACTCCACAGTACGCAAGTGCCATTGGCGGTGGCGGTGGGACCGCATTACACGCAGCATCGCTCCAGGGTCACGTCCAAGTTGTACGGTCACTACTTCAATGTGACGTGGACGTGAATATTCGGGGCCAATGGGACCAGACACCGCTTCATTTTGCATCACACTGGGGACATATCGGCGTCAACGCCGTGCGATACCTCCTCGAACACGGCGCAGACGTAAATTCACGGGACAAGGACCGTACCACACCAATATCTCTCGCAGCAATGTTTGGGCACCTTGATGCCGTTAAGGTGTTACTCGATCACCATGCGGACGTCAATTGCCAGGACACTTCCGGCCGGACCCCGTTGCACAATGCGCTATGCTGGGATCTTTCCAAGGGAGATCAGCCCCAGATAGTGAAACTCTTACTGGAGCATGGCGCGAATCCGAATGCGCGGGATAATGATCGCAAGACCCCGTTGCATTCGGTGTCGTCTTTGAAGCCTGAAGCCGCGCGTATCTTGTTGGAGTTTGGCGCGGACTTAGATGCGGAGGACAAGGAAGGGAGGACCCCGTTGGCGAACGGACGTGGCGAGATCGTGCAGTTACTATCTGAGTACCGTTCCAAGTGAACACAAAAGTATCACGGATACGGTTGACTTGACTACGACGGAAACATGGTACGGTCTGCGTCGTTTCTTGTTCATTTTACTCGACTTCTCTTGCGTTTATATACCCCGCTGCCGCACAGACGTGCGATCGGACGACTCACCATGCGGTACTACTAGTACTACACAACAAGATAGCAGTCCAAAGATCTTGCATGATGTCCTTTCGTTTACCCATCTTCGTAGACGCTCACTTCTCGACCTTCAAGCTTCAAGCTTCAAGTTCGGCCCTGAACGTAAATAAGTTAGTCAGACACGAGACCGAGTCGCGCTTACGTCTGATTCGAGGCTACAAACTGTCCTTCAGACAGAAACGGAGACGTTCGAGAGAATGAAGTCCGAGTCATAGTATAATAACATACATGTCATAGCTGCCTTAAGCAGCTTTCCGAGTCTTGCAAGTCGTAACGTAGTGAAGCCAGTAGAACGCGCGAGAATGAACGAGACATACCAGCGATTTCCAAAAATTGGTCCGGGCCCGGAGACATGCCCGAGGCCGACCGTGGTAAGTTACGCGCGGACGCTACCGCCGCTCGGACCTCCGGCGGAACGAATCCGCCAGGTCAATCATGGACTTGTAGATCATCGGCCTGGGGATGTTCAGCTGCTGTACAGACATCTACGAGGCGGTGCCTTACGCCGCAAAGCCTTCGTGCCCGGCCTAGAGGGCGATTCGGACCCCGTCGCTCTCTTCTCCGATTCCTCTTCTCCGGTTTCCAGCTGCTCCTATCGTGTTAACTTACTACTAGTACGTCCCAGACTCCCCCCACGTCTACATCTTCTTCAAATTTCCGCACCATCTTCGTCGCTGCCCTAAAAGAATATGAAAAGAAGCAAGAAAAGAAGGCGAAGACCGACCTTCACACACATCCCCTCTCAACACAGCAACAATCTTGCGAATCTTCCAGTGACATTCTTGCCGTGCTTCAGGCCCAAATCAACGAGTTTGATTAGTCTAAGAGTCGCAATGAGAGAAAGTTGGCTTAACCCGACCATCAACGTGCTCTACGCATTCTCTGTGACTCTAGGCGAAGGTGTTGGACTAGCACGTTTCAACTGGTTGCCTTCTATCCGTCGCTAATTGATTTCGTAGATATTCTCTCCTGCAAAAGTAGTCTCTTCTGGCGTCGGGGTTTTCCTCTTGGTAAGTATCTTACTTGATATCTTTGTGGAGAGGGTTTTCAACGCCGATATTCGTTAGGCCGCAATGGATGTCGATGCAAGTCAGGAAGCCCTTGCCGATCTCTTCGAGTGTATCGAGAACTTCTTCAAACGCCTCGAATTTTATACGGAAGTGCCATCAACTGAGGGGATGGTTGATATAATTGTGAAGATGGCACTGCTCACTGCTCAAGTGCGGCGTAGATGTATGGCGCGCGTCACCTAGTCACCACCAATTTTGAATAGCTTATATAAGATATTACAAATAACAAAAGAAAAAAAAATTGTCTTGACAAAATGATGGATTTAGCAAGTAGATTATTTTGTCAAGAGGAAATCTCCCTCCAATAAGTTTTGGTGATATTGCTTTACCCAAATTGGCCATTTCCTTTTTTGAACCGGGCGCCTATTACATAATGCATATGCGTTGAGTGGTTGAAACTTGCACTGCTGATTGTGCAAGCCTTTGCAGAACTTGTTATTCCATTGGGGGCTTTGCCAAAGTTGGGGAAGCGTCACTCTAAAGTCACTAAGGGCGCATGGGGATGCAGGGCTCTTGGGAACATGAGGGAGATAGCACACTGATATCTTCTGATGCGCATCCCAGAAAATATAAATTGATCCAAAAAAAAAAAAAAAAAGAGATAGCACACTGAACTAAGAAGAGTGTCTGTGCTGCCAGGCGTGCAGGCCTTCGCAGGACTCATAACTTTGCACAGAGGTTCACCTAAACTAAATAAATATCCCTCCAAAGCTGTTAAAGGTGCACAGGGGTGCGATATGGGAAAGGCCAAAACTGGCCAAAGTGCGGGAAAGCCCGGTCCACTGTGAAAGCCAAAAACGCCAGATGCAGACTTGGATGCAGGTTTTTTTTAAAAAAAAAAGTGAATTGGCCAGTCACGTGTCAGATTACATAAGCTATTCAAAATTGGTGGTGACTAGGTGACGCGCGCCATAGATCCTCTGGGCATCTGGGTTCGGTCTCCACTGCAACTTGCGTCGCTCAAAGGACACCTTAGTGTTGTACAATACGACCATGGCGCAGATGCAAATTTTCGAGACGAGTATCACTGGACGGTACTAAGTCTTGCAGTGCAGGCGGGCCACGTCGAAATTGTTCGAGTGCTGCTTGAGCACAACCTTGATGTTAATTCTCCGGACAAGTACGACCAGAGCCCATTGCACTGGGCATTATCGTATGATAATTCCAAAGGTAATTATCCCCAGATCGTACGACTATTTCTGGAGCATGGCGAATCCGAACGCTCGAGATTACCAGCGCCGAGCCCTATTGCATCTGTTTTCGTCATCGAATCTGGTGTCGCCATTGGAGCTCGAGGCCGCATGCATCCTGTTAGCTTATGGCGCGGACGCAGGTGCAGAGGACGAGGAGGGAATGACCCCATTTCAAGTCGCGTCGGCGAAAGGACAAGACGGGATCGCGCAGTTGTTGTCGGAATATTGTTCCAAATGAGTACACATACAGTGTCGTTCATATATTGACTATGGTCCGCACGAAAGTACGATAAGGCGCGTTTTTTCCTCCCTGTCTCTTGTCCGATTTTTCTTATGTTGAACGTGCTCGAAAGCGCGTGCGTGAGTAAACGTGGGCAGAGTGTGGAGGAGGGGGTAAGAGGAAAGCAGCCAGGAAAAGGAAAGAGAAAGTGAGAAATGTCCTCTTCGAGTGCCCGCGTTTGGGCCTGACTTCCGGGATATTCACACTAAGAGAGGGGGACAAAGGGCGACCGAGCGCTGTGATTCTCTGGTTCACTAGAGCCTAAGAGTGCAAGTTTAAATACAGGAAGGGTAGCTCTAGAGCTAAGGTAAAAGCGGAAAGGAAAAAGGGACAAAGGCCGCATGGCCGAGGTGATCGAGTGTCCGAAAACGAATGGTTTCGGGCTCAGCCGGAATGCTGGCTGGCCTTACAACGTCTACTGTCCGATATTGATACATTGATGACTCACGCACAATGGCCCACGCATAGCTATCACGAGTGGCGAGAAGCGTGAGCATGAGCGGGCCTACTCACTATAAAATCTACATCATAACCTACAGCGCCGCAGGGCTGTGGATGTTCGACCGCTAGCGCGTGCACGAAATGGCGCTTTCCAGACGTGATCCGACTTTGCTCGTCTTGATTTTGTGCATGGCAGAAGCAGACTAGATCACTTCGAGTCGAGGGTAGACTTGTAAATGCGCCTCGGCATCGAACACTCACTAGTACTCACTACTCACTAGCAGCGACATTCGTCCTCTGCGGAAGCAGAGCAACGAGATAACGAATCCGCGGACGGTGGGTACGAGAGGGGATCACAACGCCCACGCCCACATGGAACAAGCAGATAACAACGAACTGAAGTTATATCTCGCAAAGATAACACAGAGGTATATTCCAACAATTGTATCGCTTACGCGCTTATTACCTCATTCATTGACGTCCCTCGCTCCGAGTCGTAGGCTCTCACACAAACTCTCACACCCACTATCTTGAGGAACGAAGAATTGACGGCCGAGTGAAGAGGTCGAACAACTTGAAATCGAGACTCACTTAGGTACCGTGATAAATCTGGGCTGGCTAACCTTTCCGATTGCCCTTGACTATGGCTTTGGCAAGAGTTCTACTTCCAACGACAACGACCCTTAGGTGATTCTAGTGATGTAAGGGCCTTTTCCGGGTGAGACGCATCAGCCTTTCGAGTTCCCGGTGGTTCTTTTGGCGCTTAGGGGAATCGTTATAGGAAGTCTCGTTAAATATCATTCCCTTTCCGGAACTCTGATCTCCTCGGATATGTCGTATCTCCATTCGCCACAAATAACATTCAAAGCACGAGTCAAGGCACGGGTAGCAGTCGTGCGTTGCTTCCATTACCCCCGACTATGGTATGTCCGTCCTACCGCAGCGCGACTTCTACTCTCACTCCATCCGTACCCATCCAAGAACGAGGAATTGGCGGTCAAGTCAGAGATGGAACGAATAAATGCTTACGCTGACGATAACTGGCAGTACTCACTTTGTCCTTCCTGCCCAAATTTACTAACACGGACCCAAATCTGGTGACTTTTACTCCGGCAATCAATCAGGCCTGAATCAGGCCCCAGCCCGTAGCATCTTCATTGATGGAATGGTCTCCAGATAGAGTACATTCGCCTCATCTGCGCCTTCCACATATATCCGTCATCGCACATGAGTTCCACGTCGGGAGGGAAGCAGGTTACCTCATACTTTCCCTCAATGTCGCTGGCTTCGTCCTCGGACCCACATTCGGTGGCCCAGAGCTCATCGGCCAGAGCCTGGTCTTCGTCTGCACAACTGCCGTCAGCGCGATCACCTATATAAGCCAAGCGCGAGCGAACAATATGGTCATTTTTGCTCACCAACGGCGCCAGGATCATTGCAGATATATTGGATCCGGTCAATCGGGCCATAGAAATGAGTGTGCTTCGTACCGCCATCATTTTTGACCCCATGCTTGGCAGTAGCTTGTGAGCCGTATTTTTCTTTTCTTTTATGGCCCGAAGCTCTGAAAGCCAACGGCCCTGACGCAAGTGTTTTGCTTGAGGCTGAAGCGCATCGGAACAGAGCTACTTGCTCCACGTCGGCGACTGCGGGCCAGACGATCATCCGCTCGTCAATGCTGTTCTTGTTCTACAAGTACGGCTCGCACACTCGCACGAGAAGCCCGTTAACGCCATGCACTGATCTCGAAGTCGTAAAGTTCCTCAAGGAAGAAAAGGAGGGTGCGGTAATGCGCGGTGTGCAGCAGATGGCGTAGTACTTGAATTGCGGTGTCCTTTGTATTTCTTGTTGCATTGCTAGTCCATGACGCGACATGGGCACCCTGTGCATGCACTATGGAGGGAGACTCGGAGTGGATGTGCTGTAGTATCAGGGCGTGCTGGGCCGTATCGCGGATCGCTCTGGATTCCCAGACTGGTGTCTGCGGTGGGTGTTTCCCATCTTTTACACAGGCTACTGCAACGGCCCTGTGTCCTGAGACGCCTCATCGACGCACGAATAAATTCCTCTTCACGGCGGGCAGGAGCAAGTAAGCGGAATCCGCTTATAGTCAACTCAGGGATCAATTAATGTCCAATATATTGACCACTTAGTTGACTTGACTGTTATCGTGAACTATATTAAGACAATGGAATAATTTGTAGACCTCTCTCTCTGTGTCAGACAATTATAAATAAAAATACTTGAACAATTAGATATTTGTCGCTTGCTCAAGAGCACTCTGATTATTTCCAAGTGTATTTAAACTTAATTGTCAGGCACCAGCCAACATGAACAATAGAGTGTAAATATGCTCGGAAATAATTAGGGCACTCTTAAGCAATAGACTAATATCTAATTGTTTGAGTATTTTTATTTATACTTTTCTGACACATAAAGAGGGGTCTACAAATTATTCCATTATCTTAATATAATTCGCAATAACAATCGAGTCAACTTAGTAGTCCATATATTGGACATTAGTCGATCCCTTATTCGTCCCCCACTTATCTGCTCCTGCCCGCCGTGCTTGTTGTGCATCAGTATGTAAGGACGCCACGAATACGTCTGATCGTAAAATGGGTGACCTGAATTACTGTCCTAGAGGAGAAGAGGCGGGGGTACGGTAAATGGGGTGGATAGGGTTCCACGCCGTGCTCATGTGAGATGCGGGGTTGGATGAATCGTGGGCAGTGGAGAAGGACGTGCTCCGACGATCTGATGGGGCAAGGGCAGCTGATATCGTTTTATTTCCACGCACTGTGCTCGAACAAACTGATCGGTCAGTACCGGTCAGTCGCTGATTCAAGCACGACGTGTTGGGTACCACGTTACTAGCAAAGCTGCAAAAGTCTCGAAAATTGAGCTTTGAATAATAGATGTTGTCATCTCTGTGCGTGTGGTTGGATCCCATGTGCAATTGGTCGTAGAGTCGACATGATCAGTATTGGCGAATATCAGTTCCAAGTCCAGAACTCCGACTGGCTCACCTGAGCACGGACGCGTCCGCGGAGTTCGCATACGACTTTGGGCGGAGCAGCAACTGGGCCGTAATAGGGTAACTTTGAACGCCATCTGGTTCCAAGCTATCTTCAAGTTCGGGGGTGTCCGAAAAACTCGCTGTCTCGAGTGTAAGGGGGGATACGGGATTGGCTGGGGGGAATAAAGTTTTTTATGCCGATGCATGCCGCCTTCTTTGTGCGCTATCAACGGCTGGATCCACCTACTCAACGATGTCCTTTCTGGGTGCGATGACCTGACTATTCGAACATCGTGGCTTGCTCCACCGTGAATTCTGGCTTCTGAAGCTCTGGAATCGATGCACTATTTCGGTGTCCGGGTGAGTAATCAAGCTATCCAAAGACATCCCTTGGACCATAATAGGCACTGCTCCGAGTTCTGCGCTGACTTTACTGCGAACCGGAAATAACTACGTCTGATGGTTCTTAGAGCCCGGAGTTGTAACGAATCATTAACGACTTGTCAACATGCCGCCGCGGTTCCAATACAATTATATAGGCTTCATAGAGGTTTCGTTTGTTCATCCCCAAACACCTTAGCATGCTTTCTCTCTTCGAAGTCGCCGCCTATGCCCTTGTAGCCCTGGCTGGGGCCGCCTCGCTTACCCTCCTCAGGCACAGATTCAGGCAGCGGAGCCTCCTCAAAATTCCCGGGCCGTCTAACCCCTCTCTTTTCTGGGGTGAGCTCCGCAGGTCAGAGAAAACAGGCTGTGCGCTGAAAGAATGAGAAGGTCATTGGAACCATATATTCAATCCCTATGCCTACCCGTTCCACGAAGGGTTATACAGCACGTACGGAAAGGTAGCACGCGTCTATGGCTTTTTAGGGGTACGTCCTCATGACTTTTGACCGCTACGGGGCCCCTCACTCGATGTTATCAATGGGGAACAGGATATCCAGCTCGTGGTATCTGATCCTAAGGCATGCAACAACATCTTCGTAAAGGATCAACCCATTTTTGAAATGACGGAGGCTTTCCTCCGGTACGTTTTTCGTTCCGAGTAAGGATTGACCCTCGTCTTGAAAACGAAAAAGCGCGAACATGCAGGCGTCTGGGCCATCGCTCTTTGCTACGTCAGGTAGGGAAGTCATTTTCCAAATTTTCCGTGGACATACACCTATATTGCCACCAATCGAGGTGCTCAACATCGGATGCAACGAAAATTGCTGAACCCCGCGTTCAACATCAAGAACATGCGACGTATGACCCCAATCTTTCATAGGATCACAAATCAGGTACTCTTCCAGGTTTGTATTCCCGATCCAGTGGTCTCAAATCTTCTCAGCTTCGTGAGAACCTCTTGTCGATTGTGTCGAATGGCCCACAAGAGATCAACGTTGCCGATTGGATGGGAAAGCTCGCTCTCGAACTCATTGGGCAAGCTGGTCTCGGATATTCCTTTGGCATTTTTGAAGGCAGAGACGACGAGTATTGTGGAGCGCTCAAGGAATGGATGTCAGTACAAAGAACGCTTGAAGTGACTTTGTTGTTCTGACGCGCTTTTTAGCCCAACTTTCTCCTCTCTTGCGGTGTCTCGAAACCTGTTTCCTTACGTGGACAAGATATTCTACCCCAAAGTTCTCAAGTTCCTGGGAAGAGCGTTGCCGTGGCCGAAATTAAACCATCTCATGGACCTCGCCGAGACCCTGAATTCCAAGTCGAGGAGTATTTACGAGGCGAAGAAGAGATTACTGGAGTTAGGTGGTGACGCGAGTGCCAAGCAGGTTGGAGATGGAAATGATATCATCAGTCTTCTCAGTGCGTACAAGAGACCGCGCATTCAGATCGGAAACCTGAGGTGACGGTTTATAGTGCGAGCTAGTTCGGCGGGACCCGAGGACAATCAGTTGAGCGACGAGGAACTGGTTGCGCAAATGGCGTACGCCCCAGCGCGCGTTGATTCAAACTGGGCCGTTGATGACTAGATCATTTCTTTTAGGATCCTTTTTATAGCAGGAACGGGTACGACATCGACGGCTCTGTCCCGGATTCTACATCTACTTTCCCTCCATCCTGATGTCCAGGATAAGCTCAGAAATGAGCTGAAAGAGGCGCATAAGGACAATGAGGAGTTCACACATGACCAGCTTGTTTCTTTGCCTTTCTTGGAGGCGGTGTGTCGTGAAACTCTGCGCCTGTAAGGTATTCGTTTTGGTTCTTGGGACGTATTCTCACAAATGTCACAGCTACCCGGCTGTTCCCGGAGTAATGAGAACGTACGCGATGCATCATTCTCGTCTTATGGTCCCTCGTACTCACTAGTAGTTGGCAGTGCACGAAGTGATGTTGTTCTCCCACTTTCTTCCCCCATTCGGGATGTCGACGGACGCGAAGTCCGTGAGATTTTCGTACCGAAAAATACCAATGTATTCGCTCAAATCCATAATTTGAACCGCGACCCATCGATTTGGGGGGGCGATGCGGCCGAATGGAAACCGGAACGTTGGTTGGCACCACTTCCTCAAAGCGTTACAGATGCAAATATCCAAGGAGTATATGCAAATACGTGCGATATACGTCCTTCTTTGAATAGTTGACTATTTCTGACAGCTCTTTTAGTATGACATTTATTGGTGGCACGCGGGCCTGCATGTGCGTATAACAAGCATTTCTTTAGACGAGCTGGGCTGATTCTGTCTGGTACATCTAGCGGATTCAAATTTTCACAGCTCGAAATGAGTGAGAGAAGCGTAAACGCGTCTCGGATCTTGCCGAACTGACTACATCCTTGCGTCTAGAGGTCGTGTTATCACAGATTATTCCCGCCTTCCGATTTGCGCCTACTGAAGCGGAAATAGTTTGGAGATTTGGCATCATTTCTAGTCCGTCGGTGAAGGGATCAGTTGGGACGTTCCATCCTAAGCTCCCGATGATAGTGTCCCGGGTATAGAGATTGTCAAGGGGATTGTGCGCGTTGCACCTCCATGTGCCTTACTTAGTATTAGTCTCGCAAGAGCTTTCCCATATGTTTTGTTTTATGTGTTTGATTCTGAGATTATGTTCCGTAACGAGCTCTACAGTAACACGCTCGCCTTGACGTTCGCATTATCGGCATCATGGTCACTCGGATCTCTACTTCCGGAGTGCCAGTGGCTCCCGTCCATTTGCGCAGATGACATGCCTCAGATATATGCGATTCCGCCTTCGCCTGGCGACTAAGATCGGAGAGATATTCCACAAAGCGACGTGCCCAGGACCCAAGTGCAAGAGTGGCGAAAACCTCCCGTCAGTCCCGGTGTGCGCGTGCCATCTCTCCGGTGTGGCAAGGAAATAGGCGGCTGTTGCTACGAAAGCACGCTCAAAATATCTGCAGGCGCCGCACGCACGCCATTGAAGAAGCATCTATAACATGACGTACTGGCCGCGAGTGGGCTTTTCAACGAGGAGATAGAAGAGGTGTTACACGTAGTTCTTAATACGACAATGTCAGAACGACTGTCATTCACGTCCCAACGTGCACAAGAATGAGATCGACGAGAGGCCGGAAGGCCCTAATAAAAACGTAGCCTAGCTTAACAGGCATGCTGCCCGTGACAGCTGAAGTAAAGCTTTTGACCCGCCCTTCACAGGATCAGAGCCGCCGTGGAACTTGGATGAAATCTTACAATGTAGCATATGAGCTCGTTCGCGGCAGAAAGGAGAGGCTAAAAGAAATCGGGAGAGGACAGAGGGGAGAGGGATTTGGGCATCATATAGCCTGCGAGGGGGTCACGTTGACGGTCCTGAACATTGCAAGCATTCCCTGGAAGGTTGGGGATGTTTGCCTGCACAGATGCACGCATTGTTGTATTTTTCTCGTAAATAGAATAAATGGTTTCATCGGAGTTTGAAGTTGAGTCGCAGTAAAGCGGCTCTTTGCGATTCGCTGGTTTGGGGGGACTGGTTTCGTGCGAAAGGAAGGGACGTAAGCCGGCGTGCGGCACGAAATAATCAACGACGCCGGGAAGAGCTCAGGTCTGGTCGTATTCAGCGGATTGGGTCTGTACAAGCATGGTAGGACTGTAAGGAAAGGCTCGGGCGATATGTAAGGGGAGTAGCATGGAGCATGGGCGAAAGTACGAAGCGCCTCTCGAATATCTTTGTCGCCGAGGCGAGGTCGTGATGGGTGGGACCCTCCCGGAGCGATCGCATGAGTCGTCGGGTACGAAGACACGCACTCGATCGATCCCATAGCAAAAAGGGTGTGGCGGGCGGCAGAAAAGGATTCCGGTTCTTCGGTATAGGTGGTTCTGCGGCAGCGGCCGGCGACGTTGGAAAATGGGTGGACAGGTGACAAACAAGAATGAGTCCCGTGCCGCAACATCCGCTCACTCAAAGACAACGCTCTAAGGCACCGCTCGTACCTCGCTCTGCCTTAGACCGGCCAACTTCCACCAGCGCGTGGGAAGTACCAATCGCTCGCTGTCAAAGACTACTGACTGGACTGTGAGATCTTTGCAAAAAGTATGCGACTGGTGTTCGGAAACTTGGAGCGTCACCCAATGGGACCTCATTCCCCTGACCCGAATGCATTCTCACGTCGCATCATGACGCCAAGGGTCACCGGTCACCAACTAGTCGACACGTGTACTGACACTGACTTCTGACTTTAGTCAACGACTGTCCAACGCTGCGCCGGACAGGCCCTAGATAGCCGGAGCTAGGGTCAGAGCGGCCTCCCAAAGGAATTCCCAGAGGAATGCCAGGGTCGTTTGTGCATAAGCGAAAAGGGGTCACGGAACCGTCCGAAGTACTAGTAAGAATCATATAGGCTTCGTGGAGGTTTCGTTTGCTCATCCCCAAACATGCTTTCTCTCTTCGAAGTCGCCGCCTATGCCCTTGTAGCCCTGGCTGGGGCCGCCTCGCTTATCCTCCTCGGGCACAGGTTCAGGCAGCGGAGCCTCCTCAAAATTCCCGGGCCGTCTAAACCCTCTCTTTTCTGGGGTGAGCTCCGCAGGTCAGAGAAAACAGGCTGCGCGCTGAAAGAGTGAGAAGGTCATTGGCACCATATATTCAATCCCTATGCCTACCCGTTCCACGAAGGGTTATACAGCACATACGGAAAAGTAGCACGCATCTATGGCTTTTTAGGGGTACGTCCGCATGGCTTTTGATCCCTATGGGGCTCCCCACTTGATGATGTAACTGGGGAACAGGATATCCAGCTCGTGGTATCTGACCCTAAGGCATGCAACAACATTTTTATCAAGGATCAACCCATTTTTGAAATGACGGAGGCTTTCCTCCGGTACGTTTTTCGTTCCGAGTAAGGATTGACCCTCGTCTTGAAACCGAAAAAGATCGTCCATGCAGGCGTCTGGGCCATCGCTCCTTGCTTCAACAGGTAGGGAAGTCATTTTCCAAATTTTCCGTGGACATACGCATACATTGCCACTAATCGAGGTGCTCAACACCGGATGCAGCGAAAATTGCTGAACCCCGCGTTCAACATCAAGAACATGCGACATATGACCCCAATCTTTCATAGGATTACAAATCAGGTACTCTTCCAGGTTTGTATTCCCGAGTCGGGACCAGTGGTCTCAAATCTTCTCAGCTTCGTGAGAACCTCTTGTCGATTGTATCGAATGGCCCACAAGAGATCAACGTTGCCGATTGGATGGGAAAGCTTGCTCTCGAACTCATTGGGCAAGCCGGTCTCGGGTATTCCTTTGGCATCTTTGAAGGTAGAGACGACGAGTATTGTAGAGCACTCAAGGAATGGATGTCAGTACAAGGAACGCTTGAAGTGACTTTGTTATTCTGACGCGCTTTTTAGCCCAACTTTCTCCTCTCTTGCGGTGTCTCGAAACCTGTTTCCTTACGTGGACAAGATATTCTACCCCAAAGTTCTCAAGTTCCTGGGAAGAGCGTTGCCGTGGCCGAAATTAAACCATCTCATGGACCTCGCAGAGACCCTGAATTCCAAGTCGAGGGATATTTACGAGGCGAAGAAGAGATTACTGGAATTAGGTGATGACGCGAGTGCCAAGCAGGTTGGAGATGGAAATGATATCATCAGTCTTTTCAGTGCGTACAAGAGACCGCGCATTCAGATCGGAAACCTGAGGTGACGGTTTATAGTGCGAGCTAGTTCGGCGGGACCCGAGGACAATCAGTTGAGCGACGAGGAACTGGTTGCGCAAATGGCGTACGCCCCAGCGCGCGTTGATTCAAACTAGGCGGCGTTGATGACTAGGTCATTTCTTTTAGGATCTTGATTATAGCGGGGACAGATACGACATCGACGGCTCTATCCCGGATCCTACATCTACTTTCCCTCCATCCTGATGTCCAGGATAAGCTCAGAAATGAGCTGAAAGACGCTCATGAAGACAACGAGGAGCTCACACATGACCAGCTTGTTTCTTTGCCTTTCTTGGAGGCGGTGTGTCGTGAAACTCTGCGCCTGTAAGGTATTCGTCTTGGTTCTTGGGACGTATTCTCAAAGGTGTTACAGCTACCCGCCTGTTCCCGGAGTAATGAGAACGTACGCGACGCATCATTTTTCGTCTTATGGCCCCTCATACTCACTAGTAGTTGGCAGTGCACGAAGTGATGCTGTTCTCCCACTTTCTTCCCCCATTCGAGATGTCGACGGACGCGAAGTCCGTGAGATTTTCGTACCGAAAAATACGAACGTATTCGTTCACATCTATAATTTGAACCGCGACCCATCTATTTGGGGGGGCCGATGCGGCCGAATGGAAACCGGAACGTTGGTTGGCACCACTTCCTCAAAGCGTTTCGGATGCAAATATCCAAGGAGTATATGCAAATACGTGCGAAATACGTCCGTCTACAACCAAATGGTTCAACGTTTCTGACAGCTCTTTTAGTATGACATTTATTGGTGGCACGCGGGCTTGTATGTGCGTATAACGAGCGTTTCTTTAGACGAGCTGGGCTGATTCTGGTGCATCTAGCGGATTCAAATTTTCACAGCTCGAAATGAGTGAGAGAAGCGTAAACGCGTCTCGGATCTTGCCGAACTGACTACATCTTTGCGTCTAGAGGTTGTGTTATCACAGATCATTCCTGCCTTCCGATTTGCGCCTACTGAAGCGGAAATAGTTTGGAGATTTGGCATCATTTCTAGTCCGTCGGTGAAGGGATCAGTTGGGACGTTCCATCCTAAGCTCCCGATGATAGTGTCCCGGGTATAGGGATTGTCAGGCCGCGGCTCCATTTGCCTCAGTATAGCCTCTTTACAAGGGCTTTCCCATATGTTTGTTTTATGTTTCTGGTTAGAAATCATGTTTTGCAACGAGCGCTATAGTAGAACGCTCGCCTTGACGCTGGCATTATCGTGGTCACGCTGAAACTTGAAGGGAATAGAAACTTTATAGAGTACTTCTTGCTCCAGCCTAAGCAATATATCACACTCCGCTTCTCGCACTGGCATGCACTTGGGCATGCATCACCGATGTGTATCGAAAATTGGTGAAAATAGCCAAGGAGTAGCATTCATTAGCACGAGGCAGGTCCAGGCGCTACTAGCCATGGACGATTCCAGTCTCCCCACCTTTGTTGAGATACCTTGACCAACCAGCTAGGCTAAGTTGCAATGTCTCAAACTATCGCCGCAACTGCATCTTCCCGCAATTTCCGCGCCATCTTCGTCGCCTCTCTGAAAGCGTACGAGAAGAAGACAAAGACTGACCTTCTCACACATCCTCTCGCAGCAGAGCTACTGTCCTGCAACTCTTCCAGTGACGTCCTCGCCGTGCTTCATGGCAAAGTTAACGAGTTTGATCAATCAAGGAGCCACAACGAGAGGTTATATAGTTGGCTTAACCCGACTATTAATGTTCTCTACGCGTTCACCGCGACTCTCGGCGAAGGTGTTGGACTTGTGAGTCTCAACCGGTCGACTTTGTCCACAATCTACCCTTAATTTCTTTCTCAGATATTCTCTCCCGCAAAAGTTATCTCGGCAGGTGTTGGGGTCTTCCTCCTGGTAAGCGTCGTCCTTGGTCCCTGTATGGAACGATCTTCAACTACGGCTTCGGTCAGGCTGCCAAGGATGTCGACGCAAGTCAAGAAGCCCTTGCCGATCTCTTCGAGCGTATCGAGAACTTCTTCAAACGCCTCGAATCTTACACGGAAGTGCCACCAACCGACGCGATGACTGATATCATCGTGAAGATAATGGTCGAAGTTCTAAACATCTTTGCGATTGCGACGAAAGAGATGAAGCAGGGTCGAACCAGTGTGTTGCTTCCGAGAAATACATGAATGCGAGCTAATCTAGGTTTAGAAAAGTTTATCAAGAAGCTTGTGGGAAGGAAGGATATAGAAGACGCATTGAAGAGGTTAGACAAATTGACGCAAGAGGAAGCCCGGATGGCGGCCGCACAGATCCTGAAGTTCACACATAGTGTTGACGACAGGGTCAAGATCGTAGACGACAAAGTAACTGGAGTCGGAAATCAGATGAAGGATATGGGCGATAAAATGGATATTGTCTTGAATGGTACGCTACTACGCCTGACGCGTTGGTTACTCAAAACCCATCCTGATTGCGCAAACGTCGATTAGATGGAAGGGATGCCAAAGAAGTCCTTCAGCAAACGTCAAACCGAGTAGATGATGTGAAATGTGTGTGGTCAAGTCTTTCACTGCCGGCTCTGGCGTCTCTAACCTGCCTATAGGGAACCAACTTAGAGAGAGTCTCAGAATATGGGTCACCCCGCCAGATCCGTCGACGAATCACAACATCGCGTGCGACATTCACCACGGAGGAACAGCGGAGTGGTTCTATCGAGGCAGTACCTTTGCAGAATGGAAGTCCACTGGCTCTCTCTTATGGATATATGGCAAACGTAAGCCGTTTCCACTCTTTCCCTGATCGGCCCCTTTAACTTACCATCATATGCGTTCCTAGCCGGCTCAGGGAAGAGTATCCTTTGGTTCGTCGTCTCTCTGGCTCCAGCGTCTGCACGCGACTCGATGAACTTACCTCGGTTTCTAGCTCTACAATTATCCAAGACATCGTAACTCTATGCGAGGCAGCGTCTGCCTTTATGACGTATTTCTATTTCGACTTCAGGGACCTTGATAAACAACACCGCCGAAACCTCCTCCCCTCTCTCCTCATCCAGCTTTCTGACCAGTCTCCTCCTTGTTTCGACATCCTCTCCCACCTTTACTCTGCACACAAAAATGGCGCACAACAACCCAACGATAGCGTAATGATCCGCTGTCTCAAAGATATGCTCGCGATTCTCCATCCGCAACCCGTTTACATTATCCTGGACGCACTCGACGAGTGTCCAAACTGGCCCGGAATCCCGTCGCCTCGTGAACAGGTCCTCGCGCTTGTCAAGGACCTCGTTGACCTTCACCTTCCACATCTTCACATCTGCGTCACCAGCCGGCCGGAGTTCGATATTCGAGCTACTCTCACACCCTTGGCACATCACCGGGTGTCCCTGCATGACGAAAGCGGACAAAAGAAAGATATCGTCGACTATGTCAATTCTGTCGTGCATTCTGACTCGGAGACAATGATGAAGAGGTGGCGAGAAGACGAGAAGAAAATGGTTGTCGAGGCGCTTTCGGAAAAAGCCGATGGAATGTAAGTGCCCGCGTTATCCTAGTGATGTTTGCTCATGTCAAGAATTAGGTTTCGATGGGTGTTTTGTCAACTAGACACGCTGCGACAATGCCTTCCTTCGAGCGTGCGACAAACGCTAGAGGAGCTTCCGGAATCGCTAGACGAGACATATGAGCGGATTATGCTGGATATCAGGAAGGCGAACAGTGCAGACGCATATCGTATGCTGCAATGTCTGGCTGTGGCGATTCGACCGCTTTCTGTTGCCGAGCTTGCGGAACTCCTCGCTTTTGACTTTAATGCGACGAAGAGAGGGATCCCTGAATTGAACCCTAACTGGCGATGGGACGATCATGAACAAGCGGTACTTTCAACCTGTTCAAGTCTAATTACCATCGTCCCCGCATACGGTTCTCGTCCCCCGGTTGTCCAGTTTTCGCACTTCTCGGTGAAGGAGTTCTTGATGTCGGATCGCCTCGCCATGTCGACGAAAGGCCTCTCTCGGTACCATATTGTCCTGGAAGACGCCAACACACTGATTTCCAGGGCTTGTCTCGGCGTCCTACTGCGGGATCCTGTTGGCGCGGCAACTCCTCTAGCCCGATATGCTGCCGAGCTTTGGGTGACTCATGCACAGGTCGGGCACGTCGCGTCAACCATCCGTGATGGGATGGAATATCTCTTCGACCCGGACAGGCCGTACTTTTCAGCGTGGCTCAAGTTATACAATATCGACAAACGTCCCTGGGTCCAGGAACTGGAAGGCGAAATACAACCAGGGGCGGCACCATTATACCACGCTTCTTTCTGTGGATTTCACGAGATGGCTGAACACCTTACTCTCAAATATCCACAGCATGCAAATGCGATAGGTGGTCTCGCAGGGACTGCATTACACTCCGCATCGGATGCAGGTCACGTCGAGGTTGTACGTTCACTGCTCCGGTGCGGCGTGGACGTGGATACATGTGGCGTCTGGGACCGGTCGCCGCTGCTACTTGCGTCGTACGAAGGACACGTTCATGTTGTACAATGCTTACTCGACCATGGCGCGGATGCAAATTTTCAAGACAATCGTCGCTCTGCGCCACTATTTGAGGCAATAAAGAATGGCTACCTCGATATCGTTCGAGTGTTGCTTGACTACAATGCGGATGTTAATTCTCGGCATGACAACGGCTCGACCCCAATGCACGAGGCATGTTCATCTCCAAATTCCAAAGGTGATTATCCCCAATTTGTACGATTATTACTGGAGCACGGCGCGAGTCCGAACGCTCGGGACAACAAGCTACGAACACCATCGCATATGGTGTCGTTGTCGGGTCTAGTATCGGCATCGCAGCTCGAGGTCGCACGCATCCTGTTGGCGCATGGCGCGGACGTAGATGCAGAGGATGAGGAGGGGCGGACCCCATCACAGGTAGCATCAGCGTATGGAAGAGTCGAGCTCGCGCAGTTGTTGTCGGCCAGATTATCGCACAATTAAGCGGTATCACGAATACACTGAATACGACTTAGATGGAAGCACGATTCAATTCGCGTTCAGTCATTATCTTTCCACTATTTCGTACCTGGTATACTACCTTGTCGATATTTAGTCTGTACACATGGAGGTTCTCTTAGCTCTAACCCGTGACATTATGATGTGCGCATCAGTATCGTGCCTCAGGGTAGTATTGCGACTATTGCCGCGAGTTATAGTCCACATTGATGTCAACTCTACCTCGAATCGAACTTTTGATAATTCGTCGGATTGACTTGAACCCAGGAGTTCACCGTCTGAGGTCGTTGATGTTGATGGAAGTCAGGGATTATCTTGAGTCAGCAAGGGATTACTAGGAGCGGTCACGATACAGGAGGACAATTACATAAAAAGGGGTCAGTTTGTCATTAAGTCATTGTTTGCGATTCACCCAGCTGGGTGGAGAAATCAATTCATTCTCTTGGCTTCAGATCTGTGGCGCTCTTCGCCTTTGTCTGCGTTCCCGAATGCGCTGCACTCGTCTTTAGCGAGTTAGGCGCTACGCATTCCCAAGTGCATTCCCCACAACGACGATCAAGTGTGCTTCGCAACGCGCAGACAGCTTGCGGGCCTGACAGCCTTGGCACAGCGAACCCAGTGCGAGCCCCTCCTTTGTTCCCTCGTAGATCAGTGTATACCATTTAGTAAATGAACCCCTCCTCCGAGTCGTCCGATGCCCGTAAATGACAGGAGCAACTCCGTATCCTGTCCTGTCCCGTACTCTGATGTACTGACATATGCCCGGCGTCTATCATCTACAGGTGACCATCATCTTTCGCGCAATGTCTGTACGAAAATACACGACGCATTGCCCCTTGAACCTGGCACTGGTGGTTAGTGATTCACTGGTTTGAACATTGGACGATCCCAGTCTCTGCGACTCTCCCAACGTTTTCCATCGTATGCATCACCGACTAGCTCGTCTAAATTCTATTTACTATGTCTCAGACTCCCGCCATAACTACGTCTTCCTCCAATTTCCGCACCGTCTTTGTCGCCGCTCTGAAAGCGTACGAGAAGAAGACAACGACAGACCTTCTCACACATCCCCTCGCAACACAGCTACAATCCTGCAACTCTTCGGTGACGTCCTCGCCGTGCTTCATGACAAAGCCAGCCAGTTTGACCACTCCAGGAGTCAAAATGAGAGATTCTTGAGTTGGCCCAACCCGACTATTAATGTCCTCCATGCGTTCTCAACTGTGGGCGAAGGTGTTGGACTTGTGAGTTGTGAGTCTCAAATGGACCTTATCATATTATCCCCTAATCACTTTCGCAGATCTTCTCGCCCGCAAAAGTAATCTTACACTCGTACGTACCGCGCTTCTCTCGACAAAACCTCTCAAGCTCGTAAGTTAGTGCTGTAAGGTAGGGCGAGCACTGGTCACGCCAGCCAGTCACGGGCGCTTACAAAGTCGGAGGGAGCGACCGAAGTCGAGCGGCCACTTGAGGGCGCCACGCGCCAGGGAAAGCGTGAAAACGGTGAATCCAACTGTGAATCAAAATCGAGCGTGACTCCCCGCCAGAAAACGTGAATCGCGCGCGCCTGGGCAGGGTTTCGTGTTCTCGACCGAGACTGCTAATCTGTAGCCCCTGAGCTGATCTACAGTAAGACCGTGGTAAGTGATGGTGGAAAATCTGATGGTGGCAAATTACTTGATCGCTAATTTCGCTAATTGATCGCTGATCAATTACAGTAACTTACTGTAGTATGATAGCTAGATTAGCTTCCGAGGTTTTTGCTTGGGATCACCAACTACTGTACTAGTTGACATGTGTACAGTATGATACTGACTCCCGACTTTACTGTAGTCAACGACTCTGCGCTGGACAGGCCCTACAGTAAATAGCCGGAGCTACTGTAGAGTTAGAGCGGCCTCCGCGGCCTCCCAGAAGAATGCCGGGTGGCACAGGCCCCAGGGTCACTTATGCGTAAGCGAAAAGGGATCACATTATATAGGCATCGTGGAGGTCCGAGCTATCCCCAAACACCTCAACATGCTTTCTCTCTTCGAAGTTGCCGCCTATGCCCTTGTAGCCCTGGCTGGGGCCGCCTCGCTTACCCTCCTCAGGCACAGATTCAGGCAGCGGAGCCTCCTGAAAATTCCCGGGCCGTCTAACCCGTCTCTTTTCTGGGGTGAGCTTCGTCGGTCAGAGAAAACAGGCTGCGCGCTGAAAGAATGAGAAGGTCATTGGCAAAATATATTCAATCCCTATGCCTACCCGTTCCACGAAGGGTTATACGGCACGTACGGAAAGGTAGCACGCGTCTATGGCTTTTTAGGGGTACGTCCTCATGGACTTTTGACCGCTATGGGGTCCCTCACTCGATGTTATAACTGGGGAACAGGATATCCAGCTCGTGGTATCTGACCCTAAGGCATGCAACAACATTTTTATCAAGGATCAACCCATTTTTGAAATGACAGAGGCATTCCTCCGGCACGTTTTTCGTTCCGAGTAAGGATTGACCCTCGTTTTGAAACTGAAGAAGCTCGAACATGCGGTCCACTGGGCCATCGCTTTTTGCTACAACAGGTAAGGAAGTCATCTTCTAAATTGTCCGTGGACATACACCTATATTGCCACCAATTAAGGTGCTCAACACCGGATGCAACGAAAATTGCTGAACCCCGCATTCGGCATCAAGAACATGCGACATATGACCCCAATCTTTCATAGGATCACGAATCAGGTACTCTCCCTGGCTCGTACTCCAGAACCAGTGGTCTCAAATCTTCTCAGCTTCGTGAGAACCTCTGGTCGATTGTATCGAATGGCCCACAAGAGATCAACGTTGCCAATTGGATGGGAAATATTGCTCTCGAACTCATTGGGCAAGCCGGTCTCGGGTATTCCTTTGGCATCTTTGAAGGTAGAGACGACGAGTATTGTAGAGCATTCAAGGAATGGATGTCAGTACAAGGAACGCTTGAAGTGACTCTGTTATTCTGACACGCTTTCTAGGCCAACCTTCTCTTCTCTTGCGGTGTTTCGATACCTGTTTCCTTACGTGGACAAGATATTCCACCCCAAAGTTCTCAAGTTCCTGGGAAGGGCGTGGCCGTGGCCGAAATTACACCATCTCATGGACCTCGCGGAGACCCTGGATTCCAAGTCGATATTTACGAGGCGAAGAAGAGATTACTGGAATTAGGTGATGACGCGATTGTCAAGCAGGTTGGAGATGGAAAGGATATCGTCAGTCTTCTCAGTGCGTACAAGAGACCGCGCTTTCAGATTGGAAACCTGAGGTGACTGTTTATAGTGCGAGCTAGTTCGGCGGGACCCGAGGACATTCAGTTGAGCGAAGAGGAACTGGTCGCACAGATGGCGTACGCCCCAGCACGCGTTGATTCAAACTTGGCAGTGTTGATGACTAGGTCATTTCTTTTAGGGTCTTTCTTATAGCGGGAACAGATACGACATCGACGGCTCTATCCCGGATTCTACATCTACTTTCCCTCCATCCTGACGTCCAGGATAAGCTCAGAAATGAGCTGAAAGAGGCGCATAAGGACAATGAAGAGCTCACGCATGACCAGCTTGTTTCTTTGCCTTTCTTGGAGGCGGTGTGTCGTGAAACTCTGCGCCTGTAAGATGTTCGTCTTGGTTCTTGGGACGTATTCTCAAAGATGTCACAGCTACCCGCCTGTTCCTGGAGTACTGAGAACGTACGCGATGCATCATTCTCGTTTTATGGTCCTTCATGCTCACTAGTAGTTGGCAGTACACGAAGTGATGTTGTTCTCCCACTTTCTTCCCCCATTCGGGATGTCGACGGACGCGAAGTCCATGAAATTTTTGTACCGAAAAATACGAACGTATTCGCTCAAATCCATAATTTGAACCGCGACCCGTCGATTTGGGGGGCCGATGCGGCCAAATGGAAACCGGAACGTTGGTTGGCACCACTTCCCCAAAGCGTTACAGATGCAAATATCCAAGGAGTATATGCAAATACGTGCGGAATCCGCCCTTCTATAGCCAATATTTCTGACAGCTCTTTTAGTATGACATTTACTGGTGGCACGCGGGCCTGCATGTGCGTCAAGCGTTTCTTGAAACGAGCAGGGCTGATTCTGGTACATCTAGCGGATTCAAATTTTCACAGCTCGAAATGAGTAAGAGAAGCCTCGTGGACTCGTATCGTATCTTGCCGTATCTGACTACATCCTTACATCTAGAGGTCGTGTTATCACAGATCATTCCCGCTTTCCGATTTGCGCCTACCGGCGCTGAAATAGTTTGGCGATTTGGCATCATTTCTAGTCCGTCGGTGAAGGGATCAGTTGGGACGTTCCAACCTAAGCTCCCGATGATAGTATCTCGTGTGTAGGTTGTGCGCGTCACACCTCCATTTACCTTGGTATTAGCCTCCGAGTCCTCACAAGTACTCATATGTTTTGTTTTTGATTCAGAAGTTATCTACGATGAAAGGGAAAGGAATTCGATTGTACATTAAGTTACGACTCGTGGGGGATTACCGCGTACGGACTATCGGTCTCTCAGATTCTCAAATGTCTTGTTCGGACTTGACTGCGACCCGCCTTTGTAGCTAACTAGCTACATGTCATCAATACAAACAGATCAAAAAGAAAGAAAGAAAGAAAGGAGGGAAAGGGAAAGGGAAATGTTTTTTTTTTTCCCAAATACTTGCAGGTCGCACCGCCGAAGAGTATCGAAAATTGTACTGTAGAACTTGGGCGAAATTCAGAATATGAGCCCGGGCCGTGGGACGGCCCGGGCTCACTTTCTGCCGAGTCTTCTGATCTGGATGAGTCGGAGGTTTGTCCAACAAAAAAAAAAAAGAAAAAGCAGCCCCGCAGTACATGGGCGGGCCCGTACCACTGATTATTTCTCGTGTCCGTCTTCCTTCAAATATATTTCCTTTATTTACGACATCAACGACAGAATAATTTCTTTAGTTGGCTTCAGACTCCTGCAGGGTTCCGTGTTCGCCTTTGTTTGCGCTCCCAAATGCGCCTTACCGACTCACATTCCCCACAGCGGCAATCAGGCTTGCGATCAGGGGTGCGAGGTTTCGCAACGCGTGGAAGCTGGCTTGATCCATTCACCTGTACGAATATTTGTGCAATGCGGAGGCCCGTGCGACTGATTGCGACGCTTCGCACCTCCCCTGAACTCGAGACTCGGCTCCCAGGCCAGACAGCACACAGCGACTCGGCGAGCCCCTCCTTTGTACTCATACAGCTTAGTATACCGTTTAATAAATGGACCCGTCCAAGTCCGTAGACGACTGTCAATGACGGGGTTTGACGGGTCGGGTCAGCACCGTATCCTGTACTCTGATGTATCATAATCCTTCCCGGCGTCTATCATCTACGTCTACAAATGGCCATCATCTTTTGTACGAGGCAGTGCCCCTTGAAACTGGCGCTAGCTGTTGCAGTAGTGAGTCACCGGTTTGAACCCTGGACGATTCCAGTCTGAATCTCTCAGAATCTCCCCACCTTTTTCCATCACCGTCTAAATTGCTGTTACTATGTCTCTGACTCCCGTCACAACCACGTCTTCCCCCAATTTCCGCGCCATCTTCGTCGCCGCTCTGAAAGCGTACGAGAAGAAGACAAAGACCGACCTTCTCACACATCCCCTTGCAACACAGTTACAATCCTGCGACTCTTCCAGTGACGTTCTCGCCGTGCTTCGTGACAGAGTCAACGAGTTTGACCAGTCAAGGAGTCGCGACGAAAGATTATCGAGTTGGCTTAACCCGACTATTAATGTCCTCTACGCGTTCTCCGCGACTCTGGGCGAAGGTGTTGGACTAGTGAGTTTCAATGGTCGACTTTATCCGAGTCTGAATTATCTCCTATCCGCCTCTAATCATTTCCGCAGATATTCTCGCCCGCAAAAGTAGTGTCTGCCGGTGTGGGGGTCCTCCTCTTGGTGAGCGTCTCCCTTGATCCCGGTGTGAGTGAGGGAAGTTCCGACGGCGACGTATGTATCAGGCTGCCAAGGATGTTGACGCGAGTCAAGAAGCCCTTGCTGATCTCTTCGAGCGGATCGAGAACTTCTTCAAACGCCTTGAATCGTACACGGAAGTGCCACCAACCGACGCGATGACCGACATCATCGTGAAGATAATGGTGGAAGTTCTAAACATCTTTGCGATTGCGACGAAGGAAATGAAGCAGGGTCGAGCCAGTGAGTCACCATTTGGAAATACGTGAATGTATGCTAATTTTTGTCCAGAAAAATTCCTCAAGAAGTTAGTGGGAATGAATGACATAGAAGACGCATTGAAGAGATTGGACAGATGGACGCAAGAGGAGGCCCGAATGGCGTCTGCGCAGATCCTGAGGCTCACACACAGTGTCGATGACAAGGTCAAGGTCGTGGACGACAAAGTAACTGTAGTTGGAAATCAGATGAAGAACGTGGACGATAAAATGAAGTATATGGACAACAAAATGGATATTGTATTGAATGGTACGACGCGCTAGTTACTCAAGATCCCATACTGATTCAAAAACATTGGTAGATGCGATGGATGCGAAAGCAGTCCTTCAGCAAACGTCAAACAGCGTAGACGATGTGAAATGTGTGTGATCAAGTCTTTCGCTGCTGGCCCTGGCGTCTCTAACCTGCTCATAGGGAATCAATTGAGAGAGAGCCTTAGAAGATGGGTTACCCCGCCGGATCCGTCAACCAATCACAATATCGCATGCGACATTCACCATGGGGGAACGGCCGCGTGGTTCTTCCAAGGCAGTACCTTTGCGGAATGGAAGTCCACTGGATCTCTCTTGTGGATCTATGGCAAACGTATGCTCCCCCTCTCTTCTCAGGTTGGTCCCTGATCACTGTCTACGTTCTTAGCCGGCTCAGGCAAAAGCATCCTTTGGTTCGCTGTCACACAGCATCTATTCGCGCCGCAGAGGGCTTACTTTACACTCTAGTTCTACGATCATCCGAGACATCGCAAGCCTACGCGAGGCAGAGTCAGCCTTGATGGTGTACTTTTATTTCGACTTCAGGGACCTTGACAAGCAACACCGCCGAAACCTCCTTCCCTCTCTCCTCATCCAGCTTTCTGCTCAGTCCCGTTCTTGTTGCGACATCCTCTCCCACCTTTATTCTGCACATGACAACGGTGAACAAAAGCCCAGTGATAGCGTAATGATCCGCTGTCTCATGAATATGCTCGCGATTCTCCATCCACAACCCGTTTACATTATCCTGGACGCGCTCGACGAGTGTCCGAATTGGCCCGGAATCCCATCGCCTCGTGAACAGGTCCTTGCACTTGTCAAGGACCTCGTTGACCTTGATCTTCCGCATCTTCATATATGCGTCACCAGCAGACCGGAGTTTGACATTCGAGCTACGCTCACACCCTTGGCACATCACCGGGTGTCCCTGCACGACGAAAGCGGGCAAAAGAAAGATATCGTTGACTACCTCAATTCTGTGGTGTACTCTGACTCGGAGACGATGATGAAGAGGTGGCGAGAAGACGAGAAGAAAATGGTTGTCGAGGCGCTTTCGGAAAAAGCCTGACGGAATGTAAGTGCCCGCGCTAACCTAGTGATGTTTGCTCACGTCCACGAATTAGGTTTCGATGGGTGTTCTGTCAACTAGACACGCTGCGACAATGCCTTCCTTCGAGCGTGCGACAAACGCTAGACGAACTTCCGGAATCGCTAGACTGAGACATATGAGCGGATCGTGATGGATATCAAGAAGGCGAACAGCGCACACGCATATCGTATGCTGCAATGTTTGGTTGTGGCGATTCGACCGCTTTCTGTTGCCGAGCTTGCGGAACTCCTCGCTTTTGACTTTAATGCGGCGAAGGGAGGGATCCCAGAACTGAACTCAAAGTGGCGATGGGAAGATCACGAACAGGCTGTGCTTTCGACATGCTCAAGTCTAATTACTATCGTCCCCACTTACGGATCCTCGGTCGTCCAGTTTTCGCACTTCTCGGTGAAGGAGTTCTTGATGTCAGGATCGCCTCTGCCACGTCGACGAAAGACCTTTCTCAGTACCATATTGTCGCCGAAGATGCCAGCACGCTGATCGCCAGGGCTTGTCTCAGGTGTCCTACTACAAGGATACTGTTGACGGAAATGGCGCGGCAACTCCTCTAGCTCGATATGCCGCCGAGCACTGGGTGAACTCATGCACAGGTCGGGAATGTGATGTCACGCATCTGTGATGGGATGGAATATCTCTTCGATCCCGGACAGGCCGTACTTTTCAGCGTGGCTCAAGTTATACAATATCGATAATCGCCCCTGGGTCTCAGAACTGGATGGAAAAATACAACCCTGGGGCAGTACCATTATACCATGCTTCTTTCTGTGGACTTCACGAGATGGCTGAACACCTTGCTCTCAAATACCCACAGTATGTGAATGCGATAGGTGGTCTCGCAGGGACTGCATTACACTCGGCATCGGCTCCAGGTCATGTCGAGGTTGTACGCTCACTACTCAGGTGCGGCGTGGATGTGGATACTTGCGGCGTCTGGGACCGGTCGCCGCTGCTACTTGCGTCGTACGCAGGGTGCCTTAATGTTGTGCAATGCTTACTCGACCATGGCGCAGATGCAAACTTTCAAGACAGTCGTCAATCTACGCCACTGAGCGACGCGGACAATGAGAGGCCACCTCGAAATTATTCAAGTGTTGCTTGAGCACAATGCGGATGTTAATTCTCGGGATAACAACGGCTCGACCCCAATGCACAAGGCATGTTCATATCTAGATCCTAAAGGCGATTATACCCCAAATTGTACGATTATTACTGGAGCATGGCGCGAATCCGAACGCTCGGGATAACAAGCGCCGAACACCATCGCATGTGGTGTCGTTATCGGGTCTGGCATCGTCATTGCGGCTCGAGGTCGCACGCATCCTGTTAGGCGCATGGCGCGGACCTAGGTGCAGAGGATGAGGAAGGAATGACCCCATCACAGGTGGCATCGAGGTATGGAGATGACAAGCTCGCGCGGTTGCTGTCGGTCGAAACATTGCCACAAGTAAGCTCAAATGCGGTGTCATGACTATGTTAACTACGACTCAGGCTGAAGTACGATACGGCTCGCGTTCATTCATTTTCTTTCTGCTGTTTCTGCTTGATTTTTCCTACATCCTACGTCATTTCTCCCAACTGACCGCTTGTCGTTGACGACTCGCGATGTCGCCGTGTGTGCTACCACGTCGATATTTGGTTCTAGTGTGTACACGATTTGGAATTTCTCTTAACCCGGCCCGTGACATCTTTTTTTTTTTTTTTTTTTTTTTTTTTTTCGCGCGCATCAGTATCGTGTACCTCAGGGTACTAGTACAGTAGTGTCTTGCGCCCTGACGGTGACCCAAAAAAAAACCCACGCACAGCTCGAGATCCTAGTCCCTCTTTAGTAGCGTGTTGATTTATCCCGAGGCAGTACAAATAGTAAATGATGGTGAGTTTCATGAGATTTTACCAGAGCCTGAGGCAGCTGCTGCCGCTCTCGCAGCCTTGTCCGCCGCTCTCTGCCTTGCGATCTGCTCCATGGCCTGCTTGACGCATAACTCAGCCTTCGCCATCTCAACCCTCTTCCCCTCTTCTGCTTTGGATTTGGCTTCGATCTCTAGCTTCTCCTTCTCCGCCGTTTGTTTCACCCCAGTAGGGAACACCGACTTATTCCCGACCCAGGAGAAAATTCTAACTCCTGTCGACTCGGTGTCGCGCATAGCAAGATAGTCAACGGTATTCCGCACGGGGAGCCAATACGGTTCCCCGACAGATTTGGGCGGTACCGCCGACCACCATTCTTCCATCGGGTCTCCGGTTGCCGGGGGTGGGTCGATTCTGTATGTTGGGATAGCGGGTACTTGGGGAGTGAGTGGAGCTTTCCTGGCTTCCAAAGCAGCCTTCTTCGCCTCTGCATAAGCTCTTTCCCTTGCGCGAACGGCCTCCTCTTGCACCTCACGTGCCTTTTCTTCGGCGTCGGCGCGTTCCTTGGCTGCTTCGACTTCTATGCGGCGCATGGTCTCCGCGTTCGCATTTTCCTCCACCTCCTGTCCTGTTATGGCCCTGACCGCATGGTTTTCTGCGAACGCCGCCTTGGATAGGGACAATGCCGCTGCTTTGGGAAACGCAACTTCTAACGTTCGCGTTCCTCCTGTTTGCACGGCCGACGTAGTCACATTCTTCTTCAGACAGTCCTGCGGAGTGCCCACCACCACACCGGGCAGTTCCACTCCTGGCGATTCGTCTGGAACTTCTTTTGGCTGCGGAGTTTCAACAAAGCCATCATTCGCATTGCATCTTAGGGACCTCAAGCCGGAGTTGGCTCACCGTGTTGCCTTCCTTCATACCCCTCTGTTGCGGACCCGAAGGTAATGCAATCCCCCGTCGTCTCTGCGATCTCCGCTTCCACATTCGGATCGATTGCTGAGGCGACCAGTTGAATCCGATTTTTGCCCAGTGGCTTCGTTCTTTTGCGCATCTCCATGAATGTTGTCGCCCACAGGGTGGCTCGGTTTTCCAGCCTGCGCCATTTCAATGTGGTGCCTTATATCAGCCGCGTCGACTCGAAGCACACCACCACGGATCTCCTCCCGCACCCTCGCCACGAGTACGACGTCTTCCGTGCTCATCTGCCGGGCCTCGTCTAGACTAAGTGGCCATGATCTCTCGCACAGCGCAGTCAAGGCAGGAAGTACCCAGTGGTCGACCGAATAAGTGCGCGCAAGCACGAATTGATCGTGGGGCGTGGGGGGTGTGATAGATTTTAGAGAGAGATTGCGAAGAGAGGCAAAGCCCCAGCGTGTAGAAAGGTGGAGCACTGACTTCCATTGTTCATATGTCAGTTCATGCCCTTCAAAATTCCTATAAATGACAAGTCTCGATGACCGACGGGTGGGCACGGGTATCGACAAAGCTCACGTAGGGTATAAGACGGAGAGGAGGACCTCGAAGTCCTTGCGTTCAATGTCGCTTATTGAAATGATAGTGGGTAGAGCTTCGTGGTCACGTATGCCGAGCTGGGCAAATCGTGTAGAGAAGTAGACAGAAGAATCGCGAGAGAAGAAGTATTGGTGTACGCAGTACAGCGTACCACCAACCTGCGGGCTGATTAGTACATCGGGGTATACAAACCTCAGAAGGCCAGCCACGGACCAGAAATGTGACACTTTCCGTCCTTGAAAAAATATGTATCGTGTCTTATGAACGAATCATCAGGTGTCGCGTGACCGCCTCCTGGGTCCTTTCTTTCCTCGGAAGATCCAAGGAAGGCCGTATGCTTAGTTCCAATGTAGGCGGTATGAAGCCCGGGGGCTTTGGAGGCGGTTGGCGACATCTGGGAGTGACTCAAGTATGTATCTGAGAACGTGGAATCGAACGAAACGATGGAAGCGGCACTTGAGAGAACTGGTGATGTGCAAATTTCTTTGTCACTCCAGGAGACGATATGAGGTGTCATCAATAAAAATGATACTGTATGCCAGCCTGAGTTTGTACGTAGTGTGCACCTTCAACTTGAAGTTATCCGAGTCGTGGTTACGTGACTGGAGGTCGTTGTGGCGGACACTCCCGGGCCGGCCCGTGAGACAAGCCTTGCTTGTCAGCCACGACTTTCTTCACGTTATGGTGCGCCCGAACACATACGAACTGCCTTGCTGTTGGTCACTGTTCCACTCTTTATTCTCCTGGTCTCAGTTATGACCCGCAAAATATGTGCTTATCGGCGCTGGTACTACAATCAGTCCGTTTGTTCTCGAAAGCCCTCAGGCTTGCGCGCGCGGCGCTGTCTGAGTGCTATGAGTATCCTCCTCACTCGCTAGGACCATCAACGATTCTGTACATATCTTACATCCTCACATCCTCTTCCCCTTCTTCCTTCTCGTGGAACCTTTCGTGAAAGGGAGGCATCACTTGCCGTTTGATGCGTTCGCATTCTGAGCGGCTTTCTTGACCTTCTTGGCAGCGGCAGGCGGCCGGCAGCTCTCTGCACCTCAGTATCAGCCTTTGCCTTGGTAGCTATCTTCGCCTCTTTACCTTCGCAACAATTCTGCCGCAATACCCCAGGATGAGAAGTGTCAGAGGATTAAGTCCATGGTGGAAAAGAGATGCAGGTAAATCGAATATTGTCCGTACGAGATCACAACGAAGGCGGGCGTCAATTGGATATGAAGAGGTGGTGCGAGAATGTGGGCCCTCGACACGTTGCGTCAGACCCTCGGGTTCAACATGGTTGAAAATATGTTAACGCTACGACTTCCTGCATATTAGCAGTCCTCAGGGGGCAGATTTCGAATCACTGTAATTCTAAATACTTCAACACAGGATCTCTCCAACTAAATAACTTTTAAGATAGACATGAACTATAAGAACAATGGATTAGGACCCCGTATTGTTGGCCCACGCGTTGTAAGTGGGGCAAAGATTTTTCCAGGCGTCTAGACAAGACCAGTCCTCGATGAGTTACAGGAAGCACTGGCAAGGGAACTAACTTACCAGTGACGGTGAACGCTGACTGTGTGTCAGGAACATCCTCAGCAAAGACAACGGCAAAGCCACTAAACAGAGCGCCCTGTCAGCACAATAACCATGAAAATGGGTGGAAGGTATGACGGACTTGGCCAAGTGCCAATCAATGTGGCAGTGGAGGAACCACGGACCGGGGTTGTCCGTGAAGAACCGGATGGTGACATTGTCGCCGGTATTGCCGATACTTACGACATCGCGAACTATTGGATCGACGAAGTTGTAGGACGAATTCCCACCGCTACGGACGACCCAGAAGGCGTGCCCGTGCAAATGCATCGGGTGCTGTGTCGGATCGCGTTGTCAGAATAACGGCGTCCCAACGATCACTACTCGTTGCACACTCACCGGCCCACCCGTTGCACCACCGGGAATGGTGATTTCGACGCTCTTGTTTGATTCGAGACCATAAATGGAGCCCGCGGGAAGGAGATCGGAGGCATTCTGTGCACCGCTCAGGATTTGGAGTAATACGGGCACAGTGGGGGGCACGAATGGGACGCCGTTGATATCGAATCCGGAAACCGTTGGGAAGAGGGGTCTGATCCTCGAGTGAGATCATACGCGTTACAGGCAAAGGACGGTGCTCACGAATCCGACATCCAAATTTATATTGATGTCTGCGCCTCCAGGACTTGGCAACCCAGGCTAAATCACGCAGTGAGTGGACGGAGAGCAAGTTTTCAGAGGGGTAAATCTTACCACTGGACTGGCAACAAGCGGCTAGGTATGGCGGCCAGTCAGCGTATATACATAGATGGAAGATCGAGTAACTTACGTGGAGATTGGTCTCTACGAGCGGCAGGTGGCTCACGGGGACATTTACATTGGGGTCTGCGGATGGATCGGCAACAGGAGCCCCGGAATAGCGAAGAATGGCCACATTGGTGTGGTCACTGAAATCAAGAACCCGAGTCGAAACCTGGGGCAGAGCACGGATCCCTGTTCGGCCGGGTCGGACCGGACAACGAAAGATCATGGCAAGCGAGGCACTCACAGTAATTGCCAATTGGTTGGTCGGCGTTGAGCTATATGCGAGTGAGGGAAACATTTCAGACGAATTGACAAAAAATATTGGCTTACCACAACGGAATAGCGTTGACCTGTCAAGAAATCGATTAATAAAGTGGCGAGAATCGTTTGTCACACATACCAGCGAAGAGCTCGATCGAGTCGACCAATAGAGGTTGGACGTTCGTACCCTCCACTTCGATCACAGTGAATTGGTGACCATCGATGGAGAACACGAAGCTAGGGTCGCAGGACATAGAGACCAGGCGGAACCGGTATCTGGTGCGACATGGTGTGTCAATCTTACCCCGAGACAGGCGAACAGGATCAACACCAACCGTGTGCTTTGTGTGACTGACACAACCGCAAGGGGTACGTCCTGAGGGCCGCCAACGTAGCGACCTTGGCCATTGATCAGAGTTGAATTGAACTGCACTACAAAGCAGTCAGCATCAAATATTCTGCAAAAAGACCTTAGACTCACGGGATTGCTGGAGGACTCGTCGACAGGTAGTGGTACCAATCTGAAAGGGAAATGACAGTGTCGTCTGAAGGAGAATCGATTCTCAATTGTGTGAACGATTGTCCTAGGACACCAATGTCTTACCGTTGTCAACATCGTACAAACTCATCTGAGGGTCGTCCGGGTCAGTCAACAATAAAAGCCCCGCGCAAACCATCGCAATACTGGCCACCGAAATGACTATGATACCAAAACGTCCCCTGTAATGATGTCAATCCGAGCTCGTCAACTCCCTACTGTGCAAGAAAAGAGAAGTACCGCTTGGTCCAAAGCCTTGAAGTCGTACGTGAATGACTCATTCGGAACGAGAGGACACTGCGTGACAAACGCCGCGCCATCCTCGTAATTCGAATCCTTCTGGAAAAGGCCATGCCAGTGCTGCAGGGAACATACGTCCAGATTATGATCCGCATCCCGGAAGAAACCGAAATCTCACGATAGAGGTAGCCAAGTCCAGTGTCTGGTCGGTGAGAAGATCAACGACGTCGATCTTAAACTCTGCATTCTGCGGAGCGCCGAGTCAGAACCAATCATTGCGCCTCCAACAAACATCACCTTCTGTCCTCGGATTATCGGACCGGGATGAGTACCCCCAGCGAGTGTAGTTCTAAGGCGTCGGACGCGCAAGGTTCGATATCACTCTGGCAGCGGCTACAAGAAACTCACTGGCGGGGGAAGCCATCGGGGGCGATATTCTTATTAACAATTTCAAGGACAGCACCGGGCCCAATAGAGGCAGAAACACTTGCAGAGAGGATAGACAGGAAGCAAACAAGAGAGCGAAGCTGCGACATCGCGAGAAGGATTGCCAGTGAAGAGAATGCAACAAGCCTGGGGGTAAGACCCACCCAGAGTAAGGCATTTTATACAAAAGGTCGTGGGATCAAGCTGCCCGCTTGACAATGAAATAGCTGTGTACATGGTCTTGTCACTTTGAGATCTGAAAGGGGCAAGGCACCTAGCCATCATGCGCGCTCGGCAACAGTTGAACACTGTAAGGAGCGTGTCTATCTGATTGAGTATAACAGGAGTACGCACTTAGCCGTACGACAGGTAGCCGAGCGAGTGATCCACGGCCGTACCGAGAATAGCAAATACGCACCAGGACGCATCAGACATCTGTTGGTAATCCCAACCAAGTCGAACACCGGAAATGCCAATCGCAACGTATTGAACGCGAATGCGGAACCTCACTGGCACTGGCAGTCTGTTTACAAACCAGCTTCAGCAAGTACACCGCGGGCATTTTACGATGCATTCCAATTCGATCCTTAAAATCTGACCGATGAGGTTTTCAGGTTTATTGTATGTATTACAATGCAAAACGTCTGCAGCCCCAGGGCTCGGGGGACACAAAGCGCGACTCGCATAGCACTCACTGTGATGGCAGTGTGACGTCATTCCGGGGCCAGGGAAATGCAATGAACGCGGAACAACTCACCGGTCACCATTGTCAACTCGGTCGATTTCGGGAATTCGATACCAACACAAAAATTGGATTATTTAGGGCGCCGGGTGTCTCGCCATTTTGAGTGGGTCTTCGGAGTACCGTGACGCGCGGCCTACAACAAAGCGTTTTCCAATGTCGCGTAATGATGGACACCAACTGGCGGCCCACTCAAGGAGTTCCGGAGCCTGGTTTTTACGAGTGCCGTGTTCCGCGTTTGTTTGTATGCCGCAACTTGTAGTGGATGCGGGATTGAGTCCATAGTAACGTGATATGACAGTGCCCAGAGCGGTATAGTCATGTACAGTAGAGCGTCGGTGTAGAACGCCGCGTGAGAACGGTGTGGAGTGACTCACGTGGGGTCAGTTGTTTGTTGTTTGCTTCAGCCCGGCTTGCTTTTGTTTCCATGGCCATGAGGCTCACACCGTAACTTAGTACTTAGCTGCGGGCTCAGTTTATTTATGTACGCCGTCTCACCCACAAACAAATTTCGGCCGACATCAAGAACCGAGTCTCAAATGGTTAACCCGGAACGAATCGGAAACGTACGATAAAATCTAGGATACAGTACGTGTGCGATCACGCTGCGTAACTTACTATGCTGTGGTACTTGTTCTTAGGTACTCAATCTCATGCTACGGCGTCTTATCGTCACATGTAGTTGAATACACGATTCACGTGTGTCGATTCTACTATTGCATCGGAATGCGTGCTGCTCGGACCGTCCCCCAAGGGCGACTACTCTTTTCCCAAAATCATTCACACCCTTACTGTGGTCCCTCCGAATGACTCTTTCTTGTTCGGTTGATTCCGGTCCTCTTGCTCGGACTGCGTTGATATACTGCTCCCAAATTCGCTGGCAGATACCAATCCATCTATGATAGCCTCCATTCAAACAAGTGCCCTAGCCAAGCCCCTCTTTATTGAGCTGAATCATAATTTCTATCTTTCTCGCATTCTGAAGCCCCGCCGGCGCCAGCGCCGTTTCTGTCAACTTGTGTTACAATACAGTACGTATGCCCCGACCTTGGCCCCGACATCCCTACAGCAACGGCGCTCGTTAGTACTACAGTATGCTATATCACTCGTGAAGTGCTGAGTCTCTAGTGCCCCTCGGTGCATAGGTATCCCATTGCTTCAACTCATAACTCGCTAAAAGAACCTGCATTTGGCTTGGGCACTCGGATAAATCAACCGTTATGACCTCGTCCAGGGATGCGCATAACCGGCGCTTTCATAGGCGCTTTCGATGCTTCTCACCAAAGCAGCGCCGTGCATACTCCGTTGATGGCCGATCTCCTCCCGTCACCCCGATAACTGACGTCTCACCACGCCAATGCCGTCTGCCGCTCCCGCCCTGATGTTGCTTGGAAAAATACAGTACAGGGATCACGACATCAGTGACGGCCCCCATCTGCCAGCGATTGATCCCCCCAACGTCATCGCATCTGTCATAAGTTAAATATAAATATTCCGTAACTCGAATTCGGACTTTTCCTGTCGCTCTCGTGTCAGTCTGTCTAGGACCCACACGGAATGGTTCACGGCGTAATTGGAGGCATTTTTGCATTTTGAAATTGTTGGGTTGCCCGTGGCGCCCGCTAGTCTATACTATAGTTCCCGTACCGATGCAAATTCCCTGCTGAATGCAAATTTTCACACGACACTTGATCACCACTTCCTGAAATCCTTTCCACTCAAAAAATTACTGTATGTATACTAGGGTATGTAATTATAGGATCATACAAAAAAATTGAGGATCAATGGGAATAAATGTCTGTGGTGAGGTCAAAACATCGCACTACAAATATCTGCATTGGTACGGGAAAACTTGGAGGTCTGCTGCACCTCTATTCAATTCAATAACAAAAATAAATAAAAATCGTCCTTTCATTGGATATATACTGGTCTACAACTATGTAAAATTTGATGTACTTGGGATGTGTTGTTGAGACTAGAGAAAATGTTTATTGTAAAATCTTGCATTGGTACGGGAACTACAGACTACAGTACTGCCCGAGTCCTGACCCAACTGACTTTGCTTGGTCATCTCACACCGAACCATGAAGCATGATGAAGATTAATGATATAACAATACAACGATATACTCGACCCGGAATATGCGGCACAGTCTTATGGTTCGGCGTTGTCGCCACTGGCATCGCCAAGGTCATCGTCGATTCGTCGTCTCAGCATCATCTGGGCGGACTGTGCCTCTCAGACAGCAAAGGCTTCGATCGGTAGCGTAATGGCCTGGTAATGTTAGTTGAGAGGGCGAGGAAGATGCCGAAGTGGATGGTCTATCATGAAGGTGCAGCGCGAGAACGCACCGAAGGCTGGGGATTGATACGATGCTCTGCAGACGGTCGAATTCGTGCCGCTGTTCAAAGACGTCCTGCGGGAGTCGGAGGGATGGGTGAGGCCCGGACCTGAAAGGCCTGAAAGCTGGGCGAGTAAGCCATAATGGCTCTTTAAGTTCGGTTGCCTCGCAGGCATTGGACGAAAATGGAGCTGGTGGAAGAGTGATCGAATCTATTGTTGCCATTTCCAGAGCCGGAATGAGTACGCCTATCTCATTGGAGAGGGTCGACCAATATGCAGAAGCGACAAGAGACTCAACAATGTAATAGTCATAATTTATGGAAGAAAGGAAGGATTAAAAGGTATGAGATTCCGGTGGATTGAATAAAGACATTTGAACATGGAACATGGACGAGTCCAGTCCGAACAACTAATCAAGCTTCAAGTTCGGCATCTTCCAGTTCTTCCCTTTGGCCACGGAGCCCCAGAACGTAGAGTGAAAAGTCACACATGCGACGGCTTCCAACTTGACTCCCAATGTTGATTGATTGCCAGACGCGTCAAGATCTGAGCGAGGAGAGTGAAAATACTATATTAGAAGCGAGCACCACTCTCGAGACAAGGAGGATGTTTTACAGGCACTGACTCTATTACTTAGGGCAATCCTGGATGTTCCGAATATCCGGGATTATACCCTAAGTAATAAGATCGTGGACTCGGACTTGGTGTTCGTGTCAATCGTCTATTATAGATCTGGTCACATGATTGCTTTATACGGCCCGGGACATCCACGAGGCACCCCGCGCCAGACCGTCCTGACGCGCCCGCCGAGTCGAATATCTCTTGGAATATCTCTTCTAAATTCCTCAGGCTGGCACTGGCAGTTGCCATTGCGTTACACTCTTGGTTACATTATGCTCCATACTCCCCCCGCATCTACATCTTCCTCCAATTTCCGCGCCATCTTCGTCGCTTCTCTGAGAGAGTACGAGAAAAAAACGAAGACCGACCTTCACACACATCCCCTCGCAACACAACTACAATCCTGTGGATCTTCCAACGACATTCTTGTCGTGCTTCGTGACAAGGTCAACGAGTTTGATCAGTCTAAGAGTCGCAACAAGAGATTAGCAAGTTGGCTGGGCCCGACTATTAACGTGCTCTATGCATTTTCCGCGACTCTGGGCGAAGGTGTTGGACTAGCAAGTCTCAGCTGGTTAACTTGCCTTCTATCTGTCCCTAATTATTTTCGCAGATATTCTCGCCCGCAAAAGTAATCTCTGTCGGTGTCGGCGTCCTCCTCTTGGTGAGCTTCTTCCGTGATTCTTCCTGGAGGGAGATCAAATTCCGACGACGAAATCTACCAGGTCGCCAAGGATGTCGATGCCAGCCAAGAAACACTTGTTGATCTCTTTGAGCGTATCGAGAACTTCTTCAAACGCCTCGAATCTTACACAGAAGTACCACCCACTAATGCGATGACTGATATCATTGTGAAGATAATGGTGGAAGTTCTGAACATCTTCGCGATTGCGACAAAGGAGATGAAGCAAAGTCGAGCTAGTGTGTTATTACCTGGAAATACATGAGCGTGGGCTGATCTACGTTTAGAAAAATTCCTCAAGAGGCTGGTAGGAAGGAAGGACATAGAAGATGCGTTGACGAGGTTAGACAAATTGACGCAAGAGGAGGCTCGGATGGCGGCCGCACAGACATTGAGCCTCACGCATGCCGTTGATAACAAGGTAACGGTTGTCGGAATCAGATTGAAGGATGTCGACGATAAGATGGATGTTGTCATGAAAGGTAGATTTGGCCTGTTGGCTAGCAGTCGCTGACCCCATCCTGATTGGGCGTATGTTGACTAGACGGAAAGGATGCAAAGGAGGTTCTAGATGACGTGAAATGTCGGTGGTCAGCCCCTTTTTTTGCCGTGGTCCCTACGTTAATAACCTGCTTGCAGGGAACCAATTGAGACAGAGCCTTAGACGATGGGTTGCCCCACCAGATCCGTCAATAAATCACAACGTTGCATGTGACATTCACCATGGGGGAACAGCTGAGTGGTTCTCTCAAGGCAGTATCTTTGAGGGTTGGAAGTCCACTGGCTCTCTCTTGTGGATCTACGGGAAGCGTATGCTCTTCCAACTGGCACTCTTCTCCGATTAACCCCCTGACTACCGTCTACGTTCCTAGCCGGCTCTGGAAAGAGCGTCCTTTGGTCCGTCGTTCCTCAGTATCTACGCATGCCTCAAAGAGCTTACTTTACCCTCCAGCTCTACGATCATCCAAGACATCGCAACTCTACGCGAAGCAGGGTCAGCTTTGATGGCGTACTTTTATTTCGACTTCAGGGACCTCGACAAGCAACTTCGTCGCAACCTTCTCCCCTCACTCATCGTCCAGCTGTCTGCTCAGTCCCGTCCTTGTTGCGATATACTCTCCCGCCTTTATTCCGCGTATGACAATGGTGCACAAAAGCCCAGCGATAGTGTAATGATCCGATGTCTCAAGGATATGCTTACAATTCCCAATCCGCGACCCGTTTACCTGGTCTTGGATGCGCTCGACGAGTGTCCAAACTGGCCTGGAATCCCATCGCCTCGTGAACAGGTCCTTACTCTTGTCAAGGAGCTCGTTGACCTCCGTCTTTCACATCTTCATATATGCGTCACTAGCCGACCTGGAGTTCGATATTCGAGCAACTCTTACGCCTTTGGCACATAACCGGGTATCCCTGCACGATGAGAGCGGACAAACGAACGATATCATCGACTACGTCAATTCCGTGGTGTATTCTGACTCGGAGACGATGATGAAGAGGTGGAGAGAAGACGATAAGAAAATGGTTGTCGAGACACTCTCAGAAAAGGCCGACGGAATGTAAGGGCGTCGTCCTAGACTTGATGATTCCTGCTCATGTCTTCACATAGGTTTCGATGGGTGTACTGTCAGCTAGACGCGCTCCGACAGTGTCTTCCATCGAGTGTGCGGCGCACGCTAGAGGAACTTCCGGAATCGCTCGACGAGACATATGAGCGAATCGTAATGGATATCAAGAGTGGACACCGGGCACATGCCTACCGTATGCTGCAATGCCTGACAGGTGGCAATTCGACCACTTTCTGTTGCCGAGCTCGCGGAACTACTCGCTTTCGACTTCGATGGGGCGAAGGGTGGGATCCCTGAACTGAACTCAAACTGGCGGTGGGAAGATCACGAACAAGCGGTACTTTCGACCTGCTCAAGTTTAATTACCATCATCCCTGCCGGCAACTCCCAAGTCGTTCAGTTTTCGCATTTTTCGGTGAAGGAGTTTTTGCTGTCGGATCGCCTCGCCACGTCGACGAAAGACATCTCCCGGTACCACATTTCCCTCGAAGACGCCAACACGGTGATCGCTCGAGCTTGTCTCGGAGTCTTACTCCTGAATCCTGTCGATCACAACGACGCCGATGCCAATAAGGTTTCTTTCGCTCTGTATGCTGCTAGACACTGGGTGGCCCACGCGCAGGTCGAGAATGTAGCCTCACGTATCCGTGATGGGATGGAATGTCTCTTTGACCCGGACAGGCCTTATTTTTCAGCGTGGGTCAAGTTATACAATGTCGACCATCGCCGCTGGTCCCCCAGCCTGCATTCCAGGATACAACTAGGAGCGGCACCATTATACTATGCCGCCTTCTGCGGATTTCGTGAAGTAGTTGAACACCTTGCTCTCAAATATCCTCAGTATGCTAACGCTATATGTGGTAACGCGGGGACTGCATTACACGCAGCGTCGGATGCAGGTCATGTCCAGGTTGTACGTTCACTGCTCAAGTGCGGCGTGGATGTGGATCCTCGGGGAATTTGGAACCAGTCGCCGTTACAACTTGCGTCTATCGAAGGACACCTTGATGTTGTACGGTGCTTACTCGAACATGGCGCAGATGCAAATTCTCAAAACGATAATGATAGGACGCCGCTGAGTTATGCAGCGGTGAGGGGCCATCTCGGAGTCGTTCGAGTACTGCTGGGACACAATGCGGATGCTAATTCTCAGGACAAAGACGGCTTGACCCCAATGCACAAGGCACTTTTGTATAGCAACCGCAAAGGCGATAATCCCCAGATCGTACGATTATTACTGGAGCATGGCGCGAATCCGAATGCTCGGGATAACAAACACCGAACCCCACTGCATCTGGTGTCGTCATCGGGTCTCGTGTCATCATTACGTCAAGAGGTCGCACGGATCCTGTTGGCGCATGGCGCGGATGTGGATGCGGCGGACGAGGACGGAATGACCCCATTGCAAGTCGCATTGGCGAGAGGAGAAGCCGAGATCGTGCGGGTGTTGTTGGCACGTTGTTCTAAGTGAGCACGGGTACAGTGTCTTACTACATAGTGTCGACTACGACTCGGACGAAAGTATGATACGATACGCGTTCTTTTATTTTCCCACTGCGCCTTGTTTGGTCCTATCTACCCTGGTGTGACGACCCGCGAACTGATACCCACAAAATGGGTCACGCATGGCCTAATACTATTCTCAACGACCCGGTCCCTCTTTGGTACATTGGCACGTCTCTGTTCCTAGTGTGTGGCTCACGTCGGCGGTCAAATCCATATATTTGACTGATTGACACTGTCTGTGAATTTCTGTTGTCTCGGTTTACGATATTATACGTTACTCATAACCATGTGAATACGGTACAAACGGTACCCCATTTTCTTTGACTAGTACTTAAATACTCCATACTTTATCGTGTATGCCTCAGTCATTGCTCGTACCGCGATTCCTAAGTTCTTGTGTTTATCTAGTGCCTTTGCACCCTGTTCGCCTTCGCGCGTGAGCTTCATTCCCCGTCGCGACCCTCGTAACCTGCGAAATAAGTACAACAAACTGTAAACCTGTAGAGCCTGCTTCTTTCCAAGCGCGACCTACCACTCAGCGCCTATGACCTGATCGACCCAGCTTTGATGGAACCACGTCTTCCCGGAGCACGTATAGCGCTCCTCGAAAGCCTCACAGGTGCTCATTTTGCACCACTATATACCTCACTCATTCCCTGGAATTGCCTTTGTCATGCCAAGAATAGGATGCTGTGAATGCCTTAGTCAATGTGGAGGAGGAGATCAGAGATCACGGCCCGGGTCTTACAGATCCGGGGACAGAATTCACGTCGATCTGGCCTGGAATACTAACGTTTACTGTTTACAGCACGAGTCGCGCTGATGGAAATAGAAGAGGTGGACCAAACCATACAGTGTTCCATGGAAAGGGGCAGAGTGGGCATCTCACGTTTTTGAGCGTATGGGGCATTAATCGGCACCAAGGACTGTGTACGATGATACATGCAAAGGAGCGCCAAAGATTTGCTATATAGGTACCACAAAGAGAGCGAATCCACCGCCATATAGAGTAGAACCAGACCTTTTTTGCTAACGGGGACACGCCGGCTCCTGTGAGCTGATCCTTGGAATTCGACCTGCGGGGTTGATGCGTTCCGAGTGTCACGTGACGAACGCAGCGGCTGAACTCGTCCGCCGGTGGCGGGCGACGCCAGAAGCACAGAAGTTAGCGCGAAAACAGAGGAAGTCCCCGCGCGCAGACCTGATGTCGACGCGACGAAAAAGGAGGACCACATGGCGTGCGTTGGCGCGACGCCCCCTGGGAAGTGATGTCCCCAGTCAGCGATTTCTCTGGCTGATGCGCCAGTCCATTCCGAAATAATTGCCCCTTAACTGCCCCTAAAAACAGACCATCAAAGCGCTTGCTTCACATGTTGAACGCCAGTAATGTTTTCTTTTCGTGAAGACCATGGAGACCAGTAACCAGTGACCCCAGGGACGGGACAGAAAATTGACCAAGGGAAGTAACTTAAAAGAGGAAGGCACCGAGAGGGCGTAGCCAATCTTCAACTTATGCACACATATATAAGGTGCTGCCACAGTGAGGCACGGTGTTCTTGTCGAAGAACGGAGGAGTCAGAGAGGGGGCGGGTAGTCAATACCGCCCGTGATACGTTGGCCCGGGTGAAGCGCCAGTTAGCGAAGTAAGCAGGAGCGCAGATATGGGACTGACTATCAAGGGCTGCATCAAGTAAAATAGGGACTGCTAAGGTTGGCGGTCACCCACAAAAGAAGGAAAAACAGTCATGGCAACTTGAACCAGGCCAAGTTACAAGCCGACGCGGCGGTGGATTTGTACGCTGCCAGCGACGCGCGCGCTGCAGTTACTGCGGCGCGTCGGCCCGTCATGGTAAGGTCGGACCGTCCACCTTGGGCTTGCTGCAATCCCTTCGGACAATTTTACCGAATCACCAGCTCGTTGTCGGCACGGACCCGGCTCGAAGTGATACGCCGAGTGCCGTGCTTGCGGAGTATGAGAAGGTCGGGCGGGTCGCGCTGATGTGCGTGGACCGGGTACGCCTGCACTCCCTTCTGCTTCAGTGTCAATGCTGATGAAATTACGTTTAAATAATACCTCGTGGCACGCACATGAATCGTTCAGTATGACACAAAGGAGAGTCGGGGACGCATCGTCAATAAGGAAGGTTGTCAACCGGTGCCGATCGTCGCCTATACACGTGTGCCACCATCGCCACCGCTCGATCCCGGTCCAAAACTCGGGCCCACGCAAAGCGTCCGGTGCGTGTGTCAACCGACAGTGCTCGCGCAGGCGATCACGCTGTGACCCCGCGGCTATCTCTCTGGCGACTGAGTCAGGGAGAGCGTGCCCATTATCGTTTGTTTGGTCTCGTGGCAGGGGCGGTAGCAGTGGCGAGAGTGCTCGTCGTGTCCTTCTACATGTCTTCCGTGGCCGTGGCAGCAATTTCGGCAATAATAAAGTAGGAGTTGACATACAGTACAGTCGAACTTCTCATAACGCATAATGAGTTAGAGTTGTTTGCGAGTCGTCAAGGAGCCCATAAAGGTGAAAATATCCCTAACTCATTATGCGTTATGAGAATTTCGACTGTAGTACCTTTGGGATCTGACCCCGCGATCCAACATGGTACACTTTCTTCCATGTCCATTCTATGCCCATCTAGGCCGTAGGGATAATTGGGACTCCGAGACCGGACGCCTGTTTAGGGAGTTGAGTAGATGATAAATGCACCACTGCACGAGGCAACGACGGCAACCGCGAGGCGAATCCGAACACCGAGTACAGTGCTGAGCACTGAGGCAAAAGTACTGCGGTACAATAAAAGTTAGTTGTTGCCTGACGTAAGTTACTCAACACACGGCACTGCTCGGCGTCTATCGTCTACAAATGGTCACCATCTGTTGGTACCTTGACCAGCTTGATTCCTTGAACCTGTCGCTGGCAGTAGCGATTCATTGGCTTAGACCCTAGACGATACCTCCCTTTGTCTTGACAGGTTGTTTCATCACTGACCCGCTCATCTGAATTGCAGCTACCACTATGTCTCAGACTCCCGCCACGACTATCGTCTCTTCCTCCAATTTCCGCACCATCTTCGTCGCAGCTCTGAAAGCGTACGAAAAGAAGACAAAGACAGACCTTCTCACGCATCCCCTCGCAACACAGCTACAGTCTTGCAACTCTTCCACTGACGTTCTCGTTGTGCTTCATGACAAAGTCAACGAGTTTAATCACTCAAGGAGTCAAAACGAGAGATTGTCGAGTTGGCTCAACCCGACTATTAATGTCCTCTACGCGTTCTCCGCGACTCTGGGCGAAGGTGTTGGACTAGTGAGTCTCAACCGGTCGACTTTGTCCGCTATCCGCTCTCAATTGTTTTCTCAGATATTCTCACCCGCAAAGGTTATATCAGCGGGTGTCGGGGTCTTCCTCTTGGTAAGCGTCAGTTCTTGATCCCCGTATGGAAGAATCTTTAACTGCGGTGTCTGTCAGGCCGCCAAGGACGTCGATGCCAGTCAAGAAGCGCTTGCCGATCTCTTCGAGCGTATCGAGAACTTCTTCAAACGCCTCGAATCTTACACGGAGGTGCCACCAACTGACGCGATGACTGATATGATCGTGAAGATAATGGTGGAAGTTCTGAACATCTTCGCGATCGCGACGAAGGAGATGAAGCAGGGTCGAACCAGTGTGTTACTCTCGAGAAATACATGAATGCGAGCTAATCTAGGTTTAGAAAAGTTTATCAAGAAGCTTGTGGGAAGGCAGGACATCGAAGGCGCGTTGACAAGGTTAGACAAACTGACGCAGGAGGAGGTTCGGATGGCGGCCGCGCAAATCCTGAGGCTGGCACACAGCGTTGACGACAAGGTCAAGGCCGTAGACGACAAAGTAACTGGAGTTCAATACAAGTTGAAAGGTGTGGACGATAAAATGGATATTGTCTTGAATGGTACGTTTGATGCGTTAGCTACTCAAACCCAATCCTGATTGCGCAAACGTTGGTTAGACGGGGTGGATTCGAAGGCAGTCCTAGATGACATACAATGTTTGTGATCAGTTCTTTCGATGCTCGCTCTGGTATCTCTTACCTGTTAACAGGGAACCAATTGAGAGATAGCCTTAGAAGATGGGTTACTCCGTCAGATCCATCAACGAATCACAATATCGCATGCGATATTCACCATGGGGGAACGGCCGCGTGGTTCTTCCAAGGCAGTATCTTCGCGGAAATGGAAGTCGGCTGGCTCTCTCTTGTGGATTTATGGCAAACGTATGCTCTCCCCACTCATCTCAAATAGACCCCTGATCACCGTCTGTACTCATAGCCGGCTCTGGCAAGAGCATCCTTTGGTTTCGTCGTCGCTCAGCATCTATGCGCGCCTCAGAGCTTACTTCATTTGCCCTCTAGTTCTACGATTATCCAAGATATCGCGAGCCTACGCGAGGCAGGGTCAGCTTTGATGGCGTACTTCTATTTCGACTTCAGGGACCTTCATAAGCAACATCGTCGCAACCTTCTCCCTTCTCTCCTCATTCCAACTTTCTGCTCAATCCCGTCCTTACTGCGACATACTTTCCCGTCTTTATTCTGCACACGATAATGGTGAACGAAAGCCGAGCGATAGCGTAATGGTTGGATGTCTTAAGATATGCTCACGACTCCCAATCCACGGCCCGTTTACATTATCCTGGACGCGCTCGACGAGTGCCCGAACTGGCCTGGAATCCCGTCGCCTCGTGAACAAGTCCTTGCGCTTGTTAAGGAGCTCGTTGACCTTGATCTTCCGCATCTTCATATATGCGTCACCAGCCGACCGGAGTTCGATATTCGAGCTACTCTTACGCCTTTGGCACGTCACTGTGTGTCCCTGCACGATGAAAGCGGACAAAAGAAAGATATCGTCGACTACGTCAATTCTGTGGTGTATTCTGACTCGGAGACGATGATGAAGAGATGGAGAGAGGACGATAAGAAAATGGTCGTCGAGACACTGTCGGAAAAGGCCGACGGAATGTAAGGGCGTCGTCCTAATTTGATGATTCCCGCTCATGTCTCCGTCCAGGTTTCGATGGGTGTACTGTCAGTTGGATGCGCTGCGACAATGTCTTCCGTCGAGTGTGCGACAAACGCTGGAGGAACTTCCGGAATCGCTAGACGAGACATATGAGCGGATAGTTATGGATATCAAGAAGGACAAACAAGGCGCAAGCCTATCGTATGCTTCAATGCCTGACGGTGGCAATTCGACCGCTTTCTGTTGCCGAGCTTGCGGAACTACTTCGCTTTTGACTTTAATGCAGCAAAGGGAGGGATCCCCGAACTGAAGTCAAACTGGCGGTGGGAATGATCATCGAACAAGCGGTACTTTCGACATGCTCAAGTTTAATTACGATTGTCCCCGCCGGCGATTCCCAGGTTGTTCAGTTTTCGCACTTTTCGGTGAAGGAGTTTTTGCTGTCGGATCGCCTCGCCACGTCGATGAAGACATCTCACTGTACCACATTTCCCTCGAGGACGCCAACACGGTGATCGCTCGAGCTTGTCTCGGCGTCCTACTCCGCGATCATATTGATAAGCACGGCCCCGATACAATCCCTCTTGCCCATATGCCGCTAGGTACTGGGTGAACCCACGCGCAGGTTCGGAACTGTGGCATCACGCATCCGTGATGGGATGGAGCATCTCTTTGACCCAGAATAAGCCTTGCTTTTCAGCGTGGGTCCAGCTGTACGACGTCGGCCACAACGCCAACTGGATCCCTGACCTGGAAAGCGAAATGCGAACCAGGAGCGGCACCATTATACTATGCTGCACTCTGTGGATTTCACGAGATAGTCGAACACCTTGCCTCTCAAATACCCCCAGTATGCAAATGCTATATGCGGTAGAACCGGGACAGCATTACACTCTGCATCGGTCGAGGGTCACGTTGATGTTGTACGTTCACTGTTCAAGTGCTGGCGTGGACTGTGAATGCTCGGGGAATGTCGTGGGCCAGTCGCCGCTGCAACTTGCGTCGCGCAGAGGACACCTTAACGTTGTACGATGCTTACTCGGTCCATGGCGCGGATGCAAATTTTCAGGGACGATACTCGCTGGACTCACTAGGTTATGCAGCGGCGTGTGGCACCCTCGAACGTTGTTCGGGTGCTGCTTGAGCACGGTGTGGATGTTAATTCCCAGGACAAAGATGGCATGACCCCAATCCACCAGTTACTTTTGTGGGCGGCTGCAAGTTTAAATAATGACTCCCACAGGTGAATCGTCCTCAGATTATCCGATTATTGCTAGAGCATGGCGCGAATCCGAATGTTCGGGACAACCGGCGCCGAACCCCGTTGCAACTGGTGTCGTCATCGGGTCTGGTGTTATCATTGCAGCTCGAGATCGCACGCAGCCTGTTGGTGCATGGCGCGGATGTGAATGTAGAGGACGGGGAGGGAAGGACCCCATTGCAAGTCGCATTGGCGGGTAGACAAGACGAGATGGCGCAGTTGTTGTCGGAATATTGTTCCAAGTGAGCATGAATGCAGTGTCTTGTATATGACTACGACCTGGATAAACGTACGATACGATACACGTCAAGCACGTTGTATTTTTTTCTCCTGCCTGTTCGATTCTTCTTAGTACACCTACTGTATTTATCTGGTTGTAAACGATTGATATTGACGCGTTACATGGTTACATGGTTACATAACACATGGGGAGTCTGCTAATTCTAATTTCTCTTACCAAGTCCGATCCCGTCATCTCAGTAACTTTTTTTTTTCTTTCCCAAAGTGAGCAAGCGTGACTGCAATCGACCCAGCTTTTATGAGGCTCATCCGTTCTCGGCGTCTATCATCCCCGAAATGGTAATCATCGAAATACGAGAGTCAGTGCACTTGAGCCGCCGACAGAGCATCACTGGCTCTGGTTATTCCACCATTTTTCGACACTACCAATAATTTCGTCTAAATACTACTGTATGTCTCAGACTCCCGTCACAACCACGTCTTCCTCCAATTTCCGCGCCATCTTCGTCTCTGCATCTGAGAGAGTACGAGAAAAAGACGAAGACCGACCTTCACACACATCCTCTTGCAACACAGCTACAATCCTGCCAATCTTCCAGCGACATTCTTGCCGTGCTTCATGACATAGTCAATGAGTTTGATCAGTCTAGGATTCGCAATGAGAGATTATCAAGTTGGTTGGGCTCGACTATCAACGTGCTCTATGCATTCTCCGCAACTCTGGGCGAAGGTGTTGGACTAGCAAGTCTCAGCTCGCTATTTCGCCTTTCATCCGTCGCTAATTGTTTTCGCAGATATTCTCGCCCGCAAAAGTAATCTCTGCTGGCATAGGGGTCCTCCTCTTGGTGAGCATCGTCCTGGATCGCTTCGTAGACGGATTTTCAACAGCAATGTCTGCTAGGCCGCCAAGGATGTGGACGCAAGTCAAGATGCCCTCGCCGATCTCTTCGAGCGTATCGAGAACTTCTTCAAACGGCTCGAATCATTACACGGAAGTGCCACCAACCAACGCGATGACTGACATGATCGTGAAGATAATGGTGGAAGTTCTGAACATCTTCGCGATTGCGACGAAGGAGATGAAGCAGGGTCGAGCCAGTGTGTCACTCCCGAAAAATACGTGAATACGAGCTAATCTAGGTTTAGAAACGTTTTTCAAGAAGCTTGTGGGAAGGAAGGACATCGAAGACGCGTTGGCTGAGGTTAGACAAATTGACGCAAGAGGAAGTCCGGATGGCGTCTGCGCAGATCCTGAGACTCACACACAACGTCGATGATAGGGTCAAGGTCGTAGACGACAAAGTAACCGGAGTTAAATTAAGTTGAAGGATGTGGACGATAAAATGAAGGGATATGGACAATAAAATGGATATTGTCTTGAATGGTACGCCTGTGCGTTCAGCTACTTCAAAACCCAATCCTGATTGCGCAAACATTGGTTAGACAGGAATGGATGCGAAGGCAGTCCTAGGATGACGTGAAGTGTTTGTGATCAATTCTTTCGAAGTTCGAAGTTCGCTCTGGCGTCTCTAATCTGCTCATAGGGAATCAATTAAGAGATAACCTTAGAAGATGGGTTACTCCACCAGATCCATTAACGAATCACAACATCGCATGCGACATTCACTACGGGGGAACAGCCGCGTGGTTTTTTCGAGGCAGTATCTTCGCGGAATGGAAGTCCACTGGTTCCCTCTTGTGGGTCTATGGCAAACGTATGGTCTCCCCACTCGTCTCAAATAGACCCCTGATCACCGTCTGTACTCATAGCCGGCTCTGGCAAGAGCATCCTTTGGTTCGTCGTCGCTCTGCATCTATGCGCGCCTCAGAGGGCTCACCTTACCCTCTAGTTCTACGATCATCCAAGACATCGCGACCTTGCGCGAGGAAGGCTCGGCCTTGATGGCGTACTTCTATTTCGACTTCAGGGACCTTCATAAGCAACATCGTCGCGACCTTCTCCCTTCTCTCCTCATCCAACTTTCTGCTCAATCCCGTCCTTGTTGCGACATCCTTTCCCGTCTTTATTCTGCACACGACAATGGTGAACGAAAGCCTAGCGATAGTGTAATGACTCGATGCCTCAAGGATATGTTCACGATCCCCAATCTGCGGCCCATTTACATTATCCTTGATGCGCTCGACGAGTGTCCGAACTGGCCTGGAATCCCGTCGCCTCGTGAACAAGTCCTTGCGCTTGTCAAGGACCTCATCGACCTTCATCTTCCGCATCTTCACATATGCGCCACCAGCCGACCGGAATTCGATATTCGAGCTACTCTTACACCTTTGGCACACCACCGTGTTTCCCTGCATGACGAAAGTGGACAAAAGAAAGATATTGTCGACTATATCAACTCGGTCGTGTACTCTGACTCGGAGGCGATGATGAAGAAATGGCGAGAGGACGACAAGAAAATGGTTGTCGAGGCGCTGTCGGAAAAGGCGAACGGAATGTAGGCGCGCGGTCCTAATTCGATGATTCCCGCTCATGTCTCCATCCAGGTTTCGATGGGTGTACTGTCAACTAGATGTGCTGCGACATTGTCTTCCGTCGAGTGTGCGGCGCACGCTAGAGGAACTTCCGGAATCGCTAGACGAGACATATGAACGGATAGTTACGGATATCATGAGGGGAAACCGGGTGCACGCCTACCGTATGCTGCAATGCCTGACAGTGGCCATTCGACCGCTTTCCGTTGCCGAGCTTGCGGAACTACTCGCTTTTGACTTTGATGGGGCGAAGGGAGGGATCCCAGAACTGAACTCAAAGTGGCGATGGGAAGATCACGAACAGGCCGTGCTTTCGACATGCTCAAGTTTAATCACGATCGTCCCCGCTGGCGATTCCCAGGTTGTTCAGTTTTCGCACTTTTCGGTAAAGGAGTTCCTGATGTCGGATCGCCTCGCCTCGTCGACGAAGGATATCTCACGGTACCACATTGCCCTCGAAGACGCCAACACGGTGATCGCTCGAGCTTGTCTCGGACTTCTACTCCACGATCATACCGATAATCACGACTCTGATACGATCCCTCTCGCTCGATATGCCGCTAGGTACTGGGTGACCCATGCGCAGGTCCCGAATGTGGCCTCACGGATCCGTGATGGGATGGAACATCTCTTTGACCCGCACAAGCCGTACTTTTCAGCGTGGGTCAAGTTGTACGATGTCGACTTGGACCATCCCGTATGGCCTACTGAAATGAAAAGCAAAATACAACCAGAAGCGGCGCCATTATACCATGCTGCTTTCTGTGGATTTCACGAGATAGCTGAACACCTTGCTGTTGCAACGGCGCAGGATATGGGCGAGCTGGCACACCAGACGTTGTCAGAAACGACTGTATTAGACAGAATAATAAAAGTACTTGCCTGGCACACCAGACGTTGTCAGAAACGACTGGGGAGCCAGGTGCGCATAGGGCGTCTTAAATACATCCTAAGGACTGTAGTAAAGACTGTACTACTAAGTACATGTGAAAGAATATGCGGAAACCCGCAGTCCGTTAGAAACGAGCATGAATAATATCTCAACTAAAGATCGAGGGGATTGTCCCTGATCACAGCTACCAATGATCGTGTTTGCGAGGCTACGCTCGCATCTCATCTCTGCTCAAGTCCATGCCCGACGCCGCGGTAACTCGCACGTGGACGCTCAGTTCAACATCTCCCCCTGATCAGACGATCCACGACCATCCTAGGAAGACTCATACGCCAACACTGGCGAACATCCGCTCCAAGCCGGGTTCAACAAGAACCCCGTGGAACCGAAACTTCCACGCGCGGGAGGCCGGTTTGAGGCCGTACAACGCCTTCTTCAGGCGACGAACCTAAGTCTCCTGTCCAGCAACATGAAGCCTTGTAAGTGCTCCACAAATCTCTTCCTCGTACACGCCGCTGAGAATCGCAGACTGCACACCAGTCCTCCAGCGTGGCCAACGCCAGAAGCGAAAGCAGCGACTCAGCGCGCACGACGGGTGAGAAGGCTTCATCAACACATGATCTCGGGATATGCGTGTATCCCATAGCCACCAACTCTGCACGGTATGTCCATTCGAACTTCAAATTTAAATACCCATTCTGACTTAAACGGGCTGCGACCAGACGGGAGTCCCATCGACTTCCGGATTTCAATCTCGACCAACGCGGCACATGGCGCGGCCATTTCTTTCTCACCCACACGCCTTCCGCCGTTCTCCATCTCCGCAGAAGGCACATGCCTTCCACATGACTGGCGACGACTTCGCCTACACCAGCAACAGCCAGCGACTCCGCGTGACTGAGCCGTCGACCCCTGTACGCCGCATCAACCACGCCGACATAACGCGGGCTGAACATACAGTTTAGAGGCACGACTCGAACGCCGAGACACACCCGCCATCTCATGCAGTAGCCACGCACGCTGCATCCAATCGGCGCGCCCTTCCAGCAGGTCAGGCGGCTACGACGGAGCTCGATCTACGATGCGCGAAACACTACGACATCGCGGCGATGTGCGGAGCGCAGTAGCCAATCGCTCAGGTGTAAAAGGGGAGGGGACTTGAGGCGGTAAGGGATTAGGGTGGTATTTCCGGTCGCCCAGATGGTCGATCATATTCGATCCCTTCTTGTATACAGTAAGAATGCAATATATTTTGTTCACTCACTTCACGGTCCGTTTAGGAGGCAAGTGAAGGAGCGCGTGCAGATAAAACAGGTGACGCCGCGGCTGCCGGGTTAGGCGCAGCGCGTGCTGGACTTTGAATAATGGGGGCTTGCGCGCGGAAAGGCGCAGGAGACATAGGTGCAGGGTGTGGCTCGGCACCCCGCAGGGACTGAATAGAATCCTCTCGTCGACGTTCACATCCCAGAACGATCTCAGAGAGTGGGTATGTATGTCCCACAGCCGGTAGCCCATAGTATCCGGCTCATACCCAACGAGCGTTGCCTCAAACGGCATTCGCATCCCACTTGCGACGCTCGCCGACGGTGCACCATGGCACCCAAAGGCGTATAGCCAAATGACAATATTAACCTCCTCATTAGGCGTGAACGCGTTCAAAGACGTTCACCGCCTTCTCTGACTCAGTATCACTATTGCTGTCATCGGTACTACTGCCCTCCTCTTCCTTCTTCTCGTTTTCGGCTTCATCCCTTTGCTTCGTGGCAATCGCGCTGGATATTGCCAGCGCGGACCACGTAAAGGGTTGCCGAGAGACCCAAATTCCGACGAGAATGCGAGCGGTAATCTCGCTGTACTCGAGGGAAGACACGGGGCCTGAAGCGAGAAGAGTGGACGCGACTACCTCGCAGGATTCGAGTAGCGCGCTGAGGAGAATCAGATAGTATTGGATGTATGAGACACCCATACCGGAATTTGAAAGCTTGACACAATCTCAGTAAGTTGAGCGAGTTGAGGAGTGAGTGGGGAAGTGTCATCGAGCTGCGCTTGCGTGAACTCGACCCAAAGATTAAAGAAGGCAGTGCTGCCGACGCCGCCATACGTTTCGCGAAGACGATCGAACTTCTCCGTGAAGGGGAGAAAGTCGGCGTCTGACTCCACAGTTGAATAGACATCCGGAGCGTGGTATAAACGCAGATTAGCCATGGACCTCCTTTGAATAGAAGCCCAGACGTCCGCGTCGACTCCAGACGGAAGCGTAGCGCGAGTGAGGATATTGTCTACGTCGTTCAACTGCAGGAGCGCAGTGAACACGCCCGACCAAGTACTCCAGTTCTGACCAGATAGAACTTCGAGATGAATGCCCAAAGGCATGGAGAAAGAGTTGGTCGCGGCGGTCTTGATGCGTGCGGCAGGCACTTTGGCTGAGTTTGGACGAGCCACCTCCTTTGGAACTACCGGGGCCAGAGCCACCGGAACCAGAGGCAGGTGCAGGGGGCGCAGAGAGTGTACCAGAAAATATAATGTATTGGGATGGTTTCTGTCACGCTGAGGAGCATCGGCGACGGAAACATTGTCGAAGCCAAGGTCACATGACCTCTCCAGCCCGTGTAACTGTAACGGCCAGAACGCTATCGCGTCCTGCCTCCATGTGTGCGGCTTCTACTAATAACAGTAATACGACTACTATCCCATTGGAGTGCGTGAACACATTTGCTAGGCAACACCACTATGCGACAAGACGCACAGGACGCACTCGGCAAGACGACACGTTCAGAGGCATCCAGGGGATCCGCGCCAGGGAGGAGCCGCCCACAGCAGATTCCACGGATACGGGGGTCTGAATACCCGCCATCCGTGCTGTTTGGGGGAGTCCCGGGTTAACGCCTAGGGCGCACGGATAGGGAACGCTATGGCTTAGCGTGCCTACAGGGAGTGACCCCGCCGGCAGTGGCTTCGCCCCCAGCGTCCCGTGTAAGTACTACTAAAATAAACTAGCGCGGCGCAGTTGTAACAGAGGCAAGAGCTTCGGTGGAATGACTACCGCCCGGCCTTGACACCCCAAAACCGCTCCCGACTTAACGGGCAGCAACGGCCAACCGTTCACCAGGCCTATAGCCAGACCGAGCTCCCCCGGTCCCGCCTAACAATCATGGCCAGTAAGGCCGCATCGGGACGAAAACCCGGAAGTAGAGAAGCGAATACTAATGCGCACAGGGATGGAGGTTTCTCCCCGCGCGTCTCCCCACGCCTGGGGTCCGTAACGCAGGTCGAGCAAGGCGTGTTAGGCCCCAGCACGGGCCTCGAGTGACTTGCGCCCCAACGCGCAGAGGTGCACCCGAGTCGGAGGTTATACAAGGGGGCAAACTCACAGTGTGGAGAACGGCGAGTTGGACTTGACTTCAAACGACGAGGGGCACAGGGCCCATAACCTGTTGCAACGGCGCAGGATATGGGCGAGCTGGCACACCAGACGTTGTCAGAAACGACTGTATTAGACAGAATAATAAAAGTACTTGCCTGGCACACCAGACGTTGTCAGAAACGACTGGGGAGCCAGGTGCGCATAGGGCGTCTTAAATACATCCTAAGGACTGTAGTAAAGACTGTACTACTAAGTACATGTGAAAGAATATGCGGAAACCCGCAGTCCGTTAGAAACGAGCATGAATAATATCTCAACTAAAGATCGAGGGGATTGTCCCTGATCACAGCTACCAATGATCGTGTTTGCGAGGCTACGCTCGCATCTCATCTCTGCTCAAGTCCATGCCCGACGCCGCGGTAACTCGCACGTGGACGCTCAGTTCAACACTTGCTCTCAAATATCCGCTGTACGCAAATGCTATAGGTGGTGGCGGGGGGACTGCATTGCACTCGGTATCGGAAGCAGGTCACGTCCGGGTCGTACGTGCACTGCTCAAGAGCGGCCTAGCTGTGGACGCTCGAGGCGTCGGTGGCCAGTCGTCGCTACAAATTGCGTCGTACCGAGGACACATTAATGTCGTACAATGCTTACTCGACCATGGTGCAGACGCAAATTTTCAAAATGAAGACAGTACGCCGCTGCTTCATGGAGCAGTGGGGGGGCAGCTCGAAGTTGTTCGAGTGCTTCTTGCGCACAACGCGGATGCTAATTTTCAGGATAAGAACCACTCGACCCCGCTTCATGGCGCGTTGTCGCATGAAGTATTGGCGTATGGTAGCCCCACCAGTGATTGTCCCCAGATTGTACGATTATTACTGGAGCATGGCGCGAATCCGAATGCTCTGGATAACGAGCGCCGCACCCCGTTACATCTGGTGTCGTCATCGGGTTTGGCGTTGTCATTGCGGCTCGAGATCGCGCGCATCCTGTTAGCGCATGGCGCGAACGTAGATGCAGAGGACGAGAGGGGAAGGACCCCACTGCAAGTCACACTGGCGGACAGACAAGAGGAGATGGTGCGGTTTTTGTCGGAATATTGTTCCAAGTGAGCACAGATGCGGTGTCTTGCATACATTGATTACAACCCAGACAAAGTACAATACGATACCCGTTCTTTTTTCCCTCCTGTTCGTTCGATTCTTGTCATCGAGTACAGTACTTGCCTGGTGTAAATGCTTGACATTGAGGGCACACGACGTGTTACCTAATAAATTACCCACGCACGCATGCATATGGCTCCTTAGAGGACTCACGCTTTGCTGTCTATACGAACCGCGCTGGTGGAAATGAAAAAAAAAAAAAAAAAAAAAAAAAAAAAAAAAAGGAACGTAGAGGGAGGAACTCCGAGAAAGAACTTTTTTTTCTGTCCGCGTCTCTCTGTCATTGTCACCAGATAGAGCCGACTTGGAGAAAGGGATGGGGATCGACCAAGGGTTGGTGGCCACGCCCTTGGGGAAATAAAAAGTCTTAGCAAGTACGACACCGATTGTTCCGTACTGTTCCGTAAGGTACGAGCGATACACGGGGCAGTGATCGCGGCCCGTCTCAAGTCGTCGGTTCACGCAGTCCCTACTGTCATTATGGAACACATACTAGCACGACAGTGGCCTGAGGTCATCCTCGAGGTCATAACCCTATCAGGCACTTTAAAACCCGTCAGCATTGTTGACAGCTACAGTAAGCAGGGAAAAAAATGCAAAGCATACCCGGTCCACGCTCACCAGCGCGATCCGCCCGACTTTTTCATACTCCACGAACACGCACCTCGAGCCATGAATTAACCATGTCCTCCGTTGCGGTGGGCAGTTTGACCTGTCTCGGCGGCTCCGCAAGATCTTCGAACGAGTCGACCTGGTCCGTGCCGACCACCAGTTGGTGATTCTGTGGATGATACTCTAACACGAATCGTTTAGTGGGAAGAAACATAAAAGTGTGTGTCAGGTGCGTACCCCCAATAACGAAGAACACCGTCGATCCATGCCACCCTTACTGGCGCCCGATCCCGGTCCACCAGAGCTTTGCGCGGGGGTGAACCCGTGTAGAGCGCTGCTGCGCGTGTCGACTACTGGTGCTCGTGCCCGCGATCACGCGGTGACTGCGCGGCTACGCCGCACAGTGCCTCTCCGGTGACTTCGTCCTCAAGAGCGTGCTCATTATCATTTGTTTGGTCTCGTGGAGACAGTGATGTGTGATCGTCGTGCCTCGTTGTATGTGTCTGTGGCAAAAGTTAAAGTAATTGCGGCGATGATAAAGTAGAATTCGACATAGCATTAGCCTGAGGTTTCAAGTTGTTGCTCATCTGAAACCGTGGTACGCATTCTTCCATGTCCATTTTACATCCATCCATCCATCTAGGCTGGAGATGAGGGCTAAGAGACGGATGGCTAGCTATTAGTCCTGTTACAATAACGGAAGTGGTGTCGATAACAAATGTATAGTCGGACAATCATCATTCAACGCCTTGGACAGGTCCGGACTTGCCTGGGTCCGGACCGACAGTCCTATTGCTCGGCGTTCGTCTATCAAACGCAAATGGTTTATCTTGGCTGTGCGAATATACACGAGGCAGTGCCCCTTGAACCTGTCGCTGGCAGGTAGCGATTCTGAATCATTGGCTCGAACCCTGATTCAGGTCTCCTTGTTTCGACAGGTTGTCACATCACTCACCTCCTCACTACTATGTCTCAAACTCCCTCCACATCTACATCCAATTTCCGCGCCCTCTTCGTCTCTGCTCTGAGAGAGTACGAGAAAAAGACAAAGACCGACCTTCACACTCATCCCCTCGCAACACAGCTACAATCCTGCCAATCTTCCAGCGATATCCTTGCCGTGCTTCACGACAAGGTCAATGAGTTTGATCAATCTAGAAGTCACAACGAGAGATTATCAAGTTGGTTGGGCCCGACTATCAATGTGCTCTATGCATTCTCCGCGACTCTGGGCCGAAGGTGTTGGACTAGTAAGTCTCAGCTCGTTAACTCGTCTTTTCATCTGTCGTTCATTGTTTTCGCAGATATTCTCGCCCGCAAAAGTAATCTCCGCCGGTGTGGGGGTCCTCCTCTTGGTGAGCATCGTCCTAGATCTCTTTGTAGACAGATTTTCATCAGCGATGTCTGCTAGGCCGCCAAGGATGTGGACGCAAGTCAAGATGCCCTCGCCGATCTCTTCGAGCGTATCGAGAACTTCTTCAAACGGCTCGAATCATACACGGAAGTGCCACCAACCGACGCGATGACTGACATGATCGTGAAGATAATGGTGGAAGTTCTGAACATCTTCGCGATTGCGACGAAGGAGATGAAGCAGGGTCGAACCAGTGTGTTACTCCCGAGAAATACATGAATGTGAACTGATCTAAATTTAGAAAAGTTTTTCAAGAAGCTTGTGGGAAGGAAGGACATAGAAGACGCGTTGGCGAGGTTGGACAGATTGACGCAAGAGGAGGCTCGGATGGCGTCTGCGCAGATCCTGAGGCTGACACACGATGCGAAAGTAGTCCTTCAGCAAACATCAAACAGCGTAGATGATGTGAAATGTGTGTGATCAAGTCTTTCGCTGCTGGCCCTGGCGTCTCTAACCTGCTCATAGGGAACCAATTGAGAGACAGCCTTAGAAGATGGGTCACCCCGCCGGATCCGTCAACCAATCACAACATCGCATGCGACATTCACCACGGAGGAACAGCACAGTGGTTCTATCAAGGCAGTATCTTTGCCGAATGGAAGTCTACTGGCTCTCTTTTGTGGATCTATGGCAAACGTATGCTCCCCCTCTCTTCTCAGTTTGACCTCTGATCTCCATCTGCGTTCTCAGCTGGCTCAGGCAAGAGCATCCTTTGGTTCGTCGTCGCTCACCATCTATCCGCGCCAAATAGGGCTTACTTTACACTCTAGTTCTACGATTATCCAAGACATCGCAATCCTACGCGAGGCTGGCTCAGCCTTGATGGTGTACTTCTATTTCGACTTCAGGGATCTTGATAAGCAACACCGCCGCAACCTCCTCCCTTCTCTCCTCATCCAGCTTTCTGCTCAGTCCCGTCCTTGTGGCGACATCCTCTCCCACCTTTATTCGGCACATGACAACGGTGAAAAAAAGCCCAGCGATAGCGTAATGATACGGTGTCTCAAGGATATGCTCGCGATTCTCAATCCACAGCCCGTTTACATTATCCTGGACGCGCTCGACGAGTGTCCGAACTGGCCTGGGATCCCTTCGCCTCGTGAACAGGTTCTTGCCCTTGTCAAGGACCTCGTTGACCTTCATCTTCCGCATCTTCATATTTGCGTCACCAGCAGACCGGAGTTCGACATTCGAGCTACGCTTACACCTTTGGCACATCATCGTGTATCCCTGCACGATGAAAGCGGGCAAAAGAAAGATATCGTCGACTACCTCAATTCTGTGGTGTACTCTGACTCTGAGACGATGATGAAGAGGTGGCGAGAAGACGACAAGAAAATGGTTGTCGAGGCGCTTTCGGAAAAGGCCGACGGAATGTAAGTGCTCGCGCTAACTTAGCGATGCCCACTCATGTCTATGAATTAGGTTTCGATGGGTGTTCTGTCAACTAGACACGCTGCGACATTGCCTTCCGTCGGGAGTGCGACAAACGCTAGCGGAGCTCCCGGAATCGCTAGACGAGACATATGAGCGGATCGTGATGGATATCAAGAAGACGAACAGTGCACACGCATATCGTATGTTGCAATGTCTGGCCGTGGCGATTCGACCGCTTTCTGTTGCCGAGCTTGCGGAACTGCTAGCTTTTGACTTCAATGCGGCGAAGGGAGGGATCCCAGAATTGAACCCTAACTGGCGGTGGGAAGATCATGAACAGGCGGTACTTTCAACGTGCTCAAGTCTAATTACCATCGTCCCCGCCTATCGTTCTCGTTCCCCGGTTGTCCAGTTTTCGCACTTTTCGGTGAAGGAGTTCTTAATGTCGGATCGCCTCTCCACGCCTACGAAAGACCTCTCTCGGTACCATATTGTTCCCGAAGACGCCAACACGTTGATTGCCAGGGCTTGTCTCAGCGTCCTACTACGGGATCCCGTTGACGAAGATAGCACGGCAGCCGCTCCTCTAGCTCGATATGCCGCTGAGTACTGGGTGACTCATGCACAGGTCGGGAATGTGGCGCCACGGATTCGTGATGGGATGGAATATCTCTTCGACCCAGACAGGCCGTACTTTTCAGCGTGGGTCAAGTTATACCACGTCCACCGTGACTGGGCAGATCTCCTAGAAAGCAAAATACTCCCAAGAGCGGCACCATTATACTATGCTGCATCCTGTGGATTTCACCAGATAGTCGAACGCCTTGCTCTCAAATATCCCCAGTATACAAATGCTATAGGCGGTAAGACAGGAACCGCATTACACTCTGCATCAGTCGAGGGTCACGTTGAGGTTGTACGTTCACTGCTCAAGTATGACGCGGATGTGGATGCTCCGGGTATCTTGGGCCAATCCCCGCTGCAACTTGCGTCGTACAAAGAACGCCTTAATGTTGTACGATGCTTACTCGATCATGGCGCAGATGCGGAGTTTCGAGGTGATCTTCACATGACTCCACTATCCTATGCAGTGATTTGGGGCACCCTCGAAATCGTTCGGGTGCTGCTTGAGCACAATGGGGATGTTAATTCCCAGGACGACAAGGGCCAAACCGCAATCCACAAGTTACGTTTTCGAACCGGATTTGGTAAATCACGAAGCGATCATCTCCAGATCGTCCGATTATTGCTGGAGCGTGGCGCGGATCCGAACATTCGGGATAACGAGCGCCGAACTCCGTTGCATCTAGTATCGTCATCGGGTCTGGTGTTGTCATCGCGGCTCGAGATCGCACGCATCTTGTTAGCGCATGGCACGGACGTAGGTGCAGAAGACGGGGAGGGACGGACCCCATTGCAGGTCGCATTGGCGGAGGGACAGGACGAGATGGTGCAGTTGTTATCGGACTATTGCAAGTGAACGCAACTATAGTGTCTTGCATACGACACGATAGTACGTGTTTGTTCTCCCCCTCCCGCCTCTTGTTTGATTCGTGTTACATCTACTTTGTAAACGCTTAATATCGTCGACTTGCGACGCGATACCCAATAAATAACCCACGCATGACCTAATATTTTTGACGTCTCAGTCCTCCCCTTAGGTGATACATTGACCAAAGCCCGACAACCAGTAAGCCTGCGGAGCTAGCAAAATCGCTTTCGAAGCCTGGCCCAACGCCTAAGACAGTCTCGTAAAGTGAGCGCTCCGCATCAATTGCAGCATCGATGAAACCACTATCATCGCCATCGGACACAACTGCCGTAACACATCTACCCCGAGAGCTCGCATGGCGTTCCTCGAGGGCCTCTGCCTATTCATCTGGAACCACTTGACCTTTCGTTCTGCCCTCATTTAGTGACGCGTCGACGCCGAAGCGTAATTCACCAAGAATGGGCTGCGCGGGACTGTAACCGGGGACCTCTCCTTCGGAAGATTCCTCCCTTCGGTTCGTTTTGCCCAGATGGTGCGCTTCGGACGTGTAATCTTTTCCAGGCGATTGACACGGAGGGGGTTCCAAGAAAGCCTACCGCAGAGTCGCCGCGGATCGCTAGTGCACAAGCACCGCCCGTACCGACATCATGAGCGCCGGAGGACTTGAGTGTCTCAGGGGGGGTTAAAGAATGCGGTACGAGACGGGACGAGATTCGCGCCGATCTGGCCTCAGTAGTAACGAATCGCGCTGATGGAAAATGAAGACCAAACCACTTATTCAAGAGCACGCATGTTCTGAGCGACGGGAGGAATTCTTTTAACGGCGTCATACGAAGACCTCTTTTCAAACGGGGGACGCGCGCCGGGCTCCCCGTGCCCGTGGGCATTTACTTTTTTGAACCCCCGAGCCACGGTGAGGTGCCGCGGCGGACGCCAGAAACACATAACTTGAAAGCGAGCACAAAAACAGAAGTGACCCGTCCTCGTTCGGAAAGTCCATCCACCCTCTTTCCGCAGGATCCAAGTTAGCACCGGAACCCGGCCCCTGGGGACAACGTCAGAGCGAGAGGCACAAGAACAGAAGCGAAGCCAGAGAGTGTCGCTGGCACGGCCAGGAGCGAGGAGATGGCTAGCTGGGACCAGCAGGAGGGCGCAAAGACGCGTTTAAGTTGGCTCGCGCGGCGCCAGCTGGCGAAGGCTGATATTATAAGCGAGATCACGGCCACTTCACTATTCCAGCGACGAAAACATAGTGTATCCACGCTCCTTGTCCCTCAACCACCACCATCTCCTATGTCTTACCCACCTGAGACCTTCAGTCCTGGCTCTTGTGCTGCCCTCCTTCTTAGCAAGGGCGACTCAAGTCCCACTCCCTCCCCCTCCAGTGACCCTGTCCATCAGGGTATTCTTTACATCACCGACCAACTCTGCAACATCAACTTGGACGTTGGCCGTCCCCAGCTCATGGCTGAACTGCTTGACATCCTCAACTCCCCTGCACCTGCTTGTGGGGGCCTCTCCCCTCTCCACTGGCTCGGGCTCAACCCCCTAGTCATTCTTGGCACACCCACTGGCCAGTCCAGCCCCCCTCCCCCTCCTCCCCCTCCTGACCCCCTCCTTGCAGAGGCCATCCATGACATGACCTGCTCTGTTATGGGGCGCCTCTCTGGCCTGGAAGGCCAACTTCAATCCTTGGCTGGAGGACTCAAGGATTTATCAAGGGACACGACTGATGAGCTTGCTCATGTCAATGTTTTACGATCCAGCTGGATTGTTCGTGCCGTAGGGCAAGGGTTCAGGGATCAGTGATAGTGATGGGCAGAGGGGTATTCTGCAGGAAAATGCTTTAGAGACGAGAGGGATGTGCAAGTCACTTGAGATGAGCAAGCTATGGCTGGGATTTATCAAAACTAAGACAAGGGTACTACAGACAAGACAGCCTTGTACTTATACTCGTACATACTGTGATTTTCGTGACTATTTTCTGTATGTGCGGAGGCCTACGCAAGTGCCTTGCTGGCAAGACAAAGCTGAAACAAGATCACATCATCAGTTATGTGCGTTGGCAGTCCGATATCTTTCCGACCACATCACATGTCACATGATCGTGACACAGCCCCCCTACTAGCTGAAGGTGTCTTGACTTCGTGCCCTGCACCTGGGAAGGACTGACGGTGTGCTGGACTGGTTCGATCATACAGGACAAAGTGTGTGTCATCCACACGGTATGTGCATGGGTTATAGAAGCGGGGGTGGCGTATGGGGACGTAGCACCTAGTGCTGTGTAAGCAGAAGCGGTGTGGTCGCGGGCAATCCTGTGCTACATGTGGTTCGTCGCAGAACACGCACTTAACATCACGAGGCAGTTTGTTGTGGAGTAGTGGGAATGGAAGGGGAGGAGCTCAGGGTGGTGCCAATGTGGAGGTGAGGGGTGGGCAAGGAGGTACAGGTCGAGGGGCTATGCCCTCGAGACTGTCTAGATGGGCACAATATCTGCGATCATTAGCTATCGGATCGTGTTGAGCGCAGAACTAACGAGCGAGGAGTAAATAGCAAGAGGCTAGTAAAGACAAGTTAACTTCAGAGGAGAAGGGAACTCTATTACAGCTGCATACCTAGTAAAGACAAGTTACTATAAGGAACGTCTTATGAGTAAAGGTATTAGGAGCAGTAAAGATAAAGGGAACTTACACTTCAGAGGAGAAGGGAACTCTGAAGTGTATGGGCGGAAACAGCAGTCCTTATATACAGGACGCTTAGGTAAGAATGGTCTGTGCGCACAGGTGATCCAAACACAATACACATGGTCTGTGCGCCAGAGGGGGAAATGCCATTGGAGGGCAAAGAACAATAGCTGCCTAAAGCAGACAATACCGGTATCTTAACTATAGAGAACAATAAGAGCCATATATGACTCTAACAATAAAGATAAACAAAAGCGGTCCGTACAAGTCCGGCCATAGTCCAAATCAGTCCATAAGGGACAGATACCGTATTTAGTATGTGGGCTGACACAATCAGATCCCACGAGACATGTGACTTATGCAGTCGCGTCTCAACAGATCGCTCATATGATAGACATCAAGGAGGCCATGAGGCAAGGGTTGTGGTAAGAATGGATAGATGCGCGAAGTAATGTTGCATTCATGCAGACATTTGTCGATGCCCTCTGCTTCTGCAAGCCAGTCGTTCCATGTGTTATCAAGTTCTCTCATCCTCGTGAACAACTCGTGTTTATGCCGCAAGGACCATTGAAGGCGATGGACATTGGCAGCCACTCCAGGATCTCCAACAAGAGCTAGTGCCCTATCGATGTTGTGTTTTGCTGTGTGCCCTTCCACGAAAAGCGCTAGTGAGTGACCTTGGACCACCCCGGGTTGTATGCGTGGAGGTCGAGGAATGGCATAGAGGATTTTGTAATATTGAGGTTTCCCTCTTCCTTCTGTGCCCAGTGCGACTGGCTGATCGCGTTGATTAATTGTGAATCGTATGAAAGGAGCTGGTCCTCTAGAGCCATCTTCAAAAAGGATGTCAAAGGCATAGGGTTCAGTTGGCCTTGCGATCTTCCATCCCATGCCTGGATGCTCCGGGGCTGCCGGTTCTGCGAGCCTCATCTCCGGTGGTGATCTAAAGGCTCCATTGAATGGATCGTCTTCTTCGGGGCTATCAGAGATGTCAATGGGTGACGCTGGTCTGCCAGTAGGTGCTCTCGGTGGAGCAACAGATACTTCGATAGGCAGTGGTACATCTGTGGGGTACTCCCCTTGTTCTTGGATGGCTTGCTGAGCCATTTCTTCGCGTTTTTCGTGCCTCAGATGCTCTCGGTGGTTTGCTCTTGCCCTAGAGTGCCAGCAGTGGCTAGTATCTGAATCTCTATATGTGGAAAAACTGAATGAATCGTCTTTCATCATAGGTGTATTGGCCCTTGTGTCGTGGTTGAGAGGAAGATGAGCCCATTCTTCTACTCGATGGTGGATTTCAAGGTGATCGATCTCCAACAGCTCCTCGTTGGGGACGAGATAATGCATAGGAGGATGGTGTGGAGTGGGGTGAACGATGAGAGGAGCATCCATAGTGATGGTGTGAATCTGTAGAGAGTGTTGTTTCTCTTTATACTTGTGGACAAGATCGTCTGCATGGATGTCTGAAGCGTTTTCCCAGCTATTGTAGCCATCTGCATACCCTTTCCAATGTACTAGGTACTGAAGCATCTTCTTTCTTCCTGTCTTGTGTTCTCCCTGTATTTCTTCCACTTCCCACTCTTCTTCACCATTGATAATGTCTGGTGGCAGTTCCTCGAAATTCTTTCTGTAACGCCACCACAGGGGTGTTAGGTACAACGTGTACCGTTCTAAGTCAATGGGATTGGAAAGGCGTGAGTCAGTTAAGACTCAGTTCGATGGTGCACAAGTATCGCTCAGCCTCCCAGGAACTGAGGATAATAGTAGACGGATAGGGCTCAAGCGCAAAGGCGAGCGAAAGCGTGGACTCAAGCACAAGGGTGAGTTGAGGATTGTTCGTGAGGCAAAGACAATGTGGTATTACACAAGAAGTCAAGTCTACCGTACAAGCTAGGCAGGGCGTGACTTATATACCAGTACAGGGTGTTTACAAGAGGCAAACACATGGCGCCATCGTGAGTCAAGAGTCCTAAAGCGTAAACAAAGGGATAAGTCAAAGTAGTACAAGAGAATCCTGCGGGGCGACGTGTGACTCAGAAATGGTCAGCGGACGAAATGGAGCGTAAAACTGGCCATCCTATCGCCGAGGCGCAGGGTGCGGAATGGAAGCCAAGAAGCGCGAGTCATGGGAACGTGTCGTAAAAGTACAGTAGTTCAAATGTGCGGAAAGAAGAATAAGGTCTATTGTAACATTACCCCCCCGTCAGAATCGGAGTCGCCATGACTTCGACTAGTCGCTGGTATATGGGTAGTCTTCCTCCGCAGGGATGTTAGCAGGTGTGGGGGATGGGGTACATGGGCACGTGTGACGACATAGGAACATAAAGCGTCCTCTCTCTCCGCAGTCCCAGCACATCTCATACATGGGACACTTGATTTCCTTGTGCATGGTGTCATACCTCAGACACTTCCCGCACCACCAAGGGCGGGAGTCTGGATCCACGTGCGCAGGGGTCATGGGAGAGAGGCGACGAATGAGGCAGGCGTCGAGCCGATGGGCCTGACTCCCACACCACTGACACGGCTCCTGCACCCGTCGCTCCGGACACTGCACCACAAGGTGCTCCGTGGATTTACACTGAAAGCACTTGCGTCGACGCCCGCTGCCTTCCCCCTGAAGGCGGGGCATCTCGCTAGGCCCAGCGATACGGGGTACGAGGGGGATGGGCTCCGGTGAGCCATGTGGACGTGCTGGCTTGGCATGAAGCTTGGCGTATTTGTCTGCAATTAAGGGGATCGCCCAAGCGTACTGGAGATGCTTCCAGACAGAGGAAAAGTCCATGTCAAGGTGAAACTGATCCCGTGTCAATTCGGTCTCCAGTTGTCGGATATCCGACTGGCGTACACGAATTGCATTGTGACGTGTGAGACACTCGCGCAGTTGGGAAATGTCTGTGTGAAGGCGGGGACTGTGAAGCTCGATAAGCACCTCGTTTAAAACGATGGTGTGAGGGTCGTGGGGATGGAACATATTCAACTGATTGTCGGTAAGATGCTGCACCAGCTGGCCCATATAGACCTCGTTGAGGAAGACCTGCGACGCATAGCAGGGATGACCCTTGCCCATAGTCCCGACGACCTCCTGGTAATTGTGACGATAATAAATGTATCGTGCCATCTGTTTGGTAGTCCCCGTTTCCCCAACTAAGAGAGGGAAGAACGTGGGGGGGGCTGGGTCATTGAGGAAGAACGGGATACCAGGGTCGCTGTTCTCCTTATCCTCCTCGTTGTCAAGGAGGGCCAGGGCAGGGTCAGGCTCGACGACGCGAGTCTGAGGGACTGGTGTGAAGGTGTGGTCCATTCCAGCGGGGAATGGTGGAATCGGGATGTGGGCAGCAAGGATGGCGGGGGGTGACAATGGTGGTGGTGGAGTGAGGGAGGCAGTAGTTTCAGGTGGGTAAGTGGGCGTAGCGGGGACGTGGACAGTGATTGGCGTGTCAACGGAGAAGGGAACGATGATGGGTGGGGGTTGCGATAGCTCGGGAGATTTAGGTGACTTAGCGGGTGGTTCAGGTTCTTCGACTAGTCTAGCAAGGGCCGAAGTAGCAAGTGCTAGGACAGGAAGCGGGGGGGAATCAGGAATGACTGAGTATGGCGTGCGACCCTCTGGCTCGGAGGGGACACCAAAATCCTGCAACGGTACGGTTAGATTTTCGAGAATAATCTCGACTGGGTGGCGGGTCTGAATGGTGGAAACAATTGGAGTAGTAGTCATGGTAGAGTTGAAGGTGGGGACGGGACGGCTGTGATGTCGATGGGGTATGTTTTATATCTTTTGTCCAGCCCCTTCAGTGGTAGGATTTAGGCGATAGAAGTCAGCGATGAGGTCAGGCGCGTGTCGAACGTTCTCAGAAGACTCCCACGTGCTGTCGCTTATGGGGAAGCCCTTCCACTGGACAAGGAATTGAAGTTTGCACCCTCATCCATGTGATCGGGACTGTAGGATGCGCTCCACTTCAAACTCTTCCTCTCCATCAATCAGATCCGGGGGTGGGCGCGTGAAGTTTACGCCGTGTAGCTCCATCTCCTTATATGGTGTGAGGAGGTTTGCGTGGAAGACCGGGTGTATCTTCCATGTGCTTGGGAGTTCTAACTCGTATGAGACGTCTGACAAGACCTTCTTAATGCGGAATGGCCCGTGCCGTTTGGGTGCAAGCTTTGCGGTGGGGTAGAAGGTACGGAGATTCGTCCCTTCAAGCCAAACCTGGGCTCCTTCTTGATAGGGAATGAAGCGTGTCTTGCCCCTTTTCGCCATTAACTCTTGCACATGTTTGATGCAGTCTTGCGTGTGCTGTCGTCTGATGATCATGTCTTCTAGGCGCTGCTCCACTGATGGGGATGCCGTCGGTTTTGGTGTCCACATGGTACATGGTTCCCATCCCATGATGAGCGAGAAGGGAGTTTCTTTTGTTGTTGCATTAGGCCAGGCATTGTGAGCGAATTGCGCCACTGGTAGTGCTTCGGCCCAGTTGTCTTGTTGTACATTGCTCCAGTGTCGCAGATACTGCTCCAGCCACTGGTCTATACGTTCAGATTGTCCGTCGGTTTGTGGATGGTATGCAGACGATATGTTTTGACTAGTGTTGCGGCAGCTTGGAGCTGGTGTTTTTCTATCTTGTGAAATAAAATTCGGAAAAATATGGAAATATTTGGGGAGGTCGACCTTCTCAAAAGCCGAGGGGTCCTCTGCCAACTCTAAGCGATCTGATCAAAATTTCCTGACTTATTTGACATTAGCTGAGAGGCATCAGCTAATACCCTTCAGCTAATGTCAAATAAATCAACAATGGCTGATCAAATTGCTTAGAGTTGGCAGAGGACCCCTCGGCGTTTGAGCAAAGCCAGCTCCTCAAATATTTTCAGATTTTTCCTAATTTTATTCCAAAAGTTAGAAAATGCCAGCTCCGAGCTGCCGCAACACTAGTTTTGATGAATCCCGAGGACCTTGCAGAGGTTGGTCATAAATGCGGATGTGAGCGGGGGTCTCGGTCCATGATAATCTTTCGGGGGATGCCGTAGTGAGGGTATACGTGATGGAGGTAGAGGCACGCCACCCCTTCTGCTGTGATCGACTCATTACACGGGATGAAGATTGAAGCCTTTGAGCAGTCATGGTCCATGATGGTAAGTATGGAGTCGTATCCATCTGACGGAGGGAGTTTAGTGATGAAGTCCATGGTGACGACCTCAAATGGTTCAGCATTTGGGTCTGTGGTGATGGGGAACAGGTGTGGTTTTTGACGGGGAGGGTTGATCTTATTTGCCTGGCATGTTGTGCAGCCTTTGACATAGTCTTCTATGTCTTTGCGCATGTTGGGCCACCAGTAGTCGCATCGTAGTAATTCATAAGTGTTTGCAATTCCCGGGTGTCCCATGGCTGGCATATCGTGGAAAAAGGTAATTACCCCCCGTTTAAGGTCGTTGTTGCCCACGACAACTAATGCGTCGTTTTTCCACCACAGCCCCCCCACCTTTCTCAGGTTGTGGGGCTCAACCCATCGCAGCACTTCCTTTTCATCAAGGTTTTGCGATATCTGGGTCCAAATATCCATATCGTGCATGGACATTTCCGTCGCTCAGAGGAACCGCTCCGCGGGGAGGACGATAATGTCATTGTTGTCCTCTTCATGGGTAGTGTAGTCTGCTCTCTGCGATAGCGCATCTGCGCGACTGTTCCTTACTCCAGAGACGTGTTTTAGCAGGAAGTCGTACTCTGAGAGTTCCAGGAACTCACGTGCCACTCGTCGGCTGATTTTCCTAGGCTCTTTCCAATACTGAAGGTTGACGTGGTCGGTGTGGATAATAATCTTGTGGGGTGATCCAACCAGGTACGTGCGCCATGCGTGTAGAGCCTTGACGACCACCAATAGTTCCCGGTCGTAGATGTCATAATTGTGCTCCGCTTGACTGAAAGATTCGGAGTGGAATGCAATGGGGTGGAGCTTCTGATCTGGGCCAAGCTGATTAAGCACAGCCCCGATAGCCACGTTCGACGCATCTACTTCCAGTTCGAATGGTTTGGCGAGATCCGGGAATAGTAGTGTGGGTTCACGTTCGATGCTGTGTTTGATATTGTTGAACGCGTCTTGTTCTCGTTGTCCCCAGCCCCATGGTGTGTCTTTGCGCATAAGGTCGTGCAAGGGTCATGCAAGTGCGGAGAAGCCACGGATAAATCGCCAGTAAAAGTTGCAGAATCTGAGGAAGGCACATACTTCGTGAAGATTCCTCGGGGCTGGCCACTCTCGGATACCCTGTACTTTAACGGGGTCCATCTGCAAATTTCCATGGCCTATGATCAATCCGAGATACTCGACTTCAAGTACCTCGAACTTGCACTTTTCCGGTTTGATGTAGAGATCGTGTTCTTCACACAAGTGGAGAACTTCGTGTACTACGGCGCGGTGATGGGGATAGTCAAGGGGTGTGGCGATTAGGATGTCGTCCATGTAGACAATCACTTCGTTTGTGAGGGTGAGAGGTCGGAAAGTGTCATCCATCATCACTTGGAACGTGGAGGGGGAATTGGTGAGTCCGAAGTACATGACGAGGGGTTCATACAGCCCCTGATGGGTTTTGAAGGCGGCTTTCCACTCGTCTCCCAACTTAACTCTCACGTTGTTATACCCCCATTTAACGTCAAGCTTTGTATACAGGCGCGCATCGCGTATCTGATCAACAAGTTCTGGGATTAGCGGAAGTGGGTAGTGGTTCCGAATCGTGAGTTCGTTTAGTCGCCTGTAGTCCTGAACAGGGCGGAGTTTTCCGTCCTTTTTCTTAATAAAGAAGAAGGGGGATGCATAGGGCGACTTAGATGGGCAGATATACCCCTTTGCGAGCTGTTCGTTGAGGAAGGTGGTTAAAGCTTCTTGTTCATTTTGCGCGAGCGGGTAGACTTTACAATCTAGTGAGGCGGGGGCGTTGGGGAGGAGATCTATGGCATGGTCCCAGGGGCGAGAAGGGGGAAACCGATGAGATGCCTCTTCGTCAAAGATTTTACAATGGCGTCTGTACTCCTCCAGGATCATCTCTTCGAACGTGCGCTCCTTCTTCTTCGCTGCCTCCTGTTGCGCTAACTCAGAAGCCGTAGTGGTTTTCCGCAAAAATGCGATCTGGGGCTCCCGCTCATCATCCATGAGCTGCTCCCATGCTTCCTTGTCAAGTTTGTACGTCTCCAACGCCCGAATGGAGGCTTCCATGGGCGTGGCTTTGTCTGACAAGTGAAGACTCGAAATCACGACCGGCTGGAACTCCTTGTTCAGCGTCGCGTCTCCCCACTTGATCGCGGGCTCGAAGGCCGTAAACCAAGGGTATCCCAGAATCACCTCGTCCCTTCCTAGGTTAGTAACCAGGAAGCAAAGCATCCTCTCTTCTTTCCCTGTTCGCACGGTGAGATCCGTGTATTGCGTGATTGCGCCGTCTTGGTTATGGGTGCCATCTGCATTCCAGATATGGATAGGATGGGTGACGTCCCTTGTTCCGATCTGGAGTCGTTTTAGAAGCAAGGAGCATATAAAGTTGTCGGTAGCTCCCGAGTCGATAAGGACTTGTCGTTCGGCCGTTGCGTGTGCAGATTTGAAAAGAACTGGGATTCACATAGATCGATATCTGCTAGTGTACACGTTCAAATTTAACGCTCTAGCCCAGGCCACCGGGTTCAAGCATCGAGAAAATCCTCTCGTCCAAATAACTTGTCCACCATGAGGTCCTGCACCTCTTGGGTTTGCGCTTTCATCGCTGTGATCTGTAGATCCGCCTGCTCTTCATTCGATAATATGCGACTAGATTGTATGGCGAAAGAAGAGACGGTGGGAGCTGGTACACTTGAACTCGTGGTAGTCGTGGCTGATGGTTGCGAGGACACAGGGGTTGGTGCCATGGCAGATGTAGTGGCAGCCACTCGCACGCCCTTTTGAGGACAGTTACGCGAGATATGCCCTTGCGTGCGGCATTTAAAACATCATCCCTCCTTTTGAAGCTGAGCTTTGTCGGCATCGGTGAGGGCCACGGAGGCTCTGGCGCGTCCAACATCCATGGCGTTAGGATCGCGGGTTCCTTTGAGGGCTTGGACCCACTGCTCTTGGCTTTGACCACCCTTCTTTCGCTGGGGTTTGCCTTTGCCAAGGCGGTCCTTGAGAATAAGATATTCAGCTTGTTATAATCGGGCGGCCGCTTTCCACTGCTCCCAGTTGACAGGGTGCTGGAAGTGGACAGCATTGACTACTAACTGGTTCGGCAGCCCGTCTTGGAACAGCTCCAGCGTGGTAGCTTCATTGGGGTTGTACCCCGCTTTTGTGACGAGATTTTGGAATGTTGCGACATATGTGTCAATGTCTCCTCCCTTCATGGTGAGGTTTTGAAGCGCCTTACGCGCGTTGGCTTGTTTGGAAGTGTCGGTGTAGGCCTGCACAAATCGATCTCTGACGGTGGCCCATAAAACTTTGTTGTTGCGGTTAACTCCTGCTGCGATCTGGTCCTCTAACCACTGCACCTGCTCGTCCACCCAGTCGTTTACCAGCGGTCCTCAAATGTATGACAGGAATGTCATGGCTCATGAGGCCGGGATTGAGAGCTGGTCAACGGTGGGGTTCATCTCCTTGTAGAGTCAAAATGCCCGCAAGAAGGCTTTGCTTTGTCTCTTGCTCCCGTGAACTCGGGGGGGGGGGGATTCCCCCCTAACCGTCCATTCCCTCCGGGTGCTGGCACTATTGGTGCTCCTCCTGGCGCACCACCAGTGCCACTGCCAGCGCCAGCGCTACCTGATGGTGGTACCGGTGCGCCGCCACTAGGTGGGATCGGTGCTCCTCCTCCAGCTCCACTGCTGGTGAGGGTTGTACTGGCCAAAGCCTGTTGGGTTTGGGACATGACATAGGTTGGGAAATGTGTCGTTGGGTTGGGCAGGTTCGTTGTAGGCACCGGGACACTAGGCGAACTAGAATCGTCATTGATGGCGATGCCGGAGGTCGTATGGGTTGTAAGAGGTCCAACTCCAAGGGCTTGGGGTACTATGCTGATAGTGTACCACTGACCCTTTTTTGCCGAGTAGTCGATGTATGCCCACTGTCGTAAGTCCTCGAGATAGTGGACTTGCCGGTATTTCTGGGTGTTCGGGTGGAAGAGGAAATAGCCCTCTACTCCTTCATGTTCTTTCCAGACGACGGCTCCTTTGACTTTATCGGAGAGTTCGTCATCGCTGTATCGGTCGATGTATTCTGCCTGAAACTGGGATTGGCTGTGACTATGAAGGTTCGCCACTGTGAGAGACTTGACTTAATGTAACACCACCACAGGGGTGTTAGGTACGACATGTACTGCGGTAAGTCAATGGGATCGGAAGGGTACAAGTTGGTTAAGACTCAGTTCGGTGATGCACAAGTATCACTCGGTTTCCCTGGAACCAAGGACAATAGTAAGGAAGCGAGGCTCAAGTGCAAAGGCGAGCGAAAACGTTGACTCAAGCGCAAAGGCGAGTCGAGGGTCGTTCGTGAGGCAAAGACGATGTGGTATTACACAAGAAGTCAAGTCTACCATACAAGCTAGGTAGGGCATGACTTATATACTAGTACAGGATGTTTGCACAGTGCAAACATATGGCGCGAGTCTGATACGATTGCCTAAGAAGGGAAACAAAGGGGACAGCTATACATGGTACAAGGGAATGCTGTGGAATGACGCGTGCCTCAGAAATGGTCAGCAGGCGAAACGGAGCATAAAACTGGCCATCCTATCGCCAAGGTGCAGGGTGCAGAATGGAAGCCAAGAAGCGCGAGTCATGGGAACATGTCGTAAAAGTACAGTAGTTCGAACGTGCGGAAAGAAGAATAAGGTCTATCGTAACACTCTGTCTCCAATTGCCAAATGTCCAACTGGCAGGTGCAGATTGCATCCTGGCGCGTGAGACACTCTCGAAGGTGGGAGATATTGGTGTGTAGGTGGGGGTTACGAAGCTCAACCAGTACCTCGTTCAGGATGATGGCACGGGGGTCGTGGGGATGGAACATGTTCAGTTGGTTATCTGTGATATGCTGTGCCAACTGACCAGTGTAGACCTCGTTGAGGAAGACCTGCGAGGCGTAACAGGGGTGGCCCTTCCCCATGGTCCCGACGACCTCCTGATAGTTATGGTGGTAATAGATGTACCGCGCTGTCTGCTTAGTGGTGCCCGTTTCCTTGACTAAGAGTGGGCAAAAGGCAGGATAGGTGGGGTCGTTAAGGAAGAAGGGAATGCCGGGGTCACTGTTCTCTTTGTCCTCCTCATCATCTAGGAGGGCGAGGGCGGGGTCGGGCTCGACTACCCAAGTCTGAGGAATAGGCGTGAAAGTGTGATCCATCCCAGCAGGAAATGGTAGAATCGGGATATGGGCAGCGAGGACAGCAGGGGGTGATAATGGTGGTGGTGGGGTCAAGGGGACAGTGGTTTTGGGTGGGTAGGTAGGCGTGGTGGGTACATGGACAGTGACGCTCAGTAAAAAAGAAAAGTTGGTCCGAAGTCAGAAAAAAGTCAGAACAAAGTCAGATGGTGGTCAACTGACTACAAAATGACTAAATGTCGTTTTTAGTGACTACAAGATGACTTCTAGATGACTATTTGTAGTCAATTTGTAGTCAGTTTTCTTGAGAATGGGATTAGTCATTTCTTAGTCATAGTCAAATCATCCGTAGTCATTTCATAGTCAAGTTATAGTCAAATCATCTGTAGTCATTTCATAGTCATTTCATAGTCATTCCATAGTCATTCCATAGTCATTCCATAGTCACACAGATTTCCGAATTAATTTGTTTTTCACACAGTAATTAATGGCCAAACGAAATCAAATTGACATTGACAACTAAACTAAACAAAACAAAACCGAGTTGGCTCAGCCTTCCGACGAGGCTTCCGGTGAAGTCGATTCATCTTGATCCATCGGGGCACCATGGTGTGCCTTAGCTGTGCGTGAGAGTGTTGCCCATTTGGGGGCAGGCTTGGTGGGCAACGACTTGGTGGCAGCGGGCTCGGTGCACTTGGCCGACTTGGAGGGGGCCTGCCTTAGTGCCCGACAACTTGGATGGGCCAGCCTTGGCACCTGACGGTTTGGTGGTGGAAGGTTTGGCAGGCGCGGCGGGTGCAGTACCCAGTGAGTTGGAGGGAACGGCCTTGGGCTTGGAGTGCACGGCCTTGGGCTTGGAGGGCGCAGCCTTGGGCTTAGGGGCAGGCTTGGACTTGGAGGGGGCAGGCTTGGCGTCTGACAATCCAGAGGCAGCAGCAGCAAGGGCAAGGGGCGAGGTAGATGATGACTGGGTTGAAGGAGGAGCACGGGGCGGGGCAGTTGTTCAATAGTTAGCAAATATAAGTAACAATGTTTTAGACTTACCTGTGCGTCCTTCCAGCAGTGTTGGAGCTGCTCGAACAATAGTTCGAGATAGTTGTCGGCCAGGTACGTAGTAGAGGACCACCCTCTCGCGGTACACAACGCCCTGGCCACCTTGCAGGTCCTAACCGTGGCCGCGATCAGCTTGAACGCGGTCGAGGTACTACCCACCAACTCCCAATCCATGAGAGCCGACCGAATTGTCAGACCACCCGCAGTGAATTGCGCATGGCCCCAATTCTCATTTGAGTCATCATCGTCGACATCCGGTGTGTTGGGATCTGCAGAGTCGAGTCGATCGAGTAGTGCTGCGACATCATTGGACGGTTTACGCGTTCCACAATCAGTGGCATCATGCATGGCTCAGAGGAGGTCCGCGGCGTCAGGGACCGTCGAAAAGTCGTTGGTAATAACATCTATTCAAAAATTAGTAGTTTTTTTTTATGGCCCGATGGAGCATACCTATTAAGTTGGAAGCTGGGTAGAGAATTAATCAGCGAGGTGACAGAAAAAACGATAAAAGGAAACATACCAGAGGGGGACACGATAATGTCCTTGAAGTTAGCCCTAGGTCGAGCGCAGGGTTGCGAAGGCGCTGCAGCTCGAGCCATGGCGAGGAAAGCAGGGGGCAAAGGCGGGGACGGGGGCAGACTGCCTGAAACGCCTGCGGCATAGTTAGTGTTTTCGAAATGTGATAAAACGTGTGCGTACCTGTCCCTGTCCCAGACGTCTCCTTGCCCTTCTGCCTGTCGTGCTTTGCCTTCTTGTTGGGCCATTGCGTCGGGGATCGAGCACAGGGGCACTTGGATTTGCCGCCTTCAGTCGGCTTCTGGGTCTGTGGGCCTGACAAAACTGGCGCCGACAACAGTTCGGACGAGAGACGGGATTGTTGGGGAGGAAGCAAGTGGGAAGAGGGAGGCTGTGAAGGAAGAGGCTTGTCCCTCAATACAACGCCGAGAGCCATGTCGGCTTTCCAATGGTCCGCACACAAAGTGAGAAGAGGGGCAGCGGCTTCGAGCTCAGCGATAGTGGCGTTCCACTCATTGGGGAAGAATGACTTGAAATACCTCTTTTTGCGGGGTTTGTCGATAGAGCGTGGGTTGGTACTGTGAAGTCTTTCGAGATTTGAATGCAAGATGGCCCAGGCGGAAGCACGGATCAACAGCCATTGGGATTTCGTGATGCCAGTTCTGTTTGGGAGACGGATGGCCCATTCCATCGGTGGTCGCAATTTGTTGCTCTCTTTGATTCCAACCAGCGGGTCATTCTTGGCGTCCTCGGTAGTCCAGAGGACCGATTATGGGAGGTGCTGGGGGCGGATAAGAGGCTACGGGCCGGCCGAAGGAGGTGGAAACGGAGGGTCGACAGTGCCAGAGAGAACATGCGAAAATGAGTCGCTCGGGGTGAGAGACGTATCATTCATGACAGGAGTGGTAGAGAAAGCTGGGATAACAGTGTATTAGCTAAAGAAGAAAAAACAAAGGGAGGCGATGACTTACCAATTCCCTTACAAGTGCGTCGCAGCTCAACGATCTCACATACCATCTCAGACACCGTGTGCTCGAGTTTGGCGACCTTTTGGTGTGTCTTCTGATACTGTTGGTTGTGATAAGCTCGTTGTGTGTGAGAGCTGCGATGAGGTCCGGCAAAAGACTGGAGTGTTTGGGAAGGGCACCCGAGGGATGTGCACGTTGTTGCGAAAACTTAGAGTACGAAACCCCTGTGCTGCTGGAGAGGGAGCTGTGGGGGGGCCATCAATTTGAGCGACTCGAGGGAGGGCGCATAGTATCATAATTATCGTCACCGTCAGACCCAGCCCCAAAGAGGTCGTCGTCTTCATCTTCAGAATGGTCATAGCGGGGAGGAGACATTGTAAAAAAAAAAAAAAAAGGCAAGAGAAAAAATATGTGACGAGTGCGAACGAGAGTAAACCAACAAGCAAGTCACGCAAATGCAATGCTTACTACACATTGTTTCGGTGCGTCGAGCGACGGCCCAAAGTTCCCGCGATCCTTAGGATTGCTATCTGTGGGCCATCAACGACACTCATTCACGCATCTACACCACATACTATGGCCTCAGTTGCGCCAAAGTACCCTTGTCCATGCTTCCAATGCAACTCAATGAAGCATCTCACCAGAAGGACAATACAGGGTCATCTTAAGCATAACCAAGTTCAGCGGCTACTAGATCAGATTGGTTTGCAGGGTTCTCAGCACACAATCAACTACTTGCAGAGCTGTTATGACCAGACTGCACAGTTGCTTGCTAGCATAGCTGGGGAGTCTCAATCAGCTAGCCTATCTTCTCATCCTGATGGTATGTGTTTATTTTTTATGCCCTTAATCAAAAACTAATTTGCCTTGATATTGATCTTAATCTAGATAATACCTCTGTTGCACCAGCACCACTCCAGGAAGGCCCAGAAGGGGCTCAGAGGGAGACTGATGGTTGGTACTATTTTACTGTGCTTTGGTTCCTAGCTCAATTTTTTAAATCAGATTTTCATGCTGCTGGGAGTGCAGTGGGAGATGCTGATGCTGTGATGACAGATGTTGATGGTAAGTAAAATCTCTTGATATATTGGTATCTAAACTACACGATTACAGATCTCCCAGGCTACAATAGTGATCCTATGGAGCCCTCTATGCTTGCCTCTGCAAATTTTGAGGATTCATCTGACTCTGAGGATCTGTCTGGCTCTGAGGATGATCTATCTAGCTCTGATGGCCAATCTGCTCTATTTGAGGTTGCTGAGGAGATCTTAGAAGCCCCCCCTCAGCCTGTGGACTTGGGTTATGACTCTGACTTTTTAGATATGTTTGCAGAGGATGTTGCTGAGATGGAAGACTCAGCCCTATCTGAGGCTTTAGAGGAGTCTAGTCAGACAAGCAGGGCAAGTCCCTCTTTGCCAGAGGCTGTTGTACAGCTCCAGAAGAAGCTGTTGGGGGACTATGCTCTTCCCCCTCCCCCTTCTGGTCCCCCAGGGGAATATGCTCTATCTAGGGCAGAAGTGCTGTCCCTTCAGCACTACTTTGCGTGGACAGAGTCCCAAGGCACAGTAAAAGCCTATGGCTCCCATGCTAAAGTGCTTTCAGAGGCCACAGATGTGGAGATCCTCAGCCTTTATGCTGTGCGGAAGTTAGCGGAGAAGCTTACTGGGCTGACACCATCATTTATTGACATGTGTGTTGAGACGCGACTGCATAAGTCACATGTCTCGTGGGATCTGATTGTGTCAGCCCACATACTAAATACGGTATCTGTCCCTTACGGACTAATCTGGACTATGGCTGGACTTGTATGGACCGCTTTTGTTTATCTTTATTGTCAGAGCCATATACGGCTCTTATTGTTCTCTATTGTTAAGATACCGGTATTGTCTGCTTTAGGCAGCTATTGTTCTCTGCCCTCCAATGGCATTTCTCCCTCTGGCGCACAGACCATGTGTATTGTGTTTGGATCACCTGTGCGCACAGACCATTATTACCTAAGCGTCCTGTATATAAGGACTGCTGTTTATGCCTCTACACTTCAGAGTTCCCTTCACCTCTGAAGTGTAAGTCCCTTCTCTTTACTTCTCTTATTACCTTTGCTCATAGACGTTCCTTAGTAACTTGTCTATTAGGTATGCAGTTGTAATAGAGTTCCCTTCACCTCTGAAGTTAACTTGTCTATTAGCATCTTGCTATTATCCTTCCTCGCTTGTTAGTTCTGCGCTCAACAGGTTATGGGCCCTGACGCCTAATAACTAACCTGCGGTTTTTTATCAGATCTACTTGTGTCACTTGCTCTCTCAGTCGACCACATCTTCTTTGTCATCCTCATCATCAGTGAGCATCCTCTACCATTTTTTCGACACACTCCTTTCTCGTCCACCATGACTTTGTCATGTGCCATTTTGGCTAGCCTCCTAAGGAGGTTCTCATGAGAGGTCCTATGTGACCTCAAATTCCTCTGTGCGCACCACCCTACAATATTTTCTATACCCGGTCTTCGTCCGGAAGTGCTTTCATAGGCCAAAAGGGGAAGACCCTTGCGGCTATAGGCCTCTCTAATGGTTGGGTGATACTCGGTTAATACCTGGGTCACTTTATGGGGTGTGAAGGCCTGGTTAATAGTCAAACCCAGAAGTCCTTCCCTCAGACACAACTAGGAGACGCTACCATATCATAATAGTATTTACATAGCACTATGACTAGACCTCTGCCAGGAGAAGTATTCGCTCCCTTTGTGCAGGATTTGCTGCATGGCATGTATCACTAGTCTAGTTGCTTAGTACCAAGACCCTTAATGGTCTGTTCTAGAGACTCCACAGACAGCAGTCGCAATTGTTATGGGAGTTGATCCCTTTCATTGCTTCTGGAACTTGCTGTTGGCTCCTCTCTAGGGTACTACCCTTTACTCTAGAATCTTTAGTAGCCCCAGTTCCCATGCTGCAAGGGTAGAGACAGACTCGTGCAAACTTCGCCGTCACTGCACCATGATCTGATCTTGCTTGATCCCTATATCAGTAGGCCTAACATGACTACTAGCCCTCAGTAACATTTGGGCCTAGGAGAGACTTTAGTATAAGGCAGCCATCACTATCATGATTCCACTATATCTAGTAACATCCAAGTCGCACATACTTGAGGCGTGACATGTCAGATGTGACACTCTACTCAAACACATTGTGTCCTCACTACATGTTTGATTATCAAAAGGCTCTGGTATGGTGGGATAATGAATTATCTGCGTTCAAATATGATGCCTGTATGGATATGTATTTAACCACTGAACTAATATCTACTTATATCCACTGGCATCTGCTCGACTGTCTCATCTTTTATATCTATCCATTCTATTCCCTTCCAGTATGCAGATTGACTCCTTCAGCTCCTCTGATCATAGCAGCGATTCTGCACACCCAGAGAGCGACAGGGAACAGCCTGTTAAGTCGGGCTTTTCTATCACCCCTCAAGACAGAGATGTCTTACAGGAATATCTTCAAGAGTTTCAAGAGGCCAATACAGATGATCAGACTAGGATCGTTGAGAAGGCCATGGTGAAATTATATCATCTCTGCCCAGTTAATACACCCTTTGACAAGAAGGATGCAAGCAAGGTGTGTCTTGGGTATACAGACATAATGACATCCCTTATTCCGCATTCCAGAAAATTCAGAAATGGTTTTATAACCACTATGCCCACCCCAGGCGTCAATACATCAAATTCACCTGCAAATGGTCTGCCCGCAATGCATTCTATCATCTGAACCGAGATGATGTCTTGGACCATGTAAAGGAGACTTCCGGGATAGAACCGGGAGATCCTGCATTCTTAGGAACCCTTCAAGATGCAACAACTACCTTGTGGACCAAGCTATCTCCTGAGGTTCAAGAGGATTATGTAAAGGCTGCTAAGGAATGGTCAGAAGAGACACCACCGAAGGACATTCAATCGAGGTATTCCAGTATTCATATCATGCATCAATCTATTCCTCAATTCCTCACATATCTCCTTTATAGAATGGCATCCTCTATGCGTGAGCGGATCATTGAGGACTTTCAAAGTCAGCTCTATAAGACATGCAGAATACGTTCCATTGTCCTCACAGCATATGAGAGTGAAGACAACAACCTTAAGATAGGCTTGTAAGTAATCAAATATACACACATCCCTTACTATATGTCCTCTGATTATTGGTGCGACCAATTTCAGTAATGATGTGAGCAGTGTATTGGAGGATGGAAAGGACTTTTGGAAGTACTGCCCAGACTGGAAGAGTGCTGCGCTCTGGGAGCAATGGATTGAATTTGGGAAGAAGTGCTTTGCAAAAGGTATGACCTGCCATTCATCTATGGTGATCACATATCATCAATGAATATTTCAGGCACTGTGCAGGAACCACCTCCGAAGAAGGACCGCTCCAGGACTTTAAACACTCCAATTCCCATTGTATTCGATAAAGATGGATGTCCCAAACTTCCAAAGGTTACCATGTTCGATGGATATAAGGCCAAAGTTGTTCAGTCATTGCTCAGGGAGTATTGTATTGAACATATTCATGAGCCATTCTTTCAATACATGTGCAGCAGGATATAACAAATATGAATTAGGGTTTGTCACCGGAAATAAGAAGCAGACCATTCCATGGGGAGTATTGGCCAAGGACCCATCCTCCTGGATCTTTGACGACTGTATTCCAAAAGACTTTGTGTGGAAGGACCCATCCAAGATCCAGATTGGAGAGGTCTTCCACCTTCTGTACCATTGGAAGGAGAGACAGGACCAAGGCCTTGGTCCCCTGATGTGGGTTCCAACCTCCCCACTCTTCCAAGATGTAGAACATCCTCCTCAGCATAAGCGACACCTCTGACATGCTAGAGCACAGCAATCAAATGCATCTGATCAAGAGTCCTTCAACCTTAGCAGTTTTGGGGACTCCAATCCAGCAAGTAGCAGCACCGATGAGCCTTCATCTGACTCATCTGGTTCTGATCCTCCTCATAATCGGACCTGCGATGGAGAGCGTTCAACAACTGAGCCTTCAAACAAATCATCAACCAGTGATGAATCATCTGACCATGCAATGGCTACAGAGCATCCTCCCTTTCATGAGCCTGGGGAGCAAAGTAATCCTGGTGAGCAATGCTGCTATTATTATGTTGTTCATTTGTTAATGGTACATTTCTAGGGAGTGACGGAATTCCTGGTGAGTAATGCTGCTATTATTCTGTTTTTCATATGTTAATGGTGCGTCTCTAGGGAGTGACAGAATTCCGGGTGAGAAATGCTGCTATCATTTTGTTCTTCATTTGTTAATGGTACATGTCTAGGGAGTGACGGAATTCCTCACTCTCCACAACATAATTATCAAAGGGATGATAGATATTTACCACCCAGTTCGTACTCCATCCATTTCCATCTACAGCAACTTAGCTAGACTAATAATTAAACCTCTAGATATGGCAGGTCCATCGGACCCTCACCCTGTGCAACAGGAACAAAATCAAATCAATACTCACCCACTCACAGAGGAAGGGAAACGAGTTGTCATACTGACAGAGAAGGTCAAGTAAGTCCTGCAATCATCTCTGAGTTGTAACCTTGCTTCTAACGATGTGCAGGAATATGGACACTGGCAGGGGTGCAGCAAGGATTCGTCCAAGCTACCTGACCAGGTAGCTTATACTTACATAGCTATACCGGAGACTCTCTGACATCAATGATGATCTAATCCATCATAATAGATATGTGTGTGTACTATAGTCGGGATATCCGCACGTTGTATCACACAAGTTCATACCCCTTCAAATATATGATGAGTTCCTACAGCTCCTACAGGCTGACTGCACTACGAGGCTATGAAACCAACTGTGTATCTCTAAGCATTTACTCGGGTGATCCTGTGCTATATCCCTACCATGTCCCTATCCCATGTGTGCTTCCCCTGTATCCCTTCATGTGTATCCATTGTTCTGTGTTTGTAGGTATTCAAACTCAGGAAGTCCGCTTCTAGCCCATTTTGATTGTATTATCAATTATGATCATGCTTCCAGTGGGCATCAGCTGTGTCTGCCCTCCCTACAATTAGATATTCTGTCACTACACATTGGCTTGTGCTCGGACATTTCTTACATATTCCTGCCAAATCATAGTGTTTCTTGCACTCTGCTTCACATATCTGAGTGAATGTTTCTTGGAATGTTCTTACATGCCTGAATAATGCTTTTGACTTAATACAGAGTACCTCCACATTTCTACTAACCGTTGCACCTTACTAGCATGTCGTAAGTGCTTCATGGATCTCCAACTATCTCCGACCTACCTGTAGTCTGTTGGACTATCAGTAACTAACGAGGTTCCAATTGGACATCCCTTACCTATTCCGGTCCTTTGTAAGTATCTAAGGTACATGCACTCTGCTGCACATATCAGAATGGGTGTTCCAACATACCTAAATACTGGTCATTTCATCGAGTGCACAGTGTCTCTGGATCCCTACTAGTCTTCACTCAGGGATCCCCGACTATCTCCAATCCACTCACCACCAGTTAGACTATCACTTGGTGCAGATGTTTCAATCAGTATAGGCTGAGCTATGGTCATTGGCTATCCTTGATGCTTATAGGCAATTACAAGGGCAATTACTGCACAGTGAGTTGTGATCAGACATCCGTTATTTATTCTCGTCCACTTGTAAGTATCTAGGGTGCTTGCACTCTGCTGTGCCTATTTGAGTTGAATACTGCTCATTTGATTTAATATTGAGCATTTCTGGATCCACAATATTGTCTGGGAAGTCTTTTACATTTTCATTCTGTGTTTAAGTGCCTCAGGGATTCCCAACTATCTCCGACACACCCAGCATCAGCTGAAGTATCAATGCCGGCGGAATCCCGACATGAGTTGTGATCGGACATCCGTTACTTATTCCTGTCCACTTGTGAGTATCTAGGGTGCTTGCACTCTGCTGTGCCTATTTGAGTTGAATACTGCTCAGGTGATTTAATATGGAGCATTTCAGGATCCATAATATTTTCTGGGAAATGTTTTATGTTTCTATTTTGTGCTTAAGTGCCCACAGAGATTTCCGACTATCTCCGACCCAGCTGGCGTCGGCTGGAGTATCAATCGCAGTGGAATCCCAACGTCGGCTGGCACTGGCTGGAGTATGAACCATTAAAGAGTCTCACCGCCGATTGGGGGTATCAATTATATAAGCCACCTCTGTGCATTGGCTGATAGTAGTGTCTCCTAGTTGTATCTGAGGGAAGGACTTCTGGGTTTGACTATTAACCAGGCCTTCACACCCCATAAAGTGACCCAGGTATTAACTGAGTATCACCCAACCACTAGAGAGGCCTATAGCCGCAAGGGTCTTCCCCTTTTGGCCTATGAAAGCACTTCTGGACGAAAACCGGGTATAGAAGATATCGTAGGATAGTGTGCACAGAGGAATTTGAGGTCACATAGGACCTCTCATGAGAACCTCCTTAGGAGGCTAGCCAAAATGGCGCATGACAAAGTCATGGTGGACGAGAAAGGAGTGTGTCGAAAGAAATGATAGAGGATGCTCACTGATGATGAAGGCGACGTAAAAGGTGTGGTCGACTAAGAGAGCAAGTGACACAAGTAGATCTGATGAAAAAACTGCAGGTTAGTTATTAGGCATCAGGGCCCATAACCTGTTGAGTGCAGAACTAACGAGCGAGAAGATAATAGCAAGAAGCTAGACAGATAAGTTACTTCAGAGGGTGAAGGAACTCTGTATATTACTACTACACACCTAGACAGATAAGTTCTATAGAGAGAACATCTTATGAGTAAAAGGTGAGAGAGTAAGGTAGAGAAGGAACTTACACTTCAGAGGGTGAAGGAACTCTGAAGTGTGAAGGCGTAAACAGCAGTCCTTATATACAGGACACTTAGATAATTATGGTCTGTGCGCACAGGTGATCCAAACACAATACACATGGTCTGTGCGCCAGAGGGAGAAATGCCATTGGAGGGCAGAGAACAATAGCTGCCTAAAGCAGACAATACCGGTATCTTAACAATAGAGAACAATAAGAGCCATATATGACTCTGACAATAAAGATAAACAAAAGCGGTCCATGTAAGTCCGGCCATAGTCCAAATCAGTCCATAAGGGACAGATACCATATTTAGTATGTGGGCTGACACAATCAGATCCCACGAGACATGTGACTTGAATCAGTCGCGTCTCAACAGTATCTTCCACCAGAGTTCATTTTGTCATTGTACCACGCAATGAGCATGGAGTTGTAGATGATGGTCTTAGTTTGTTTTATGATCCAGCTGGATCATTCGTGCTGTAGGGCAAGGGTTCAGGGATCAGTGATAGTGATGGGCAGAGGGGTATTCTGCAGGAAAATGCTTTAGAGACAAGAGGGACATGCAAGTCACTTGAGATGAGCAAGCTATGGCTGGGATTTATCAAAACTAAGACAAGGGTACTACAGACAAGACAGCCTTGTACTTATACTCATACATACTGTGATTTTCGTGACTATTTTCTGTATGTGCGGAGGCCTACACAAGCGCCTTGCTGGCAAGACAAAGCTGAAACAAGATCATGTCATCAGTTATGTGCATTGGCAGTCCGATATCTTTCCGACCACGTCACGTGTCACATCAATGCCAGACTCTGCCCCATCCTCAACGCCCTCCCTCCCACTCCTCTGTGGGCCTCCACCGCAAAACCACCCTCCCCTCCTGTCGCCACACCAGCTCAGGATGTGAGGATGGCCCCACCTCCCACCCCAGCCAATGTGCCTCCTCCTGCTCCTGTGCCTTCTGCCCCTGCTTTGAAGCCTCATGCCAATAAGCAACATGCCCAGCCTCCCACCCCTGGCCTGGGTAAAGCTTAGCCCACTCTGGCTAAGGCTAAGCCTGCCCAGACCACAGCTCCCACCCCTGCCTCTCATCCCATGCTCCCTTCCCCCCTCACTTTCGCCTCCTTGGCGAAACTTCCTGCATGGCCCTCATTGGTCGTGTCTCTACAACCCCAGTATTAGGTGCCCCCCAACCTCTGACTGTCCAACGCAGCCCACAGGAGGTCATGTCCCACCTTAATGCCATCCTCGCCCTGGAGGAACACGTGGTTACCCTGTCCGCTGCTTGGTGGACAGCAAAGAATAACCTCATGGTCACTGCCGGACCTGACATGACAGCACACCACCTTATAGCTGCCTCCCACCTCATCACTGACAGTCTTGCAACCTTCCTCTCCACCAACCACTCTCCTCTCCCTGTCCAGGCCAGGGAGAACTGCAAATGGGCCTGCCTCCTAGTCAACAGCATCCCCACCAGAGCTTCCCCCTCTTGGGGCCCGTACTCCCCTTCTTTTACGATCACCCGGATCGTTCCGCGGGGCTAGACTGGAGTCTGTACGACTCTACAATGTTTACAGTCCAAGAGACTCTTCCCTGCACGCTGGCAAGGGTCTGGGGTACCGGGCCAGGCACTGACTAAGCGCGAGAGTGTTGAGCTTGAAGGACAAAGAAGAGACAAGTGGGCTATATTATGAACAAGACTAGAACGAGGATTCTACACTGTAGACTACACGCTTATATACAGCTTCAACTGGCTCTTGCCAGCACTCCAAGGATTACGCGTTGTCTGCCAGCGAGGAGAGTTGAAACAGAGAATAGTACAGTAGAAAGCCAGTGCATCAGGGGAACGAGCTGAAACCTAAGTGAAACATAAGAAAGCATCAGATAAGCTGATGCTCAGATATAAGCCACATCTGTTGCGTTAGGCCCGTCCTAACATGCTTGACTTGAGCATGAATACAGTGGCCCAACTAGAGGCAAGATGACTTAGCAGAAGTAGATACACGTCCGTAATAGGAATGCAATCGTCCACAGCACTGGGGCAAAGTCCACCAGGCGTATGCGTTGCCTTGCTATTGGCTCGATCAAGGCCAGGCGCACTAAGAGACTCAGAGAGAGGAAGAGGCAGGCGATTAGGAGAAGTGAGAGGATCTTCGCTGGTGATTCAAGAAGACCAAGCTGGAGAGCTCGGTCTTCGTACAACCCAATCTATATACAGTTGACAAGGAGCTTTGAAGCTCCTCCTGAACGTAAGGTACCCAGTAGCGATAGTAGCTCGAACCCTACTACGACTGTCCTAGGTGTGAGTCAAAGTCCGATACATGTGATACTCCTTCTATGCTGACTGATACAACTGTCCCTGACTAATACTAGGGTAGTCAGAACCCTGCGAGTCTGTTGTCCGTACTAATGAGTCCGATCGCAACATCACCCCTTCCTCAGGTGCGATGCCCCGACACTCCAAACCCTTCCTCCTCGTACAAGATCCTAGTGCGCGTCGCCTGCACCGCCCCTCTCCATCCTCTGCGCCTCTTCTTCCTTGTCAACTCGTAATCCACCATGGTCTGGGCCCTGTCTTCGATGCGCTCCAGCGCATTGGCCATCTCCAGTCGACGTCTGCTTGCCGATACCTTGCCTTGGATCTCCCCCACTGCGGCGATGAGATCGTCGATCCGCTGATTGAGGCGCTGCAACTCTCTGTCAGCGGCGCGGTAGCGGGTTACCTCGCCTGAGAGTGAGACGTCGTGGAGGGATGAGAGGCAGCGGTCTACGTGCGCCCGGTCCTTGAAGCCTTTGGTGAAGAGGACCATGTCCTCGTTCTGGTAGATGGGCTTGCCGCCGTAGTTGTAACGGGGGGCGGCGTAAAGGGGGCGAGCATAGTCCTTGTCGGACTCGTCAATGATCCCTACCACCATTGGGTCTGGGCCCATGATGACTTGGTGGTACCGGGCTTCGCGCTCAACCCCATCGGGGGAGACGATGCAAAACAGGATGTAGTCCGCCCCGGCGTTGCACATGAAGCCGGTGGGAGTGCATGTGTTGATGACAGCCAGAGGCTGGTGAGTGGGTCCTCCCATTACTCCGAGGTCCCCGCTTGTACATGGGGGATCCGTCGGTGTTGAGGGAGTATGGGGTTTCGCGGGGGTCGTCAGTATCGGTGGTCGAAAGAATGTGGGGGTGCGCAACTGCGTAGTCTCCATCTGCATCCTCTCCGAGCCCCCATTCATCCTCGCCAGCATCCGTCGGTGCCTCAGCTGCTGCATCCGCAGCTGCGCCCTCCATAGTTGCTCGTCCCTCCACTCCCAGACGATCTCCTTCCATGGCCGTATCGGCCCGAACTCGGTGTGGTACCGGGATAGGTCCAGGGTGACCGTGTCCGTCAGCGTGTTGAATGAGGCGATTTGGTGTCTGGCCCTTGAGTAGGGCATGCCCCTCTTCGTAGGTGCTGGGTTGTGCTTCGGGGGAGTCGGCGACTCCTCCGATGGTGGGGTCAGGGAAGGTGCTGAGTATGGTGATGGTGTCTTCGCAGGTGACTGGCCCACGGGGAGTGACGAGGCTCTGGACCACCGTGTCGATGGTGGACTGTGAGGGTAGGGAGCAGGAGGACATGGTGCAAATTGAGACAGGATGAGTGTGGGTAGCAGAGGTTGCTGTGGGACTTAGCTTGTCTGGGGCCTCCTTTAAATGTGTTTCGCGCAGGGGGTTCAGCGCCTTAAAGTCCCGAACAGCCTGGTCGGCGAATACTTCTCTCTGGTTGACCCACTGGTTCTCCGAGTCAGGGTATCCCTTCCATTTCACTAGGTATTGGAGTTTCCGGGTCCTCCCGAATCTTCACGAGTCTAGAATCTTCTCGACCTCATACTCCTCTTCTCCGTCTATCAAATCTGGAGGTGGGTGCTGGTAGTTAGGCCCGTTGTAAGGACGTGAGGGTCCTAGGTGAGTTCGAAGGCGGAGGTGTTCCACTCCAAGAGGTAGGGGGTAAGAGAAAGTGGGAATGTCCTTCGAGTGCCCGTGTTTGGGCCTGACTTCCAGGATATTCACACTGAGTTAAGGGGGAAAGGGCGACCGAGCGCTGTGATTCTCTTCGATGTGATCAGATGCCCTCCTAGAGCCTAAGAGTGGCAGTTTAAATACAGGAGGAGCTATAGAGCTAAGGTAAAAGCGGAAAGGAAAAAGGGTAACATAAAAGAGATATGAAGTGTAGACAAAGGGCCGCGTGGCCGAGGTGATCGAGTGTCCGAAGACGAGCGGTTTCGGGCTCAGAGGCCGAGCTACCGTTACACCTCCTGGGGGGTCAAAATCTTGACCGTCCCCGGTCAAGCTACTTCTAAAGAAAAAAATCGTGGTTTCAGCGTCGAAAACAAAGAAAATGTGAGCTAAAACAGTAGTAGGAAAAGTGGCCTTGTGCGTGAAGACAAAGTCGCTGCGCGTCTTCGTCAAACGTTGCCGAGTCCTCGTGTGCCGGCTCTAACACGAACGCTCCACCTCCGGGGTCGAAAACGATGACATTGTCGAGTAGAACGAGAATAGGGTTATCGACGTGCGTGATGAAGTCGTTGCGTGTCTTCGGCATGCGCCTGGGAGCGTCTTCGTGTGCTGAGAGTAGTCTTGAACTTGAAGCTGGGCCTCCAGGGTCGAAAACGAGGCGTGGGGCGCGGGGCGTGTACTGTCCGGGTCGAAGATGTTGCGCGGAAATGTTGCATGGCTTGTATGTCTTGAAGGCGCCGTTCTGACTGCCGCCGAAGTCTTCTTTCTTGCTCCAGAACTTGCTCGCGAGGGTGGAAGTGGTCGCCGAAACGTTGAGTAGCGAGGACAGGATTGCCGTGGTGACGAGTGCGAGTGCGAAGCCGAAACGAGCAGGAGTACGTCGAAGCGAGCCTAAGGAGTGGAAGAGACCGGGACGAGGGGCGAGCGCCGGCAGCTTGATCGACGGGACTTCGTAGACTTGCGGGGATTTCCATCCGAGTCGAGGGATTGACGAGGCAAAGGAAGGTGTAACTTCGGGAATGGAAGAAGCCGAGCCGATCAATGTGACTCCGGGAGGTCGTTGCGATGGCGTCAAATGGGGCGAAATGGGAACAGTCATCAATCCGAGTGGCGCGGGCAGGATGGGAAAGGGTTCGTGTAGCGACGACATGGACTCGAACATCTCCAGTGAACTCAGCGGCACGATTTCGACAGTAGACGAAGGGGTAGGGAAAAACTCAAGCTCGAGATCGCCAAGCACGAGAGGAGGTGGCGACGCCGATGACAAATCGCTAGACGCAGAGAGGTCGGGGGGTAAGTCAAACTTCGAGGGCGATAGTGTAAGATTCGCAGGGAGGTCACAAAGACGCAGAGACAGGCCTGGGGGCGAAGACGAATGGTGAGGGAGCGATAACCTGAGCGCGTGTAGGGATGGATCGAGCTTCGAGACTGGAATTTCAGACACCGACGCGGGCTCGGACTCGTGCTGACAATGTGTTGCCGATGTCACCGGGGAGGGTAGGAACGTGGACGATGTCGGAGACAAAGAAGGGAGCATGGACGCGAAGGCAGACATCACAGGTCGGATACTAGACGTAGACGCGGCCTCGTGCTCGGACTCGGGCTGATTGTTCATTTCCGATCGCATACTGACAGGAGGGTGCAGGAACGTGGGTGAAACCGAAGACGGAGAAGGGGGTGTGGACGACAACGTGGGTGCGGGCTCGGGCTGATCGACCGTCGCCGAGGGCAGGTACTCGAAATCAGACGTCAGGATGGAAAGTGGTACAGGCGTGGTCGAAGGCGAGGGGAATGTGGACAAGATCTCGGGGAGTTCATTGGCAGCCGAATGTGCGAGCGAGTGAGAACGTAAACGCGACAGGGTAGGAGACGCCGATGGGAGGAACGTGGACGAAATTGAAGACGACGGAGGCGTGGACGCGAGAATGGGGTCGTTGTCAGTAGCCGAACGTGCGAGCGAGGAAGCATGGGACGGGGTAGGAAACGCCGAGGGGAGCAACGTGGACGAAACCGAGGGAGGCGTGGACGCAAAAACGGGGTCGCTGTCAGTAGCCGAATGCACGAGTGTCGAAATATGGGACAGAGGAGAATCCGAGGGGGGCAACGTGTACGCGGGCTCGGGCTGATCGAGCGTCACCGAATGCACTAGTCCATGCTGGGACTCCAAAGCCGAGGGCGAAGACGAAGAAGGGAGCTGTGGATCTGGCGTCGAGTGCGAAGGCAGGGGGAAGTCGTTGGGAGTAGTGGTTGTCTCAGCGTTCGAGGCGATGGCGCACATCACTGCTCGGAAACTGTAGGCATCCCGAGGAATGGGCTCAACGACGGGCTGCTCGCGTCTAACGATCGGGGGCTTGAACTGTTTCGCATGCGACCAGGGCGACGGGAAGTAATCGTCGTATGCAAACGCTGCACGCGCGCAACCGAAAACGTCTTCGAAGTGGAAAGGAATGTCGGGCGGCTGGAAAGGGTTCTTGCCAAGAAGACGGGGCTGAAGGACTTCGCGATCCAGGGGGTGAAATCCATACCAAAACGCTGCGTCTCGTTCTTCTTCGGACAGGTGACCGGTATGAACCAATGGAGCACTGTAGCGCAAGAACTGTCTGTAGTATTGTAGCACGTCGTCCTCACAGTCCATTCGTGCTCTGGAGGAGTCTTGGACATAGTTCAGTAACCTTTGCCTCATAACCTGGGGACGTGGGGTGGTACTGCCGAAGACGTCGATGAGGGATTGCCGAAACCGAGGCCAGTTGTGTGAACGAAATCCGTCAAGCGATCTCCAGAAGTCGCGCAACGAGGGGACTACATAGCGGATGAGCACATCGACTCGCTGCGCATCCGTCAGTGCGCAGTCGTATGCCAGGCCTTCGTATTCCTCCAAAAAGTCTTCGAGGGTGTCTGTGCATCCCGAAAAGTAAGGTGCGAACTTCGAGCGAGGTGATGGCATCGCTGCTGGTCCGATCCGTGGTGCGTACGGGTCGTCATCGTCGTCATCGTCGTAATACCGTGACATCCGGATGGTGCGTGGGCGTGATGGTCGATGAAAAGAGGGATGGGCGATGACGGTGCAAAATCGAAGGGGGGCGAATGTGTGAGTTCGGAGATTGGAACGGGAGGGTGATCGAAGCAGATGGAACGGAATTGAAAGGGATCGGAAGGGATCGAAGGGAGAAAACAAAGGAACAATGAAGCGAAGTGTAAGCTAAAAGTGGATGAGAGAAGGTGGGACGAAGATTGAACGAGAGCGAGGGGAAAGATGGTAGGGATGGGAGGAGACCGGAGACGACTAGATCTTGATGATGATAACGAGGCGGGGTACAGGCTGGAGTCGAGCGAGCGTCGTAGACTGAGGGAGATTGTTTGACATTGAGTTGGTCACCAGAGGCGACCGAAGAGAGTGAAAAGGTTGAAGGTTGAAAGGAATGATGGAGGGGGAATCAACTGACTCCGCCTCACTGGGGCAGCCAATGTGTAAGGACGTGAGGGTCCTAGGTGAGTTCGAAGGCGGAGGTGTTCCACTCCAAGAGGTAGGGGGTAAGAGAAAGTGGGAATGTCCTTCGAGTGCCCGTGTTTGGGCCTGACTTCCGGGATATTCACACTGAGTTAAGGGGGAAAGGGCGACCGAGCGCTGTGATTCTCTTCGATGTGATCAGATGCCCTCCTAGAGCCTAAGAGTGGCAGTTTAAATACAGGACTCATCAGGAAAATATCCCAAAATCTTAGTGGGCTTGGAGTGCTTATTTACTCTTAAGCCTCTCAAACTGCTTATTTTCTGCTTAGTGAACTAGTCATTATTACTCATTAAGCACAAGTAAAATCTAAGTATACATAAGTTTGTCAAGTAGTTAAAAAAGTACAGTATCAAGTAGGTAGAAAGGTATCAAGTGGGTGACTTCCCGTAGCATCTGGAGCCTCTAGATTGTTCTCCAGACCGGAGTTTTCTCCAGATTGCCGAGGTGCCAGACAGGCGCGCTGCTCACATAAGCCTTTTCATGTTCCGACCATGTCCTCCAGACTTTAAATCTGTAGGAGCCTCCTCTACCCTCCTCCAGAATATTTGTAATGCTCTAAACTTTAAATGCCGATATGCCGGATCCAGTGGAAAGGCGACGAGGCTCGGGGAGGATAAATTTCCATTGCCATGTCGCCTACCGAGCCTGAAAGGAGTCATAATCTTGGTCATAATGATATGCACCGTTAGATTTTTCTCGTGTCTACGGGAAACACAGGCCCTCCAGAGTTTATTTTCCAAATTACACATTTCGGGTACAGCCGGTCTGGAAAATAATCTAGAGGCTCCAGATGCTACGGGAAGTCACCCAGTATAACTGCTGCCTCTGCCGTCGCCATCCCTCACCGCCGTCACCAATCCCACCGCGTCGCCATTCCTGTTGTCCCCCCGCCGTCCCTACCGCCGTCCCCTCTGCCACCCCTTCGTCGTCGGCCGCTTCATCGTGGTCGTGGTCACGGTCGTGGTAGTCGACGTGGTCGCGGTCGTAGTTCATGTGGTCGTGGTCGTATTCGACGTGGTCGCGGTCGTGGCCGCGCTGTCATTGCACGCCGTCAGCATCATCTTCGCGCAGCCTACTCGCGCCGTGGTCGTATTGTCGTCGCGCCGTCACGCCATCGTTGTACCGTTGTCACGCCATCTTCGTGCCATCGGTCATTGTCGTGTAAGTTGTCGTCGTGCGGCTTGCACCACACTGCATGCCGCATGCGTCGTTGTGTGGGGCTCGCATCGGAGTGGTGGTGGCGGCTTGCGGTCCGAGTCCACGTGTGGGAGTGGGGTCGGTGGTGGGCGTCGGTGGGGTCGGTAGCGGTCACGGTGGTGGCGACAGAGGCACAACTCGACTTGGAAAAAAAAAAAAGTTTGGCGGAGGCTGAATCTGCGGCGTGGGAAAGTGTGCCTTGACTTGACACGTCGACACGACACCAGGTGCCCTTCTACCTTCTACCTCAACGCTTCTTCATGCTCAACAACTTGTGGGTTTGTTCTGCCTTTTTTTTTCTCCTTCTAATGGTTCTTCTAATGGTGCTCTTCCAGGTATCGCCTTTGCACGCCGGCCACCCCCTCTGCCTTCAGGGACAACACCGTTGCAGGCACAAAACCACCACACCACCACGCCCTGTCCCTTGGCCCCCACGCCCCGCCGCGATGCTGGGCTTCGGCCCATTAGGATACGTTCTTTTTGTTTTATTTTTTTGTTCTTTTTCATTTAATCACTTGTGTTACAGACTGCTCAAGTCCATGCTGCCACCTCCGCCTCCACCGTGCAGCACACAAGCCCGTGGCCGTTGCCTCCAACCTATCGCCGCGCACAAGTCCGCTGCCACCGTCACCCCCTACAGCGCGCAAGAGCCGCCGCAACGCCACCCCCACACGGCGTGCATTCCCCACCGCTACGACGCCGATAATGACGGCAACCGGGTCGATGACGATGACGTCGCGGAGGGCGACGGTGGCGGTGATGTGGAGGGCGACAGTGGCTGTCATGTGGAGAGTAACGGCAACGGTGATGCGGAGGACGACGGTGGACGTGGAGGACGACGGCGGATGTGGAGGACGACGGCAGACATGGAGGACGATGGCAGACATGGAGGATGATGGCAGACGTGGAGGACGACGGCAGATGTGGAGGACGACAGCGGTAGTGGAGGACGACAGCGGTAGTGGAGGGTGACGGCGGGCGTAGAGGGCAATGACAGTGGTAACACAGCGGCAGTAACGACACGGAGGCAGGTGGCGGCGGCGGCGTGGCGGGAATGGTGGCAGTGCGGCGGGAATGGTGGTGGCGGCGGCGGGACTCCTAGTACTTCCTCTGTGTACTATCCATACAATAAATATATTTTTTTCTGATGCATTTCTGTACACTTCTGTGGTGATTCATCTCCTTATTGCACTTAAGTCCAAGCTTAAGTCACTTCCTCCTGGAAATCTGGTCCTTAGATCTCTGCTTGGTACCCCCCAAGTTTAGAATAAGCAAGACAAAGTGTTGACTAAGTTGTTTTAATGAATCGACTGAGCTTAGACTAAGCACAGTCGTGCTTAGTGACCTTGGGCTTAGGCTCCGCTTAGCAGTGCTTAGAGGTGTTGTTAAGCATAAATAAGCACACTTAAGTGCTATTAAGAAAAATGGAGATTTTCCTGATGGCCCGAGGAGCTATAGAGCTAAGGTAAAAGCGGAAAGGAAAAAGGGTAACATAAAAGAGATATGAAGTGTAGACAAAGGGCCGCGTGGCCGAGGTGATCGAGTGTCCGAAGACGAGCGGTTTCGGGCTCAGAGGCCGAGCTACCGTTACACCATGCATAGTAGTTTCTTGATATCTGGTGAGAAGATCTGTGTGGAATACCGGGTGGATGCTCCACTGCGTGGGAAGTTCGAGACAGTAATTGACTGGGGACATCACCTGTGCTACCCTAAAGGGGCCATGTCTCTTGGGCGCAAGTTTTGCGGTTGGCTGGTTGGTACGTAGGTGGTGTCCTTCTAGCCACACGAGGTCACCTTCCTTGTATCTGGGCATGTCTTTGTGTTTGACCCATGACCTTTGCGCCTTGATAAGGAGTGCCTTGGCTTCAGCCCTTGCTTCTCGGAATTGATCAATTCGCAGTGCCACTTGTGGTATGGGCGACGGCCTATCGATCCAATCAGCGCGCAGGTTGTACCCCATTAAGAGGTAGAAAGGGGACTTCCTTGTGGTCTCGTGAGGCCAGTTGTTGTGCGTGAATTCCGCTATAGGGAGGTACGCCGCCCAATTATCTTGCCGCTCGTTGACCCAGAACCAGAGGTACTGCTCCAGCCACTGGTTTGTCCGTTCCGACTGTCCGTCCGTTCATGGGTGGTAGGCAGTGGAGACGTTTTGTGAGATCCCCAAGATGTTGCATAGCTCACGTGAGAAGTTGGACGCGAAGCGTGGATCCCTGTCGCTGATTACCTTGGTGGGCAGTCCAAATCGTAGGAAGACGTGCTTAGCGTATAGGGCAGCGGTCCCCTCTGCTGTGATTTCTTCATTACAGGGAATAAAGATGGCTGCTTTTGTGCAGTCATGATCTGTAACGGTGAGGATGGAGTCGAATCCTTGCGATTGCGGCAGTTTCGTGATGAAGTCCAGTGCGATGGTTTCGAAGGGGAGTGCCTCGGGATTCGGATAGATCGGAGAGAGTGGTGCTCGGGTTGGTCGGTTGCTCGCTTTGTGTCTCTGGCACTCGGCGCATCCTCTGACGTAGTCCAGGACGTCTTGGCACAGATTTGGCCACCAGTAGGAACGTCCTACCAGTTGCGAGGTCTTGTTGATACCTGGGTGTCCGTAAACCGGTGGTACGTGGTGGGCAGAGATGATACTTCTCTTGTCATACAGTCCGCCTGTCACTACTTGCCTCCCTTCCTTGTACCAGGTGCCCTCAATCTTTTTAGTCAGTGTGCGTTGATCCAAGGGTGGAGGTGCTTCTCGTCTTGGCGGTATACCGCGTCGGGTCATTCCATTTCTTCGGGTACGATGGTGGCAGTAGTCGGCATCGTGGTCTCAACCTGTGTAGCTCGTATAAACAGTGCGTCGGGGAGGACCACCACGTCTTTATTGTCATCATCCCCGTGGTCGTAATCCGGTCTTTGGGAGAGTGCGTCCGCTCTACCATTAGCCGTACCCTTGATATGGTGGATCTCAAAGTCATATTTGGAGAGTTCTAGTACTTCCCTTGCAATGCGTCGGCTTATTCGTTGTGGGGATCTCCAGTATTGCAAGTTGAGGTGGTCCGAGAACACTTTAATCTTGTGTGGGGAACCTGCGAGTAAGGGTCGCCAGTGGCGGAATGCCTTGACGATGGCCAGTAATTCGAGGTTGTAGATGTTGTAGTACCGTTCTGCTTCATTGAGCGTGGCTGAGTAGTACCCTATGGGGTGTCGCTTGCCATCCTCTTTACGTTGTAGGAGTACGGCACCCACTGCGTAGCCTGAGGCGTCCACTTCTAGCTCGAACTGCTCCTGGTTGTCCGGGTGCGCTAGTACTGGTTCGCTTGTGACTAGGTCTTTCAGCTTTGTGAAGGCAGCGTCCTCGTCTTGGCCCCAGTGCCATTCCGCATCCTTCCTTGTTAGTCTGTTCAGGGGTCACGCGTGTGTGGCAAAACCCTTGATGAAGAGGCGGTAGAAGTTGCAGAAGCCGAGGAAAGATCGGACTTGTTTGACCGTGGTGGGGGTTGGCCAGTCGTGGATGCCGGCGACTTTGACGGGGTCCATGCAAGTCACCCCCTTTTCAAGGATTACCCCCAGGTAATCGATTGACGGGGCACTAAAGACGCATTTCTCTGGTTTGAAGTACAAGTCAAGGTCTTGGGCGACTTGGAGTATGTCACATATGGCTGCGACATGGCCTGCTCTACCGTTCCGGGAGGCGATGGCTATGTTGTCAATGTATACACAGATAGTGGTACCTAACACCTCGTGCTTGAGAATAACGGGGCCGCAGGCGTAGTCCATCATCGCTTGGAAGGTGGCGGGGGCATTGGTGAGGCCGAATGGCATGACTAGTGGCTCAAAAAAGCCGTAGCGGGTCTTGAAGGCGGCCTTCTCCTCGTCGCCTTCCTTAATGCGTACGTTGTTGTATCCCCAGCGGACGTCAAGTTTGGTGTAGATGTCTGTGTTACCCAAATCTGTGATGAGATCTTGTATAAGCGGCAGGGTGTATTGGTTACACACGGTGAACGAGTTAATTTTCCAGTAGTCCTGAACCGGTCTTAGCTTGCCGTCCTTCTTCTTGACGAAGAAGAAGGAGGATGCGTAGGGGGATTTGGATGGGTGGATGTATCCCTTCTGTAGCTGCTCGTCGAGGAATTTCCGGAGTGCGTCATCCTCGTCGCGTGACATGGGATAGATCTTGCACTCGATGGCCGTCGGGGCGTCCTTCGTGAATTCTATGGCATGGTCCCAGGGTTGTGTGGGCGGGAACCGATGGGATTCTTTTTCGCTGAACACCTCGGCGAAGTTGGAGTACTCCTCTGGGATCGTTGTGCTGTTAGTGTATTGTTGAGCCTGTATGGCCACGTTGGTGGCCAGGGTGCGCGCCTTGACATCCTCCCAGTCCTGCGATAGCTCTTGTACCACCTGTAGTTTCTCCTTGTTTGTGAGGTCCGTGGATTCCGTCGGGGCGAAGGTGATGGTTACCCCTTGGTTTTCGGGGTGTGTTGTTCGGATTACCACCGGGTATGCATCTTCCTTGATGACTGCGTGCTGCCAGCTGATCTGGGGCTCGTAAGCGGCCAGCCAGGGGTACCCGAGGACAATGTCTTCGTCTCCTGTGTCGGTAATCAGGAAGCGCATTACTTTGCTGGTCCCCTTGGTTTGCACTTCGAGATCTGCACAATGTGTGATCAGTCCCGCTTTATTCTCCGATTTGTCAATGTTCCATATCTTTTTGGGGGTGTTTAGCTCCGTAAGTCCTATTCCCATTCGCTTGGCGAATGTGGGTTTGATGAAGCTGTCTGTCACTCCCGAGTCTACTAGTGCTTTTACTTCGGCCATGTTGTAACTTGTTTGGACGGAGACTGGAATTCTCAACGATCGGTAGTGTGTGATTATTACAGAGTTACAACGGAGTGCCCTCACCCAGGCCGACGGGTTCAGGCGTTTGGAAAATCCTCTCTTCCCCATAGTTCTTGCAGGACCAGATCTTTTACTTCATCCGGCGCTCCTGCTACTCCCTGCAGCCAATCCTTGGCTTGTTGTTGTGGTGTGGTCATGGCACGTGCTTCTACCCTTGGTTCCTGAGCATGGTAGTCGGTCTCGGATCTTCTGTTGTTGCTTCCTTGCGCGTTATAGCGGTGCTGTGGGCAGTCACGACTGAAGTGCCCTTTTTGATTGCAGGTGTAACAGATTACTTCCCTTGCGTCCCTAGGGAGTCCCCTCCCTCGGCCCCGTCCCCTGGGCCCTCCACGCGGCGGGTATGGGGGCCTTTGTTGATCAAGTATGAACTCCGCCCCTGCAAGTCTCGCCTGAGAGTCTTCTGCTTGTGCTCCCCTGGCTCGAGCTCGGTCTGTGGAGGTGTCCATCGCATTCGGGTTGCAATATTGAGGGAGGTTTCTGGGTGTCCAGCCGCTCTGAGGGGTCGCCCATTGACTGGGGCGGGAGGTAGTTTTCGGGATAGATGGTTTGAGCGAATTAAGACGTGCCTGCAGGTGCATGTATTGTTGCTGCTTCTTCATCGCAGCTTGTTTCCATGCCTCAAACATGGCAGGTTCGTATTGCTCGTAGACCTTGGTGAACAACGCCCTGGGCAGTCCGGCTGTGAATAGGTCCAACGTTTGGGGGGCGTCGAGGTGGTAGTCAGCCTGGCGGGCCAGTCACTCGAAGGTTGCTACGTAGCTGTCAATATCCCCGTCCTTCATGTGAACACCCTTGCGCAGTTCCATCTGCGCCTGCTCCTTCTCCATGGTGTTGGCGAATCGCCTGGTGAAGGCGCGGAGGGTCTCGTCCCAGAGGCGTCAGGTATGTTCGGGGAATCCGGAGTCTATCTGGCGTATGAGCCAATCAGTCATATACATTACCCACTCGTTGACTTGTTCCCCTTGAATGTATCCGAGGAATAGGAGTGATTGGCGATAGTGGTTGCGCATGATGTCGCTGGTACTGTTGATCCCTTGGTAGAGGTTCCACTGCACTCTGAATTGCAAGGCCTTGGTGCGGTCGCCATTGAAGATCTGGGGCGGGTTGCCTTGTAGCCTGCCGGAGGGTTGTGGCTGGTTACCTATGGGGGCTGCCCTGGGGAATCCTCCTCCAGGTGGTCCTCCTCCACCTCCGTGACCTCCGCTGCCTCTGTGTGAGTATCCTCCTCCTCCGGGGGGGTCTGGTTCGTCGGGGCCTATGGCTCTCATGAGGGCTGCATCATCGGTGGTCATTCGATGTCTGGTGCTGGGATCAATGGGGAGCAGGTCCTGTGGCACTCCGTCTTGTGGTAGCTGTACCGGGTCTAATTGGAGCGCGTATGTTGGTTCTAGTTGTGTGGTTGTCATCTTGTTAGGTGGGTGGACGATGATCTGCTCAGCTTGTGGTTGTTCGTTCAATGTGATCCCTCCCGCTAGATTTGCTAGCTCTTCTTCCTCTTCTGCATTTACTTGCAAAAGGTGGTCTTCTTTGGTGCCTTCGCTGTTTCGTTCCGATTCGGAATCTTCTTCTTTGGTGGTGCTAGTGTTAATTGCACCATCGATTGGTCCAGCTCGTGCGAGGGGGACCACTTCGCTTTCTAAGATGTCACACTGGTATTTGTGTGTGGTTGGTCTCACCACCGTTCGTACTCCTGCGTCATTTGCTGCGAGTATGCACCAGCAGGTATGTTCGAAGTTGAACTCAACTGGGTAGTACTGACTTGGTCGGGTTGGGAAGTCAACAAAGTATCCGGTCTCTCCCCTGTGTGTCCTCCACCTCGCAGCCTTTAGATAGCGCGTGGGGACGTTCTGTTCTCCCTGTCTTGGGATGGTGTATGCTTGGACTTGGTTCCAGCCCCACCGATCTGCTGTAGTAGGTGCCACTGTGTTGCCCTAGGGTGTAGCTTGGTCTTAATGTTGCGTTAGGCCCGTCCTAACGTGCTTGACTTGAGCGTGAATACAGTGGCCCAACTAGAGGCAAGACGACTTAGCAGAAGTAGATACACGTCCGTAATAGGAACACAATCGTCCACAGCACTGGGGCAAAGTCCACCAGGCGTATGCGTTGCCTTGCTATTGGCTCGATCAAGGCCAGGCACACTAAGAGACTCAGAGAGAGGAAGAGGCAGGTGATTAGGAGAAGTGAGAGGATCTTCACTGGTGATTCTCAGTAAAAAAGAAAAGTCGACCAGTGGTCAGAGAGTAGTCAGAGAATCAAGGGGTGCGCGGGATTTTTAGCGCTCATATGGACATAGGGAGGGAGGGTGGGCTCAAAGGGGCCTTAGTAGATTCTCGCAAACCGGCGCTAATTGCCAGAGCACTAAGCAGCATGTTTTGTAGCTGAGACTCTCAACAAGATTGCTGGCCTTGGCACGCACGAATGCTCTCTGCCAGTGTGTCCTCATCAGGTCCACCTGGACACACCCAATGGGCAGTGTGTTGATACCCTAAACCACCCCTGATCGCTAGGGAACGCGTCTAAGATGTGCAGGAATTGGGGGTGCAAAGCGGCGCAAGGTGTTGTGCAGCCTGTGGTCCAGCCTCCGCAGGGCACGAGATGTCGTAGGTGGGTCCACGGCGATTGCAGACGTGTCGGTGTTGAAGGGCTAAGGTCGCGCGCGAGTGCGGCGAGGTCAGGAGAGGCTACATGGAGCCTGAGAGTCAGGTGGTGGCAAGTGATCGGAAATGGTCGCGCAAGCTTCTGCACGGCGTGAAACTTTGCAGAGGTGGCCACCGGAGTCAGGAACGCGTCAGGTTCGAGTCGCTAAGGCTGCGCATTAGTGCGGCGCGCTGGAGAACGCAAGGGATCACCACCACCATCTCTTTTGGCGCTGGTTCTAGTTTACACTGCAGACAACCCTTAGCCTCTTCACTGTTGGGAATAACGCCTGGTATCCTCGCGACTCCCCAGCACTTTAGCCAACATGGCAGCACCTCCCGGGGACGACCCCCGCCTCTACTCACCGTCTAAGCTCACCGCCCTACCTACCACTTACCTTACTCCCTCCGATGACTCCTTGAATAACTCGGGAGCATACGCACAGGCCATCCATGGCCCAATCACCGCCTCAGGTTACAGCCAACCCGCCAGAAGGGACGGTCAAGCCTTCTGGGACGACGCAGCGCCAACCCCCCAACCTATCATCATCTCTTCCGACAACGACCCCCCTGCGGCTGGGCGATCCCCGCAGGACAGCCGAATGGGCTCACCAGAGAGCGAGGAGGCCACCCTCCCTGCTATACTGACCACCCAGATCGGCACCCACACCCAGGAGGCCCTCCAACAGGCCCTCCCCTCAGCAAGCACTTCTGACTCCCACCTTCTGTGGACCAACGTGCCCTCCTTTCCGACCGACCTCCCCCCGCAACCGGAGGAGATCGAGGTGATCGGCCGCACCACTCCCACCTCAAACAAGACGCCTCGCGCTCGATCGCGGGCCAGGTCCGAGGCCTCGGTCTGGAGCCACGCAACCGTGGAATCGAGTGTTTCAGACATCGCACAGCCCTCCATACCTAACCCCCCCTCTAGCAATAATCTTACGTTCAAGTGGCATAACCTCGCAGCTGCCATACAGGCGGGACTCCTGTCCGACCCAATGGACCCGAACGCAATCTCCATGTCCGGATATGACCCCGACGGGGATGAAGACGAATTCCTCGCAGACCTCAACAAGACCCTGGAGACTGAAATCAAACAGGACGTTTCCTCGGTCCTACAGGGGTGGAGTACGTACGTCTTGCGCGGCCCCATTGAACTCCGCAAAGGGCACGAACTGCCCACCACCAAGAACGAATTCAACTGCATGGTAAATTGCGTACTCACCGCTCTAGATGCTGGGTCGTCCTCCCACGATGGGGAAACGATGGTCAAGGCCATCACCCCCCAGTCCTGGATGAGGCTCACCTTAGCCCTCCTAGCAGCCATACTTCGGGGGGCTTTACGCTCGCCCGCACCACTACGATCCGGTTCCCGCCTATTGAGCGGCATTGATTCCTTCCCACTCCATCAGGACCTGGACCACCCTCTGACGGAGGGGGGCGCCATCCTTCTGATGTGTCAACAGCTAGGCGGTCTCTACCGTTCTAACCGTAATCACCCGGATAAGTCATACCCGGATTCTTACTTTGACCGCTTGACTACGCTACTGGATTCCCGCATGCACCAGGTCCCGGAAGCCACTGCCCCGACCAAACCTGCCCCTCTGACGGAGGCGGACAGAGCTCAGGTGACCGCGGCAACCAGGGAGCGCTTAATCCTTGAAAGCATCGAGTCCGCCAGACTCGATCAAGCATTCATGGGCGAGATCAAGGAAGCCGTCAAGGCCGAGATCTTTGCCAATCTTAACGCTGAGGCACTGGAGAACGCAGATGAATGGCGCGCGTTGTATAAACACGAGTTCATTGAGGCTATGCACACAGCCTTCGAGACTCAATACCCAGGCATACACCCAAACAAGGGGAAAGCCCGGGCAGCAGCACCAATCACTAACTCCCAGGTGGTACGCGAGGCCCAACCTCGCATCCAACAGGAAGTTCAACTTCAGGTGGAAGCACGCATCGCCGGCATCCACCAGGAAATCAAGGACTCTATCGCAAACAACGACCCCTTCTGGGGCGAAGGCCCACTCCGGGAAACCATCGCCCAAGAAATCCGGTCCGCCACCGAAGCACAAGTTAGGAAGGAACTAGAGGAAGAGATCGCCACCCTTAAAGTTTCCGCCTCTGATGAACTCGAGGCCCTCAAATTCCAAGTGCAATTTGAATACGACAAAACGCACGAAGAACTCCACTCGCAAGCGAAACGGGAATACGAAGAAGCTAAGTCCCTATTCGCGACTAACCTCAAAAAAGATATCCAGGAATTCAAGGACACGATCGCTGCCAACGTCAAGGACTGGAAGTCTGCGTACCGCAAGGCGCGCAACTTAACAGCTCTGAGACGGGAAGCACGCCGCTTCGGGTGCAACATCGTCCCGGCAGACGAGGGCTCAAACGCAGCCGAAAAATCACTGTTCACATCCTACGCGCTGACCCCCCTCGAAGTGGACGGTCGCGACCTATCCGCGGAACCTCCCACACCAAAAGACACCCCCTTCTCCACACCCCCCAACCTCCCGACCTCTCTCCCCGACCCCAATGTCACCCCCACCCCAGTCAGAACAAAGAGACATCGGATAGAGGAACCGGCACCGTACCCCCCCCTATCTGACTCGCTCTTCCTCCCAATCACCACCCCAGTGGAAACCCCCTTAGCCACGACTATCCCCCTCCCAGAACCCATGGAGGAGGACCTCGACTACGCTCTGGAGGTCGCCACCGACCGCATCTACGCAACGGGACCAGGTCTCCATGCGTCGATCCACGCACACACCGTCACTCCTGACACACACAATCCCCACTCCCGGGAGCACAATCCCAGTGCCCCACCGCAGGGGGCTGCTCGCGACACGTTGTCAGAGCAGCAACCCACGGCTCCTATCCCGGCCACGTTGACCACAGAGAGACCAACGCTAGAGGAACCAGCACGCACGTCCCAACCGCAGCAGCCTGACCACCTTGCCGCGATCCTCTCCGCAATCAATGCGACCATCTCGGGGCTGGAGGCGAGACTCACAGACCGACTCGAAGCGCAGGACCGTCGCATCGAGGCGCTGTCTCTGTTGACCGCCCCCCCCCAACATAACACCACCCGGATGGAGAAAGGTAACCAGGCTAAAGGAAAGGGGGCGGTGGCAGCCCTCCCTCTCCCCAACACCTCGGTACCCGCGTCAGGTGCGCGCGAGACCGCTGGGCCCGTGCCCAGAGTCAACAACCCCGCATCCCACGACCGCCCAGAGGAAATCCACACACTGGGAACTGTCCCGCCACCCCCTGCACAACCCACTGTCGTCCGGGAGTCCTTCCAGCCCCCGCCTGACAAGGTGGTCCACTTGAACGTCAATGCTAGAGGCAAACCCACCCCCGCTACGTCCATGCCCCCGTCTTGGGCCAACATTACGAAGCAGGGTGTCCAGCAACAACAACAACGATCCCACCAAGCCAAAGCAGTCACTGGAGGCACCTTCCGCTCCGCCACGGGCAAAGCTCGCCCCAAAACTGCCCAGCGCCGCGCAGCCTCTGGAAACACCGAGGTCACAGTTGTTGCGTTAGGTCCATCCTAACGTGCTCGACTTGAGCGTGGGTACAGTGGCAATGCTTAGCGGGGTGCGACTTAGCGAAAGTAGATACACGTCCGTAGCAGGAACGTGATCGTCCACAGCACTGGGGCGAGTTCCACCAGGCGTATACGTTCTCCTGCCACCTGCCAGACAAAGGCCAGGCGCACCAGGAGGCTTAAGGCGAGGGACAGACAGGCGAGTAAGAGAAGCCAAAGAATGGCGGTTGGTAATTCAAGAAGACCAAGCTAAGGAGCTCGGTCTTCGTATAGTCCGGTAGATATACAGTTGACGAGGAGCTTTGAAGCTCCTCCTAAACGTAGGGTACCCTATAGCAATAGTAGCTCGAACCCTACTACGACTATCCTAGGTATGAGTCAAGTCCGAGCCCGATACATGTGATTCTCCTACTTGTGCTTACTGATGCGACTGTCCCTGACTAATAATAGGGTAGTCAGAACCCCACGAGTCCGCAGTCCGTACCGATGAGTCCGATCGCAACATCACCCCTCTTTCAGGTGCGACGCCCCGACGCTCCGAAGCCCTCCTCCTCGTACAGTATCCTAGTGCGCGTAGCCTGCGCCGCGCCCCTGCGCCCACGACGTGTCTTCTTCTTCGTCAGCTCGTAGTCCACCATGGTGCGGGCCTCGTCCTCAATGCGCTCCAGCGCGTTGGCCATCTCCAGCCTACGCCGGCTCGCCGAGACCTTACCCTGGATCTCCCCCACCGCGGCAATGAGGTTGTCGATCCGCTGGTTGAGGCGTTGCAGCTCGCGGTCGGCGGTGCGGTAGCGGGCGATCTCGCCCGAGAGTGAGATGTCGTGGAGGGAGGAGAGGCAACAGTCTACGCGCGCCTGGTCTTCGAAACCCTCGGTGAAGAGGACCATGTCCTCGTTCTGGTAGATGGGCTTGCCCCCGTAGTGGTAGCGGGGTGCGGCGTAGAGGGGGCGAGCGTAGACCTTGTCGGACTCGTCGATGATGCCCACCACCATGGGGTCCGGACCCATGATGACTTGGTGGTACCTGGCTTCGCGCTCAACCCCGTCGGGGGAGACGATGCGAAAGGGGAGGTAGTCCGCCCCGGCGTTGCGTGTGAAACCGGCGGGGGTGCGCGTGTTGAGGGCAGCCAAAGGCTGGTGAGTTGATCCTCCCATCACTCCGAGGTCCCGTTTGTACATGGGGGATCCGTCGGTGTTGAGGGAGTAAGGGGTTTCGCGGGGGTCGTCAGTATCGGTGGTCGAGAGAATATGGGGGTGTGCAACTGCGTAGTCTTCGTCTGCGTCCTCCCCGAGCCCCCAGCCATCCTCGCCAGCGTCCACCGGTGTTTCAGCTGCTGCATTCGCAGCTGTGCCCTCCGAAGTTGCTCGTCCCTCCACTCCCGGACGATCTCCTTCCACGGCCGCACTGGCCCGAACTCGGTGTGGTACCGGGACAGGTCCAGGGTTACTGTGTCCGTCAGCGTGTTGAATGAGGCGATTTGACGCCGGGCCCTCGAGTAGGGCGTGGTCCGCCCTCGAGTCGTTTCCTTCTTCGTAGGTGCCAGGCTGCGCCTCGGGGGAGTCCGCGATTCCTCCGACGGTGGGGTCGGGGAAGGAGCCGAGTACCGCGATGGCGTCTCCACGAGTGACAGGTCCGCGGGAAGTGACGAGGCCCTGGACCACCGTGTCGATGGTTGACTGTGAGGGCAGGGAGCAGGAGGACATGGTGTGTAGGGAGGCAGGATGAGAGCGAGTAGCAGGAGTTGCTGTGGGACTTAGCTCGCTTCGGGCCCTCCTTATATGTGTCTCTCGTAGAGGGTTGAGCGCCTTGAAGTCTCGAACCCCCTGGTCGGCGAATACTTCGCCTTGGTCGACCCACTGATTCTCCGAGTCGGGGTATCCCTTCCATTTCACCAAGTATTGGAGTTTCCGAGTTCTTCCGAATCTTCGTGAGTCTAGAATCTTCTCGACTTCGTATTCCTCTTCTCCGTCTACCAAATCCGGAGGTGGGCGTTGATAGTTAGCCCCATGCGTGGTGGTCTCCTGATATCTGGTGAGAAGATCTGTGTGAAACACCGGGTGGATACTCCACTGCGTGGGAAGTTCGAGGCGGTAATTGACTGGGGACATCACCTGTGTCACCCTAAAGGGGCCATGTCTCTTGGGCGCAAGCTTTGCGGTTGGTTGGTTGGTACGTAGGTGACGTCCTTCTAGCCATACGAGGTCTCCCTCCTTGTATTTGGGCATATCTTTGTGCTTGATCCATGATTTTTGCGCCTTGATAAGCAGTGCCTTGGCCTCGGCCCTAGCCTCTCGGAATTGATCGATTCGTAGCGCCACTTGCGGGATAGGTGATGGCCTATCGATCCAATCAGCACGCGGATTGTACCCCATCAGGAGGTAAAAAGGGGACTTCCTTGTGGTCTCGTGAGGCCAGTTGTTGTGCGTGAATTCCGCGATAGGGAGATACGCCGCCCAGTTGTCCTGTCGCTCGTTGGTCCAGAATCGGAGGTATTGTTCCAGCCATTGGTTCGTTCGCTCGGACTGCCCGTCCGTTCGTGGGTGGTAGGCGGTGGAGATGTTCTGCGAGATACCTAGAATGCTACATAGTTCGCGCGAGAATTTCGATGCGAAGCGCGGGTCCCTATCGCTGATCACCTTGGTGGGAAGTCCAAATTGCAGGAAGATGTGCTTAGCGTATAGTGCGGCGGTTCCTTCTGCCGTGATCTCTTCGTTGCACGGGATGAAGATGGCCGCCTTTGAGCAGTCGTGGTCTGTGACCGTAAGGATAGAGTCGAACCCTTGCGAGAGTGGCAGTTTGGTGATGAAGTCGAGTGCGATGGTTTCGAAGGGGAGTGCCTCGGGGTTTGGATATATCGGAGAAAGCGGTGCCTTGGTAGGTCGGTTGTTTGTCTTGTGTCTCTGGCATTCGGCGCATCCTTTGACGTAGTCCAGTACGTCCTGGCGGAGGTTTGGCCACCAGTAGAAGCGTCCTACCAACTGCGAAGTCTTGTTAATGCCTGGGTGGCCGTAGACTGGAGGTACATGGTGTGCGGAAATGATACTTCTCTTATCGTATAGTCCGCCTGTGACTACTCGTCTTCCATCCTTGTACCAGGTACCCTCGATTTTCTTTAGTCGGTGTGCATCTATCCAGGGACGGAGGTGGTCTTCGTCTTGATGGTAAGTGGCATCCAGTCGTTCCATCTCTTTGGGCTCGATGGTTGCAGTGGTTGGCATAATGGTCTCGACTAGAGCGGCCCGTACGAAGAGTGCGTCGGGGAGTACCACGACATCTTTGTTGTCGTCGTCCCCTCGGTCGTAGTCTGGTCTTCGTGAGAGTGCATCTGCCCTTCCATTTGCGGTGCCCTTGATGTGGTGGATCTCGAAGTCGTATTCGGAGAGTTCCAGGACTTCCCTTGCGATGCGTCGACTTATTCGTTGTGGGGATCTCCAGTATTGTAGGTTGAGGTGGTCCGAGAACATCTTAATCTTGTGGGGGGAACCCGCCAGTAGGGGGCGCCAGTGGCGGAATGCTTTGACGATGGCCAGTAACTCAAGGTCGTAGATGTCGTAGTTTCGCTCGGCCTCATTGAGTGTTGCCGAGTAGTATCCTATGGGGTGTCGTTTACCGTCCTCCTTGCGCTGTAAGAGTACGGCACCCACCGCGAATCCTGATGCGTCTACCTCCAGTTCGAACTGTTCCCGAGTGTCCGGGTGTGCCAGCACTGGCTCGCTCGTCACCAGGTCCTTGAGCTTTGTGAATGCGGTCTCTTCGTCTGGGCCCCAGTGCCAATCCGTGTCCTTTCGTGTTAGACGGTTTAAGGGGCGTGCGTGGGTAGCGAATCCCTTGATGAAGAGGCGGTAAAAGTTGCAGAAGCCGAGAAAAGATCGGACCTGTTTGACTGTGGTGGGCGTGGGCCAGTCGCGAATGCCGGCGACCTTGATGGGGTCCATGCGAGTCACCCCCTTTTCAAGGATTACCCCCAGGTAATCGATCGAGGTCGTGCCGAAGATACACTTCTCTGGTTTGAAGTACAAGTCGAGGTCCTGGGCGACCTGGAGTATGTCATGTACCGCTGCGATGTGGCCCTCCCTGCCATTGCGTGAGGCTATGGCGATGTCGTCGATGTAGACTCGAATCGTGGTGCCCAGGGCTTCGTGTTTCAAGATAGTGGGTCCACAGGCGAAGTCCATCATCGCTTGGAAGGTAGCAGGTGCGTTGGTGAGGCCGAAGGGCATGACCAGTGGCTCGAAGAAACCGTAGCGTGTCTTAAAGGCAGCCTTTTCTTCATCGCCCTCTTTCATACGGACGTTGTTGTATCCCCAGCGGACGTCCAGTTTAGTGTAAATGTCCGCATTTCCGAGGTCCGTAATGAGATCCTGTATGAGCGGTAAGGGGTATTGGTTACGCACGGTGAAAGAGTTGATCTTCCGGTAGTCCTGTACTGGCCGCAGCTTCCCATCCTTTTTTTTGACGAAGAAGAAGGATGAGGCGTAAGGGGATTTCGACGGGCGGATGTAGCCTTTCTGTAGCTGTTCGTCGAGGAAGGTCCGGAGCGCCTCATCTTCTTCGCGGGACATAGGATAGATTTTGCACTCTATCGCAGTCGGGGCGTTCTTGGTGAATTCTATGGCGTGGTCCCAAGGTCGTCTGGGTGGAAACCGGTGTGACTCCTGCTCGCTGAATACGTTGGCGAAGTCTGCGTATTCTTCTGGGATGGCGGTGACAGTGGTGTGTTGTTGTGCCTGTATGGCTAGGTCGGTGGCGAGGGTGCGTGCTTTGACCTCTTCCCACTCCTTGTTAAGCTGGTACACCGCCTGCCGCTTCTCGTCGTTTGTGAACTCGGCGGGTTCTGTTGGGGAGAATGCGATGGTGACTTCCCGTTCTGTAGGGTGTGTAGTCCGGAGGACCACTGGGTATGCGTCTTCCTTAATGACGGCGTGTTGCCAACTGATTTGGGGCTCGTAAGTGGCTAGCCAAGGGTATCCGAGGACAATGTCTTCGTCGCCTGTGTCGGTGATGAGGAAGCGCATTACTTTCCTGGTCCCCTTGGTTTCTACTTTGAGGTCTGCGCAGTGGGTGATTAGTCCTGCTCTGTTCTCGGATTTATCGATGTTCCATATCTTTTTGGGGGTGTCCAGCTCCTTTAACCCGATCCCCATTCGCTTTGCGAACGTGGGTTTAATGAAGCTGTCTGTGGCTCCACTGTCCACTAATGCTTTTACTTCGGCCATGTTGTAACTTGTTCGGATGGATACTGGAATTCTCAACGATCGGTAGCGTGTGATTATTACAGAGTTACAACGGAGTGCCCTCACCCAGGCCGTCGGGTTCAGGCGTTTGGAAAATCCTCTCTCCCCCACAGTTCTTGAAGGACTAGGTCCTTTACTTCGTCCGGTGCCCCGGCCACCCCCTGCAGCCAGTCCTTAGCCTGTTGTTGTGGCGTGGCTGCGGCGCGTGCTTCTACTCTTGGTTCCTGGGCGTAGTAGTCGGTTTCGGACCTTCGATTACTGCTGCCTTGTGCGTTATTGCGGTGCTGCGGACAGTCGCGACTGAAGTGTCCCTTTTGGCTACAAGTGTAGCAAATGACTTCCCTTGCGTCTCGGGGGAAACCCCTTCCTCTGCCGCGTCCCCTTGGTCCGCCGCGCGGTGGGTACGGAGGTCTTTGTTGGTTGAGTATGAATTCTGCTCCCGCGAGTCTTGTTTGGGAGTCTTCGGCTTGCGCTCCTCTAGCTCTCGCCCGGTCTGCGGAGGTGTCCATCGCGTTTGGGTCGCGGTACGGGAGGTTTCTGGGTACCCAGCCACTTTGGGGAGCTCCCCATTGGCTAGGGCGTGGAGTAGTCTTTGTAGTAGGTGGTTTGAGCGAGTTAAGACGTGCCTGTAGATGCATATACTGCTGTTGCTTCTTCATCGCCGCTTGTTTCCATGCTTCGAACGTGGCGGGCTCGTACTGTTCGTAGACCTTTGTGAACAGTGCTCTGGGTAGTCCAGCCGTGAACAGGTCCAGTGTTTGGGGGGCGTCGAGGTGATAGTCAGCCTGGCGAGCTAGTCGTTCGAAGGTTGCTACGTAGCTATCAATGTCCCCGTCCTTCATGTGGACGCCTTTGCGCAATTCCATTTGCGCCTGTTCCTTTTCCATGGTGTTGGCGAATCGTCTTGCGAACGCCCGAGTGGTTTCGTCCCATAGACGTCGGGTGTGTTCGGGGAATCCAGAGTCTATCTGGCGTATCAGCCAGTCAGTCATGTACATCACCCACTCGTTGACTTGTTCCCCTTGGATATATCCGAGGAAGAGTAGGGACCGGCGATAGTAGTTGCGCATAATGTCGCTTGTGCTGTTGATTCCCTGGTACAGGTTCCATTGCGCCCTGAACTGTAAGGCCTTGGTACGGTCACCGTTGAACACTTGAGGTGGGTTACCCTGTAGTCTGTCTGACGTTCGAGGTTGATTAGCGGCAGGGGCAAGCCCCGGGGGGGCCCCTCCTCCTCCTCCGGGTGGGCCTCCACCTCCTCCTCCGGGCGGGTGTCCTCCTCCGGCTCCTCCTCCTGGTTGATGACCTCCTCCGGCTCCTCCTCCTCCGGGGGGGTCCGGCTCGTCGGGACCGATCGCCCTCATAAGGGCTGCGTCGTCGGCGGTCATTCGGTGTCCAGTACTAGGGTTGATGGGAAGTAGATCTTCTGGGACTCCGTCTTGTGGTTGTTGCATGGGATCTAGTTGAAGCGCGTATGTCGGTTCTAGTTGGGTGGTCGTCATCTCGTTAGGTGAGTGAACGATGATGTGCTCAGCTTGTGTTTCCCTCGTTCAGCGTTATTCCCCTTGCTAGGTTGGCTAGCTCCTCCTCTTCTTCCGCGTTTACTTGTGAGAGGTGGTCCTCTTCTTCGCTGTTTTGTTCTGACTCGGAGTCCTCTTCGTCTTCTGTGGTGCTGGTGGTGGGTATACCGTCGATTGGTCCGGTTCGTGCGAGGGGGACCACTTCACTTTCCAGGATATCGCAGCGATATTCGCTTGTGGTCGGTCGGACGACCGTGCGTACTCCTGCGTCGTTTGTTGCGAGTATGCACCAGCAAGTATGTTCGAAGTTGAACTCAACTGGGTAGTAGCGACTTGGTCGATTCGGGAAATCGACGAAGTATCCGGTTTCTCCTCTGTGCGTCCTCCACCTGGCGGCTTTCAGGTAGCGCGTGGGGACGTTCCGTTCTCCTTGTTCTGTGATGGTGTATGCTTGGACTTGGTTCCAGCCCCACCGGTCTGCTGTTGTGGGCGCCACTGTGGTGTGGTAAGGTAGCTTGGTCTTAATGTTGCGTTAGGTCCGTCCTAACGTGCTCGACTTGAGCGTGGGTACAGTGGCAATGCTTAGCGGGGTGCGACTTAGCGAAAGTAGATACACGTCCGTAGCAGGAACGCGATCGTCCACAGCACTGGGGCGAGTTCCACCAGGCGTATACGTTCTCCTGCCACCTGCCAGACAAAGGCCAGGCGCACCAGGAGGCTTAAGGCGAGGGACAGACAGGCGAGTAAGAGAAGCCAAAGAATGGCGGTTGGTAATTCAAGAAGACCAAGCTAAGGAGCTCGGTCTTCGTATAGTCCGGTAGATATACAGTTGACGAGGAGCTTTGAAGCTCCTCCTAAACGTAGGGTACCCTATAGCAATAGTAGCTCGAACCCTACTACGACTATCCTAGGTATGAGTCAAGTCCGAGCCCGATACATGTGATTCTCCTACTTGTGCTTACTGATGCGACTGTCCCTGACTAATAATAGGGTAGTCAGAACCCCACGAGTCCGCAGTCCGTACCGATGAGTCCGATCGCAACAACAGTCATCAGACATAAAGGCCTCGATGACCCGGTCATGGAAGCCACGATACGCCACATGACGCCTTCCACCATCATCGCGGACACTCGCACTGAGATCAATCGCCTCACGGGAGGCCGTATCGTCCTCCTCAGCGGGAGATGGTCCTCCAACAAGAACAAGTCCATACACAACTTCGTCTATACATTTAAGGACCAAGTTCCATTCAAAGCACTCTACCCGCTCAGGGACACACTCGTTAGGCCCTTGATGACGGGCCAACTGGTCCCGAATGACGGCTGGACGTTCGCACAAATTCGAGATATGTCTACAACGGACCCCTCAGGCACGGTCTTCTCGGGCTCCCAACTCGAACAGGAACTATGCCGCAACCCAGCCTTCGAAAACGCGATCTTTTGCGTCGCACCTCACTGGCAAGGGTCTATCCATAACGTAGCCCAACAATCTAAAGGGACCGTCAAGTTTGCATATGTCGACGAAGACGGGCAGATCACAGCACGAGCCAGGAGGGACGGCGTTTTTCTTTTCAACGAGAAAACACGCTTCGTACCGACAGGCGACGTCGCCACAATCCAACTATGCGGCCGCTGCCACCGGATAGGCCACGCGACGAACTCTCCAGCGTGCCCCCTACCTGAGAATGCGGTCCGCTGCTTTATCTGCGGGGAGTCCCATCACTCCAACGACCACGTCAACCACTGCCCCCGCCCCCACGACAAGGCCGGGGAATGCCGATGCCTCTTCCCCTGCATCAACTGTGGCGGAGGACACAATGCCCGCTCCCCGCATTGCAAACTTAAGATGGGATTCTCCCCCCCCCCATTAGCACCACCCCCACAACAACCCCAGTCAACGACGGCCCAACCCAAACCCTCTGCCAAGGGTAAGACACCAGCCAACCGTCCAGATGAGACCCCTAATCGGGAAATGCTCATACCCACGCAACGGAACCAAGAGCCAGAGCCCGAGGGACAGTTCATGACAGTCTCGAGGAAGGCAACCTGCAAAGTCAAAGGAAAAGCGAAGACGGCCGCAGCCAACGCGTCGATCCCCGGATCCGCGGCATACGCCTCTTCTGGCCCCCCTGGCCCCTCCACGCTTCCCCCACCACCCGCCCCTGCCAAAACGGGAAAACTCATGTCCAAGGTACCAGCCCGCCCCATCAACAAGTCCAGAGTCTACCCTACTCCCCCCACATGGCGCGAAGCCCCGGTCATCTACCAGAGGCATGTAGCTACTGATCTAGAATGCGCCGCGGCCATGAAACAACTCTTTGGTCACGAACCCACCCCGGAAGACCTCCGCTCCCTTCACGTAGCATGGGGCGGACATGAATCCGACGAAGAAGTCACCGCGCTATGGACCCTTCACTTCAGGTGGGCGGTCAAGTACAGCCTTCCCCTTACTACTATGCACACCATCAACAAGATCGCGGGGAGTGACGCTGAACGCACCACCAGCAACCTGCTACGATTTGAGGAAGACTGGGGCCCTGCGAACCCCCGTAACTACCTCCTATCCACCATCCCCCGAGATCAATACTTTTCCCACCCCGGGGATCTCGAAGAGACCATCACCTCACCAGAAGACACCGCACACAACCGCAGCATGGCTCATATTCTTGTCAACTCCTGCATCAAGTTCAAAGTGCTGGAAGCCAAGGCTAACGGCACCGCGGCCCCACCTCAGATCACGGAACCCATCGTAGAGGCGGTCCTGGATCTCTATTCCCACAACGGCACATACTCCTTCTTTAGCCTCGCCAAAGCTACCACGGAGGACAGTGATATGTGGACAGCAATCCTTGACGTGCACACCAGCTCGACCGCCGCGCTCGCCTCCTATGCATGAGACAAACATACTCTCCGTAAACATGCGACGTCGCAACGACGCCATGCACTCTCTCCTTGAACTCAACACCACTGATGACATTATATGCGTGCAGGAACCTTGGTTTGGCGCCATTGGAACTGCGCGCAAGGACTCAGCTAAGGACGGTAGGGAGGTGCTCGGCGGGGCCAAGCACCCCAAATGGAACCTGACCTACCCCTTTTTTACCCATGATAAACGTTCTAAAGTTATGATATACTCTAGGAAGCATAGCAGATTGGACTCCGCACGCAGAGTACATCCCGTACGTATCATCCCACGACTCGACCTCGCCTACCATCCCTCTTTAATGATAGTCGAAGCCCAACTACATACGCTCGTTTTACGCATCATAAACTTCTATAATGACGTTAATGACCCGACAGCCCTACGCTCCTTACTAACCCTAGATCTTGACCCCACGATCCCCACGATCCTCGTCGGGGACTTTAATATGCACAACCCACGCTGGTCACCGAGGGGCTGGTCACCCTCCCCCCGATCGCGAGACTTGGAAACCTGGGCCAATGGTCCAAACCTTCGAACTCGCATCGGAGCCCGGTGTCACCACGCAGAAGGGCGCGACAGGCGACCGCGAGAGCGTGCTGGACCTAGTCTGGCACAACCTTGCACTCGCCTCGCTCGACGCCATATCACCACCCCGGATCGACTGGGACTCCTCGCTCGGGTCCGACCACGCTGGAGTACGATCCACGTGGACGATCGAAGGCACCCATCGAGGACTCAAGCCAGCCTCCGGCAACTCATTCCGCGTCGAATTCGACGATGACGACGCGGAACGCACCTGGCGCGACGACATCTCCGCCGCCCTTCCCCCGCTCCACCCCCTCACCACTCACCAGCACCTGGACGACTTTGCCAAGGACGTACAGGACGCCATATCCAACGCCTGCCACACACACCTGGAGATTCGCCTCCCCAACAAGGCCAGAGGACACCCATGGTGGAATGAGAAATGCGGGCAAGCTGCGCAGGCACTTCGGGATATGACACATGACTCACCCGAACGGCGCGAAGCTAAACGACAACTCAAGCGAACTACACGCACGGCCAAGCGAGATTACTACAACCGACAGATCTCGATCGGAAACATCTGGGAGCTAGCATCTTGGCGCCACGGGCGCCGCCTCTCGGGTATCCCGGCCCTGCGCAAACCGGACGGAACAGTTCTCACGGAACATCAGCACATCTCCCAAGCCCTAGGAAGACGTTTCTTCGTCACCCCGGACACACTAGGAGAAATCCAACCGGCTCAACACGACGACCCGCCCCACTTACCGACAAGGCCCTTCGAGCCTATCGTCTACAAGGAGGTTGACCCCCTCCTTCGCGACGCCAGCTCGAAGTCCGCCCCGGGGGAGTCGGGTACGTCATGGCTGATCCTTAAGAAGGCATGGCCGGTCCTTTCGGACCACCTCATCCACCTGTACAATGCCTGTGCCTCACTAGGGTACCACCTGAAAGCCTGGCGCCATGCCATAGTCGTTGTCATCCCCAAGCCCGGAAAAGACGACTACCTCGCGCCGAAAGCCTACCGACCAATCTCACTAATAGAGTGCATCAGTAAACTGCTCGAGAAGATCATAGCAAAGCGACTGCTCTACGACTGCGACCACCACGACCTCCTCCCCACCAATCAGTTCGGGACAAGAGCCTTCTCTTCTACGCTAGACGCAGGCCTGGCCCTTGGTACACGACGTGCAATGCGCCTTCTGGACAAAACGGAAATGCGCTGCCCTTCTGTTCGACATCAAGGGCTTCTTCGATCACGTCAACAAGGACCGCCTGGTCCACACGCTCCAACTACTAGGCTTCCCGACATCGATCACCAGATGGACCAACTCCTTCCTATCCGAGCGCACCGCCTCACTCTCCTTCAACTCCACCCTAGACGCGCTGCAACCACAACCAATCGGCACGCCGCAGGGGTCTCCCATCTCCCCCATCCTCTCCGCCATCTACACCTCCACCCTTCTCAAACTCCTCCCAGACTTCACTAATTCCACCCTAGGTATGTATGTCGACAACGGCATCATATTCGCACACGGCAATACCTGGGAGGAGGTCGATCAGACCCTCTGAGAACGGTACCGCCAGTGTGAAGATTGGCTCCGTAGATCTAACCTAGCATGTGAACCAGACAAAACGGAACTTATTTACTTTACCCCCCCCTGGCACCAGACGCTCCACCCCTAAACCACCCTCCACACTCCTTTTACCTGACCCCAGTTTACATACATATTACCACGTTCCCTCGTCCCCCACCATACGATACCTCGGTTTCTTCATTAACCACCGCCTGGACTGGGAACCGCACGTGACCACGATGTGCAATCGGGCACGTGCTTCCCTGAGGGCTTTACAGGTACTCGGCAACTCCCAAAGGGGCATATCCACGGCAAACTGGCGTCTACTCTTCAATGGAGTATGTATGCCCGTTCTGTCTTACGGATGCCAACTTTGGATGACCTCAAGAAAGAAGATCGGACTATTAAAAAAGGTCCAGGTAGTTATGAACGAGGGGGTCAGGGTTGTCTCCGGATCCTTCCGGACGGCCCCACGAGGCCCCCTCCATGAACTCCTCCGGATCCTTCCGGCTCGACATTACTTTGAAAAACTAACTTCTACGTCCGCAACTAGGCTGTTCTGTGTCCCCCGGGGTTCTCAGCTGATCGCTCGCCTCGGCGGCGATTGGCTCCCTCCGGTCCCAGAGCGGCCCACACTCCGTTTACGGAGGGGTGGTGTGCAACAGTGCACTGCGTGTCCGGTCTGGAGGACGAACGCAACAGCGCCCCACTGCCTTGGAGGCTCTCGGCGCGCGAGTAGACCCTATGCTCACCGAGCGCGTCGACGTCACGGCCATCGCCCCCTGGGAGGTACACAACTGGGAGGCGCATGTGTCCGTTGAAGGGCCGTCGGACCCCAAAGAGCGGAACCACTTCACCAATGGACTCTACCGTCCGGAGGCGAACCGAAGTACACTAGTAATCCGAGTCGCCGGGGCGATCACCAACCGCAACTGTGCTGACAACCAGGTGGTAGGAGCGACGGCCATTACCATATGGCAGGGAGAGGCGGAGCCGCGTACACAGACGTGGACGCTCGGTACAGGGGTGGAACAACATGACGTCCACCTCTTCGGCATCTCAAAGGCCGCCGAGTTGGTTTCAGCTGAGTTCTCACGTGCACCCCTATCTCACGTTTACATACTTTCTCGAGACCCCACCGCGATCACTACGATTACCAACACACGTTCCTTGTCGCACCAATCGGACGTCCTTCGCTTTCATAACGCGCTGACGGCCTTTTATTCTACTAACAGGGACACAGGCTTTTCGCTTGTGTGGTCCAAAGAGGACCGGAAGAGACCCGCAGATTCCCAAGCCCGTCTAGCCGCCCGCGACGCATGCACCCACACCCCCACTTCATCCCTCCGACGAGTGCAGTCCCCTGCATTCGTCAAACAGGCCGCCAGAGCGCACGCATTCCGCGCCTGGTGCCGTGAATGGGTCGAGGCGCAAAACCACCCAACCCGCCTCGGCCCAAGAGCCTACGGCCACTCCATCAACTTCACACACCCACCAGACGGCCGCAATCACCCCATATGGTTGGCTGCCATACCCCCCAAAAAGCCCAGTGAAGATTACGTCCAGATCACACGACGCACTCACTGCACCGCGTTCCAACTCGCCACCCTTCACTCCTTCACCTCTGACTACACACTCCTTCACCGACCCGACCTGCCCCCATCAGCGTCCCACTGCCGTGTGGCTTCAGGGACAGATCCTTCTACCACATCGTGTATGACTGCCCGCGCTACGTAACCCAGCGCCGTGAGCTCTTCTCATCACGATCACTCATATCCCGCATTCCGGAGGACTCGACCCCTCCCATCGACCTCTTTACTGGTGACGGTGACATGCCCTACGCGTTTTGCCGATTCCTTCAACAGACCAGCGCGGCTTCAAGACCGGAGGCTGGGGCCCAACCCCCGGCTGATCATGGTTGATCGCGGCGATCGACCGCACTCTGGAAGACCCTGCACCACGCAGCCCGCCTATCAAAGGCCGCCGTAAGTCGCCATGCGTTTCATCTCCTTATTTACATAGTCTCAGACGGACTGCACTTACACACCTCGCCCGCGAGGGCCCTCGTTAACCGGCTTCCTTGGAAGGTGCCTTACTATACTGTACCCACCCCGGACTGCATGTGAGAACTAGCTTACGTTCATATGGCTCGCTTAAATTCCGCTCTCTTTATAGAGGCGGAGACCGTTCTTGTACTAAGTACTGCCGCGGAATATAAATGGTTCAAAAAAAAAAAAAAAAAAAAAAAAAAAAAAAAGAGAACGCAAGGGATGGGCCTCACTGGGCCTCAAAGTCCGAAATCTAGAGAGGGGAAGTCTATACTATTCTCTGAGGTGTAAAGGTGGTAATTACATGGGTTATATACCAGGGAAAGTGATCTAAGGAAAAGGGTGCATTAGATAACAGGGGAACAAGGTAGTGCTAAAGTGCAAAGGGAAGAGTCCAGAATGAGTGGTAGGCCGAGCGCACACAGAGTGCAGAAAAGCGGGAAAGCGCAGGAAAGCAGGGCTTAGAAAGCGTACAGAACACGGCCAAGAGTGGCCAAGCGTGGGTGAGTGTAGAAGGTGTAGAGAGAATGTAACAAAGATAGAACATGGTCGAGATTGTTGCAAATAGTGTCAGCGTGAACAAGATTGCAGGGGCGAACAAAGACGTACATCATTACATGGTAGACCTCTAAGTCCTCTCAACCCCAAATTCCTCCTCCAACTGAATTCCTCTAGTCAATGACACGAACATTTGGGTATCGCCAACTGCACTTGGAGGCGCTACCCCGATGGACAGTGCCACTGCCGATGCGCCTGTTGAAGCACAAATTGGGACCATAGAGGATGGTGGCCAGCTCCTTCAAGCACAAGTGTCATCATTCAGGCAGAAACAGAAAATCCGGAAGATGGCTGAAATATCCACCACTGGCAGCGCCGAGGGTCGCCGAGGGTGGATGCCAGAAGTGTTAGATACCAATGATCACGATGATGTATTTCCATATTTAAATAGACGCTCGCTTATGTACCCCCCCCCCGGCTCACCTTTGGCCTTAGCGTATTTTTGTACTTCATATGTCAGATAAAATTTCCCGCGCACCCCTTGCAGAGAGTAGTCAGATGTTAGTCAGAAATTTCACCAAAGTCAAGAGATAGTCATTTTGTAGTCAGCTTGTAGTCAGTGCAAAGTCATATTACTTAGAGAAAACTTCAATTGGATGCAAGTGGGATAGGTATGGGGAATATGGGAATATGGGGAGGATATATTGGGATAGGGGTGGGGAACATGGGGGAGGGGAACATGGAGAGGGGAGATATGGGGGGGGAATATGGGATGGGGGGATATGGGGATGGGGGAGGGGAATATGGGGATGAGGGAGAGGAACATGGGGAGGGATAGGGAAGGGAAACATAGGGATGGAAGAGGGGAACATGGGATGGGGGAGGAGAACATGAGGATGAGGGGGGAATGCCAGTGTGAGGATGGGGATATGGAAACATGGGGATGGAAGAGAGGAACATGGGGAGGGAATATGGGGAGTGGGGATAGAGGCTAGGGGAATATGGGGATGGGGGAGAGGAACATGGGGAAGAGGGATATGAGGATGGGGCAGAGGAACATGGGGATGGGGGAGGGGGATATGGGGATGGGGGAGGGGAACATGGGAAGGGATAGGGAGGGAAACATAGGGATGGGGAACATGGGGATGGAGGAGGAGAACATGGGGATGAGGGGGGAATGCCAGTGTGAGGATGGGGGATGTGGAAACATGAGAATGGAAGAGAGGAACATGGGGAGGGAATATGGGGAGTGGGGATATAGGATTGGGGGGATATGGGGATGGGGGAGAGGAATATGGGAAGGAGGGGATATAGGGAGGGGGGAGGGGGGAGGGGAATATGGGGATGGGGAGGGGGGAGGGGAATATGGGGATGGGGGAGGGGGGAGGGGAATATGGGGATGGGGGAGGGGGGAGGGGAATATGGGGATGGGGGAGGGGGGAGGGGAATATGGGGATGGGGGAGGGGGGAGGGGAATATGGGGATGGGGGAGGGGGGAGGGGATATGGGGATGGGGGAGGGGGGAGGGGAATATGGGATGGGGAGGGGGGAGGGGAATATGGGAGGGGGGAGGGGGGAGGGGAATATGGGGATGGGGAGGGGGGAGGGGAATATGGGGATGGGGGAGGGGGGAGGGGAATATGGGGATGGGGGAGGGGGGTAGGGGAGGGGGAGGGGATATGGGGAGGGGGGAGGGGAATATGGGGAGGGGGGAGGGGAATATGGGAGGGGGGAGGGGAATATGGGGAGGGGGAGGGGAATATGGGGAGGGGGATTGGGGAATATGGTGTTGCGTTAGGCCCGTCCTAACATGCTCGACTTGAGCGTTGATACAGTGGCAAGCCTTGCGAGGGATGACTTAGCGAAAGTAGATACACGTCCGTAGGAGGAACGCGATCGTCCACAGCACTGGGGCTAGTTCCACCAGGCGTATGCGTTCTCGTACGACCTGCCAAACAAAGGCCAGGCGTACTAGGAGACCCAAGGAGAGAGAGAGAGAGGCGATCAAGAGGAGCCAGAGAATAGTGGCTGATGATTCAAGAAGACCAAGCTGAGAAGCTCGGTCTTCGTACGTCCTAGTAGATATACAATTGATGAGGAGCTTTGAAGCTCCTCCTAACGTAAGGTACCCAGTAGCGATAGTAGCTCGAACCCTACTACGACTGTCCTAGGTATGAGTCAAGTCCGACGTGCGATACATGTGATACTCCTGCTGACTGATACGACTGTCCCTGACTAATATTGAGGTAGTCAGAACCCTGTGAGTCCGTACTCCGTGCCAATGAGTCCGATCGTAACATCACCCCTCTCTCAGGTGCGACGCCCCGACGCTCCAAAGCCCTCCTCCTCGTATAGGATCCTAGTGCGCGCCGCCTGTGCTGCACCCCTCCGCCCTCGACGTGTCTTCTTCTTCGTCAGCTCGTAGTCGACCATGGTCCTGGCCTCGTCCTCGATGCGCTCCAGCGCATTGGCCATCTCCAATCGGCGCCTACTTGCGGACACCTTACCCTGTATCTCCCCGACCGCGGCGATGAGATCGTCGATCCGCTGGTTGAGGCGTTGCAGCTTGCGGTCGGCGGCGCGGTAGCGGGTGACCTCGCCCGAGAGCGAGACGTCGTGGAGGGAGGAGAGGCAGCGGTCCACGCGTGCCCGGTCTTCGAAGCCCTCGGTGAAGAGGACCATGTCCTCGTTTTGATAGATGGGCTTGCCGCCGTAGTTGTAACGGGGGGGCGGCGTAGAGGGGCGAGCGTAGACCTTGTCCGACTCGTCGATGATGCCCACCACCATGGGATCAGGCCCCATAATGACCTGGTGGTAGCGGGCCTCGCGCTCGACCCCATCGGGGGAGACAATGCGGAAGGGTAGATAGTCCGCGCCGGCGTTGCGCGTAAAGCCGGCGGGGGTGCGTGTGTTGATGATGGCGTGGGGTTGGTGAGTCGGCCCGCCCATTACTCCGAGGTCCCGCTTGTACATAGGGGAGCCGTCGGTGTTGACGGTGTAGGGGGTTTCACAGGGGTCGTCAGTGTCAGTGGTGGAGAGAATATGGGGGTGCGTAGCTGGGTAGTCCCCGTCTGCCTCATCATCGATCCCCCATTCCTCGTCAACATCCTCCTGTGGTGCATCTGCTGGAGCCGCAGCTGCGCCCTCCGTAGTTGCTCGTCCCGCCACTCCTTCACGATCTCCTTCCATGGCCGTATCGGCCCGAACTCGGTGTGGTACCTGGACAGGTCCAGAGTGACTGTGTCCGTGAGGGTGTTGAAGGATGCTACTTGCCGCCTGGCCCTCGAGTAAGGCGTGTCCTTCTTCTTCGCCGACCCCCCGCTTGATAGGTGATAGGCTGCGCTTCGGGGGAGTCGGCCGTTCCTCCGACCGTGGGGTCGGGGAAGGCCCGCAAGACGGCGATGGCGTCCTCGCGCATGGCTGGTCCGCGAGTGGTGACGAGGGCTTGGGCCACGGTGTCGATTGTGGCTTGCGAGGGGAGAGAGCAGGAAGACATGGTGCGAAGGAAGACAGGATGAATGTGGGTAGCAGGGGTTGCTGTTGGACTTAGTTCGTCTTGGGCCCTCTTTATATGTATTTCTCGTAGGGGGTTTAGCGCTTTGAAGTCTAGAATCGCCTGGTCGGCAAATACTTCGCCCCGGTCGACCCACTGGTTCTCCGAGTCGGGATATCCCTTCCATTTCACCAGGTATTGGAGCTTCCGGGTCCTTCCGAATCGTCGTGAGTCTAGAATCTTCTCGACCTCGTACTCCTCTTCTCCGTCCACCAGATCCGGGGGTGGGCGCTGATAGTTAGCCCCATGCGTGGCGGTCTCCTGATATCTGGTGAGAAGATCTGTGTGGAATACCGGGTGGATGCTCCACTGCGTGGGAAGCTCGAGGCGATAATTGACTGGGGACATCACCTGTGTTACCCTAAAGGGGCCGTGTCTCTTGGGCGCAAGCTTTGCGGTTGGTTGGTTGGTGCGTAGGTGGCGTCCTTCTAGCCACACGAGGTCTCCTTCCTTGTATCTGGGCGTATCCTTGTGTTTGACCCATGACTTTTGCGCCTTGATAAGGAGTGCCTTGGCTTCGTTCCTTGCTTCTCGGAACTGATCGATTCGTAGCGCCACTTGGGGAATGGGTGATGGCCTATCGATCCAGTCAGCGCGCGGGTTATACCCCATCAAGAGGTAGAACGGGGACTTCCGCGTGGTCTCGTGAGGCCAGTTGTTATGCGTGAATTCCGCGATAGGGAGATACGCCGCCCAATTGTCTTGTCGCTCGTTGGTCCAGAACCGGAGGTATTGTTCCAGCCATTGGTTTGTTCGTTCGGATTGTCCGTCCGTCCGTGGGTGGTAGGCGGTGGAGATGTTTTGTGAGATGCCTAGGATGTTGCACAGTTCGCGTGAGAACTTGGATGCGAAGCGTGGATCCCTGTCGCTGATCACCTTGGTGGGTAAGCCGAACCGTAGAAAGACGTGCTTAGCGTATAGGGCAGCGGTCCCTTCTGCCGTGATCTCTTCGTTACACGGGATAAAGATGGCTGCTTTCGAGCAGTCGTGGTCGGTGACGGTGAGGATGGAGTCGAACCCTTGCGAGAGCGGCAGTTTAGTGATGAAGTCGAGTGCGATGGTTTCAAAGGGGAGTGCCTCGGGGTTTGGATATATCGGAGAGAGTGGCGCTTTGGTAGGTCGGTTGTTTGCCTTGTGTCTCTGGCATTCGGCGCACCCCTTGACGTAGTCCAGTACGTCCTGGCGGAGGTTTGGCCACCAGTAGAAACGTCCTACCAACTGTGAGGTCTTGTTGATGCCTGGGTGGCCGTAAACCGGAGGTGTATGGTGTGCGGAAATGATACTTCTCTTGTCATAGAGTCCGCCTGTGACTACTCGTCTTCCGTCTTTGTACCAGGTACCCTCGACCTTCTTTAGTCGGTGTGCATCTATCCAGGGGCGGAGGTGGTCTTCGTCTTGGTGATAAGCGGCGTCCGGTCGTTCCATTTCTTCGGGTCCGATGGTGGCGGTGGTTGGCATTATGGTCTCGACTCGAGTGGCCCGTACGAAGAGGGCATCGGGGAGTACTACGATGTCTTTATTATTGTCGTCTCCACGGTCATAGTCTGGTCTTCGTGAGAGTGCATCTGCCCTTCTGTAACGTCTACCACTGACGTTCGCCTGACTTAGGCCTCGTTGGTTGCGGCGATCCTAAGGGGTCGATAGAACAAGCGATTGGTGATGGCTTCTGGGTACTCAGCTGGATGAGGGGCTAGGTCCCTGTTTAGCGCGATGAACGCGTGTAAGTCTTCTGCTTGAGGAACGTCGGCTGGGGGGTCTTCGACTGGTACAATAGTCCTCCACGAAGGGTGATCAACGATGTAGATGAATCCGTAGGGTTTAGCAACTCGTTCGTTGTGGTACAGGAATACTTGATGATACTGCGATCCAGCAGGATAGACGTCCACTGCCCACGGAGGGGAACTCGGGATAAGCTCACGGGGATCCCTGGTCTAAGGGGATATGCCGGAGGCGACTCACTTCGCAGGGAGGAGAGTCCTAAGAGGGAAGAGACGACGAAGATGGTGGTATTTGAAGAAGACCAAGATGGCGTTCTTGGTCTTCCACGACTACTACTTATACAGATACGCGCGGGCTTTCAAGCGCCGCTCCAAACTATCCTAACCAATAGCGTAAGTAGAGCAAACCCTAATACAGCTATCCTAGGAATGAGTCACATCGAGTCATGATCCGATCCGATATCGTACACAATCACATGCGCCGGAGCTTACCCGGCTGACTGATCAACAAGTCCATGACGATATATCGCTGACGTGGTGTCATCCCCGAGCGTCAGTGTCCACTTCCGAGCCGAAACGTAACATCACCCCCTTTTCAGGATCAGGCACCAGACCGACCGCGGCAGATCTCCTCTCGGAGGCGCGCAATCCGGGCTCCCTCCTCGACTCCTGGGCGATAGGAGTCCCTCTCGTCCTCGATGCGCTTGATGGCGTTGGCGCGCTGGAGACGGAGTACGCACTCCCGGCGCATACGCCCGATCTTGTCGAGCTCGTCGATCTTCCTCTTGAGCTCTTCCTCCTTTGCCGTGTAGCCCGCTTGGAGGCAGCGGTAGCGGTGGACCTCCGCCGTGACCGTCAGGTCGTTCATAGCCATGCAGGCCGTGTCGACCGACTCGCGGTAGGTGCTGTCCTGGTCTAAGAAGACCAGGTCGTCGTCGTTGTAGGTGGGCGTGGGCTCGTCGTAGTTGGGGGCGGCGTGCACCGACTTGCCATACTGCTGGTCGCTGCCTCGTCTGTAGGCGAGGACGAAGGGGTCCGCCGTAAAGACGAGCTGCGTATACCGAGCTGGGTGCAACCGGCCCTGAGCGTCGCGAATCTGGAAGGGGATGAAGTGTACTCCCCTGTTGTGGTGAAACCCGCGCGGTGGCGGAGTTTCCACGCAAGATCGGGAAACTGGACTGTGTTCCTCCGGACGGTAGAGGCGGCGCATCTCGGGTCTTTCCGATGGGGGGAGAGTGAGTGGTTCCCCGTCCGTGCTGCATAACGGCGGGGTTTCGTCGTGAGTTTCCGTGAGGTGAGTCCCATACGTGAGATGTTGATTGATGGGGCAATGCTCCTGCGACAGGTACCGGTCGTATGCTCGATCTTCTTGTACTTGAGCCTCGTCTTGACGGGACGGAGGTCTCGTGGGAACATAGCCTTGCGGAGACGGGCTTCGTGTGCCCGCTGCTGTAGGTGTTGGCGAAGGAAGAAGGGATGGAATGGGGGTAGTTGGACGACTGGGGCTGGGTTGAACGGACTGGGCAGGCGACAGGGATGGTGATGGCGGGGCGTTTTGAATGATGACGGTAGGTTGGACTGAGATGGGGAGTAGGTCGTCGAGGACATAGTGGACTTGGACTGGGGATTGGGACATGAGTAGATGGGAGTGTTAGAGAAGGAGATGGGGACGTCTCTTGGAAAAGTCCTGCGCTTATATGCGTTTCTCGGGCGGGGTTTAAACGTTTGAATTCCCTTATCGCTTCATCAGCGAATATGTCATCCTTCGAGACCCATTGATTATCGGAGTCCGGGTACCCACGCCATTTGACCAAATACTGCAGTTTCTTTGTTCTGCCGAAGCGCCGAGAGTCTAGAATCTTCTCGACTTCGTATTCTTCTTCGCCATCCATCAAATCTGGTGGCGGGCGCTGATAGTTGGGGCCGTGTGTGGGAGTTTCGCGATAAGGAGTCAGAAGATCCGTGTGAAACACTGGATGAATGCTCCACTGCGTGGGAAGTTCCAATCGATAGTTGACTGCGGACATCACCTGGATAACCTTAAAAGGGCCGTGTCTCCTGGGCGCAAGCTTGGCGGTTGGTTGATTGGTACGTAGGTGGCGTCCTTCTAGCCATACGAGGTCTCCAATTTTGTACTTGGGTGTATCTTTGTGCTTGATCCACCCCTGCTGCGCTTTTCTCATCAGTTCCTGGGCGCGCAATCTAGCCTCTTTGAACTGTTTGACGCGGAGTGCTACCTGGGGAATGGGGGAAGGTCGATCGATCCAGTCGGCGCGTGGGTTATACCCCATAAGGATGTTGAAGGGAGATTCCCTCGTGGATTCGTTGGGCCAGTTGTTGTGAGTGAATTCCGCCATTGGGAGATAGTGGGTCCAGTCGTCTTGTCGTTCGTTGACCCAGAAGCGCAAGTATTGTTCCAACCATTGGTTGGTGCGTTCCGACTGTCCGTCTGTTCTGGGGGTGGTAGGCCGTGGAAATATTCTGTTCGATTCCTAGTATTTTGCACAATTCACGTGTGAACTTGGATGCGAATCGCGGGTCTCAATCACTGATAATGCGCGCCGGTAGTCCGAATCGGGAGAAGACGTGTTTTACGTACAGGGCTGCGGTTCCTTCCGCGCTAGTCTCTTCTAGACAAGGGATGAATATAGCCGCTTTTGAGCAGTCGTGATCCGTTACTGTCAGTATCGTGTCGCATCCATCCGCTTGGGGTAGTTTCGTGATGAAGTCCAGCGCTATGGTCTCGAATGGTGTGGCTTCCGGTTTCGGGAATATGGGCTGTAATGGTGCGCGCGTGGGGCGGTTGTTGACCTTGATCCTTTGGCAGTCTGCGCATCCCTTGACGTAATCTTGTACCTCTTGCCGTAGCCCTGGCCACCAGTAGTATCGTTCAACCATTTTGATCGTTCAGTTGATTCCCGGGTGTCCGTGTACCGGTGGGTCGTGGTGAGCTTGGATGATGTGTCTTCGTTCGATTTGGTCTCCTGTAACCGCCCGTCGTCCGTCCTTGTACCATGTTCCCTCGATCTTCTTGAGTTTGTGGGGGTCAACCCATCGTCGGATGGTCTCTTCGTCTTGAGTGTATACTGGGTTTGCGATTTGCATTTCTGCGACGGTTACCGTGTTTCCGAGTCGCGTTGGGTCTTCCGTGGTGTCGATTTCCGCTGCTCTAACGAAGATGTGGTCTGGTAGTACTGTGACTTGTTCGTTGTCGTGATCTCCTTGATCGTAGTCTGGTCGTCTGGATAACGCGTCTGCCCTTCCATTGGCGGTGCCCTTGATGTGGTGAATCTCTATGTCGTATTCAGAGAGTTCAAGTACTTCCCTGGCTACGCGCCTGGATATCTTTTGTGGGGATCTCCAGTACTGTAAGTTCATGTGATCTGAAAACACTTTGATCTTGTGTGGTGATCCTGCGAGGTATTGTCTCCAGTTGCGTAGGGCTTTGACTATGGCGAGTAACTCCAGATCGTAGATGTCATAATTTCGCTCGGCTGCGTTGAGGGTGTTGAGTAGTATGCGATGGGATGGCGTTTGTTGTCTTCGCTTCGTTGAAGCAATACTGCTCCTACCGCATATCCTGATGCGTCGACCTCTAGCTCGAAGGGTTTGTCTAGTTCTGGGTGTTTGAGTACCGGTTCTTGCGTCACTAGTTCTTTAAGTTTGTCGAATGCCTGTTGCTGTTCCGTTCCCCATGTCCATTCCGTGTCTTTGCGGGTGAGTTTGTTGAGGGGTCGTGCGTGTGTGGCAAAATTTCGGATGAAAGCGCGGTAAAAGTTGCAGAAGCCTAGGAATGATCGCACCTGTTTGACGGTTTTTGGGGTAGGCCATTCGCGTATGCCCGAAATTTTGATGGGGTCCATGCGAATCACCCCCTTTTCAATGATTACCCCCAGGTAATCGAGGGACGAAGAGTGGAAGGTGCATTTCTCCGGTTTCAGGTAGAGGTCGTGTTCTTCGAGGAGGTCTAATACCGCATGTACGGCTTCCGTGTGATCTTGTTCCGTTGTTGTTGTCGCGATACCGATGTCGTCCATATATGCTCGTATGATGGTCCCCTTGCGTTCGAAGTACTCGATGAGTGGGGCGATGATGTAGTTCATCATTGCTTGGAAGGTGGCCGGCGAGTTTGTTTGTCCGAAGTACATGACCAACGGTTCGTACAACCCGTACTTTGTCTTGAACGCTGCTTTTTCCTGGTCGCCGTCTTTGAGGAGTATGTTGTTGTATCCCCATCGTACGTCGAATTTGGAGAATATTACTCCGCCGCTTAGGTCTGCGATGAGTTCGGGTATGAGAGGGAGTGGATACTGATTGCGTATGGTCCATTTGTTGATTACTCGGTAGTCCTGTACTGGTCGTAGTTTTCCGTCTTTCTTTTTGATGAAGAAGAAGGGGGATGCGTACGGGGATTTAGAGGGTCTGATGTACCCTTTTGCCAGTTCTGCGTCGAGCCATTCCTTAAGTGCTTTGTCCTCTGCTTGATTCATCGGGTAGATCTTGCAGTCGATATGGTCTGGGGCGTCCGGTTTGAATTCGATTGCGTGGTCCCATGGTCTGGAAGGTGGAAGGCGGTGTGATTCCTCTTCGCTGAAGACCTTTGCGTGTCGTTTGTATTCGTCCGGGATCTCCTTCTTTTCCGTGTATTGTTGTGCCGTGATTGCCAGTTCTGTTGCCGTGGTTCGTAGATGGACAGGCAATGAATCCTCTTCTAGTTCTGTGAGGATACGTTCCTTGTGTTGGTCCATACATTGTTCGAGTGTCTGTCGTAGTTGTTCCATGGCTGCTCGTGCCGTGAATGGTCTGAGTGGGTTGGTTGTTCGTATGATGATGGGGTATTGCTTCGTATCCAGGGTAGCGGTGGCCCAGTGAATTCTGGGTTGGAAGGTGGCGAGCCAGGGGTATCCGAGTATGATGTCCTCTCCTCCTACGTCCGTGATGAAGAATGGGATTGTTTTGACTTTCCCATCTGTTTGTACGTTTAGCTCGGTGTAGTGGGTGATTTTCCCGCCTTTGTTGTGCGTCCCGTCGATGTTCCAAATGCTACGGGGGCGTTCTAGTTCTTTAATCCCGATGCCCATTTGCTTGGCGAAGTTGGGATGCATAAAGTTATTAGTGGCTCCTGAGTCCACTAGTGCTTGTTTGTCGGCCATTGAGTTACTCGTGCGGATCGAAACTGAAACATGCATAGATCGATAGCGCGTTATGAACTGCGAGTTACATTGAGAAGCCCTCACCCAGGCCGATGGGTTCAGGCGTCGGGAAAATCCTTCCTCATCCATTCCCCCATCTGATTCGTGAAGCTCCGCCATCTTGCCCATCATTAGGGTCATCGGCGTTTCGGTTTCTTGGGGTGGTGTGGTTGGCTCATCTAGATTGATGAGTGGTTCCTCCGCTACACTCTGGGGTGCGGTAGGAACTTCTTCGATGTAGGCGCTCCGTCCTTGAGGAGGCCTGTCGAACCCTTGTCGCGGCTGGCGAGGCTGGAGGCAATCTCGTGAGAAGTGACCTTTGCGTCCACAGTTATAACAGGAGACGTCCTTAGCGTTGAAGACGCCGCGTCCTCCGTGTCCGCGTTGGATGAATCCTCCCCTTGGTGGGAATGGGGGACGGTTATCGCGATGATTGATTTCTGGGCGGTTTGGGTCGCCTACTTCTGCTACTCGGGCTCGAATTCTTCCTGGGGTGGTGTCCATCGCCTCGGGATGGTTCTGATATTGTCGCCATGTCGGTTGGTTTGGCCTCTGCGGTGTTTGGAAGCGCATTTGCTGTTGTTTGGGTCTTTGTGGTGCGGGTAGTCGCCCGAATCCGTCTTGTCTAGCCTTCATGTGAAGGTATTTCTTCTGCTGCTCGATTACGGCAGTCTTCCATTGCGAGTAGTTCCAGGGGTCATGGAACTGGTAGGCGTTACGGTAGAGGTCCATGGGGAGTCCTCTCGTGAATTTGTCGAGGACCAGTTGGTCATCTAGGCGGTAGCCAGCTAGGCGGACGGTTTTCTCAAATTTGGTTACGTAGCTGTCAATGTCGGATCCCGTCATGCGGAAGCCCTTATCCAGTTCTAGACGAGCGTTCTCTTGTTCGAGGTTGTCGCGGAACTGCTTCTTGAAGGCGATTTCGACGCCATTCCAAAGCCATGGATCGGCTGGGTCTGGTTGTTTGTCGAGCCACTCTTGGGTCTTGGTGGCCCATTCGTCAACAAGATCCCCTTGGAGATAGGTGAGGAACATCATTGCTTTGGTGTAGGGGAAGTTGATGTTGCGGTTGAATTTGTTGACCCCTGCAAATCGGTTCCATTGGGCCAGGAATGCTTCGGCTTTGTCCCATTCTCCTTTGAATACGGGTGGTTCCTTTCCGACGAATCGGTCGGTGAGTTGTGGGGGCATTGGGATACCGGGGATTCCTGTTGGGTTTCCTCCGGGGTCGTCGCCTCTGCCTCCGTTGTGGTTGTCTTTATCATCTCCGGGGTCTCCCCCAGGAGGTGGATCGGTGTGGCGCGGGTATTTGGTGTCAAATAGGGCAGTGCCTATGCGCATTTCTTCGTGTGTTACTGTCTGTGTTTGGCTCATGACTGGGATGGACTTAGCGATAAGTTCCAAGGCTTCTTCTTCTTGTTCGTCTTTGAGGACGTGGATTTCTTCGGGGTTGCTTGCGAGTGATGGGGATGGCGCAGGAGTTTTAGGAGTAGGGGATCGAGCTGGTTCTTCTGTTTCTCCGTCGATGGGTCCCCACTGGTCACGGGTTACTACTTCGCTGTTGCGGATGTCGAGGTTAAGTGCGGATGATGCGGGTTTTGTGACTTGGAATTTGTTGTTGGCGTCGCTCCAACGGACTTCGGTCCAACAGGTAAAGTCGAAGTTGAATTCGACTGGGATGATGTGTTGTCGGTCTTGTGGGTCGATATAATAGGTGACGTATCCAGGGATTTCAGCGTCGTCTTTCCAGAAAGCTGATTGAAGGTATCTTTTGGGAACGTTGCGTTCTCCTCGTCGGTCGATGTAGTAGGGGCGAAAGGGCACCCAGAGGTCTTTGGTTTTAGGATTGGCCACGGTGGATCTTGGTCTTAATGTAACGTCTACCACTGACGTTCGCCTGACTTAGGCCTCGTTGGTTGCGGCGATCCTAAGGGGTCGATAGAACAAGCGATTGGTGATGGCTTCTGGGTACTCAGCTGGATGAGGGGCTAGGTCCCCGTTTAGCGCGATGAACGCGTGTAAGTCTTCTGCTTGAGGAACGTCGGCTGGGGGGTCTTCGACTGGTACAATAGTCCTCCACGAAGGGTGATCAACGATGTAGATGAATCCGTAGGGTTTAGCAACTCGTTCGTTGTGGTACAGGAATACTTGATGATACTGCGATCCAGCAGGATAGACGTCCACTGCCCACGGAGGGGAACTCGGGATAAGCTCACGGGGATCCCTGGTCTAAGGGGATATGCCGGAGGCGACTCACTTCGCAGGGAGGAGAGTCCTAAGAGGGAAGAGACGACGAAGATGGTGGTATTTGAAGAAGACCAAGATGGCGTTCTTGGTCTTCCACGACTACTACTTATACAGATACGCGCGGGCTTTCAAGCGCCGCTCCAAACTATCCTAACCAATAGCGTAAGTAGAGCAAACCCTAATACAGCTATCCTAGGAATGAGTCACATCGAGTCATGATCCGATCCGATATCGTACACAATCACATGCGCCGGAGCTTACCCGGCTGACTGATCAACAAGTCCATGACGATATATCGCTGACGTGGTGTCATCCCCGAGCGTCAGTGTCCACTTCCGAGCCGAAACGTAACACCTTCCGTTTGCGGTGCCTTTGATGTGGTGGATCTCGAAGTCGTATTCGGAGAGTTCCAGCACTTCCCTTGCGATGCGTCGACTTATTCGTTGTGGGGATCTCCAGTATTGTAGATTGAGGTGGTCCGAGAACACCTTGATCTTGTGTGGGGAACCTGCTAGTAGGGGGCGCCAATGGCGGAATGCTTTGACGATGGCTAGTAGTTCAAGGTCGTAGATGTCGTAGTTTCGCTCGGCCTCGTTGAGTGTTGCTGAGTAGTATCCTACGGGGTGGCGTTTACCGTCCTCCTTGCGTTGTAAGAGTACAGCACCCACCGCGAACCCTGATGCGTCCACCTCCAGTTCAAATTGTTCGCGGGTGTCCGGGTGTGCCAGTACTGGCTCGCTCGTTACCAGGTCCTTGAGCTTTGTGAACGCGTTATCTTCATCTGGGCCCCAGTGCCACTCCGTGTCGTTTCGTGTTAGACGGTTTAAGGGGCATGCGTGGGTTGCGAAGCCCTTTATGAAGAGGCGGTAGAAAGTTGCAGAAGCCGAGAAAGGATCAGACCTGTTTGACGGTGGTAGGCGTGGGCCAGTCGCGGATGCCGGCGACCTTGATGGGATCCATGCGAGTCACCCCCCTTTTCAAGGATTACCCCCAGGTAATCAATCGAGGTCGCGCCGAAGACGCATTTCTCTGGTTTGAAGTACAAGTCAAGGTCCTTGGCGACCTGTAATATGTCACGTACCGCTGCGACGTGGCCCTTTCTGCCATTGCGTGAGGCTATGGCTACGTCGTCGATGTAGACTCGGATCGTGGTGCCCAACGCTTCATGTTTCAGGATGGTGGGTCCGCAGGCGAAGTCCATCATCGCCTGGAAGGTCACGGGTGCGTTAGTGAGGCCGAAAGGCATGACCAGTGGCTCGAAGAAGCCGTAGCGTGTCTTGAAGGCGGCCTTTTCTTCGTCGCCCCTCTTTCTCATGCGGACGTTGTTGTATCCCCAGCGAACGTCCAGTTTAGTGTAGATGTCCGCGTTTCCGAGATCAGTAATGAGGTCTTGTATGAGCGGTAGTGGGTATTGGTTACGCACGGTGAAAGAGTTGATCTTTCGGTAGTCCTGCACTGGCCGCAACTTTCCGTCTTTCTTTTTGACGAAGAAGAAGGATGACGCGTACGGGGATTTCGACGGGCGGATGTAGCCCTTCTGTAGTTGTTCGTCGAGGAATGTCCGGAGTGCCTCATCTTCCTCGCGGGACATGGGGTAGATCTTGCACTCTATTGCGGTTGGGGCGTTCTTGGTGAAGTCTATGGCGTGGTCCCAGGGCCGTCTGGGTGGGGAATCGGTTGTGATTCTTTCTCGCTGAATACGTCGGCGAAGTCTGCGTATTCTTCTGGGACGGCGGGGTGGACAGTGGTGTGTTGCTGTGCTTGTATGGCTAGGTCGGTGGCGAGGGTGCGCGTTTTGACCTCTTCCCATCCTTGTTAAGTTCGTACACTGCCTGTTGCTTCTCGTCGTTTGTGAACTCGGCGGGTTCAGTTGGGGAGAATGCGATGGTGATTTCCCGTCTTGTAGGGTGCGTAGTCCGGAGGACCACCGGGTAGGCGTCTTCCTTGATGACGGCGTGTTGCCAGCTGATTTGGGGCTCGTAGGCGGCTAGCCAGGGGTACCCGAGAACGATGTCTTCGTCGCCGGTGTCGGTGATGAGGAAGCGCATCACCTTCCTGGTTCCCTTGGTTTCTACTTCGAGATCTGCGCAGTGGGTGATTAGTCCTGCTCTGTTCTCGGACTTATCGATGTTCCATATCTTTTTGGGTGTATCCAGCTCTTTTAGCCCGATCCCCATTCGTTTCGCGAACGCGGGTTTAATGAAGCTGTCCGTGGCCCCGCTGTCCACTAACGCTTTTACTTCGGGCCATGTTGTAACTCGTTCGAACGGATACTGGGATTCTCAACGATCGGTAGCGTGTGATTATTACAGAGTTACAACGGAGTGCCCTCACCCAGGCCGTTGGGTTCAGGCGTTTGGAAATCCTCTCTTCCCCACAGTTCTTGAAGGACCAGGTCCCTTTACTTCGTCCGGTGCTCCGGCCACTCCTTGCAGCCAATCCTTGGCTTGTTGTTGTGGTGTGGCTGCGGCGCGTGCCTCCACTCTTGGTTCTTGGGCGTGTTAGTCGGTTTCGGATCTCCGATCACTGCTTCTTTGTGCGTACTGCGGTGCTGTGGGCAATCACGACTGAAGTGTCCCTTTTGACTGCAAGTATAGCAGATGACTCCCCTTGCGTCTCGGGGAAAGCCCCTTCCCATGCCGCGTCCACTCGGTCCGCGCGCGGTGGGTACGGAGGTCTTTGCTGGTTGAGTACAATTCCGCTCCTTCGAGTCTTGTCTGGGAGTCTTCGGCTTGTGCTCCTCTCGCTCTTGCTCGGCTCTGCGGAGGTGTCCATTTGCGTTTGGTGGGTCGCGGTACGGGAGGTTCCTGGGTGCCCAGTCCACTTTGGGGGGTTTCCCCATGGCTGGGGCGTGGAGTAGTCCTTACGGTGGGCGGTTTCAGCGAATTGAGACGTGCCTGTAGGTGCATATACTGCTGTTGTTTCTTCATCGCCGCTTGCTTCCACGCCTCGAATGTAGCAGGTTCGTACTGTTCGTAGACCTTGGTGAACAGTGCTCTGGGTAGTCCAGCTGTGAATAGGTCCAGCGTTTGGGGGGCGTCGAGGTGGTAGTCAGCCTGGCGGGCGAGTCGTTCAAAGGTTGCTACGTAGCTGTCGATGTCTCCGTCCTTATGTGACGCCCTTTGCGCAGCTCCATTTTGCGCTTGTTCCTTTTCCATAGTGTTGGCGAATCGCCTAGTGAAGGCGCGGAGGGTTTCTTCCCAGAGGCGTCGAGTGTGTTCGGGGAAGCCGGCTGGTGTCGATCTGGCGTATGAGCCAGTCGGTCATATACATTACCCCCTCGTTGACTTGTTCCCCTTGAATGTATCCGAGGAAAGGACCGTGAGCGTCGGTAGTAGTTGCGCATGATGTCGCTGGTACTATTGATCCCCTGGTAGAGGTTCCACTGTGCCCTGAATTGCAGGGCCTTGGTGCGATTGCCCGTCGAAGATTTGGGGTGGATTGCCTTGTAGCCCTGTCTGAGGGTCGGGGTTGGTTACCTACGGGGATTGCTCCAGGGAATCCCCCTCCCCCGGGCGGTCCTCCACCTCCGTGCGGTCCTCCTCCTCCCCCGGGTGGTCCTCCTCCACGAGGGTGGCTTCTTCCGCTACCTCCTCCCTCCGGGTGGGTCTGGTTCGTCTGGGCCTATGGCCCTCATCAGAGCTGCGTCGTCCGCGTTCATGCGGTTGTCCAGTGCTGGGATCGATCGGGAGTAGGTCTTCTGGAACTCCGTCTTGTGGCCGTTGTACGGGGTCCAGTTGAAGCGCGTATGTCGGCTCTAGTTGGGTAGTCGTCATCTCGTTAGGTGGGTGGACAAAGATCTGCTCAGCTGGTGTTTCTTCGTTCAATGTTATTCCCCTTGCTAGGTTGGGCTAGCTCTTCTTCTTCTTCTGCGTTTACTTGCGAGAGGTGATCTTCTTCCTCGCTGTTTGTTCTGACTCGGAGTCCTCTTCTTCTTCTGTGGTGCTGGCGGTGGGGCGCCCCGTCGATGGTCCGGCTCGCGCAGGGGGAACTACTTCGCTTTCCAAGATATAGCAGCGATATTCGCTTGTGGTTGGTCGAACTACCGTGCGTACCCCTGCGTCGTTTGTTGCGAGTATACACCAACAAGTATGCTCGAAATTGAACTCAACTGGGTAGTAGCGACTTGGTCGATTTGGGAAATCGACCAAAAATATCCGGTTTCTCCTCTGTGCGTCCTCCACCTAGCGGCTTTCAGGTAGCGTGTAGGGACGTTCCGTTTCCCCTCGTTCTGGGATGGTGTATGCTTGGACTTGGTTCCAGCCCCCACCGGTCTGCTGTTGTGGGCGCCACTGTGGTGTTTTGAGAATAGCTTGGTCTTAATGTTGCGTTAGGCCCGTCCTAACGTGCTCGACTTGAGCGTTGATACAGTGGCAAGCCTTGCGAGGGATGACTTAGCGAAAGTAGATACACGTCCGTAGGAGGAACGCGATCGTCCACAGCACTGGGGCTAGTTTCCACCAGGCGTATGCGTTCCTCGTACGACCTGCCAAACAAAGGCCAGGCGTACTAGGAGACCCAAGGAGAGAGAGAGAGAGGCGATCAAGAGGAGCCAGAGAATAGTGGCTGATGATTCAAGAAGACCAAGCTGAGAAGCTCGGTCTTCGTACGTCCTAGTAGATATACAATGACGAGGAGCTTTGAAGCTCCTCCTAAACGTAAGGTACCCAGTAGCGATAGTAGCTCGAACCCTACTACGACTGTCCTAGGTATGAGTCAAGTCCGACGTGCGATACATGTGATACTCCTGCTGACTGATACGACTGGTCCCTGACTAATATTGAGGTAGTCAGAACCCTGTGAGTCCGTACTCCGTGCCAATGAGTCGATCGTAACATTATGGGGAGGGGGGAGGGGCATATGGGGCGGGGGGAGGGGAATATGGGGAGGGGGAGGGGAATATGGGGAGGGGGGAGGGGGGAGGGGAATATGGGGAGGGGGGAGGGGTGAGGGGAATATGGGGGGGGGAGGGGAATATGGGGAGGGGGGAGGGGGAGGGGACTAGGGGAATATGGGGAGGGGGAGGGGGGAGGGGAATATGGGGAGGGGGGAGGGGAATATGGGGAGGGGGGAGGGGAATATGGGGAGGGGGGGAGGGGAATATGGGTGAGGGGGGGATGGGGAGGAATATGGGGAGGGGGAGGGGGGAGGGAATATGGGGAGGGGGGAGGGGGGAGGGGAATATGGGGAGGGGGGAGGGGGGAGGGGAATATGGGGAGGGGGGCGGGGGGAGGGGAATATGGGGATGGGGGAGGGGGGAGGGGACTACGGGGAGGGGGGAGGGGAATACAGGGAGGGGGGAGGGGAATACGGGGAGGGGGGGAGGGGAATACGGGGAGGGGGGAGGGGAATACGGGGAGGGGGGAGGGGAATACGGGGAGGGGGGAGGGGAATACGGGGAGGGGGGAGGGGAATACGGGGAGGGGGGGAGGGGAATATGGGATGGGGGAGGGGGGAGGGGAATATGGGGATGGGAGAGGGGGGAGGGGGGATATGGAGAGGAGAATATGGGAATGGATGGGGGGAGCATTGAAATGAATTAATGAAGATATAGGAATAAACATGATACAGTAATTGATCAAAATAAATTGAAGAATAATAAGAAATCAGTGTTTATTAAATAGTAAATTACACTTATGGGGATGGGGGATATGGAAGAGGGGAGGAAAATGTGAGGATGGGGGAGGATGGGGGGATAGGGAATATATAGGTAGGAATGGAAATAGGGAAGGGGAGAAAAGTGATGGTGAGGGGAGAGGAATATGGAGATAGAACTGGGAAACATGGGATGGGATGAGGGTAAGGTACATAGAGTATGTGGGGATGGTGATTGTGTAGATATGGGAGGGGAACATGAAGAAGGGAATATGGAAGGGGAATATGAACATCAGGGAGGGGGATTGGGAAGTGGAATATAGGATAGGGGAGGGGAAGAGGGAATATGAACATAGAGAAGTGTAATGTTGAGTCTACTGAACTCAAACCCAACTAAACCATTTAAATCAATTTGGGTTTGGAGAATCCTGGCTTGAACTCAATGGCTTGGTTTCTTCCAAACTGTTTAAGTGCTTTATAATCCTTCAATAAACAGCTGGGTTTGATTAAACTGGCAAACTGAACCAAACTAATTATTGAGCAATTTAAACATGTATTTTTAAGTGGTTTGGAATAGTCTGGAGCAGTTTTGGAGCAGTTTCAGTTCAGTTTGGATAGATTCTAATCAAACAAGTTTCCAGTTTGGCCAATGGCCCCCAAACTAATCAAACAATAACATTCCCTACACTAATATAGGGGAATACAAGGGACATGGGAAGGGGAAAGGGAATTGGAGAGGAACCAAGGATGGGGAAGATGGGTGAACATGGGAATGGAAAATAGGGGATATTGGGATAGGGGAGGGGACATTGAGAAGGAGAAGTTTGGGGAAGGGAGAGGACATCATGATTGCATTGGAGTACAGAAGAAACTGGAGTGCTATGTTGATCATGGGTATTATGTCTTAACTATTACAATGACATTGTGGATGTGGATGACTGATGCTATGGTGATAATGATGTCACTGATGCATGATTTGTAATGCCACCACAGGGGCATAAGTGGAAGGAGTTATTCATGAAGAGTCTAATCTAAGTCAACTCAGACTGATGATGCATGTACCCACTTCTGTTTCACCTATACTCAGGCCATCTGTAAATGCAGTAGGTGTTCAGAGCTGTTTGGAGCTGTTCAAGGATACTCCCAAACAGCTCTGAACAGCTCTGATGTTACAGTCGACCCGGGAAGTGGACACTGATGTCAGGGAATGACACCACGTCAGCAGTATATCGTCATGGACTTGTTGGATCAGTAAGCTGGGTAAGCTCTGGTGCATGTGATTGTACGATACATGTGATAGTTCCCTGGATCGGATCATGACTTGATGTGACTCATACTAGGATAGCTGTATAGGGTTTGCTCTACGTACACTATTGGCTGGTACTTCTGGAGTGGCGCTTTAAAGCCCAGCACATAACTGTATAAGTAGTACGACTCGAAGACCAAGGATCGCCATCTTGGTCTTCTTCCAATACCACTCTCAGTCCTATTCTCTACAGGGATCTCCCCCTTGAAGTGAGTCCTCTGGCATATCCCCTTAGACCAGGGATCCCCGTGAGCTTATCCCGAGTTCCCATTCTGGGCAGTGGATCCATATCCTATCAGATCAGTATTCCATCGTGTTCACCTCTACCTCAACGAACGAGTTGCCAAGCCCTCATTGAACCATCTACGTTATTGATCACCCCTTGTGGAACCTCGCCGTATATTTGGAGTCCCCTCCCAGCAACATCCCCCAAGCAGAGGACTTACACAGCTTCATAGCGTTAAATGGGGATCTAGCCCCACATCCAGCTGAGTACCCTGAGGTCCTCACCAACCCTTATACTATTGACTACTTAGGATCACCGCGACCAACAAAGCCTAAGTCAGGCAAACATCCGTGGTAGACGTTACATCTGAACACCTAGTTGCATTTACAGATGCAGATGCCAACTCATAAGCCCTGCAGGCCCATCTATAAATGCAGTAGGTGTTTGGAGCTGTTTAGAGCCATTCAAGGACACTCCAACAGTTCTGAAACAGCTCTGAATACCTAATTGTGTTTACACATGCTGAGCCATCTGCTGGATCTAAGTTATCTGATCAGCCATTTCTAAATTGTTGAACTGGCTCTAAATTAGCTTAGCAGCTGAAGTGTTACCAAGCTGGTTAAATAACTCAGGAATTGAATGTCAGATCACTTAGAGTTGGCAGAGGATCCCCCAGCTTCTGATGGGGTCTACTGCCTCCAAATATTTCCATATTTATAGCTATTTTATTTCTTGATATTCTAATAATGTTTGCTTGAGCTGCTAGCCTGCTCCTGCACTTATCACTGTGGTGACTGTGCTACTTGAAAACTACAGATCAGATGGCCTTAGAGTTGGCATGAGACCCATTTACTTTTGATCTGATCTAGCTCTATAAATATTTTCACATTTTTATCTATTTTATTTCCTGAGATATCAGGTATTTGGCTACTCAAATTGACTTGGATAAAAAATGATAATCCGGGCGACTTCCGGGCTGAAGTTTAATTTGTGGCGTGGGGAAGTACGCCACTTGGCCGCCACGTATGGTATGTTCAGATTCCAACCTACCGCCTTTCCGCCTACCGCCTTTCCGCCACCTCTGCCACCTCCTTTCCACACAAATATCGAAGATACACTGGCAAGTACGAAGACTCGAACGACCTGGGCACAGGCCCCCCTGCCGCCGCCGCTGTCAAAGTTGGGTGGGTGGTATCTTTTTCTGTCTGTCCGCTAACCTGTGTGGGCTGCAGGACTGGCGGCCACGTCATCTCCTCAAAGGCTACCTCACCACCGTACCACTCGTGCCTCATAGTAGATAAGTAATCCTTTTCTTTTTCTTTTCTACTGTCTCATTTTGAACTGATGGAGGGACCGACCCCTCTCCTTTGCACGCATACACAGGCCACCTCACTTGCCCCTGTACTCGAGACACGCAACCCACCCCACCGCCAGTGTCGTGCCCAACTGCTGCCACCCTCGCGGACCTCGTCGCCTTCCCGGCGTCACCACCTCGACCCCGCGCAACTCGGACACCGCCATCTCGACACCCCCTAATCACCACCACCTCAATAGCCGACACGCGTGCCGCCCCGCCACCGCCTCAACAACGACCACTGCCGCTACCGACCACCACCCATGCCAGCAACGCCGCCACAACAACAAGCCGCACGCGCCACTGCCCCCTCAATCGCCGCCATCACCACCGCCGACCACCATCCACGCCAGCAACGCCACCGCTGACCCGCCTCGGCCATCGAACGACCCCGTCCCGCCGCGCTGTCATCAACGCCGCCGGCCGCCCGACTACACGCGCCACGCGACCGCATCAACACCACCTGCCCTCGCCCTCGCGTCCCATCAACCCCATCTCACCCAACCGCCCTAGCTCGACCGCGTCTCTAGTATTAGTAGCTTTATTTTATGTACTTGTATCAAATAAATATATATATAAATAAATTCATCTATTTTATTGTCCTTTAATTGCTGTGTGAAATTGAATTAATTTATTGTGACTGTCACCTGACTAGGACATGACTGCAAAATGACTGTAAAATGACTATGGATGACTTGACTACCATGTGATGACTAAGATATGACTAATACATAATCCAAGAAAGTTGACTACCAATTGACTATGAATAGTCATCTAGAAGTCATTTTGTAGTCACTAAAAACGACATTTAGTCATTTTGTAGTCAGTCTGAGTTTCTTCTGACTTTTCTGACTTTTTTCTGACTTTTTTTCTGACTTTCCTTTTTTACTGAGGGTGATTCAAGAAGACCAAGCTGGAGAGCTCGGTCTTCATACAACCCAATCTATATACAGTTGACAAGGAGCTTTGAAGCTCCTCCTGAACGTAAGGTACCCAGTAGCGATAGTAGCTCGAACCCTACTACGGACTGTCCTAGGTGTGAGTCAAAGTCCGATACATGTGATACTCCTTCTACGCGTACTGATACAACTGTCCCTGGACTAATACTAGGGTAGTCAGAACCCTGCGAGTCTGTTGTCCATACTAATGAGTCCGATTGCAACAACATCTGAAACAGAGGACAGCACAGAACAATACAATGGAATATCAGATAGGCTGATTTCCTGATATAAATCATGTCTGGAACATATCTGAAACACATCTGAGATGAGTTGTATGTGGTGTGATGCGTGATTGCGACACCTTCCCGAATCCATGCAGCCCTCTTGGTGGATAACCCCACCTATCGAGGACTGAGACTCACACAGCCCCATCCTGGGTAAGGGCACCGGCCTCCTATGGCCACGGTTCATGTCCTCCCTGGTGGTGACCTTCAAGGACCCTTCAGGAGACTTGCTGCATTCGCTGCTGGCAGGCAGAACCCTTTTCACCTTCGGGCAGGCAGGGGAGCTGAAGCTCTGGAAGTCCAAACCACATAACACCAGCAAGGCTTTGGCCTCAGACTCCCCCTGAACTGTGTCTTAGACCAGGCCACTCTAGGCCTTACCCCCTCTCTCCCCCCCTCTTCCTGCCTGCTCCATCTGTGGGGCCTCATCTTCTTTTTCCTGGATCTGGCGTCCATCCCCATATCATCAGGGCTCACCAACCATGTCTCTGTCTGGCTTCCTCTGCATAGGTGCCATTCCCACCTGGCTTCAGCTGGGTGTTTACCCTAGTTCAGCACAGAAGAATTTTATTTTATTCTTCTCACATTCACCCAATCTACTGTTTTTCCCCACCTACTCACTCTCGTCCCCCCATTCCCCTCTTTCTTACTTTACTTTGCATGTGGCCCAGGGGAGTCAGCTTCAGTTGCACCCATATACCCTTAGGGTAGTGTCATGGTATTTGTAGGTGGTCTGTAGGGGTGGAGCTGGGGCGCCAACATCCGGTGCGATCAAGCACTTGGTGAGCGCCTCATGGGGTTTACACACAGAGTAGTGGGCATTCAGGCTTTAGGACCGGCTTTGTACTATGTACTGCACCAGAATATAAATCTTGGAAAAAAAAAAAAAAAAAAACATAGTGTATCGCATGCGTATAACCCTCAGACACTTGTCTCTTTTTTTGTTTCACAATTATCTCTTTCATTTTTTTTTTGCTACACAACAAGAACACAAGTCTTTTTTTTATGGTCTGCATGAGATAAAACAACAATTGGAGTGAGAACAAGAGAGAAAAGAGGGAGAGTGGGGTTTCGAACATGGGGATGCAAGCTAATTTCCATGGGGAATGAGAGAAGTAGTTGGGAAACATTCAGAAAAAAAAAGGTGAGCAAGACGGCGATTAACAACTTGGACTGGGACCATCAGGAAAAACCTACTTTGATATTCTAGCATTATTATGCTAGAATATTGATAAATTATTGATAATTTAGATTATCACGCATTATATTATATTTGCTTAACCCCCCGATAAAATATCGATAAAATAGTGATAAATTACCGATAATCTAGCGATAATTTGCCAATAATTATGACGCATAATATTACCCATAAATTATGGCTGTTCAGATGATGTTGATCCACAAACAATTTGTGATAATATTTTGCTAAGCTACAACAAAAATTATGTACTAACGCCTATGACTAAGTACGAGGCTCTATGGTTACAACAGCCAATGTCAAAAACATCGCCCACTTATGTTATGATAATGGTGGCAGCTGCAGTCGGGACACGTGGCAGACCTGCACATCAATGTCAGAGGTTTGGAAATTGGAAGCTACATAGACTAACACTCAATTTTTTCTGTTGCGGGACGGAGGTAGCCACACAGTGTATTGCAAACATATGTAACACAGCACACACCAGCCTGTAAGGGAAAGTGGCTCAAAATTAGTGTAGAGTACAAAAAAAGGGATTCGAGATACAGCACGCTTACAGTCATCACAGCGGGGAGTGACATTGTACAGCCCGTGTTGGTGGTGATGCCATCATCTCTGGCAGAGTACCTGGGACAGGTGTGATTGGGCTGGCAGGCCAGTGGGATAGGATTAGATGTACTCACATGTGTCTTTTTTCTTCGTGCAGCCTGTTTGGGACTAAGGCAAGGTCAACATCAACTGGAAACAACACAGGCAATCAGTAACATGCAGAGTGTGGGGATCATGATACATGCCATAGTCTGGGTGAATGTAATGGCTGTGTAGCAGATGAAGACGAGAGTGAGGGGCCACGTAGCCAAAGGTGGGGGGAAGGAAACACAGCGTTGGAGAAAACTGTTGGAAACGGGCAACGATGGCGTGGGAAATGTTGCTTCTTCCCACACGATAAACGGGAAACAAATGGGAAAGGAAATGCGACTTAGAATTTACAACCGCATTACATAAGGCCTGATACGTTCATCCTCAGGTCCTTGTCTCTCAGATCTGGAACGCAATTGTTATCTCAATGTATCGCAAGCACTTGCTGTCTATCAACCATGTGCAGAAGCTCCTTTATCACCAGGTTGACACCAGATGGCTGGCGCAGTCTCCGTGCTCCCCCCTTATTCGTCGCTCAGACCGACAAGGGCTTCAAGGGCATCTTCTGAGTCTTCCCACCAGGTTCAGAGGCAGAGCTTCCCGAGGCACTTCCAGTTGACGCAATGCTCGACTACACTGAAAAGGTACGCAGAGTTCTTGTTGCGCCCTTACCCAGAACTCCAGATTGCCTACCTCAAGGTCCGTCGAGGAAGAGCCACACAATGACAGTGGTGAGCCCACATCTCTACTTTGCCCTCATCGACTCTGAGTTTAATCTTCAGTCCAGCCAGTGCAAGCCCAACTTGAAGTTCTGCATCGAACTTCCCGAAAACCCCATTCACACGAACAAGGGGGGTGGTGGCAGGGTCTGAGCCAGCCTGCAAGCGTGAGCAAGGGCTCCAGCATCAGGTCTGGCAGGGATAGCAGAAGCAATGTGGGTGGGATATATAGAGTACGAGGCACGGACCCTCTCCCTCTTCTCTGCAGGCAAGCACATATATCTGTAACTACCTCTCAGTTATATAACTGCCTTGCAATCCTCGACGCGAGCTTGAGCGTTGTATTTCTTATGTGGTGGCTTCAGGGCCCATTTTCGACTGGGGCAGTTAACTGTAAATAGTTGGTATGAATTTATTCAATGGCATTTACACTCCTGGCACAACTTAGGGCCTGTTCGGTGCAGGGAATGCAGCTTCACGATGCAACGTGAGAATGCATTCCCCCGGTCGGGGGAATGAGGGTCCCATGGGATGATGTTCCGTGTCTCCAAATGCCCCTCTGCCCAAAAGCAAATACACTATTTTTGTCCCATGAATCCATCACGTGGAGTGACAAAGCGTTACATTGTGTGACTGTTATCCAATGTAGCAGTGCTGATGCCAGCGTTCACGCAGTACTGTACATCCCCTTAGTGACTCCTACACAGGAACAGCTCTATGCATCACGGTCTGTACCCACACCTGTACAGTTCTTTGCCAAGCAAAGCTTAAGTACCTCAAGCCCACCATCTCGATTGGTGTGCACGGCAAGCTATCCTTGAAGCTACCTGAAACTTGGGGGGCCTGTTTTGCCACAGGTTGTGCTCTTCATGACACGTTCTAGTACGTCAGGGGGACTCATGCCAACAACACCACAAGCCATCAATGTGCATCAACATGCATCAACACATTAACGTGTCAACTGCCAGTGACTCAACCCCCACAAGAGCACGTTGATTTTCCAACCCCTGAATGTTCCCCAATTGAAAGGTCCACCATTCAGTTTCGTCGTCATACTAGCCCATGTCATATGCATAAAAACAATGCCATTGGTCGTAGTGAATTAATACAAGTCATTTTGTGTGCATACCTGGTGCATATACGAGCGCGTGCATATGAGCGCGTGTGACTATGCACATTTCTGAAGCCAATAAGGCCATAAATTTATTACCAAATTAAATTAATATCTCAATAAGTGTATTATTAACAATGTTTTGTGGTCACAATCGTGATTCAGGTGGTGTTGGGGCAGAGAATGAGAGCTGGGAAACGGGTATTTTCGCTGCGCCGTTTTAATAGGGCTGCGCCGAGGAGTCTCTTCGCCAACCCCTCGGCGCAACGTGCACCGAACAGCAAGTTTGCCCCCCCCGGCACATAGGAGGGGCAATGTTTTTTTTTTTGGCAGATGCGCCGCGGCGCACCGGGTGCGCCGAACAGGCCCTAAGTTGTCGACTATTGATGCATTATCTCCGTTACTTCCATTATCACTAATTTACACGGTCTTACCTCTCGCTAGCGCGGGAGGTTTTTCCTGATGACAAACTAACAAACTAACAAAGACAAACTAGTTGGGGATGCACCAAAGGGAACGAGCAGAGAGCGGGGCCGGGCGAGCGGCAAAAAAGCAACAAAAAAACAAAAGCGTTGCACCACTTTTGGACTTTTCCAGGTCCAAGAAAGACAGAAAAAAAAACCGAATTTCTCACATCGACACAAGAGAGGCACGAAAACGGACAAGAAAAAGAACGTAGAGGAAGGAACTCCAGGAAAGAACATGTTTTTTTTGTCCGTCCGCGTCTGTCTGTCATCGTCGCCCACAGATCAAGCTGAGGAAGGAATGGGGATCGACCCAGGGTTTGGTAGTCACGCCCTGAAAATAAATGTTTTTTTTTGTAAGGAGCTCAGTACAACACCGAACGGTTTGTTCATACCTGCGAGCGACACGCGGGCAGTTATTGCGGCCCGTCTCCAGCCATCGGCCCACGCAGTCCCTATGGAACACATGCCGGCACAACAATAACCTAAGATCCTCCTCAGGGTCATAATCCTCCAGACAAATCAGGCACTTTTAAAACTGGTCAGCATTGTCGACAGAAAAGAAAACGCAAAGCGTACCCTGTCGACACACATCGGCGCGATCCGCCCGACTTTCGCATACTCCACAAGCACGCTCAAGCGTCTCGAGCCTCGAATTGTCAATGTCCTCCTTCGTCGCAGTGGGCGGCTTGACCTGCCCCAGTAGCTCCGCAACTTCCTCGAACGAGTTGAGCCGGTCCGTGCCGCCCACAAGTTGGTGATTCGGTAGATGATACTCTAACACGAATCATTTAGTGGGAAGAAACATACAGGAGTGTGTCAGGGACGTACTGCCAATAACGAAGAACAACGTCGATCCATACCCATCGTCGCATGTACGTGCACCACCCTTACTGGCGCCTGATCCCGGTCCACCAGAGCATTGCGCGGGGCTGAACCCGCGTAGAGCGCTGCTGCGCGGGTCGACCACCAGTACTCTTGCACGCGATTACGCAGTGACTGCACGGCTACAGTGCCTCTCCGGCGACTTCGTCATCAAGAGCGTGCTCATTATCGTTTGTTTGGTCTCGTGGAGGCAGTGATGAGTGATCGTCGTGTCTCGTTGTATGTGTCAGTGGCCGTAGCCTTAAAAGTAATTGCTGCGATGGTAAAGTAGAATTCGACATACATTACGTTCGTTGCTCATCTGAATTCGTGATCCAACCCGGTACACTTTCTTCCATGTCCGTTTTACATCCATCCATCTAGGCTGGAGGTGACGCCCGGTGAGGGCTGAGAGACGGATGGCTTGCGCTATTGGTCCTGTTTACAATAAGGATGAAGTTGTGTCGATGACAAAATTGGACAGGTCCAGACCGACAGAGTTTGCTCGGCGTCTATCGACTACAAATGGTTTATCTTGGCTGTGCGAATACGAGGCAGTGCCCCTTGAACCTGTCGCTGGCAGGTAGCGATTCATTGCCTCGAACCCCGATACCAGTCTCCTTGTTTCGACAGGTTCTCACATCACTCACCTGCTCACAACTATGTCTCAAACTCCCTCCACATCTACATCTTCCTCCAATTTCCGCGCCGTCTTCGTCTCTGCACTGAGAGAGTATGAGAAAAAGACAAAGACCGACCTTCACACACATCCCCTTGCAACACAGCTACAATCCTGCCAATCTTCCAGCGATATCCTTGCCGTGCTTCATGACAAAGTCAATGAGTTTGATCAGTCTAGAGGTCACAACGAGAGATTATCAAGTTGGTTGGGCCCGACTATCAATGTGCTCTATGCATTCTCCGCGACTCTGGGCGAAGGTGTTGGACTAGCAAGTCTCAGCTCGTTGACTCGTCTTTTCGTCCATCGCTAATTGTTTCCGCAGATATTCTCGCCCGCAAAAGTAATCTCCGCCGGCGTGGGGGTCCTCCTCTTGGTGAGCATCGTCCTGGATCGCTTTGTAGACAGATTTTCATCAGCGATGTCTGCTAGGCCGCCAAGGATGTGGACGCAAGTCAAGATGCCCTCGCCGATCTCTTCGAGCGTATCGAGAACTTCTTCAAACGCCTAGAATCTTACACGGAGGTGCCACAAACCGACGCGATGACTGACATGATTGTGAAGATAATGGTGGAAGTTCTGAACATCTTCGCGATTGCGACGAAGGAGATGAAGCAGGGTCGAGCCAGTATGTTACTCCCGAGAAATACGTGAATGCGAACTAATCTAAGTTTAGAAAAGTTTTTCAAGAGGCTCGTTGGAAGGAAGGACATAGAAGATGCGTTGGCGAGGTTAGACAAATTGACGCAAGAGGAGGCCCGGATGGCGGCTGCGCAGGTCCTGAGGCTGACACATAGTGTCAATGACAAGGTTACGGTCGTGGACGACAAAGTAACTGTAGTTGGAAACCAGATGAAGAACGTGGACAATAAAATGAACGATATGGGCAGTAAAATGGATATTGTGTTGAATGGTACGACGCTACTGGTTACTCAAGCTCCCATGCTGATTCAAAAACATCTGTAGATGGGATCGATGCGAAAGCAGTCCTTCAGCAAACGTCGAACAGCGTAGATGATGTGAAATGTCTGTGATCAAGTCTTTCACTGCTGGCTCTGGCGTCTCTAACCTGCTCATAGGGAACCAATTGAGAGAGAGCCTTAGAAGATGGGTTACCCCGCCGGATCCGTCAACCAATCACAACATCGCATGCGACATCACCACGGGGAACAGCAGAGTGGTTCCATCAAGGCAGCACCTTTGCCGAATGGAAGTCTACTGGCTCTCTTTGTGGATCTATGGCAAACGTATGCTCCCCCTCTCTTCTCAGTTTCACCCCTGATCACCATCTGCGTTCTCAGCTGGCTCAGGCAAGAGCATCCTTTGGTTCGTCGTCGCTCACCATCTATCCGCGCCTCAGAGAGCTTACTTTACACTCTAGTTCTACGGTTATCCAAGACATCGCAAGCCTACGTGAGGCTGGCTCAGCCTTGATGGTGTACTTCTATTTCGACTTCAGGGATCTTGATAAGCAACACCGCCGCAACCTCCTTCCTTCTCTCCTCATTCCAGCTTTCTGCTCAGTCCCGTCCTTGTTGTGACATCCTCTCCCACCTTTATTCTGCACATGACAACGGTGAAAAAAGGCCCAGCGATAGCGTAATGATACGGTGTCTCAAGGATATGCTCACGATTCTCAATCCACAGCCCGTCTACATTATCCTGGACGCGCTCGACGAGTGTCCGAACTGGCCTGGGATCCCTTCGCCTCGTGAACAGGTTCTTGCCCTTGTCAAAGACCTCGTTGACCTTCATCTTCCGCATCTTCATATTTGCGTCACCAGCCGACCGGAGTTCGACATTCGAGCCACTCTCACACCTTTGGCACATCACCGTGTATCCCTGCACGACGAAAGCGGGCAAAAGAAAGATATCGTTGACTACCTCAATTCTGTGGTGTACTCTGACTCTGAGACGATGATGAAGAGATGGCGAGGAAGGCGACAAGAAGATGGTTGTCGAGGCGCTTTCGGAGAAAGCCGACGGAATGTAGGTGCTCGCGCTAACCTAGCGATGCCCGCTCATGTTTATGCATTAGGTTTCGATGGGTGTATTGTCAACTAGACACGCTGCGACATTGCCTTCCATCTGGCGTGCGACAAACGCTAGAGGAGCTCCCGGAATCGCTAGACGAGACATATGAGCGGATCGTGATGGATATCAAGAAGACGAACAGCGCACACGCATATCGGATGTTGCAATGTCTGGCTGTGGCGATTCGACCGCTTTCTGTTGCCGAGCTTGCGGAGCTGCTAGCTTTTGACTTTAATGCGGCGAAGGGAGGGATCCCAGAATTGAACCCTAACTGGCGGTGGGAAGATCATGAACAAGCGGTACTTTCAACGTGCTCAAGTCTAATTACCATCGTCCCCGCCTACGATTCCCCTGTTGTCCAGTTTTCGCACTTTTCGGTGAAGGAGTTCTTAATGTCGGATCGCCTCTCCACGCCCACGAAAGACCTCTCTCGGTTCCATATTGTTCCCGAAGATGCCAACACGTTGATTGCCAGGGCTTGTCTCGGCGTCCTACTACGGGAACCCGTTGACGAAGATAGCACGGCAGCTGCTCCTCTAGCTCGATATGCCGCTAAGTACTGGGTGACTCATGCACAGGTCGCGAATGTGGCGCCACGCATCCGTGATGGGATGGAATATCTCTTCGACCCAGACAAGCCATACTTTTCAGCGTGGGCCAAGTTATACCACGTCGTCCACAGCAACTGGGTAGATGACCTAAAAAGCAAAATGCTCCCAAGCGCGGCTCCATTATACTATGCTGCACTCTGTGGATTTCACCAGATAGTCGAACGCCTTGCTCTCACATATCCCCAGTATACAAATGCTATAGGCGGTAGAACGGGAACCGCATTACACTCTGCATCGGTCGAGGGTCACGTTGAGATTGTACGTTCACTGCTCAAGTATGGCGCGGATGTGGATGCTCGGGGTATCGTTGGCCAATCCCCGCTACAACTTGCGTCGCGCAAAGGGACACCTTAATGTTGTGCGATGCTTGCTCGATCATGGCGCAGATGCGAAGTTTCGAAGTGATGCTCGCACGACTCCACCTAACCTATGCAGCGACTTGGGGCACCCTCGAAATCGTTCGGGTGCTGCTTGAGCACAATGTGGATGTTAATTCCCAGGACAAGAGGGGCGTAACCCCAATCCACAGGTTATTATTTCGGGGGAATCTAGTAAGTTCCAAGGCGATCGTCCCCCAGATCGTCCGATTACTGCTAGAGCATGGCGCGGATCCGAACATTCGGGATAACGAGCGCCGAACCCCGTTGCATCTAGTGTCGTCATCGCATCTGATGATGTCGTTGCGGATCGAGATCGCACGGATCCTGTTGGCGCATGGCGCGGACGTAGGTGCAGAAGACGAAGAGGAAGGACCCATTGCAAGTCGCATCGGCGGAGGGACAGGACGAGATCGTGCAGTTGTTATCGGACTATTGCAAGTGAACCGCAACTATAGTGTCTTACATCCGATACGATAGTACGTGTTTGTTCTCCCCCCTCTGCTTCTTGTTTGATTCGTGCTACATCTACTTTGTAAATGCTGATATTGTCGACGCGATACCCAATAAAACCCACGCATGACCCTAATATTCTCGACGTCTCAGCCCCCCCCTTTGTTTGTACATTGCCTCTCTCAAAGCCCGACCAGTCAGCCTGCGGAGCTAGCAAAGTCGCTTTTGAAGCCCAGCCCAATGCCTAAGACAGTCTTGTAAAGTGAGCGCTTCGCATCAATTGCAGCTTCGATGAAACCACTATCATCGACATGGGACACAACCGCCGTGACACAATCTACCCCGAGAGCTCGGATGGGTTCCTCGAGGGCCTCTGCCAGCGATTGAATAATCGCAGACTTCTCACGCGCCGGTCAGAATGGACCGCTCTACCGCAACTCAACTTCACACTCCGAAATCTTTACTTTAAAATATCATTTGTGTCTTCTTTATTAGTACAAATGAATACAAAATAAATAACGCGTAAACAACGCGCTTTGATACGGAATTGTGGAATGCGAGGGAGGGGGGGAACAACCTCAATGCCCTCCTCCTCCTCCTCCCCCCCTTGAAGAAGTTTGACATGTCCGCCACGTTTGAAATCGCCGTCGGTCCCCCCATTACCGAAAACCTTCGCACGTTCCGGACTCCCGGATCTGACAGGCGGCTAATCGAAGACCCCGCTACGTCAAACCGGTACGGGAGCATTACGCATGACCGGAAGCGCGGGAAGATGACACTTGAGTGGGCGAATGAGGAGGAGTTCCAGGCTTGGCTTGCAGCCGAAGAGTCGGATAAGACTATTGAGCTAGTTGTGAGTCATGTTGCCCATTCCGATTCGCCGCTCTGGCGGGCCCGAACGTATCCTGAAGTGCTCGCGGAATGGACGGGCGGCCATAGCAAATCTGGCGCCACTGCATCCGAGGGGCAGGACAGGAAGATCCCATCAAAGAAGACTGTTGCCGGTGTCGGCTAACTATCAAACTTTATCGGCACACCGAGACTATTCTTGGAAAGTACGAGAACGAGCACGATCACCCACTCGGCGATGAAAATCTGCGATTCACCCGGCTGTCAGACAAGACCAGAGACTTGGTCATGGGGTTGGTTCACATTGGGGTAGAGACCAAGGCGATTGTGAGTAATGCCTCCACCGCCTATCCCGATCCCGCCCGTTAGCTGACAGTACCCACTAGCTGAAGCGCGTGCGCGAGTCTACTAAGCATACAGATCGTGATCATTACATTACGACGCGGGATATCAATCGCCTCCGCCGGATCGTTGAGAATGAGGATATCCGTCTCGATGAGAATGACGCAGTCTCGATCAAAGTCTGGGCCACCCGGCTCCAACAAGATGGTGCCGAGGTAATCTTGAAGGACAAGATCGACGCTCCCCCCCCCGGATCTAGACTATCTCCAGATAGCTTTATCATGTGCATACAGACCAAGTTCCAGAAGTCTCAATTCAGGGAAATCGGAGATAATTTTATTTCTATTGATGCTACCCATAACACTACACAATATGTTGGGCTACAGTTGTACAGTCTGGTGGCCAGGGATTGCTGGGGACATGGTACGCGTTGTGTCGCTTCCGCTTATGAAATTCGCTAATTCCGTTTGACAGGTGTCCCTGTTGCCTGGATGCTGTCGTCGAGCGGCACAGAAGCGACGGTAGAATTTTTTCTTAATTTCGTCAAGACACATAGTCCCGACGTAACGCCGGCGATTATTATGAGCGATCGCGACAAGGCACAGATGAACGCAATCAATACCGTATACCCGGAATCAAAATTGTTACTGTGCTGGTGGCACGTGCTGCGCGCGATTCGGATGCACTTCCGCACGGAAGAATTCCCGAAAGTTTGGGAACGCATCCGGGAATGGGTGAAGACCTCAGATCAGTCAAAGTTTGATTCTATCTGGGAGTGGATTCAGACCGATTCCTCGGTCCCACAGAGCCTGGTAGACTATCTCAAGACATACTGGATGAACATTGTGCCGCTTTGGTCAGGAACACTAAGGCAGCAAAGGACGATCTATCAAGAGGGGGACACCAATATGCTTATTGAATCGTAAGAAATCCTATCGGACCAGAGATCGGCGAGATCGCTCATTATCTTTGTTATTCTAGCTATCACCATGTACTGAAATCGCACTGGCTAGATGGGAAAAGAAATCGGCGTGCCGACCACCTGGTCCACACGCTAGTGGTCGATATGCTCCCTCAATACGAGATCCGCGCCCTTCGGCAGAGAAAACAATTTGAGGGCGCGGATCTAGCCAAGAAGCGGCGCAAGGAAATTTTTACACGAGCACCGGAAATGAGCGCCGACTCCATCCAGTGTCTCGGTAGCGATCGCTTCTATGTGCGGTCACTCTCGGACCTGTCAAAGATGTATTTGGTCGATCTCGGCACGGACACTTCGGACTTGTCGGAAAGCTACCTGATTGAACACGGCAAGGACAAGTGCGACTGTCCGGACTGGCCCAGAGCCCGGCTATGCAAGCACATCGCCGCCATCGCACATTTCTCTTCAGATGGTACCATTCAGATCACGCGCGCAACACCAGAGCCTGAACATGAGGTCCATGAGAGCCCACAGGAAGCACAACAGGACACACAAGGCGACGCAAGCCCGCCTTCCAATGCAAGCGTGGCAATTTTGAAAAATCTAATTACTGTCTCTAGGGAGTACCTAAGCGATGGCCCGCCTTCCTCACCAGGGACCGTCCGGAGTCTTCGGCTGGTGGAGTCGCGTCTCACGGCGGTAATTCAGAACTCGCGCGCTTCCCAAAGTCCACTCCCGGATAGGGAAGGCCTCCCGCCTAATCAGCGTACCTGGACCGAGGACCGCCGAGCGAATGGGGGCAAAGCGACAGAAGAGATCGCATCCCACCCCCACCGACAGTTCATCGCCCAGCGCCCCAGCAGCAGAACGCATTGGGAAGCTCAATCGCAAGCAACCCCGCGTGAAGAACACCGACCCCTACAGTGGAGGGCTTCGGTCTGGCAAGGACGCTGCCCCAGACGCGCGGACCGCAGCCCAGAACGCGGACGCACGTGCCCGCGTCGCTGGCATGACTGATGGCGCAGAGGCGCCTCCCTCCCAACCCACCAAACGGCGTCGCAAACGCGCCAGTACCCCGCCGCCACTGCCCTCTTCCGCGCCTGTGCCAGCGCCCTCAGCTCAGTTCGCGTGGTACCCCAATGTTGCGTATTCTCAGGTCCCATATCACGCGACATACCCAATGTACTTGCCTTATAGCCACTTCCCCTCCTCCCAACCTTACTACCCCAGCACACAGTAGATTACACACTAGAATACTGAACACACACTAGAATACCGACTTGTAAAAAAAAACGCGTACTTGTTTTGATTAGTTAATGTAATTCCTTTTTTGTGCTTTACTCAATCACCTGACTTGAACCAAAAAAGCGTTCATGTAATCAAATTTATTAGCTAACTATTTGACTTTACTTCGATTGTGTAATCAGGAAAATGAAGTGTTGAAGCGGAGACTTAATTCGAGCTTGACGGGAAAGCGGACCGGCGCGTGGGAAGTCTGCGAAAAGTACGCAACTGCCTCTGCCTATTCATCTGGCACCACTTGACCTTTCGTTCTGCCGTCGTTTAGCTGGCACGTCGATGCCGAAGCGTGACTCACCAAGAATGGGCTACAATACTCTGCGCGGGACTGTAACCAACCGGGGGCCTCTCCTCCGGAAGATTCCTCCCTTCGGTTCGTTTTGCCCAGATGGTGCGCTTCGGACGTGTTGTTATCTTTTTTCCAGGCGATTGACTCGGAGGAGGAAGGTGCCGAGAAAGCCTACCGCAGAGTCGCCACGGATCGCTAGTGCTGCACAAGCAACCGACCGTACCGACCATCCGTAAGCGCCGAAGGACTTGGGGTGTCTCAAGGGGGGGGGGGGGACGAGATTCGTGCCGATCTTGCCTTGGGAGACCAGTAACGAATCGCGCTGATGGAAAAAAAATGAAGACCAAGCCACTTATTCCAGAGAGTACGCATGTTCTGAGCGACGGAAGAAATTCTTTCAACGGCGTCATACGAAGGAAGTCTTCTTTTCAAACGGGGGACGACGACGACGCGCTGCGCTCCCGTACCCGTGAACCATTTACTTTTTGAACCCTAGGAACGATGAGGTTGCTCCGAGCAGGACGCGGCGGACTCCAGAAACAGAGCACAACACAACAGAAGTAGTACTGTATCCCGTTCTCGTTCTCGTTCTCGCCCATCCACCGTCCTTTTTTTTTCCCGCAGAATCCAGTTAGCACCGGAACTCTGAGGACAGCGACAGAGCGAGAGGCACAAGAACAGAGAAGCGAAGTCAGAGTGTGTCGCTGGCACGGCCAGGAGCGAGGAGATGGCTTGCTGGGACCAGCAGGAGGGCGCAAAGGCGCGTTTAAGTTGGCTCGCGCGGCGCCTAGGTGGCGAAGGCTGATATAAGCGAGACCACGGCCATCAAACGGAAACATACGGTGTATTGCATGCGTATCTATGAAAACAAACAACCACTTGTCTCTCTTTTTGTTTCGCAATTATCTCTTTCAATTTTTTTTTTGCTACACGACAACGAGAACACAAGTCTTTTTTTTTATGGTTTGCGTGAGATAAAACAACAATTAGTGTGAGAACGAGAAACGAGGGAGAGTGGGGTTTCGAACACGGAGATGCAAGCTAATTTCCATGGGGGAATGAGAGAAGTAGTTGGGAAACATTCAGAAAAAAAAAAAAAAGGTGAGCAAGACGGCGATTGAACAACTTGGACTGGGACAAACAAACAAACAAACTAACAAAGACAAACTAGTTGGGGGGGGGGATGCACCAAAAAAGGGAACGAGCAGAGAGCGGGGCGGGCGAGCGGCAAAAAAAGCAACAAAAAAAACAAAAGCGTTGCACCACTTTTGGACTTTTCCAGGTCCAAGAAAGACAGAAAAAAAACCGAATTTCTCACATCGAGGCACGAAAAAAACGACAAGAAAAAGAACGTAGAGGAAGTTTTTGTTTTTTATCCGTCCGCGTCTCTGTCTGTCATCGTCGCCCACAGATCAAGCCGAGGAAGGAATGGGGATCGACCCAGGGTTGGTAGTCACGCCCTGAAAAGAAATTTTTAGTAAGGAGCTAACACCAAACGGTTTTTTTTTTCGTACCTGCGAGCGACACGCGGGGCAGTTATTGCGGCCCGTCTCCAGCCATCGGTCCACGCAGTCCCTATGGAACACATGCCGGCACGACAATAACCTAAGATCCTCCTCGGGGTCATAATCCTCCAGACAAATCAGGCACTTTTAAAACTGGTCAGCATTGTCGACAGAAAAGAAAACGCAAAGCGTACCCTGTCGACACACATCGGCGCGATCCGCCCGACTTTCGCATACTCCACAAGCACGCTCGAGCGTCTCGAGCCTCGAATTGTCAATGTCCTCCTTCGTCGCAGTGGGCGGCTTGACCTGCCCCAGCTTCCTCGAACGAGTTAAGCGGGTCCGTGCCGCCCACGAGTTGGTGATTCGATAGATGATACTCTAACACGAATCATTTAGTGGGAAGAAACATACAGGAGTGTGTCAGGGACGTACTGCCAATAACGAAGAACAACGTCGATCCATACCCATCGGTCGCATGTACGTGCACCACCCTTACTGGCGCTTGATCCCGGTCCCACCAGAGCATTGCGCGGGGCTGAACCCGCGTAGAGCACTGCTGCGCGGGTCGACCACCAGTACTCTTGCACGCGATTACGCGGTGACTGCGCGGCTACAGTGCCTCTCCGGCGACTTCGTCCTCAAGAGCGTGCTCATTATCGTTTGTTTTGGTCTCGTGGAGGCAGTGATGAGTGATCGTCGTGTCTCGTTGTATGTGTCAGTGGCCGTAGCCCTAAAATCCAGCGTTTAAAGTAATTGCTGCGATGGTAAAGTAGAATTCGACATACATACGTTCGTTGCTCATCTGAATTCGTGATCCAACACGGTACACTTTCTTCCATGTCCGTTTTACATCCATCCATCCATCCATCTAGGCTGGAGGTGGACGCCCGGTGAGGGCTGAGACACAGATGGCTTTGCGCTATTGGTCCTGTTTACAATAAGGATGAAGTTGTGTCGATGACAAATTGGACAGGTCCAGACCGACAGTCCTATTTGCTCGGCGTTCAGCGTCTATCGAACCGCAAATGGTTTATCTTGGCTGTGCGAATATACACGAGGCAGTGCCCCTTGAACCTGTCGCTGGCAGGTAGCGATTCTGAATCATTGGCCTCGAACCCTGATTCAGGTCTCCTTGTTTCGACAGGTTGTCACATCACTCACCTCCTCACTACTATGTCTCAAACTCCCTCCACATCTACATCCAATTTCCGCGCCCTCTTCGTCTCTGCTCTGAGAGAGTACGAGAAAAAGACAAAGACCGACCTTCACACTCATCCCCTCGCAACACAGCTACAATCCTGCCAATCTTCCAGCGATATCCTTGCCGTGCTTCACGACAAGGTCAATGAGTTTGATCAATCTAGAAGTCACAACGAGAGATTATCAAGTTGGTTGGGCCCGACTATCAATGTGCTCTATGCATTCTCCGCGACTCTGGGCGAAGGTGTTGGACTAGCAAGTCTCAGCTCGTTAACTCGTCTTTTCATCTGTCGTTCATTGTTTTCGCAGATATTCTCGCCCGCAAAAGTAATCTCCGCCGGTGTGGGGGTCCTCCTCTTGGTGAGCATCGTCCTAGATCTCTTTGTAGACAGATTTTCATCAGCGATGTCTGCTAGGCCGCCAAGGATGTGGACGCAAGTCAAGATGCCCTCGCCGATCTCTTTGAGCGTATCGAGAACTTCTTCAAACGGCTCGAATCATACACGGAAGTGCCACCAACCGACGCGATGACTGACATGATCGTGAAGATAATGGTGGAAGTTCTGAACATCTTTGCGATTGCGACGAAGGAGATGAAGCAGGGTCGAACCAGTGTGTTACTCCCGAGAAATACATGAATGTGAACTGATCTAAATTTAGAAAGGTTTTTCAAGAAGCTTGTGGGAAGGAAGGACATAGAAGACGCGTTGGCGAGGTTGGACAGATTGACGCAAGAGGAGGCTCGGATGGCGTCTGCGCAGATCCTGAGGCTGACACACGATGCGAAAGTAGTCCTTCAGCAAACATCAAACAGCGTAGATGATGTGAAATGTGTGTGATCAAGTCTTTCGCTGCTGGCCCTGGCGTCTCTAACCTGCTCATAGGGAACCAATTGAGAGACAGCCTTAGAAGATGGGTCACCCCGCCGGATCCGTCAACCAATCACAACATCGCATGCGACATTCACCACGGAGGAACAGCACAGTGGTTCTATCAAGGCAGTATCTTTGCCGAATGGAAGTCTACTGGCTCTCTTTTGTGGATCTATGGCAAACGTATGCTCCCCCTCTCTTCTCAGTTTGACCTCTGATCTCCATCTGCGTTCTCAGCTGGCTCAGGCAAGAGCATCCTTTGGTTCGTCGTCGCTCACCATCTATCCGCGCCAAATAGGGCTTACTTTACACTCTAGTTCTACGATTATCCAAGACATCGCAATCCTACGCGAGGCTGGCTCAGCCTTGATGGTGTACTTCTATTTCGACTTCAGGGATCTTGATAAGCAACACCGCCGCAACCTCCTCCCTTCTCTCCTCATCCAGCTTTCTGCTCAGTCCCGTCCTTGTGGCGACATCCTCTCCCACCTTTATTCGGCACATGACAACGGTGAAAAAAAGCCCAGCGATAGCGTAATGATACGGTGTCTCAAGGATATGCTCGCGATTCTCAATCCACAAGCCCGTTTACATTATCCTGGACGCGCTCGACGAGTGTCCGAACTGGCCTGGGATTCCTTCGCCTCGTGAACAGGTTCTTGCCCTTGTCAAGGACCTCGTTGACCTTCATCTTCCGCATCTTCATATTTGCGTCACCAGCAGACCGGAGTTCGACATTCGAGCTACGCTTACACCTTTGGCACATCATCGTGTATCCCTGCACGATGAAAGCGGGCAAAAGAAAGATATCGTTGACTACCTCAATTCTGTGGTGTACTCCGACTCTGAGACGATGATGAAGAGATGGCGAGAAGGCGACAAGAAGATGGTTGTCGAGGCGCTTTCGGAAAAGGCCGACGGAATGTAGGTGCTCGCGCTAAACTAGCGATGCCCGCTCATGTCTATGCATTAGGTTTCGATGGGTGTTTTGTCAACTAGACACGCTGCGACATTGCCTTCCGTCGGGAGTGCGACAAACGCTAGAGGAACTCCCGGAATCGCTAGACGAGACATATGAGCGGATCGTGATGGATATCAAGAAGACGAACAGTGCACACGCATATCGTATGTTGCAATGTCTGGCTGTGGCGATTCGACCGCTTTCTGTTGCCGAGCTTGCGGAGCTGCTAGCTTTTGACTTTAATGCGGCGAAGGGAGGGATCCCAGAATTGAACCCTAACTGGCGGTGGGAAGATCATGAACAAGCGGTACTTTCAACGTGCTCAAGTCTAATTACCATCGTCCCCGACGACGATTCCCTGTTGTCCAGTTTTCGCACTTTTCGGTGAAGGAGTTCTTAATGTCGGATCGCCTCTCCACGCCCACGAAAGACCTCTCTCGGTACCATATTGTTCCCGAAGATGCCAACACGTTGATTGCCAAGGCTTGTCTCAGCGTCCTACTACGGGATCCCGTTGACGAAGATAGCACGACAACTGCTCCTCTAGCTCTATATGCCGCCAAGTACTGGGTGGCTCATGCACAGGTCGAGAATGTGGCGTCACGCATCCGTGATGGGATGGAATATCTCTTCGACCCAGACAGGCCATACTTTTCAGCGTGGGCCAAGTTATACCGCGACGTCCACAGCAACTGGGTAGATGACCTAAAAGCAAAATGCTACCAAGCGCGGCACCATTATACTATGCTGCACTCTGTGGATTTCACCAGATAGTCGAACGCCTTGCTCTCACATATCCCCAGTATACAAATGCTATTGGCGGTAGGACGGGAACCGCATTACACTCTGCATCAGTCGAGGGTCAGGTTGAGGTTGTACGTTCACTGCTCAAGTATGGCGCGGATGTGGATGCTCGGGGTATCGTGGGCGCATCCCCGCTGCAACTTGCGTCGTACAAAGGACACCTCAACGTTGTACGATGCTTACTCGATCATGGCGCAGATGCGGAGTTTCGAAATGATATTCGCATGAATCCACTAACCTATGCAGCGACTGGGGGCGCCCTCGAAGTTGTTCGGGTGCTGCTTGAGCACAATGTGGATGTTAATTCCCAGGACGAAGATGGCATGACCCCAATCCACCGGTTGCTTTTTGAGGGTGACTCTAGTAAATTCCGAAGCGATCATCCCCAGATCGTCCGATTATTGCTAGAGCGTGGCGCGGATCCGAACATTCGGGATAACCAGGGTCGAACCCTGTTGCATCTACTGTCGTCATCGCATCTGATGTTGTCGTTGCGGATCGAGATCGCACGGATCCTGTTGGCGCATGGCGCGGACGTAGGTGCAGGAGACGGGGAGGGAAGGACCCCATTGCAAGTCGCGTCAGCGCGGGGACAGGACGAGATCGTGCGGTTGTTATCGGACTATTGCAATTAAACACAGCTATAGTGTCTTACATACGATACGATAGTACGTGTTCGTTTCCCCCCTCCTGCTCCATCCGTGTTACATCTACTTTATAAACGCTTGATATCGTCGACTTGCGACGCGATACAGAATAAATAACACACGCATGACCTAATATTTTCGACGTCTCAGTCCCCCCATTAGGTGGTACATCGACCTCTCCCAAAGCCCAACGACCAGTCAGCCTGCGGAGCCAGCGTCTTTCGAAGCCCGGCCCAATGCCTGAGACAGTTTCGTCAAGTGAGCGCTCCGCATCAATTGCAGCTTCGATATCATCGCCATCGGACACAACCGCCGTAGCCCATCTACCCCGAGGGTTCGCATGGCGTTGCTAGAGCCTCTAGGAGGGCCTCTGCCTATTCATCCGGAACCACTTGACCTTTCGTTCTGCCCCTCATTCAGTGACACGTCGATGCCGAAGCGTAACTCACCAAGAATGGGCTACAATACTCTGCGCGGGACTGAGCCTCCGCGTAACCGAAGGATCCTCTTTTCCGGAAGATCCTTCCCTTCCGTTTTGCCCGGGTGGTACGCTTCGGAGTCACGGCGACGTGTAATCTTTTCCAGGCGATTGACTCGGAGGAGGGTGCCGAGAAAGCCTACCGCAGAGTCGCCGCGGATCGCCAGTGCACAAGCACAAGCAACCGTCCGTACCGACCATCGTGAGCGCCGAAGGACTTGAGTGTCTCAGGGGGGGGGGTGTTGAAGAATGCGGTACGGGACGGGACGAGACTCGCGCCGATCTGGCCTCAGTAGTAGTAATAACGAACCGCGCCGCTGATGGAAAATGAAGACCAAGCCACTTATTCAAGAGCACGCATCTTCTGAGGCGACGGGAGAAATTCTTTTTTTTTTAACGGCGTCATACGAAGGAAGTCTTCTTTTTCAAACGCGGGACGACGCGCGCTAGGCTCCCGTGCCCGTGGGCCTTTTTTTTTTTTTTTTTTTTTTTTTTTTACTTTTTAGACCCGAGCCGCGGTGAGGTGCTCCGAGTAGGACGCGGCGGACTCCAGAAACATCCCGTTCTCGTTCCCGCCCACCCACCGTCTTTTTGTTTTCCGCAGGGTCCAAGTCAGCACCGGAACCCTGGGGACAACGACAGAGCGAGAGGCACAAGAACAGAGAAGCGAAGTCAGAGTGTGTCGCTGGCACGGCCAGGAGCGAGGAGATGGCTAGCTGGGACCAGCAGGAGGGCGCAAAGACGCGTTTAAGTTGGCTCGCGCGGCGCCAGCTGGCGAAGGCTGATATAAGCGAGACCACACCCATCAAGCGACGTACAGTGTATTGCATGCGTATCTATAAAAAACAAACAACCACTTGGTCTCTCTTTTTGTTTCGCAATTATCTCTTTCATTTTTTTTTTTGCTACACGACAACGAGAACACAAGTCTTTTTTTTTTATGGTTTGCGTGAGATAAAACAACAATTGGAGTGAGAACGAGAGAGAAGAAGAGAAAGGAGGGAGAGTGGGGGGGATGCAAGCTAATTTCCATGGCAATGAGAGTAGTAGTTGGGTCTCGGGAGAAACATTCGGAAAAAGGGTGAGCAAGACAACTTGGACTGAGACAAACAAACAACAAGACAAACTAGTTGGGGGGATGCGCCAAAAGGGAACGAGCAGAGAGCGGGGCGGGGCGAGCGGCAAAAAAAAGCAACAACAAAAAAAAACAAAAAGCGTTGCACCACTTTTGGACTTTTCCAGGTCCAAGAAAGACAGAAGAAAAAAAACCGAATTTCTCACATCGAGGCACGAAAAAAACGACAAGAAAAAGAACGTAGAGGAAGTTTTTGTTTTTTGTCCGTCCGCGTCTCTGTCTGTCATCGTCGCCCACAGATCAAGCCGAGGAAGGAATGGGGATCGACCCAGGGTTGGTAGTCACGCCCTGAAAAGAAATTTTTTAGTAAGGAGCTAATACCAAATGGTTTTTTTTTTTCGTACCTGCGAGCGACACGCGGGGCAGTTATTGCGGCCCGTCTCCAGCCATCGGTCCACGCAGTCCCTATGGAACACATGCCGGCACGACAACAACCTAAGATCCTCCTCGGGGTCATAATCCTCCAGACAAATCAGGCACTTTTAAAAAAAACTGGTCAGCATTGTCGACAGAGAAGGAAACGCAAAGCGTACCCTGTCGACGCACATCGGCGCGATCCGCCCGACTTTCTCATACTCCACAAGCACGCCCGAGCGTATCACCTCGAGCCCCGAATTGTCAATGTCCTCCTTCGTCGCAGTGGGCGGCTTGACCTGCCCCAGCAGCTCCGCAAGTTCCTCGAACGAGTCGAGCGGGTCCGTGCCCACCACGAGTTGGTGATTCGGTGGATAATACCCTAAAAACACGTTTAGTAGTAGAACACACAAAGGAGTGTGTGTGTGTGTGGGGGGGACGTACCGCCAATGACGTAGATGAAGAACGTCGTCGACCCGTGCCCATCGTCGCCCGTACGTGCGCCACCCTCACCAGCGCCCGCTCCCGGTGCAGAGCTCTCGTGTCGCGCAGTACCAGCGCCCGGTGCAGGCCTGAACCCACGCAGAGCGTCCGCCGCGCGCGTCGACCACCGGCGCTCGCGCTCGCGATCCCGCGGGGTCTCCGCGGCCAGCTCTCCGGCGAGTTCGTCCTGGAGCGCATGCTCGTTAGTCCTGCGTTTGGTCTTGTTGTGGGAGTAGCGGTGGCGGCAATGGTGGGTGCTCCTCCGCATGTCGGTGTCCTTGCGCCGCGTGTCCGTGTCCGTGGCCATGCACAGACTGAAGGCCCACGACGATGACGGGCACCACCGTGTTCCCGTCCTGCGTCTGCAGCGCCCTGTAGGTCCGGTGAAGTGGGCAATGCCTCGTTGCGCTGCTGGCCCTCGGCTGGCGGCAGCGTCGCCGGTTGCCGTCGCCGTCGCTGTGGCTTCGGTAGATGGGAATGTGGGCGGTGAGGGTGACAAAGGAGAAGTCGGCGAAGGTGCGGAGCCCGGCGCACCGGACCCGTGCGGGACGACCATCGGTGGGAAGCGGTACATTCGCCACCAGTTGATGCCACCACCCGGCCGGCGCTCCGAGCCCGCGATGGTGCGCCGTGGCGTCTGCGACCCCTCTGGTGTGGGTCGTGATTCAGGCTGTGATGAAGATGGTGCAGCGGTTTCGGCTTCAGGTTCGCGGTCATCCTCGTCGTCAGCATCTAGCTCATCGTCAGAGAGAAGGTCATCGTTGTCCGGCGGAAGCGCCGGAAGCCCCTCAATATCAGCACTGGCGAGATCTGGCCACCGATAAGGGGGATTCTTGAGGATACACCAGGGGTGGCACATCCACATCTACTAGGCTCCGCGTCCTGTCCACGATCCGGTGCCCGTTCAGCCTCCGGCTCGGCCTCGGGCTGCCCGTCTTCCAAAGTTCGCCTCAGGTCGACCTGCAAGTCCATCAAGAACCGCTCAAAGCTGTCTTCAGCCGGTGGGGGTCGTTCCTGTTGCTGGGCCTGCTGCTGGCGCTGCTGTCCGTCACCGAGACTAACCTCTATTGCCGGAGATGCCTGCGCCGCATCACCAGATCTTGATCCAGATCCGGGAGTATCGTCGAGCCCCATGCCCATCTGGAACGCGCGCGCCATATCTGCGAGGAGCTGCGTGCGCGGATCGACCGGGGTCGTTGGACTGCCTGGGATGAGAGGCGGCTCGGGCTCGGGAGACGGAGACATGGCAGGTGGCGAAACAGGTGCAGAGGTAGGAGATGATGGGCGCAAGCCGAGGCGATCACGCAGGCCTGCCCACGCGTTGCGCACGCGATCGCGAGAAGCGAGTCCTGCTGTGGGTGTAGGGCTAAGCGGACGACTCTGGCCCTGACTTGAACTCTGGCTTAGGCTATGACTGTGACCAAGCCCGTGGCCTTGTTCAGACATGGGCGATGATGGCGTGGGCTGCATGCCCTGCATGCCAGGTAGGGCAAGACCAGAGGTCAAGAGTGGGTCCGAGGAACCCGAAACAAGCGATGCGGCGGTGGCGGCGGTAGCAACGCTAAGTGATCAGAATGTGAGCCCCAATCCGTTACGTAAAAAAAAAAAAAAAAAAGATGGAAGGACATACCTAAGCAGTGTACCGAGGACATCAATACTGGTAGGGGAGAGCGATAACGGGCGTGATGCGGGGACGGGCGGATCATCCTGCACAGGTTGCTCCTGTGAGGCTTCGCTAGTAGCACTCGACTCTTCTTGGTTTTCGGTCTCTGTGCTTGCGGTCGTTTCAGACGAGTGGGATTCAGGGGCAGCATAAGAAGAGCGACGTGAGCGGATGGGCCGGGAAAGTAAATCCGAAAATCTCCGCCGGGACGGTCGCTCTCCTGATGGGGGTGCAGACGAAGTGGGGTGCGATGCCGTATCGCTGGGCTCTGCGCTGTTGGATTGGGAAACGTCAGAAGTGTGCACGACGCCTTGTACAACGACGAGTGTGCCCGCAGCCGGGAAATTCCGCCTAGTCTCCGGGGGAGGGGCCTGGGCAGGATCGGGCGGAGTTGCTGGGCGTTCCATAACGTCAAACGGCTCTGGGTTATCGCGTGCCCAATTGGGAGTACTATCGGGTTCAATGGAGATGGTTGGAAGAGGACGTGGGTCGTGGTTGAGGGCAGCAACAGGGATCACGTGAGGCGGGGGGAGAAGAGGTGGATGAGGACGATACGTCGGTGGCGGTGCCCAAGAAGGGCATAGAATTGGGCTGGGATGGGTCCGTTGGGGAAGAGCCGGACGAGGAAGGACCGGGCATGGTGGCATTGACGAGTTCGGCTGCACTGGCGGCGGGATTGTCCTCTTTTGCCTTTCCTTTTAGGTCGGCTGTGGTCGTCGTAGTTGCAGTTGCTGGATTGGACGGGGGCGGTGAGGACGGGGGCACGATAGGTACCCGTGAAGACTCGCCTGGTTGTTGTGCCTCGTCGTACCCTGGCAGCTGGTCGGGTGGTGCCCTAGCCGGCTCGCTTGGCCTTCTGCGCCCGTACAGGGTCCATCGTTTGTGAGGGTTAACACGGTGGGCATCACCCTGAGGGGTGGATGTGCGTTGTTGATTTGAGGAATGGCGGAGTGGGGAGCGCAGGGTACCGAGGAAAGACCTGCGGTTAGAGCGCTTGGACGGGAGAGGAGCCTGATTTGAGAGATCGGAGTTGTGACGGGATGAATGAGAGGAGGACTGGTCTGCGACGCGGGTCGAGGACGAGGAAGAGTGGGTCGTTGAAGAAAGAGTAGGATTGTGTGAGAGAGGACGGTGACGAGAGGCTATTTGGCCCATTGTGGGGGAGTGAAAGAACAAGATGCGCAGCGGTGTGGGTGACCGATTAATAATATTATATTAAGTGGCGTAGAAAAGTCGTTGCTCTGACGAGGTGAATAGGACGGAGTGAGGAGCGAGTGGTGATGGTAGATGAAGAGTCGAGTCGAGAGAGAGAGAGAGTTCGACGACAGAGGCTTGCTCGGGCGTTGCGGTGCCGAGGGGGGACCGCCTTATGTACTCAACATTAAATTTTATTATTCTACGTGAACCCTGCCTCTTTCAGTCTCTCTACTAGCTCATCGACGCTCTCGACCTGCGTGCACTGTTAATAAAATCATTACAATAAAAATTAATATCCTACCTTGCCACCCCCAACACGCTTCGGGGGCTCAGTCACCTTCATCGTCTCCAACACGGGGGTGAGATCAATCCCGAGATCGGCAGGCGTCAGCTTCTCAATTGGCTTCTTCTTCGCCTTCATGATATTAGGCAACGACGCATACCGCGGTTCTTATTTAATTTTTAGAATGGTCTTTCTACGAACGAGCATGCACACATACCGTTGAGACTAGCACGATCCAGTTCAGTGAAAAAAATGACGAGAGGGGACGTAAAAAACACACCGAAGATCCGTAGTGACGACTGCGGGCAGCGTGCACAGAAGCTCCTGCGCCCCGCCGTCAATCTCCGTGCGCACGCGTGCAACGCGCTTCTCCACGTCCACCTTCAAGTGCGCTCGCGCACGTCGCCTGCGCCGCACCCAGCAGCGCCGCGAGCATCTGGCCCGTCTGTCCGAGGTCGTCGTCGATCGCCTGCTTCCCCATGATCACCAGGTCCGTCCCGCGACGCCGCTCGACCACCGCGCGCAGCGCACGCGCGACGCCCAGCGGCTCCGGTGCGGGCGCCGCCTCGGGCACCTCGATGTGGATCCCGCTGTCCGCGCCCATCGCCAGCGCAGTCCGCAGCGTCTCGGCCGCTTTGGCGGGCCCGATCGTCACGACGGTGATGGACTTGACCTTGTCTTTCAGGCGCTCGCGGAGGCGCACGGCTTCTTCGACGGCTTTTTTGGGGGGTTAATTGTTGTCGAGGGAAAGGGGGCAGTGGCAGGACGCACCAATCTCATCAAAAGGGTTCTATTGATGGTGATGGCAACGAAACATCCAACATGAGAAGTGTGCGTGCGTACCATGGAATGTTTAACGTTGGCATCAATCCCAGTTTGCTGTGCGTTTACGCGGATCTTGACCGCATAGTCGACACACCTGCAGCCAGCCAGTCGACCGTGAGCTGTACCACGCAACGTTCAGTCGCATCTCTCACCTCTTGACGGGAACAAGGATGTTCAGAAGTCTTGCCGTTGTCGGTCGCATCGGTGAGATGAGACGAGTTGTGTTGTGCTGGCAGCGAAAATATCAAGATTTTAGAGTTGCACAAACGCCTCGGAGTAAAAACCTTCAAGTCAAAACCGAGCCACGTGGGGATGTTACGGCTTTCCCCCATCCATCAACCCTACTACAACGACTGGTATACAACGATGATCCCTCTCCTGGTATAAAGCCTTCCCTCATGCCCGCGGGAGCCACTCGGCCCTGTGGGCATCGAGGCGCATCGGCGCCTTGCCTTCGCGAATCTTGAGCTGCGAAAACGTAGCCGCGTGCCGGATCGCCGTCATCGTCTGCCCGTCTCCCTCTCCACCAAAGTCTCCCGGATCCCGCTCGATCGTCGCTGACACCGCCGCCACCTCCGGGTCGAGCGGCACGCCGCGCGGCGGGAGCGCCGGGCCCTCGCCGAACGCGGTGAGCGGGTCGAGGTTGCCAAAGCGGCGTATCCAGAGCAGCGTCGCGCTGAGCGAGACGCCCACGCGCCACGAGCCGCCCTCCTGTTTTTCTCTGCCATTGAGCTCATGCGTCAGGGAACGACAATGACGTACGGTCACGGTCTTGCACAGCGCCGCGGCGATGCCGAACGCGAGCAGCTGCCCCGCCGCGTGGTCCAGCGCCTGCATCGGCAGCTTGCGGTACGGCGGGAGCGCAGCCGCCTCTTCTTCCCCGCGCGTCGCGCGGACGTACTCTGCGTACGCCTCGGCCTCTTGCACGTTGAACCCGCCGAGCGTCTGCACGAGCGAGTCGAACTAATTTTTCAAAATGTGAGTTGAGAACGGAGGGAGCGGGAGGTGAAGGGCGCGCACGCTCTTGACGTCCTGCCACGGGCCACCAGGCGAGAATGCGCTAAGCGAGGCGTGCACGATCCCAGGGCGCATCGCGGCGCACTCTTCGGGACCGAACCCGCGCGCGGCGAGTCCGCCCGGATGGTACGATTGCAGGAACACGTCTGCGCCGCCGAGGAGCTCGCGGAGCTTCTCGGCGTCGGCGGGCGCGTTGAGGTCGAGCTGCGTCGTGCGCTTTCCGCGCGACGTCTCGGTGTCGAAGAACGGGAGCGACGGTAGGTTCGGAGACGTCACGAGGAGGACGTCTGCGCCGTGCCCTGGCACCCCGCGCTGTCAACTCTCTGGGACGGGAGGAAAAAGGAGAGATTACCTGCGAGGGTGCGTCCACATGTGGGCCCCGCGATCACGCGGGTCAGATCGAGCACGCGGATCCCCTCGAGCGCGTGCTGGATATCACCTGGGTCGGTGAGGATCCGCCTGGGTGCGTCACCGATCTTGTTGATGTATACGGGGTTGATGTTCGCTTGGTATAAGCCCTGTGGGGTATCGTCTATCGCATCGTACGAGCGCAGCGCCGCAGCGCAAAGGTGACGCCGGAACACCTCTGCTTCGAACTCTTCCGCAGACCAGTCTGCGAGCGCGGCTGCGACGGCCTCCTTTGTGGGCTCGCACTGCAGGATATCGAGTAGACCTTGTTTGTGACTTGGGAAGAACGGATGAGTAGGCTTCTTTGAGATCGAAAGAGAAGACGAACTGGGGGAAATTGGTATGTAATCTCACGTAGCCATCCTTGGTTTGGTATATATCCGACAGCTCGTCAAACATTTTCCACTTGGGTATCTTTCCATCTATGGTGTAATACCTCTCGCTGCCTGCAAAAAAAGGTTGGACCTCGTCGTCAGGAAGTTTTGAAAAGACGTGCTGAATTCTAAAACGGCGTGTCGAGCGTCCACATGCACTTCCTCTTCCTCTCCTGTCCTGAGGAAGTGAAAGTGGGCGGCTGCCAGAGCCGAGAGGCCGATAGCGGACTACACGAGATAACAATCAGCAAGTCACGGAGACGTATGAGAGGTGCAGCGACCTGGGCAGCGGTCCCGAGCTTGAGGCTCGAGTCCACGGACGGATCGGGGGCCTCGGAGAGGTAGAGGTTCTGTATATCGTCTGGTGGAAGTCCCTGTCTTACCCAGATGGACTTTGCGGGGCCATCGATAAGATCCTTGAGCATGGACTGGAACATGGACATCAGTGGCGAGGAATTGAGACGAGAACGAGTCGAGACCTCGACTAGGTCGTCAAGTCAATCCCTGGTCTAATCTAATCTAATCTAATCTAATCAGATACACCATCTTCGGAGATCATCGGACAACCCTTTAAAGCGCCGTTTCAATTCCTCGGCAAGGACCGGAGTGGGTCCCGGAGTTGTGACGCGGTCAACTCGTCGCCCTCACTTGCTTGCTGAATGGTTTCGAGAGCGCTTTCTACAACACTCGCTCGCTCGCTGCGCAGTGCAGTACGCAGACCCGTGCGTTGTTCTTTTGTTTATTTGCAAAAATAAAAACATCACTTACTCGTCACCCGCAGACGCCTCTGCGGTCGCTGGCGACAGCAGTCTCACAAAGCCCGTTCACCGAGGTCACCACCCTCTCAAATGGCCTTACCGTCGCGACAGAAGCACATCCACATGCCCAGACCGCGACTGTCGGTGTGTGGATCGACGCAGGCTCGCGCGCCGAGACAGACGCGAACAACGGCACCGCCCACTTCCTCGAACACATGGCCTTCAAGGGCACCGGCCGTCGCTCGCAGCACGCACTCGAGCTCGAGGTGGAGAACCTCGGCGCCCACCTCAACGCGTACACCTCGCGCGAGCAGACCGTCTACTACGCCAAGAGCTTCCGCAAGGACGTCCCCCAGGCCGTCGACATCATCTCGGACATCCTCCAGAACTCCAAGCTCGACAGCGGCGCCATCGAGCGCGAGCGCGACGTCATCGTCCGTGAGCAGCAGGAGGTCGACAAGCAGTACGAGGAGGTCGTCTTTGACCATCTCCACGCGGTCGCTTACCAGGGTACGCCCCCAACCACCCCACGCTGTCAACGTTCATCATCACCGTTGTACAGGTCAGGCGCTCGGTCGCACCATTCTCGGCCCGAAGAAGAACATCCTTTCGATCAAGCGTGACGACCTCGCCTCATATATCAAGACCAACTATACTGCCGACCGCATGGTCCTCGTTGGCGCCGGTGGGGTCGACCACGGCGAACTCGTCAAGGCTGCCGAAAAGTCCTTCGGAACACTCCCCGTCTCCCCGAACCCGATCCCACTCGGCCGCAATAGTCATCCAAAGCCGGACTTTGTCGGTTCGGAGGTGCGCATCCGCGACGACGACATCCCGACGGCGCACATCGCGGTGGCCGTCGAGGGCGTGAGCTGGTCGTCGCCGGACTACTACCCGATGCTCGTCATGCAGTCCATCTTCGGCAACTGGGACCGTGCGCTCGGCTCGGCGTCGTTCCTCTCCTCGCGGCTGTCGGACACGATCGCGAAGCACAACCTCGCCAACTCGTACATGTCCTTCTCGACGTCGTACTCGGACACCGGCCTGTGGGGCATCTACCTCGTCACGGAGAACCTCGGCAACCTCGACGACCTGCTGCACTTCACGCTGCGCGAGTGGACGCGGATGAGCATCGCGCCGTCCGTCGGCGAGGTCGAGCGCGCGAAGAGCCAGCTCAAGGCCAGCCTGCTGCTCGGCCTCGACGGCACGACCGCGATCGCGGAGGACATCGGGCGGCAGCTCGTCACGAGCGGCCAGCGCGTGACGCCGCGGCAGATCGAGAACGCCATCGACGCGGTCACGCCCGAGGAGATAAAGCGAGTCGCGCAAAAGTACCTCTGGGACAAAGACGTGCGTGTTTTCGGTGATTCTTATACGCCCCCCTGATGTCTGGATCGTTAGATTGCCCTCGCGGCGCTTGGCTCGATCGAGGGCCTCCTCGACTACAACCGTATCCGCGCAGACACGTCGTCCTTGGTCTACTAAGCTTGCCCCTTCACTTACCCTCCCTCCTTCCATAATCCACATAAAACATTCTTCGTACTTGCTTTAGATGCTGAACGGAGATACTCAATAATCTCCTGCTTTTGGCTATAGAGAGCACCAACCGAAACACGAAAAAAAATTGAATGAAATGAAATGAGCGTCTCTTTGGGGCGTGTGTGTGTGTATGTATGCCTTGCGTTCACTGAGTCATTTCAATCGTCAGTTTATCCACGACTGGCAAGCTCAGGTACGGACCTTTAAGTTACGGGGTTGGGGTAGCGCGGTACAGTACTACTAGCACCACACTCGGGGCGCTACAAGTTGTCCGCCACTGAACTCCGACCGAGCACTGCGTTGCTGCCCTGGGCGCCAAAACTAGCACAGTCAGTTATTTTTTCCTAAGTTACGACTGGGGAAAGCGCAACCATCCACCACTAGATTCGCAGTCGTCATTTGGCACGATGTATGCTGAGTGTGCGGGACCAATCCGGATGGCGCGTTCCTTATAACTAGTACGTCGGGAGCATCATAATTACCGGGTGGATACTAAGTGCCCGCAACATATTCGAGTTTGTAAAGGATTTATATGACACTTTTAAGCAAAATTAATTGATCTGCTTTTTTATTGTGGAACTGAATATGAGTACAGTGTCCCAGAATGCAGGTTTCCAACCAGTGTGTTAGGGTTTTGTTGGTAGCAATAAGGCTCCGGTGGCAAGAGTGCGCTCCCTGACAGGCAAGTTAGGTCAACCAGTGCAGGCGCGGCGATTCTGCATTTTTTTGGTAAGAAATGACATGCGTGGTGTGGAGTAGATGCCCGTGCATGCCCGTACGCGAGAGCTTCGGACGTAACGGAAGAGACGTACGGCCGAAAGGACGTTCGTCGTATGTCGCAGCCGCAAATTGACTTGAACTAGACTCCGGCGGCGGCTCAGATAGACACGATGGATTTGCTTCCGCGCTGCTTCTTTTCCATTTCTTTTACGGGCGCCTTCCAAGCGCCTTCTCGTGATCACCTGGTGTGAATTTGGTGCATGGGCCCTCGCGGACGCCTGGATGGGATGGAATACCTCAGTACACTCGCATACACCGTGACGTATTGCCGCGCTCGAGGGAACGAGGGGCCCCCCCAATCCCCCACGTCTCGGAACGCACGCAAGGAATGGTCAACCAAAAAGCGGATTCGATCGGGGTTGCCCGCCACCCGCAGCCTGAGCAGTGCGGTGCAAGCGCGCCGGCACGCACACACAGCATCCCCTTACAGTTCGGGGGGTGCAAGGGGTCCGTCCCATCAAAATCTTCCGAGGAGACGACCAAACACCCATGTTTGTGCGCTTTTCGTTGGGTGTGATAGGGTGTTTAGAGGGAGGGAGCATCACGTGCGGGAGAACGCCCGATCCCGATGGCCGCACACTCGGGTGCGTACCGCTTGCCGGCTCCGCGGCGCAGCACCGCCGCGTTCGTGAATCGCTGCGTCAAAGCGGAGGGACGAACGACTCGACGCGGCAATTACAGCAAAAAAGCCACAATTGAAAGAATTTATTCCATAGGACTTAGGCGCGGGGCGTCTTCAGGGACATCCACATTTTGCAGACTGAGCTCCGGATTGATCGTAATCGTGAAGAGCCAGCGAACACAACGCCCTAACACCTGTCGAATGGTCGTTCAAATCCACTAAAATGTTTTATTTTTTTTCGAAGAGGGACGGCAGTTTGAGTGTTAGAACTTGTTCGTTACAATGAAGCTCGACGTTGAAAGAAGGGCGAGAGTCGCCTATATTCAGCAACGTGCCTTCTATAAAAGGGTAACAGCCTAGACCCCGGCGTGCTGTCATGCCGGCTGGACGGACTTGCGTGATCACCTTCCTGTCGTCGGACATTGATTGGTACCTTTCCCTTGTCTTACACTGATGGCTGCCTTTCGACAATTGTTCTTTCCCTGACAACAGGATAAGCCGGTAGAATCTGCCTCTCTAACGGCTCTGGGATCAGTCCAGCTTATTCCCTAGCTCAATCATGATCATGGGGTGGTCGTGGACCATTGGGAAAGAAGGTTTTGGGGTTGCGTTTATCATCGCCTTCCCACATCCGGATTATCCCCACGCTCAAAACTTTTCCACATGGAAGCGCCGCCAAATACGTGGGCGCAACGCGTTGACCCCGGGAACCTGGAAAAGGGACCGAACAAAATCCCGGGAACAGCCATTTCTAAGGCCCGATTCCCGTCTCCCTCTTATAACGCGCTCAAATCACCTCTCCTTTCATCTCCTCCTCCCCTCCTCCCACCTTCAATCCCGCCTCGCCTTCCTCTCTATACCACCACATCTCGTGCAGACATGCAAGCACACTATTTACAGACGCTCTACCCACGATTCCAGAGCGTTCTCGGGGCGCTTCCCGATAACACCAGTTCCCTTTGTCTCTATTTATCGGAGGATCGCGTCTGCTTTGACGCGTATCCACAACAAACCTTTGTGTTTCCGACAAACATGGTTACGAATGTGCCCCAGGAACTGAAGACCCTCTTCGCCCTCCAAGTTACCGGCCTAATTATCCAGGCTGCCATCGAGTCGGCGTGAGTGGCGGCTTGGATGTCTTTGACCCTCGCTGAGCTCAAATCACACTCTAGAACAATGCTGCAACATGAACTTGACATCGGATGTGGGTACAGCGTTCGAATCGTCGATAGTGCAGCAGACCTGGCCTATGTCGCTGATTGTTGTCAAACGTCGGCCTTTGTTGTAGGTGACTTTGCTCATCGCATGCACACATCGCTGATCTTCAACCCCTCCAGCGCGCCGATGCATCGCTCTGGGTATGGGCAGACTCCGTGGACATTGTTTTTTCTTGTTTGAGCGACGTAGCACGCTACCTTCAGAGTCGATTCCAGAGTCCGCTCCTACACTCAAATCCGATTGCCGGCCTCTCGGAATACGGCTATAGCGACAGCCTGAGCTTCGATCAACACCTCCAGGCAAATCACTTTGACTTCTCCAGTGGCTCCCTGCAGGCAGAAGGCTCCTCGCAACCATCTGCAGACACCCTGTCATCGTTAAATGAACTTTCATTCCTCGCGACGGTACACAGTCCCACGCCTTCACCAGCACTCGCCTCTGCGAGCTATGATACTAACCTGTACGCCGACCCAACCTGGCCCTGGGGCCAAAGCGAGTCCCCTGATATGGGGGTTTTGCAGGTAGGTCACCAAAGAAAGTCATACGAGCTCCAGCTCACTGTCATGACCACCCCAGCTCGCACTGCAAACAATGAACACGTCCGAGTCCCCCGCAAATGACGTCCCCTCCTTCAACTTTGGAAACACGCCTTTGACGGTAAATCTAGCAAGCATCTCACCGCCCCCCGTCGGCGTATTCGGCCTCTCTCAAGAAGAAAACACGACGACAACGACATCGTCTTGCGGCGTCTCACTGGGATTCTCTACACCACCCAGCGACGGACCCATCTCCCCAGCCTCGTTCTCGTTCTCCCCCGGTGCGCAGCAACAGCAGAACCCGTTTGGGCTCTCCACAGACGCAGCGGGTCCGTTCTCGTTCTGCCACTCGATCAGGGCGACAAGCGCCCCGCCACCCCGCGTGGTGGGCAAGAAAGCGAAGCGCGACGGTGACAAGGACAGCGACGACGACGATCAGCATCGATACGACTTCACTTTCGTCGACGGCTCGCATTTCCCAGACGCGCACACGTCCAAACGCATGCGTGCCGACGGAGGAGCCGTCGTCAAGGCGACCTCAGCACCTGCCCGCTTCACCGTTCCGCTGCCAAACGTCGAGAAGAACGACTGTGAGGACGACGACGACGACGGCGTCAGCAGCAGCAGCGGTTCGAGCCAGTCGCTTGCTCCACTCACCCCAGCGACTGGCCCCGCCCCCCTCTCTTCTCCCGTCCCCGTCCCCGCGCCAGCTCCACGTCGAGCACGGCGTCGCGCGGGGGCAGGCGGCGGCGGGAGCGGGAGCGGGGGGCGCGCCGCGCGTGCCAAGCGCACGAAATGCGACTTCTGTCCAAGGACGTTCTCGCGCGCGCAGGACGCCCAGCGGCACGCCGTCGCGTCGTGCATGGAGAACCCGAACAGGGAGGGCGTGCGGTGCCCCGAGTGTGGCGAGGTGCTCTCGCGGCTGGACTCGGCGCAGCGGCATTGGCGCGGGCACGAGAACCCGGAGTGCGAGGCGCCCGAGTGGGCCCACTGAGCTCGTTGGCCCAGCCCCTTTCCCCTCTGCATGCGCAGCGGTGCTGCGTGGAGCTGAGATGGGGGAGTTGCGCGTTTACGTGACTTGGAAGTTTTTTTTTTTTTTTTTTCTGTCGTCGCTGTTGTTGGAGTGAATGATGCGAGGTACGACATGACATGACATGATTTTGATGATGTCTCTATGCTTGACGTGTTCCTGCTCTCTTTGTCTTGTTTTTTTTTTTTTCAATCGTTGTCGCTTTGCTGTCTTTGTTTTGTCCTCCCTGCTGTCCCGCTGTTTTGCTCAGATCTATCGCCCTGTTGTACATCTCGCTGTGCGCATCTATATCCCTGCTTTACTCCACCTATATTGTATCGATCTCAAAGTAGTATCATTCAAGTTGATCAACCAATCGCAGTCGATGCCCGCCACCCAGAGACGTCTCAGTGCCCCAATCCGGATCTATGGGTGCCTACATCACAAGGTGTGTAATGCGTACCTTATCTCTAGGCAAACAGAGACAAACATCGTTATTTGGCTCTGTTATGCACATTCCTCACCGCATGCCATTGCCCGTTATGGTATGGTCCGTCAAATGGGTCGACCGTACGATCGGTAAATTCCAACTTACTGGAACCCCTTCAGATTGCCGATCTCCGCGGTATACGTAAATCGACAAAAAAGGCGATATTTATAGGTCTCGCTCGACACAGCCTTACTCTGTAACATATAACATCACGTCCAAAGCGATAGCTATGCATACAACCCGCCCGAAGAATCCATCTAGGGAGGGGCGGACAGAAAGGGAAGGGACGGGAGGAATGTCACCACGCCTGGTCGTCGTGGGCTCAGATCGCACCGCAGCGCTGCTCGCTGACCAGTCATGCTGCCACTTCTGGAGTCGGCGTTTTCGCACGATACCGCACGACCCAAGGGTGCTTGCGGACCTCTGAGAGGGCCAGGCGCTTCTCGGGGTCGTATTGTAAGAGCTGCGGGTAGGTCAGATGATCAGCGCTTGACGCCAGAGTGGGTGGAGAGAAAAAGTCGAGGAAAAAGAAAAATAGCAGGAACACACATTCGTGATCAAGTCCCGTGCTTCCGCAGAGACCTTCGGTGGAATCCGTAGGTCGACCTTTGCTATTCGCTTGTACGTAGCTGCGCGATCGGAGGGACCCCCGTCAGCACTAGAGCGCCCATGGCCACGAGGAGATAACAAAGACGGACCATTGTACCCGGACATCTCCTCAAATGGGGGCGAGCCGACGATGAATTCGTACGTGAGCACGCCGAGCGCCCAGTAGTCAACCTTCTCGTTGTGCTCGCGGCCCTCGACCATCTCGGGTGGGAGGTAGTCGAGGGTGCCGCAGAGGGTGGTCCGCCGGTTGCTCGGGGCGTGCACGCTCCAACCAAAGTCGCCGATCTTGAGCTCGCCGTTGATGCCAAGGAGGAGGTTCTCGGGCTTGATGTCCCTATGGATGACGTGCTTCGAGTGGAGGTAAGAGAGGGCGTCGGCCATCTGGTCGATATAGACTGCGCTGCGGCGCTCCGAGAAGGAGCCGTACTTCGTGAGCTGCTTGTAAAGCTCGCCCTTGCCAGCGAACTCGAGCATGAGGAAGATGCGCTTCTCGTCGTGGAAGTAGCCGTAGAGGCGGAGGACGTTGGGATGTCGGAGGTTCTGTTGTATCTCGATTTCGCGGCGGATCTGCTTCTCGACTCGGGCTTGGACGATCTCGGACTTGTAAAGACACTTGAGGGCGAGGATGTAATTCGGCTCGACCTTGGTGCGAACCATGTAGACGCGCCCGAATTTCCCCTTGCCTAGCGGGCGACCGATATCAAAGTCGGTGAGGTGCCATTCTCGCGTAGGACGCGTTCTGGAAACGAATCGTTGGACGAGGATGAAAAAGGAGAAACTGTATGGCGACGATACCTTGAGACGCTAGAGTCAAGAGCAAGCTCTCGTGCAGCTTCTCCCTGTACGGCCTCGCCACGCTTCTCGTTCTCGATTTCGAAACCACCATCGTACTTGCCAATGTCGAGCTCAGCTTCGGTGAGAGGTTTCTGTGTTGCCGCAGGCTTCTGAGAAGTGGAGGCAGATTGCTTTGTGGAAGATTGGGGTTTCGGTTTTGCGAGAGGTTTCAGTTTGGGATCGGGGAAGGGATTGGGAGCAGCGAATTTAGTGAGAAGTTTAGAGACGCTAGTTTGACCGGCGGTCTTGAGAGGTCTCGTCGGCTTTGTCGCGCCATTCTGTTTTGCAGATATTTCTAGAGCGGCGATCTGACGGGTAACAGAGCCAACGGAAGCCATCGCAATCAAGAACGAGGAACCCAAAACACGCGGATTCCAACCTGTCCCTTCAACCTATCACGTGATCGTTTCACCGATGATCATTGACGTCATTCAGTCTGCGATGATATCCCTTATTTATGGGTTCCAATCGCCTCCTCCTTTGCGTATATAATCCCCCCATTTCTCCTCTGATTCCCTCACCAGCCCAGTCCGCTTTCTTTCCTTTCCCTTCCACTCTTTTTTACCCACACAGTCTACGACATGCCCGTTAACGCTCGTTTCGTTCTTCTCTTCGCCTTCGTGCACTTCTCTGCCTACGCCGCCGCTGCTCCTCTCGACTCTCGGCGTGTTTCAGACACCGTCATCGAGGATGGTACCCCGCTCGGCGTCTCGAACAAGTACCACCACTTCGCGAACACCAGGGATGGTCTTGCGCGTGTATACAGACGTGCACCCCCGGTTTCTGCGCTTGATAGTGCCGCACAGGTCATTGGAAAGCGTATCGGCGAACTAAGTGGCCCCGAGGGTGGTCATGATGGGAAGACTGGCCCGCCTGGCCCTCCCCCGCCTGGACCTCCCCCACCTGGGCCTCCCCCACCTGGCCCTCCTCCCCCGCCGCCGATGTCTGGTCTTCCTGGGCCGCAGGGTCCTCCTGGTCCTCCTGGCCCTGGTTTACCTGGACCTCCTGGACCTCCCATTCCTTATCCGTATCCTTATCCGTACCCATATCCCATTCCTGAGCACGAACGCGAACACGAACACGAACACGAGTCTCCACATGAATTCCACGGTCACGAGCAAGAGTTCATTGATCATGAGAGCGAGCACGTGTACCACGATTACTACCCTCCTTCCCATGAATATTCTCACTATCCTCATGATGATTATCCTCGCCCGCATCACGATAATTACCCCTATGACGACTATCCTCGCCAGCACCAGGACGACTTTGTTCGCTATCACCATTATGACGATGCACGCCCCCATGGCGAGTACCCCCACGACGAGTATCGCCGTCTCCATGATGACTTTTCTGGTCCGCCTCGTGATCATTATTCTCGCCCTCACGAATTTGAACACTGGCAGTCTGGTGATGATTTTGAAGAGCACCATCGCGGCCAGCGTCTGCAACAGTTCTCTGACAGGCCCACACCCGAGACCCAGTTTGCAGGAGGGTCAGATGTCGCGGCGGGTAACAAACGGCCGAACTCGATTTCGCTCCCCCAGGCATCGTCAGTTGACCTCGCGTCTGCTTCACTCCCGCCGCGTGAGGAAACTGAGGTGCCTCGTTCCTCGAATCGCCTGACGGAGCGTCACGAGGGATTCCATGGGTCCGATGGTAGCGCGAATGCTGGGAAACTCGGTACCCGTGAGGATGCGTCTCAAAGCACACGTGAGGGCGCGTCTCAAAGCTCAAACGCTCCTAGTATCTCTAGCCTGTTTTCCGGACTTGACAGGCGCGGCGACTCGGCTGAGAATCAGTTTGAGGCGCGTGCGGGTCAGGATATCGCCCTTCCAGTACCAGGCGCTATGAGCCTTGGGCACCTTGAGACGCGGGAGGGCAAGGGTACTGAAATGAATGAAATCGCGGTCCAAGATAATCGTAAGAACCCTGTGGAGAAATTGGTGACATTGTGAGAGAGTCGTGGAACCTCTAGGGTATTTTGTAAGCGTGATAGGGCTGTTGTAACACACTCGAACATTACTACACTATCGTTTATTAATCAGACATAACGATTTTATCTGTAAAGTCACAGCAAAGTAATCGGAGTTCGATTGTGTAGCTGCGGCTGCGCCTGACTCCCTACTCTACATAAGCCCATGATCGTTACTTCATCCCCCCTTGACCCTCGTAACTGACCATATGCAGTCTATTTCTCCTCGATTTCGTCCCCTTCAACCGTTCCGACTCGAGGGTCCCACCTTTCCAATACTTGAGCGGTCCAACTCTCATCCCCATCCAAGTACGCCGGTGCACCGACCTTGGCTCATTTGCAGGAATTTCGTCTACGGCGGTGTATGCAAAGAAATTTCCTGTCCTCGTGCGCATGTCCCCTACCGGGACATGGTACTGCTTTATTTTCATGTACTCTGCTTTCCCTCACTCTGGCTCTTCTTAGCTCGACCTACTAGACTACCTTATAACGCGCCGTGATTTCCCTTCGGAACTTCGTTCAGCCAGAAAGCAGCTGAGGCCTCCGAAGCTTGTAAGTATCTCTCGCATGCAATCCGAGGCGTATTTACGACGACTCTCTTGGAATAGAGTCTGTGTAGGGTTTCGTTGCCGTCCGATCAGATATGTTCTGCTTTCATACCCCGCCCTTGTCCGCGGGGCATGAAATGTACTCGCACGCATTTTTCGGTTGACAATATTTATCGTTCCTTGATGTGGCCCGTGGACGTGCGTGAATGTGTTCACCGATTCTCTGTTTATCCTCTCATGTGACCGTCCACTGCAGCGTGCTGTGGCCCCCCAACTTGGATCTGAGGTGCATATTTCCCTGATATCGCCGTGATTTGTCCATATTCATCCCCTTTTTAGGTACCATTAGCGACGCCCGTTGACCCGACGACTCGCGCCTTTGTATCGAGTGAGCAGTTTGTAGTCAAGCTACCCCAAGGCGCCGGTTCGAAATCAGTGCCCTTGAACGACCACGATTCCCCAGTCGTCCGGCTCCCGAATGACTCCCCCCTGAGAGCGAAACGACGGCGACCTGGCCCCGCGGTCGCCCATCCACTCCACTCTGCGAGTCAGTCGCGCACACCTTCCAATGGGCCACTGGATGTGGTACGATGACTGCACTTTTCGCTGTTGAGACGCGGGTACTGAATCGCGGTCCAAGATAACCGTACGAATCCCGTGAAGAAATTGGTGACATTGTGAGAAGTCGTGGAACGTGTAGGATATTTTGTAGGCGTGATAAGGCTGTTGTTGGTGAATTGATCCTCGATTTCCGAAAGCGTTTCGTGTTTGCAGTCGTGTGCCCGTGTGTCCGCGCTCTGTTCCCGTGTATGCGTGTATGTGTTACTTACCGTATCAAGCTCGTCCGTCTCGGGTTTTTCTTACTATAGCAAAATGACGCCGTCTTTGCGTCACAAAGCCTCGGTTTACTTACAGAGTATAAAGGGTGCTCGAAGGCGAGCCCCTAAATGTAATTGTTCTTGCCCCTTCTCATATCCGGGCACTCTCTCGTCGTTCGCGTTCGCTCGTAAATCACTCTTTTCGTCATCTAAATCCATTCTCGCGTCCCATAACCTCACCAGGTTATGAGCCCTGCTGCTGTTAATTCAAACACCAGTAGCCCCTATTCTATAACTTGAAACTTGGGCGTACACCCTATCATATTGTCTAGAAGCCACTACTCTTGCTCGACATGAACCACGGTTACGAAGTTAGTCACGGACGGCTCGAATTGGGTGACGTACCGCGACAGGATGCTGTGGGCCATCGATTCGCGCGGCCTATCCGAGCATCTCACCGAAGCGTCCATCACCGCTACGTACACTGCCGCTGGCGATATCAATGGTTTGAGTCCAGCCGTGCGGTGGCGCCTGGATCAAGCAGCTGATTGCCGCCGCAGCGTCTATCCCCGACACCGTCTTCAAGACTGGTGCATCTCAGGCTGCGAAGGACGTGTGGGACGCGTTGAAGAAATTGTAGTATGGAGGACGCGGATGCGACTTCAGACTACGCGCTGCGCTGAGGACTCGGAGGACAGCGTGCGCGAGCATTTTGAGAAGCTGGCTAATTTGCGCCAACAGCTTGCGGCGATGGGCAAGTCTGTGCCCGACGACGAGTATGCGTCGATCTTGATGGGATCATCGCTGCCGTCGTCGTACCAGTCGAGCAAGAGTAGTGGCTTCTAGACAATATGATAGGGCGTATGGTCAAGTTTATAGAATAGGGGCTACTGATGTTTTAATTAACAGCAGCAGGGCCCATAACATCTAGGCAGACATAGAGATAGGAGTGAATTTATCTGCAAGGTCACAGTAAGTCTGCCATCGCCATCGGAATAAGTCTCAAGTCTTTGCGGTCGCCCGAATACAAGATTCAGACTTATTTTGGTCGCTCGCTACCGACCATGAGCACAATGATCTTTCGGTGATGAGGTTACAGTAACAAACCAAGAACCGTTTACGTCAGAGACAACGTGAGGCCAACCAAACATCAGGACAAAAGAGTTTTTCCTCGCTCGCTGAGGTCACTTTCCACGTGGAGTAGACATCTGTTGGCATCCGCGCTCTAGTCTAAAGTGGTAGCTGTTCTACGCCTCCTATCGAGGAGGCCAAGTTAAATGAGTTGCGTGCTCGCTAGAGTCGAAGTGGGGTGGGGCGATATTGCCAATTTCGAACATAGGAAAAAGCAAATTGGCGGAGCTCACGTAGAACCAATGGTTCAAAAAAAAAAAACCCCTCATTCGCTAGAAATAATGATACCCTCTTTCAACGTCTGCCCAACCCGTCGTGGGGCTAGGTAACGGATGGGAGCTCGGACCGGTGATAAAACTTATTGTTGCCTGAACGAGTGGAGCAATCTACATCGATAAACGCCACGACATGAACCGGCACTCAGGATAATCTCAGAGGACCAACCGTACGCCGTCCGGTACAAAAGGCCACCTTTTCCCTTCTATTGAAGGTGGGTGAGAGCGACCTGGTAGCACGCTCGCGTCCGAGTCCCGACTCAGAGACTTAGCTCTGGAGATTCTCGCGCTCCTCAGCAGCCTCCCGCCATGCGCCGCCGCGCTGCCGCACCAGTAAAAGCATGAGTTCACTCAGGACCAGGATCCCCGCCCAGAGCGTGTACAGCCCCCCGTCGCCCATCGAGTCCTGGAGAGGTACCGTAGCCTCCGTGAAGACGAATGCCGCGACGCCGCGGAACCAGCTGTTTGTGGCGACGGCCGCCGAGGAGCGGCCCGGGTTGGCATCGACGATGTATGCGAGTGTGCTCGAATAGATCCATCTGTAGAGAGTGTGTGTCAGGAAAAAAATTAAATAGGGATATAGGAAATGACGGGTTCACACGGAGAAGAAGCCCACGAAGAAGAGTGCGGTGCACAAGGACGCGACGTGGACGCGCTCTTGAGCGAGCCACGCATACGCGACGACAGAGAGCGGGAGGAACACCATTGCGGGTTTGGTGCTTTCTAGGCGCATCTAGAAGGCACGTCGAGAAATCAGACAAAGCTTGCGAGGATGTGGAGGTGTGATAATAGGTGACATGCCTCGGGCAAACGGCGTCCGCCATTCGCACTGGTCAGAAGACGCAGTACTCGGTCGGACCAGCGTCCGCCGAACACGCTGCCGAGAACGCTCCCAACTCCGAACGAGAGAAGGACGAGTCCGATTCTGAGTGCGTCGTAATTATAGTGATCGCCGAGCGTCCGCGAGCACGTATACGCGATGTTGTATGAGAAGGCAAAAAAAAAAGCTAAAGCGCGGAGTCAGCGGATTCGGTCGGAGGGTAGGTGGTACGCAATTGCATGCCTGATGGGAAAAGTGTCGCGATATTGTTCCGACGCTTCAAAACAAGAAACAGAGGCGGAAATGGGTTCACGTCTTTGAACGACAGGGCGATCTCTGCCCCTGCTTGTGGGCCCGCTACCGTGACTGTAGCTGCGGGGCCAGAAGCCTCTCCCACGCTGACCTCTGCCTCTCCCTTAGACCTGGTATCCAGCTCGTATGCAGGGTCCGACGCGACACTGGACCGTTTGGACGCCGCGGACCTCCGGCTCGCAAGGACACGCTGGTAGGTAAGGCTGCGCTCTTTCCGGAAGGTATCGCGGAAGAAGAATACAAAAAGCACGAGGCTAGCGCCGAGGTACGCCGCCATCAACCAGAAACAGGCGCGCCAGCTAAATGCCTGCGTCAAAACTCCGCCGAGGATGGGGCCGAGGGATGGACCAAGTAAGGGCGCAGCGTAGGAAATGCCCAGCTTGGTGCCGCGCTCACAGGGCTCATATATGTCCGCGAGGGTGGCCGCGCCAATGGCCAGGACAGAGCCTGTGCTATCGCGAGAAAGAGTGGTTCGATATCTAGATGGAAATGTCGCCATTACTCACCCCATAGCTTGGATGGCGCGCATTCCGATGAGCACGCCGATGCTCTTAGCCTCTGCGGCGACAATATGTCCCACCATAGCAATCGCAAGAGAGACGACATAGACGAGCTTGTGTCCAGAAGGCTTCTCAGTAATAAAACAAATGTCAGTTAAAGTATATCCTAACCTTCCTTCCTTTTATTTCGCTGATGGCGGTCCACAACAGAGGCGCACTGCCTTGAAACACAATGAATATGGAGAGGACCAGACTGAAATTCCCACTGGTGGTTCGCAAGTCGGTCTCAATCTGCTTTATCGCAGCTTCCAGAGATATAAGTTCAGCAATGTGGTGATCACTGCACAGTGGTAAAGAGACTTACGGTTTAATACGCTTATGCTGAGGCCAGCGACTATCGATGCGCAGATAATCATGCACAGTGTGCCTGTCTAGAGACCAAGTGAGGGGCGAGGCCAGTGGCAGCTACTAACTGAGCCGGTTGCAACATCAATCGTTGCGAAAGAGCGACTGACCTTCCGCATATTTGACCACTTCCTGGGATCGTCGTCGACATAGACGTGCTCTATGTCTAGGCTCTCGCTCGCAGTTTTGGCGGCCGAGTCGTCGCCTTTTTCGGCGTCTTTCGAAGGAGCTGGAACTTGAAAGCCGACAGAACATGTGCTCGGGACATTTGAGGGCATGCTCTTGACGTGCAAAAGCGGTCAATCAAGGGACAGGGTCTTTTGTGGGGGGGATCAGGCCGATCACTGGTGGGCGTGGCTTTCATTATCTTTCTTTAGTAGAGAAAAAAACAGGGTTACGGATCCCTCGAAGCAGCCGACTTGCCGCCCAGCGCCTAGATGCCCCGGCCCTGTAGCAGATGACTCACGGCATGCTGAACTGCTTGCCATTCAAGTCGAGCCTATAGGGGTCCGGACCTATTGTCCGATGGGAACATTATTCTACCGGCGAATTTGTGCGCGCATGGGTATTAGTGGGAGAAAGAAGCCCTGAAGATCACAGGTGAAGGTTTAATTGGCATCGGCCGATAAGTAGATGCTTCGCACGCTATGATCGATTCCCAGCAAGTCGTATAGCGCCAAGTACTGGTATAGATACCGCTTAGTGACGACTGAGTGTTGTGCTTCTTGACAAGCGATATCATGCGTAGATGACGGCCGTCCAAAGTTCCGAGCGGGTTTGGTGTTCACTAGATTCAACGGGTAGACTAGAGAGGGGACGGTCGACGGCCTGGACGCCGGGGAGCTATCTTCAGCAACGACCTAATGCTTATTCCGAGTAAAGGGTAACATCTATGAGCTCTCCATTGACACGTGTGCGCGCAGAGGTCCCTTACAGTAAATATTCCTCGTCAACGACTGGCATAACCACAGCCTTTGTAGTTCTCTTACAATGTCACCATGGGCATGCTTGTGTGAGTCAGCGCGACATAAAGACATTGAAAATGGCAATTGAGACCCAGTCGCAGTCGCAGGGTCGCGTGATGGCACTCCGAGTCGGGATTATTCGGATTTTGAGATCTAGCAAAGCAGTAGTGACGTTTTTGCGCATACCGTCACACGTAAACGAACACCAACCAGGTAATCCTGAGAAGCCTGGAGATGATCGATCTGGAGTGACTCGTGACGCACGTCCTTGCGCGAGTCACTCGGAGCTCAACGCCGTCAGCAGTGACGATGGTCGACTGGATCGTTGACGCCCAAACTATACACTGACAGTTGTACAGCGCCTATTTCCCCTATCGAGGTTAGCGTTACAGTATGTAATCAACCGACTCGGCGCCTATACTCAGGCTGTATCAGTTCATCGAGTTCATCGACAAGGTACAGTAGTGCACATCTACCGAACGAACAATTCCGCTATATCGCTAATCGTCATCCTCTTCCCGTGAAACAGGTCATCGTCACAAGCCCTATGTCAACCCTCCCAACAGCCGCTTCCCTTCTCAATTTCCAGTCCATTTTCCACGCTTCCCTGAAGGCGTACGAGAAACAGACAAAAAAAGACCTTCTCGCGCATCCACTTGCCGCCAGATTGAACAGCTGCGATTCTCCTGCTGACATTCTCGCCGTGCTTCAAGACCAAGTACAGGAGTTTGAACAATCTCGGAGTGTCGATGACAGGTTGACCAAGTGGCTCGATCCGACCGTCAATGTCCTCTACGCCTTTTCTGCGACACTTGGGGAAGGTATCGGCCTGGTAAATATTGATGATGAACAGGCTCGTGTAATATCTGTGCACTGATATTCATCCCCCAGGTGTTCTCGCCTGCGAAAGTAATTTTTGCTGGTGCTGGCGTTCTTCTCTTGGTGAACACCTTTCCCGACTCAATCGCCACCGTGTTCCGTTCTGATCCTGGGATCTCAGGCGGCCAAAGATGTTAGAGAGAGCCAAGACGCGCTCGTTGATGTTTTCGAACGTATCGAGAACTTCTTTAAACGTCTCGAGACGTACACCGAGGTACCACCGACAGCAGCAATGACAGACATAATCATGAAGATAATGGTCGAAGTGCTCGGTATTCTTGCGATTTCGACAAAGGAAATTAAGCAAGGACGAACAAGTACGTAGATCCGGCTGGGCGCCGAGAGATATCTAGTCATTTTCTGATCTTTGCTCAGAGAAGTATCTCAAGAAGCTAGCCGGGAGGACGGAGCTGGAGGACGCGTTGAAGCGCCTTGATAAATTGACACAGGAAGAGGCGCGGATGGCGGCCGCACAACTTCTGAAGATCGCGCACAACGTCGAGAACAAAATTACACAAGTTATTGACGATAGGCAGCGACAGGAGCTCCGAAGATGGGTCTCTCCACCGGATCCGTCAACGAATCACAACATCGCATGCGATGCCTCTCACAAGCAAACGGCGAAGTGGTTCTTTAAAGGAAGTAAATCAAGGAATGGAAGTCCACCGGTTCCCTATTGTGGATCCACGGGAAGCGTACGCACTTTCTTCCTTCTACAACTAGGCATTTCCTAAATCGTGCCGTCCTTTCGTAGCGGGAGCCGGGAAGAGCATACTTTGGTTCGTTGGTCCCTAATCGGTTCTAACTCAAGGAACTCATCCTCGCCTAGCTCGTCAATCATCCAAGACGCCATTTCCTTGCGCAAGGCAGGCCTGGCGTCTGTGGCGTACTTCTACTTCGATTTCCGGGACTTAGACAAGCAGACTCGGCGCAGCCTACTCCTCTCTCTCGTCAACCAGCTGTCGGCCCAGTCTGACCTCTGTTGCGAGATACTCTTCCGCCTTTATGTTGCACACGACAATGGCACGCACAAACCCAGCGATGATGTTTTGGTGCGATGCCTGAAGGAGATGCTAACGGTCCTGGTGCAAAGCCCAACTTATCTCATCGCTGATGCGCTTGACGAATGTCCCAACACATCCGGGATCCCATCCGCCCGTGCACGAGTCATCGAACTCGTGAAAGAATTACTTGGCCTCCGTCTACCGAATCTCCGCATTTGCATCACCAGTCGACCCGAGATCGACATCAAAGCCGCCCTTGGGCCGCTGGCGTCGCATTCTGTACCCCTTCATGAAGAGGTCGGGCAAAAGAAGGATATTGCCGATTACATCAAATCTGTTGTATACTCGGACTCGGAGACGATGATGAGTAGGTGGAGGGAAGACGAGAAAACCCTTGTAATCGAGACGCTCTCGGAGAGAGCCGACGGAATGTAATCATATTCCCTACAGCGATGACAAGTTACTGATGCTTGTCGAATAGGTTTCGTTGGGTTTTCTGCCAGCTGGAGGCGCTGCAGGACTGTCTACCAGCGAGCATCCGGCGGACCCTGAAAGAGTTACCCGAATCCCTGGACGAGACGTACGAGCGGATACTGAAGGAAATCAAGAGACCAAGCAGGGACCACGCGCATCGACTCTTGCAGTGTCTCACGGTGGCCATCCGGCCGCTGCGTGTCGAGGAGCTCGCTGAAATTCTTGCGTATGACTTTGATTCGGCCGAGGAAGGGATCCCGAAGGTGGACCCAAATTGGCGGTGGAGCGACCATGAGCGAGCTGTGTTGTCGACTTGCTCGAGTTTGATCGCTGTCGTTGGCGACGGTGATTCCCGAGTAGTGCAATTTTCGCACTTTTCGGTGAAGGAATTCCTGACTTCGGACCGCCTTTCCACTTCAGGTGGAGATGCTGCACATTATCATATTTCCCTTGGACTCGCCCATACTCTGCTCGCACAAGCTTGCCTCGGTACCCTGCTATCTTTGGGTGGATCTTATTCCGCAAATCGTGATGGGAACAGCTTCCCTCTGGCGAGTTACGCTGCTCAACATTGGGTGACCCATACCTGGGTCGACAAGGCATTATCACGAGTACAAGGAGGGATGCAACGACTCTTTGATCCAAGCAAGCCTCATTTTGCTGCGTGGGTTCAGTTGTATGACGTAGAAAACGAGATCTGGAGGTCCGACCCCATAATGGAACCTATGGCGACGCCACTGTACTATGCCGCCTTATGCGGATTTCCTCGGCTCGTAGAACACCTTCTGATCAAGTACCCTGATCATGTCAACGCTCTTGGTGGTGGCCGCGGAGCTGCACTACACGCAGCGTCTGCCCGGAATCACGTCGAAGTCGCGCAGGTGCTCCTCGAGCGCGGTGGCGATGTGGACGTTAGAGGCAGATACCAGCGGTCTCCTCTGCAATTTGCGGCATTGGAGAGACACGTTGAAATGGGGGGGTTCCTACTTGACCATGGTGCTGACGTAGATTCCCGCCAAGACGACCTTTGGACCCCCACTGCACCAAGCCACGAGGAACGGATACGTCGACGTTTCTCAGATGCTACTCAAACACAAGGCCGACGTAAATTCTCGGAGCGACAACGGCCGGGTTCCATTGCACCGAGTAACAGAGAATTCATACTCAAAAGGTGACTATCCTGGCGTTGTGCGGTTGTTACTGAAGCACGACGCGGATGTGGACGCAAAGGACCATAGAGACGCAACGCCGTTACACTTGGCATCATCCGAAGCGAAAACAGAGATCGTGCGCCTTCTACTCGGCCATGGCGCGGACGTGGACGCAAGGGATTGGGGATACAGGACCCCGTTGCACACAGCCTCGTCCAGGGGGAAGACAGGGGTGGTGCGCCTGTTGCTTAACCATGGTGCGAATGTAAACGCAGAGGACCAAGGAGGAAGGACCCCGCTCCAGGTGGCATTGGCGAACGGGAAGGACGAGATTGTACAAATGTTGACAGAGCATGGCGCACAGCTACGTATGGAGTTATAGTTACGCCACGAATAGAAGGAGATTTTGCGTCGATTGTCGTTTTCTTCTTGTGCATATTCGCCTAGTTGGGACGTGATATGTTTCGCAGATCAACGGACGATCTGACACGGCGAACGACCTACCTACAATGCCTTCGATATAAGCGCTTCCTTCACTTTCACGTCGCTTAGCTCCCCATCTCTCGTGTACAACAAAGGAACGCAGGTGGCGAATGAGTTCAGCGCTCCGTCAATGTAAAGTTTATATTGGGGCCAACCCAACCAGCTACGCTTTACAGTATAGCCCTCGGTACAGTCCCAGAAAAGAGCCAAGCTCGTCCAAGACTAAAACATCCAGTAATACATGTCGGAAAAATGGGAACACATTATAATGAACACAAATGTTATAAGGTCGTTATAGGTCGTTATAATGTGTTTATAAATGTATTATATATACATTATAATCACCTTATAGCATTTGTGTTCACTTATAATCTATACAATATATAAAGCATAGACGAACGATTTGCTGACACACATTTTTAGTTTGCTGACACATAGAATTCTGACCAATCGTATGTGTATTGTGTCGGGTGTCTGCCCCTATTGCTGACACATAGAAATATGACCAATCGTATGTGTCTCGGAAGTGTGCCCCTATTTGTCCTTCCCGTGTTGTGTTCCCCGCTTCACCTCTGCTGCGACATTAATGCCAGCTTTCTGTGACCGCCTTTTCTGTTAGAATTCTGAGCGAGCTCTGCTTATGCTTCCTTACTATTTATTTACGGACACGTTTGATAGAAATCGAAAACTCGAAGCACACAGACCGGCCCGAAGGGCCGGTCCGCAGTCGCTAGTAATTATAATGTGTTCCCATTTTTTCTGACACAGCGAGACTTAAACCCAGCTCAAACCGCTCATTAGTGACCGTGAGCACGATAATCGTCAAGATAATCGTTCAGCAATGAGACCACAGTAACAAATCAGTAATGAACCAAGTAGTACCATTTGCGCCTGAGATAAAGCCAAAGTACGCAACCGAACATCAGGATAAAGAAAGAATATTGCCCGAACCCGCTGACTAGGTAAGTAACACGATGGAAGCCCGGGACGAGACTGAGACGAGGACGATGGCCCGGGGAGGGGAGCCCAGACCGGTGATCAGTGATGACTTGAAAATTGTACCCAAGTGGCCAATGGAGCAACCGACATCAAAAACAGGTCTGTATGCGTGCGATACGCCATGAGGTGAACCGGCACACAGGACAATCTAAGAATGAGATCAAACGATGTCATACGTGTTAGTAGATGAGTGGGCCTTTCAAAGTTTCGAGCGAGCTTAGTGTTCACCATGACCAAGTTTGGCAGGTAGACCGGATAAATCTATAAGGTGGCGGATTCAACTTGACGCCCCAACCAATGACTGACGCTGACATGCGCTGACAAGTTGTATGTATTGTAAAGCGCTTGTTTTCCCCGTCGAGGTTAACAGGAAGCATCAGCGGTTACCCGCCACCAATCTTCAACCGACTATACTCAAGCTATATCAGTTCACTGACAAAGCAGCGCACATCTACCGAACGAACAATTCCATTCTATAGACTATAGTCCGCTAATCGTCATACTCTTCCCGTGAAACAGTTCACTGTCACAAGCCCTATGTCAGTCTACCCGACAGCCACTTCCCGTTTCGATTTCCAGTCCATCTTCTACGCTTCCCTGAAGACGTACGAGAAACAGACCTCCAACCCCGCAGATTATGATCGGAACAGGTTCCTCTGGCGAGTTACTCTGCTCAACACTGGATGACTCACGCCCGGGTCGACAAGGCATTATCGTACAAGGAGGAATGCAACGACTCTTTAACCCAACCAAGCTACATTTTGTTGCGTGGGTCTTGTTGTATGATGTAGAAGACAGTTTCTGGAGGTCTAACCCCATAATGGGAGGTATGGCGGTCCCTCTGTACTATGCCGCCTTGTGCGGAGTCCATGGGCTTGTAGAACACCTTCTGATCAAGTACCCTGAGCATGTCAACGCCCTTGGTGATGGCCGCGGAGCTGCACTACACGCAGTGTCAGCCAAGAATCACGTCAGTAGTGCAGGTGCTCCTTGAGCGCGGTGGCGATGTGGACCTCAGAGGCGCGTACGAGCGGTCACCGTTGCGACACCTCGAAATGGGGCGGTTCCTACTTGACCATAGTGCTGACGTAAATTCCCGCCAAGACGACCTTTGGACCCCACTGCACCAAGCCACATGGAACGGATACGGTGACGTTTCTCAGATGCTACTCGAACATATGGTGGACGCAAATTCTCGGAGCGACAATGGCCGGGTTCCATTGCACGGTTTGCACCTAGTACTATCATCTGAAAAAGGTGACTGTGTGGAGCATGGCGCGGATGCGGATGGACGATGGAGACACAACGCCGTTACACTTGGCGTCATCTAGCATCTAGTAGGAAAACAGAGGTCGTGCGCCTCAGGCTGCTACTCGACCATGGGGTGGACACGAAGGATGGGGAATACGCGACCTCGTTGAACAAGGCCTCATCCTGGGGGGAGACAGAGGTCGTGCACCTGTTGCTTGACCGTGGTGCGAATAGGACAAGGAGGGAAGGACCCCGTTCCAGTCAAATCGGCGAATGAAAAGGACGAAATTGTACAAATGTCAACAGAACATGGCGCAGAACTACGTACGGATTCATAGTTAAGCTACGAATAGCGGGAAAATTGCCACGTCGGTTATTGATTATCTTCTGCGTACATTCGCATAGTTGGGACGTGATATGTTCCACAGATCAATGGACGATCTGACAGAACGACCCTACCTATAATGCGCCGCCGGCCTTGGCGATCCGAAGCGCTTCATTCATTTTCACATACTACGTAGAGCGCGTCCATCATCGCCTTACTCCCCATTCCCATTTGCAATGAAGAACAAAGGTGTAAATGCATTCAGTGCTCCGTCAATGTAAAGTTCATTGAATGGCAAGCCATTGTCTTGTTCAAGGCGTTGTCGGGGGGACCCGCGATTTTCCGCGTTCGCCACGGTGCCAGTTACGGTTTGACATGGCCAAAGTCGCTAGGCTCCACGTCACGGAGACGTGACGCGCGTTGCGCCCGCCATGTAGCTCGCTTTCTATCCCGAAGTACGGAAACATCCCCGACGGTTAAATCGGTCGACAAAAGATAAGCGGGCGGTCAGTTGCCATAAATGTTGCCACGTCTTCCGGGGTGTAGTTGCTTTTGGTCTTTGGAAACGATCCACGGATGGGCCATTGGATACGACTCGGATTTTTCGCGCGATACCCGGGTCGGTGTTGTTCTTTTGCCTCCTTCGTTTCCACTCCAGACGCGCCGCAAATTCTGAGCATCTTGAGCATCTATTCAGAGGTATGTCGAGACATGTTATCAAGCATACTATAATGTGTTGTGCCGTCTTCTGCCGGATAAATTAAAGTATTTCCCTTGTGACGTGTGCGCTCCAATAATCGTTTACTGTACGTACTGTCTTGTCCTATCAGGGGTGACGTAAAAAAAAATCTTATAACGCTTTCCAAAACGATACTTGCTGTACTGTAGGTTCGAACGGACGTCAACAGACTTCTTGAAATTCAAGAGTGGGGTTCAGTTCACTGGCAATAGAGGGAGAGATTGCACGGGAAATTGCAAGGGAAATTGGTTATCAATTCTCAGGAAGTTGGGATGCAGCCTGCCAGTGTGAGTCTATAGTATGGAATATTGCCAGTGGTGGCCGTGCTTAGCAGTGTGCCGGCTCAGCGTCGCCCCACCTCCCTTTCCGTACCCTCAATGATGAGCGCTATGAGCCACTGGCACGTTTCAACCTTCTTTTTTTGCAGCTCGCCACCGCCACTGCTTGCGGCGCTTGCACAGACCCCAAACTATCGTACTTGTTCAGTGTTCACGCACGAAGCGCAGGTCGTCGTCGCCAGGGGCTTGTCACTCTAGCAATGAACTCCGCACTGGCAGACCCTGAATTCACTGCGCAGCTCACCGGTCACCGGTCGTGTCCTTGGATGTCGTCAACACATTTATTGTGTACCTTGGTGCCACCCCCTTCCCTAGCACCTCACCAACGACAACAGCAGCTAAATGCAACAGCGTACTCGATTACCACGCCATAGCCGTATCATGAGAAGACTTGTGCATAGCGACTTGCGCAATGCAGTAGGCTGGAATGAGTTTTGTTTACCTTTTGGCGACCCCGGGCCATAGAATAGAACCATGGCTTACATAGCTGCAGCTCGACTCGGCGTGCGGCGTCAGTGTCAACTTCTACGACTTCACCTCATGTTATTTGTCCTTGGCGAGTGCAAACACGGGCCAGCTAGTCAAGCCCTTCGTGAGGAAAGTGTCGTCTTGCTTTTGACGTGGCAGGCCCACCAGGACCCAGTGAAGGCATTCGCTCTACGTATGAGGGCCTTGCACGAGAGGCCAAAGGTCAAGTCGTAACGGCCGTTGCATCGGGGTCGTCACCTGTACTGCACCGATTGTCGCAGATACACACAGTTGCGCGGGACACGTCCGAGTCTTCCCACGAGTTGCTAGGCGCGTCTTTTGAGCACAAGCGAGAGAAGGACGAGGTTTTCCGACCATCGTCGAAGAACTTCGGATTGAATTTCTTCAGTTGATCTCTTATAACGGGTGTTCACCCTTTTTTTCGCGGCGTTCTGGACCTATGTTTGGGCATTGGGCCTATGCTGTGGCACCCCTCGGAGATGCTTCGTTTTTGTGTTGTTGCCGCTGGGGCTGTGGCTAAAGGTCTGCACATACGGAATTTATTTCAGAAGGGCTCCAAGTGTATTATGGAATATAGTCGCCCGCCAGCTGAGCAACGTTGTTAAATCGCAGCTATTACCAAATGGCGAGAGTTCCCCCGGGAAGCAGGAAGGGAGCCCCAGCCCCAAGTATTTGGCGCAAACGAGTAGCCAGTCCCTTAGAGGTCGCGGATAGACCAGTGTCTGAATCCGCAACTGGACCCGTAACAGCGAGGGAAATAAAGGTCACACGATCTGTAGACTCCTCTCCACCACTTATGCGATTACGATGTAATATGACGTATTCACGAAGTCCTGTAGATGCTTCTACAGGTTCTACAGTACCAGTGCGTAATTCCAACTTTATTGGACCGGAATATTGCAGGAAGGGCAAGAGTCATGGCTGAAGCAAACTTTCAAATTATTATTTCACGAAGCTCCGAACCACGACCTTTCCTTCGCGAGATATATATCTATGGTACAACACTTACTGTAAACTGTAAACCATTCGCGACTTGGTTTCCCCTCGTGACAGAGTATAAAGTTTCCAAATGCGCAAATTTCTTAGGGTCCTTTTTCCCTTTGACCAAGAAAAGAAAAGTGACGATCTATTCAAAGTGCAAGATCCCGCGCGAAGTGGAAGAAGTCCACGCTTGAGGCCTGAACGCCATACTTGTAAATCTGTAGTCCGAGTCCGCGGCGTCAGTGCCGTGTGCACCTCTTACAGCGTACGCGAACAAAAGGATGACTCACGAAATGCGACGACACCCAACTCGAGAAAAGGGCGCGCTGATACGGTTCGGGCAAGCGTTCCATGAACGTCTGTAACCCGATCTTGTCGACGAGGGTCTTCGGGATTGCGCGGCGCAAAACGCCCTCGCGGCTCGGCTTGTCCTCGAACAGGTCTGAAGTCTCGAGTTCAGCCTGCAGGTTGTTCAGGGTACTCGAAAGTTCGTCTGAAATGATCGTGCGCGCTTTTGCGCCTTGCAGCCGCTGGTGCTCCCGCCAGATGCAGACAAACTCGGCCGCGGCGTTCTCAGAGATCTTCGCTTGGATGTCCTTGACGTAACTCTGATAAAAATCACTCGGCTTGTTGTCTTTGAAAGTCATGAAGTCGACGTATTCTTCCGTAGATAATGCGAGGCCAGCAAGCACCTCGAGAGATGAGCTGGTCACGCCACCTGTGCGGGGATTACTCAGATAGGACGTCCTAAGAGTAATCAAAGTAACAAACCCTTGTTGGCACTCGAATCCTTGAACAGGACCACTTTTCGCTTTTCCAAATAAAGGCGCGCCTGCTGGGTGAAGAAGAGATTCGCTCCTTCTACAATATACTTGAAGTGGGGTTTGCCCTCAGAGTCAACGAGCGCCGCAACGTTCGAGACGTTAACAGCCTCCGGCCTAGAAGTCGTAAGCCACATGAACTTGCGAAGAAGAACCACTCTCACCGTCCTCCACAGGGAACAAAAAGGTCCGCCTTGAAACGGAAGTGCGCACCATTACGGAAGTCAGTGCCATCCGGTACAACCTCACCCGCTGTCAGAAACATCGTTAAAATCGCAGAACCGACCGAAAGTACTGCAGCCTACACGGAAGCTTAACATCCTGGTCCTCGATACGCACGAGATACCCGTCCTTGCTCAATTTTGACTTGTCAAAATTCTCGACGGGGATCCTCAGCTTCGCCAAGCGCACAAGCTCCGCTCGGTTAATACCGGCCGGATCAGCAAGCACACCGCTCCCGTCAATAACCGCGATTGTCTTATCATTGCTAAGTAAAATCTCGTCTGCGCGACGCTTCAATATTCACCATCCCAGGCAGATAAAGGAGTCGAACACTTACTGGAACCGAGGTCGCCGTCAGGGCCACCGGTCTGCACCTTTGTGACGTCTTTCTCGCGCAGGCCGTACTGCTTATAAATCCCGAGGACATACTGCCGGATTGAAATAGAGGTCATGCCATAAGTGTCGTGGGGTATGCCACCGAGTGTTGCCGCCGTCTTTCCCGTCGTGAACGACTTCCACCAGGTGTCTGCCCCGCGGTCGCGGGCATGTACTACAGATATTTAGTTCCTCCACCCTGCATATACGAGACTAGGACGTACGAGCTGCCCAGTCCATCATGTCTGCCGTACCCTCTGCAAAATACGCTTGTAAATACTGAGGGTATTGGAAAAACATATGGGTGCACGCACCATCAGGGCCAAAGAACAGGATTTCGGGTTTATTGTATAGATCCACGAGATACTCCTTGATACCGGGGCTCTGTCCTGGTATCAACAGATCCAGAACAGACTGCGGAAATGAACAGTTTATGACCTTCTCACTACGATAGACAAGGGTGGCCTTACGTCAACGTATTTCTCGAAGCATAGTCTTGGACTGGCGCCAAGCCTGTATAATTTCGACATCAGCCTGATTCCAACGAGGAGAGTAAAAACCGCACGAAGGGAGGATAGTGCCCTTTGCACCGCCTTCAGGAATATCCTTGTTTTTGAGCGACTGTGTTGATGCAAGGCCGTAATTCTCATCGAACCTAGAACCACATTCACGTAATCGAAGCGATGTACGAAAGGGTGAAAACCTACAGCATGCGCTGATTGATCGAATAGTTCCTAAATACCACAATGAGTAGTTCTCAGCATCGTGTAAGCCTACAAGGAATAAGTGATGTCCGTACTCCTTGTTGCGCGAGCGCACAATTCGTATACCCCCACGAGCGACATCGCGAAAGCGTATGTGGAAACCGCGGAACTCGTTTCCTACCCCACATTTTAGCGGAACCGAATCGACACCCGCCAGGCGAACACGCACCGATGACAAAGAATAACCCAAACGGCTTGTTCGGGTATTCCACCTCCGGAAGGAATTGCGGTGCAAGACGGAAGGACAACGCAACTTTGGTGGGCTGGTAGAAGTTTGTCTTGAGAACGTGTCTGTGCTACGTCAGGTAAGCGAAAAAGGGTGGGAAGTGCACGCACTTGTTGAAGATTAAGAAACTCTCGAGAACTTGTACATCTTGCTTGTTAGGCACGGTGCGTCGAATACGGTCATACAGCTCTCGATCCGTCAGTGGGTGCTCGGTCTGCAGCCGCTGGAACGAAAGTGTAGGCCTACATGGAGAATGTCAGTGACTAGAACAGATAAGGGAAAGCAGAAAGGGGGATACATGAGACGTTGTGCTTCACCAATAGGGTAATGCACCATTGCAAAGTTTACGTAAAGCATGCGGATCTGCGCTTATAGAGATTAATGGAGACAACTGCTGGAAATCGCCAACTCACAAGCTCCGGGTGGGCATGAATCACGTTGGCGATACTCTCACGTGTGAAACTTTCCTCACGGAAACGTCGTTTGATATCGTTCAAAACCTCGGCATGAGTGGGGTTCGTCTCATCGAGGACGTTCTTAAGGGCGAGATATGAGGCGCCGAGGCGGTTGCAGAAGTGTTGCGCAAAGACCCAGCCACAATCTGGAGTCTCCTTCAAAAAGAGAACATAAATGGGAATTAAACTTGCACGCACAAGCGTAGGCCGCGTCCTGCACAGCGTGCTGAGACTGACTGGGCACAAAGAACGGGTTATCCGGAAGACAATAAAGCAACGAAACTTCTTTCATGACTTGGAAAATCGAGCTCTCGATGGGGGGGGCCTTCGAGTTGGGGAGTGGATTGAGATAGATCGAAATGATGGTGACCCCATTCGAGAATTGCTCTGCGGTAGGGGTCAGAGGAACGCCTGTAATCACTGGGTCTCGGACGCACCGACGTATTTGCGTGCCGAATATAGCGAGTAATAGTGGTATAGGTTCGACAATGCGCTGAAGAAGTGAGTGGTCCCACCCATCTTGTACCCGATTACCAGGCGCCGCTCGCGAGTACCCTCAACTTCGAACACTTCAATCACGGGGCCGTAACGCGCCTCGACATTCCACATAATTTCCTGGTAGATATCGAGCGTGTTCTCGCTTGCCTTTTCGAGGAATACGGGGTCAGAAACAGTAAGGATGTCCGTCTTGCCATCTGTGCGACGTGATGGGGGCGGATTTTCGGGAAAGTTGCACTTGGAGACAAAGTAACAACGAAGTTGCTGGGTTGCGTTGACCGAAACGGAGCCCCCTGAACGATAGGTCTCGAGACGGTAGCAATTATTCGGGGTTGCGTTGTCGAGGTAGAGCTCGTCAATGCTAATGAAAATCAAGATATATGCAGCAGTCAAAAAATCGTTTCACGACTCGCATACGTGCCACATGACCACATACCGGCGCTCAACGAGCGAGCCTGGGCCGGCGGTTGAGGTCAAACCGGGAGGACTCGTATGGATGAATGTGGCGCCGTTTCCATCGGCATCGATTTTTTCGAGGTCGATGACCAGCTTGGTCGGGTCATGCTTTGTATACGCAAGCACTTTGGCGCCAAAGAGGGCGATGACATGGTCAGAGATGACCTCGACGGACTCGTTACGGAAGTACGTGTCATCGATACCGAGGTGCGTGTAAAACCATTGGACCTCGTTCACCACGAGTTCGCGGGGAATAAAACCCTGGATGAGGAAAAAACATAAGAAAGAATTGATTAAGTTAATTAGTTATGACACAAGAGCGCCAGGCACTCGCCTTCGCGGCAACGTTCTCCTGGACTTTGGTACGTTGCTCCCCTTTGCCCTTGAATACGGGTGTGGTGTATCCTGGAAGGTTTTTGATGCGATGCAACGATACATCACTGCCGACGCGAGATGAGGGATCAGAGAGGTATGGTCCCTTGCCCTGCACTTGCAGATGGCTTTTGGAAGGACCACGATCCGGAGATGGCGCTTGGCCAGCAGGATCAGGGGGGGTAGCAGACATGGATGCAAGAAGATTGAGGTAACAGAGATGTGGGGTAAACGTGGGGAGTCTACGCTGATTGAGACAGACGAGATTTTATAGGCTAGGTACGCTTGGGGACACTGCCTTAGGGTTGGATCTGATTCATACTGTTTATGTACAAGTGAAACTATGATGAACGCACATTTTCACGAAAATCGCGTCTTCTTGTGCATTCTACCCTATTTTTTCCGGCGCCCATTCTTACATACATACAATACAATGCAGGCCCAGCCAGACCCATGCACGTTCTGTATCAATTATGGCTGCGATTTGCAACGTTGTTACCACATGACGACGCCCGTTCGAACGTGACCACTCCAGGAACAGTAATGAGCGCCAATAGGCCTCAAGGTCCTCACGGGCATTGTACCCACCAAAGTCGACACATCTCCGTGACGCACGGGCGGATCACCAGCACTTTTGGTCGTGAAACTGCACCGGACCGGACTTCGCTATGCCGTTGTGCCGTTGCGAGGCGATGTCATGTGCCTTCAGAGATAAATTGGACCTTCGAAGGCGGCAAACGCCTAGGTCACGGGCTACGGGGTATACCTGTACCAGCCTGAGCACCAGTCTCATTGACAAATGCCAGCAAGGCGCCACGACAGCCGATGACACATGTGCCGATTTTCGAAAACAGTATAGGCCAACTGAAAGAGTCAATCCCCTCGCGAGCGTCCGTTTGGCGTTTGGCGCGTTTTCAGTCCGGACGGACCTCGGGGTTGGACCAGCTTTGACCGAGACCCCGTTGCAGATCCGAAGATTGAAGCTTATCGAAGGCTGTAACTCTTTTTTTCATTACGAGAATTTCACGAACGACCTTAGTTAAAAAAAAAAACCCCCCACGAACGACCTAAGGTCAATTCGCGTTATCCGTAAGAAAGCAAACGTATAGATACATAGCTTATTGCTTAATGAAGGGTATAAGGAAGGGTGTAGTGTACGTACAGCGCCGCAGCACCATGGCGAGTCGGAAACTTCCGCGAGACGCCAATTTAGCGGCAATCTTTCTGATGCGCCTGGACTTGCGCCGCAGTTGCGAACCAACGATTTCCCAAGAGTTGGTAGAGCAAAGTAAATCAACACAAGAACTCTTAATCTCGTCAAGCCAACTCTGTGGGTATGCTAGCCCTCTTGTCGGTGTTCCCCTCAACCTTAAGACGGCTACTGCATCCACTGCATGAGCACTCAAACAGATCGATCAGACATCAAATTCATTGAAATCCAAAGGCATGCTATTTGTGTTGTAACGCAAAAACACAAAGTACAAAGCTCAGTTGTTTCCATATCGACAGGCCTACCCGGGTCTATCCGTGAAAATTGTACTACCACTGTAGCGAGTGGAGTAGAATTTCGGAAAGTCCAATCGGCATCATATCATCGCCGAGACTTGCAGTGTAGAAGAAACCTTGGAAGAAACCAAGGAAGAAACAACAACTTTTCGTCGATCGGATCTCAGATAAGATAATGTCCTTGACCTCCGCTCACTCAGTTCACTATTGATATGAAAATGGCTAGAGTTGTAATGAATTTTATGGACCCCCACTGAGGTCGGACCCTCCTGGCGAGGAGCTCAGGATTGATCAAGGGATTGATCACGCGGCGACCCAAGCGGCGACCCGGTTCAGACTAGTCCTACGGCCTGATGAAAGGGCTGACTACAAGGGCAATTTTCTCGGCCCCCCTTTCCCCACATTGATAATATACGTGCCAAATCGCACAATTCCATGGGCACAGAGGGCGACTTGAGTTTACAGCACAAGTGATGGTGGCTTTTCCAAAAATTAAATTAAATTTTTTGTTGAAATCTACCACCATCACATCAAAGACTCCCGCGTGATTGTTTTCCTTACAGCAGCAGGATCGCACATCGCCGGCCCGGAAACACGGCACTGAAATACTCTCGGTGACATCTCGTGTCCGCGACCGCTCATCTGGTCGCGTGGGCAGATGACGGAGCACCGCGTGATGGAATTCCGTTGAGATGAGGGTTCCGACCATTACGCATCCGAGTCCGGGGAATTCATTTTATTGGTCTTGTCGGCCAAATCGGCGTTACGGAACACCGGCGTGGGAAGCAAACAGTGCGTTATCCGCGACACGAGCCAATGTTAGCTCACCGGGACGTTGGATCAAGGTTGGATCGCAAGTGCACGGACTCAAAACAATACTGAACAAATCACGATTGGTTTGATGGTAGAAGTTTGTGGTCACGATTCTGGTCAGGGTGCGGTTGACGCCCGAAGATGGCACCCACTGCAAGTCACGGTGACAGGTTGATGCGCACATGCCATGATACCGGCGTCTCAACATCTCTTACACTTGGTTGGGGGAAAAATAGGTTGGAAGAGTTGTGACGTGCACCCGTCGCGGTACCTTAGTAAGTACAAGGCTGTGGAACTGTGAGTGCTGTTTCTTGTCGTATCCTGAGCGTGCCGGTGGACGTTCGGTTGATCTCGGAAGTAAAATGTGCACCGGATCTCGGCCATACGTATCTGATAGATTCTGGGGTGTATAACCGACCTGCGCCCCAGGAAGGTTAAACGGGGGTGATGAAGCCTGCCTTGAAGCCTGCGACCTGCGGACAACGCAAGAAATACTATTTTACTTGTTGTAATCCCAATTTTATTTGTGGGAAATGAGTGTGAGTTGTCAGGAGACAACTGTAATTCGGTTACAATTATAAACCCTTTCCTGATTTTGCAACACGGCTAGAGTAATCCAAGCCTGACGCTCAAGTTGCAGGCGTATAGATATATTTTAAGTCGGGGGATTCCCGGAGTGAGGCGTGTGGGCGATGAACATTGAACGTTGATGAACGTTCTGTGCTCTTCGGACATCGGCCGGACATCGAGTTCCGCCAGTTAGTACCAACTGACCTCCTCGGGCGACCCATTATCACTGCTGGCTTGACTGCTGGTGACGAGTCGGATGCCACTGGCATCAGCTTGGGGATCAGGCTTTCAGCTAGACTGGTGACCGTTCGCTCTATGAGGTGCCGGCTGCGCTTAGGATGCTCGATAGGGGATCTTCCAGTCGCTTGTGACCGGCTACAGGGCGCGAACCGGACCGTTGTCGGACTGCGTACCAACTACCAAGCCATCTAACTTGGACTCGGACCTTGTAGGGAATTCCCGTCTTGGAGACAACTTCCCCGGCATCAGCGCATCAACGACCAGGCTCACCCCAGCGTCTGTCTGTCTGGGCCTTGATCTAGATGCTCCAAACCCAAACCTCATCGCAACCCAAGCCAGCCTGAACGCCGTGATATCGTGGCCAATTTCCTTCTTGATTTCTATACACCCCAAGCTGAAAATGTAACTAGGTGTTGCAAGAATTAACGTTACTGTAGTAGAATGACTTATAGTGTATGGCGGCAACCTGCAGACTCAATACAAACGTGTGTCAAGAACTTTAGCTTTAGACTCCACGAAACCTTTTCCGTCGACCCACGCCCAGTTTTCTGCACCTTCAGGTTTGTTGTTTGAACTGTTGCGGCATATATGCCCCCAACTTTAAAAATGTGAAAGAACACCGCGATCACCGGATCCCAAAGTTCAAGACCACTTTGCACATGAAGGCAACAAGTCCAAGTGTCCTGCCGTCTTCACAGAAAAAAAAAAACACAAACCAGACCAATTCCCTTCGGCACTAGGGGCTTTCAAAGTTGCCGCAGCGACCGATCCAAACCGCCCGATCCGGTGTTTCATCACAACGCCACCAAACTACTTGCGAACGAGCGGAGTGCGCACCATCCGGACTGCAGCGCGATGACCCGCAACCCGTGATTCCTGAGATGGTACCCGAGCTCATGCAAGTGCGGCAGCGCGGCACTGACGTTGCCACCAGGGCCGCTCTAGGTGACCTCGGTGGACGTGGCTGGGCGGGCCAGACGATCGAGTTGAGGTTCTGCAGGCCGGACTGCTCCGTCCAGAGCACCGGGAACAAGAGTAGCACGAATGGCACTTGCGCGGGCAGCGAGGTGTGCGAGTGGGTCGAAGGTGTTGGCCTATGCGGATGCGACGTCGTTGTGGAAAGATTAACTGAGAGAGGGAGGGGCGTATTGCACGTTCTGCCAGGCCCTGAAAGGTTCGCACAAGCTGTTGCCTCCGGAATGTTGCTTACCCATCTGCCAGCCCCGCAGTCCTTATTCACGCCACACCCCTCGTCAGGATTCGCGCTGGAAAGGAACGCACGATGCGGTCAGACAACGCACCAGATAGAACGAATTGGATGCCACGTGTATAATGCGGAACCCCTTGGCCGCAACGGTAGCGGCGTCATCGGACAAGATCCACAACCTAAAAAGCGAGTGCATCAGCGAACGGGTGCAGTTTTTTTTTTGTAGTCGTGATTCATAATGTGATTGTATCATTCAAGAACATCATATTTAAGTTAAGTATCATCCCTGCGCCAAAACATCATTGCGCCACACACAAGGGGGAGGACGCATATCACCTACCCTCCCACATGACGGGCGTCTTTCCAGGACTCCTGAGCACCATGCGTCGCCTGGGTGAATGTATCAAGCGCCTGCACGACGGACCTACCGCCGGGCTCCTGCTGCGTCTGCGCGTTGTCCTGGTAGCACCGCACGTTGATCTCGTCGCTGCCCGTGCTAAACAGCGTCGACGGGAACAGCTTCGCGACCGCGCTCAGCGGGCCGACGGTGAAGTTGACTGTCGCGGGCGACGCGAGGCGCAGCTGGCCCACAGGAGGCAAGTTCGCGTACGGGGCCCACAGCGTCGTCTTGGAACACGCGATGTGTTCAGGGTGCGCCTTGGAAATGTCCAGGCGTGACAACCTCCTACAGGAAGATCTATTCAGCGCGCTGCAACACCCGCGGTTGGAATGGCTACATGCAGAGAGAACGTCGATTCTGCGCTGTAATTTTTTTTTTTTTGGTGACGATAAGTTACAGAATCGGTATGAGATAGTGGGGGAGGGAAGCACGCACAGCGCCAGCGTAAGATACGATGTTCGCGACGTTTTCTGGGTATAGACTGTGGATGCGCTGGAAGTGCCCCTTTGAGCGACGTCGGTGAAGCCAGGGAATGAACGAGAGAGAAACCCTGGCTATGGACGATGGTCAGTGGAACGCGGTGATCTGGGAAGGGCCTGCGGAGGGCGAGAACGATGTACGATCACGAACCCAAAACATCGCGTCGAGAGTGCGTTTGATATCTCATACTGGGAAGCTGAGACGACCATGAGTCACAACCTAGAGGGGGGAGACGCATATCACGTACTAGTCCCGCACCATATCGAGCATGAATCCGCGATATGGCTACGAAGAAAAAATCAGCAGTCCAACCAAGAACGAATGGCGCGTTGCAGGCGCACGTATGCAGGCGAGTACGAGATAGCCACGGGCGCGCCGGAGGTATTCACCGTCCCGCTCGCAGTGTACCACAGCTGAGATAACGTGAGGCCGCAGAGCAGGCCGAGCGTTGAATCGGCGCCGGTAACGGCGGCGCTGCCGTCGGCTGGCACAGCGAGACTGTACGCCTCGTCTCTGGTGCCGAGCGGGAGCATCGCCTCCGTCGCAATCGGCCGCGGCGCTCCCGAGGTGCTTCCGAGAGACGGAGCGTGAGACCGGAGAGCCCTTTCGCGCGCCGGACGGCGGGGAGGTCGTCCACGCCGCACCTAACTACGAGGCAGCCGAGCCTATCGCTGAAAATGAGGAAGCGGGTGCGGTCTGCGGCAGCGAAGAGGTCTTTTGGAGCGTTGGGTACCGCGACGTAAATGGCGAAAGAGGGGCAGAGCCGGTCCGCGGCGGTCAGATCGCGTGGGTTGGGAGCAAAAGCACGACGCAGATAGCACAGTGATGGAGCAAGAAGTGACGCCGTTCGAGACAGTCTTCCCAGGTTCTCTGGGGATGTCATTGGGGGTGTTCGGGTCGGTAAGTGGCAGGTGAAGGACCAGCCGCGGTGGACGACAGGAGGTCAATGAGGTTCGGTCTCAGCCGCTCCGCCTGGCATCGGGGATGTTGCGGTGGTCGTCGCAGACCCGGGAGCCGAAGGTACGGCCTGAAAACTTGCAAAGTCGTCCGCACTGGGTTTGAGAACCGTGCTCGCCAAAAGAAGAACACCGGTACCACCGAATATTGCTTTCACAGGCGCCGAGAACACCTGAGGGATAATTATCAGCGCACACGAGGCCTGTTTATTACAGACCGAAACCCACTCCAAGCGTCACAGAAAGGGGTAGAGGACGTTGACGGTCAGATTCAGCCACTTGGTCAGCTCTCATCGACAGTCCAAGATTGTTCTAACTCCAGAATTTGGTCTTGCTTGAGGGACGGTCAGAACGGCAGAAGGAGAGTCGGAGCTGTGCAACAGGTAGCAAGTAGATGAGAGAGGTCTTGTTTGGTTTGTTTCATACGCTCTGAGGGAAGCGTGAAAGATGGATTGAAAATTGGAATCGTTAATTTGGATTTCCACAACTTCGTCAAATCGATGAGTAATGTACGGAACCTCCATAGCCCAGGTTAGGGATACTGTACAGTGATAGACGCTACACAGCCCTGGCCTGTGACGTTCGCCCAATCGCGACGGTGGAGAATCCCGACCGGCTACTTACGCACAGCTGGGGAGCCTGCCACAGGCCAGCTTGTATCATGCATCATCATGATCTGAAATCGAAGGTCACGGTAATGCGTCCGGGTCTGATTCTTCAGAGAGACCCCAGAGACCCTTCCCGCGCTGCCATCTCGCTATAGGCGTCGACTTTGTCGACTGTGACCTTGCTTCGTGGGTGTTTTTCTATGTCACCCTGTGGGGGACCGGGGGTTTATGTATTTCAGGAGTGTAAATTTGGTAAATAGGGGGGTTTTTTAATAAAAAAAATTGGACGTGTTTGCGTCATTGCGCTATTTTGCAAGCAGTGTGCGTTTGTGTGTGAGTGAGCGATACAGTATTATTCCTGTTTTTGTATCCGCCCAGCAAGAGGGAAATGACACCGCAAAAGGAATGGTCGAAGAAATATTTGTCAGCTGGCAGAATGCTTGTAATTCAGACATCGACAGGACCGTGACCTTGCACTGGCAAAGGTGATTCTATTGCCAACGTTCACGGCGGATGCTGACCGTGACAAAGTCTTCCCTGGCGATCATATTTTTGACTCACCGCGCCGTGTTGGGGAATATCACCATTGTTAACTAGCGCAAGACATCCGACCTCTGGAGAATCGGGTCTTGGTTTTGCTTTTGGATAGGCGATGACGGATGCCAGGATAGCATGAGATGCGAAGTATGGGGTGCGTGAATGTTCGGATCGTATGAGGTTAAGTCGGCAATTCGCTTTATCTTGTCAGTTGATTCGCAGAACATATCCCACGCCGTATCACGTTTCAACTATGAAGAAGGGGTTGACAAAACTCTCACTATTCGTAGCGTAACTATTGCTCCTCGAGTCCTCATGTAGTTGTGTACCATGTTCTGTCAACATCTGTGCGATCTCTTCATTTCCACTGGCCAACGCCACCTGTAATGGGGTCCTTCCCCCCTTGTCCTCAGCGTGTATATTTGCGCCACGGCCGAGCAGCAGGCGCACGACCCCCTTGACGACACCTGTGTCCCGCCTGGATGATGCCATGTGCAACGGTGTCATGTATCTCTTGTCCTTTGCTTCCACGTCGGCGCCATGGTCGAGTAGCAGGCGCACGACTTCTATTTCCCCTCCGGATGATGCCAAGTGTAACGGTGTTGCATCTTCATTGTCCTTTACGTCCAAATCCGCGCCGTGCTTCAGTAACAATCGCACAACATCAGGACGGCCACCTCCGAACGAAAACTTTGATACTAAGTGCAATGGAACCTGGCCCGAGTCGGTCCGAGAATTTATGTCCGCCTTGTGTTCGAGTAGCATCTGAGAAACGTCAACGTGTCCGTTCGCCGTGGAATAATGCAGCGAGGTCCAAAGGCCGTCTCCGCAGGAATCTACGTCGGCACCATGGTCAAGTAGGAACCGCCCCATTTCGATGTGTCCCCCTATTGCCACAAATTGCAGCGGTAACCGCTCGTACGTGCCTCTAACATCCACATCGCCACCATGCTCAATGAGGACCTGCGCTACTTCGACGTGATTCTCGGCCGAGGCTGCGTGTAGTGCAGCCCCACGTCCACCACCAAGAGCGTTGACATGTTCGGGGTACTTGATTAGAAGGTGTTCTACGAGCCCATGGAATCCGCACAACGCGCCATAGTACAGTGGCGTTGCCATAGGTTCCATTGTGGTGCTTGAACTCCAGCCCAGGTCTTCTACATCATGCAACTGGACCCATGCGTCAAAATGTGGCTTGTTTGGGTCAAGAGTCGTTGCACCCCCCCTTGCACCCATGATAACGATTTGTCGACCTGGGCATGATCCACCCAATGTTGAGCAGCGTAACTCGCCAGAGAGAAGCTGTTCTCATGGCGTTCCGCAGAATGAGATCCACTATCCCCGTCGCCAAAAGATAGTAGGGTACCAAGACAAGCTTGTGCGAGAAGAGTATGGGCGAGTCCAAGGGAAATATGATAGTGGGCGATATCTCCACCCGAAGTGGCGAGGCGGTCCGAAGTCAGGAATTCCTTTACGGAAAAGTGCGAAAATTGCACCACTCGGGAATCACCGTCGTCAACGACAGCGATCAAACTCGAGCAAGTTGACAGCACAGCCCGTTCGTGGTCTTTCCACCGCCAATTTGGGTCCACCTTCGGGATCCCATCCTCGGCCGCATCAAAGTCATATGCAAGAAGTTCAGCGAGCTCCTCGACATCGAGCGGCCGGATGGCAACTGTGAGACATTGCAACAGACGATGCGCGTGGCGCCTACTTGGTCTCTTGATTTCCTTCAGTATCCGCTCATACGTCTCGTCTAGTGATTCGGGTAACTCCCTGAGTGTGCGCCGGACGCTCGCCGGAAGACAGTCCTGCAGCGCCTCCAGCTGGCAGAAAACCCAACGAAACCTATTCAGCAAGCATCAGTAAAGCATCATCGACGTAGAGAATATTATTACATTCCGTCGGCTCTCTCGGAGAGCGTCTCAATAACAAGCCTTTTCTCGCCTTCCCTCCACTTACTCATCATCGTACCCGAGTCCGAGTATACCACGGATTTAATATAATCAGCGATATCGTGTTTTTGCCCGATCTCATCATGAAGGGAGACCGAATGCGACGCCAGCGGCCCAAGGGAAGCCTTGATATCAATCTCGGGTCGACTGGTGATGCAAATACGGAGATTCGGTAGACGGAGGCCAAGTACATCTTTGACGAGTTCGATGACTCGTGCGCGGGCGGATGGGATCCCGGAGGTGTTGGGACATTCGTCGAGCGCGTCGACAATGAGATAAGTTGGGCTTTGCACCAGGACCGTCAGCATCTCCCTCAGGCATCGCACCAAGACGTCATCGCTGGGTTTGTGCGCGCCATTGTCGTGTGCAACATAAAGGCGGAAAAGTATTTCGCAACAGGGGTCAGACCGTGCGGAGAGCTGGTTGACAAGAGAGAGGAGAAGATCGCGTCGAGATTGCTTGTCTGTGTCCCGGAAATCGAAGTAGAAGTATGTCACAGATGCCAGTCCTGCGTCGCGCAAGACAAAGGCATCTTGGATGATCGAGGAGCTAGGCGAAAGGGAATTCATTCGAGAATTAAATCTAGCTTTGGAATAACGAACCATAGTATGCTCTTTCCAGCTCCCGCTACGAAAAGACGGCACAATAAAAAAAATGCCTGGGTGTAGGAGGAAGAGAGGGCGTACGTTTGCCGTGGATCCACAATAGGGAACCCGTGGACTTCCATTCCTTAATCTTATTTCCTTCAAAGAACCAGGTTGCCGTTTGCTTGTGAGAGGCATCGCACGCGATATTGTGATTCGTGGACGGATCTGGTGGAGCGACCCATCTTCGGAGCTCCTGTCGCTGGCTACCGTCAATAACCTGTGTGATTTTGTGCTCGACATTGTGCGCGATCTTCAGGAGTTGTGCAGCCGCCATCCTCGCCTCTTCCTGTGTCAATTTGTCAAGGCGCTTCAACGCGTCCTCGAGTTCCGTCCTGCCGGCCAGCTTCTTGAGATACTTCTCTAAGAAAAGATCAGAAATTGATATCTCTGGGCCACCAGCCGAATCTACGTACTTGTCCGTCCTTGCTTAATTTCTTTTGTCGAAATCGCGAGAATACCAAGCACTTCGACCATTATCTTCACAATAATGTCCGTCATTGCCGCTGTCGGTGGCACTTCGGTGTACGTCTCGAGTCGTTTGAAGAAGTTTCTCGACACGTTCGAAGACATCGACGAGCGCATCTTGGCTCTCTCTGACATCTTTGGCCGCCTGAGACCCCAGGACATCAGAACGGGGCGCGAACGGGTCGAGAAACGTGCTCACTAAAAGGAGAACACCTGCACCAGCGAAGATTGCTTTTGCAGGCGAGAACACCTGGAGGATAGATGTCAGCGCACAGACGAATTTGTTTGCCCAGATTTACCAGGCCGGCACCCTCTCCAAGCGTTGCAGAAAATGCGTAGAGGACATTGATGGTCGGATCGAGCCACTTGGTCAACCTGTCATCGACACTCTGAGATTGTTCGAACTCCTGGACTTGGTCTTGAAGGACAGCCAGGATGGCGGCAGGAGAGTCACAGCTGTCCAATTGGGCAGCAAGAGGATGAGAGAGAAGGTCTTTTTTTGTCTATTTCTGATACGCTCTGAGGGAAGCGTGAAAGATGTGATGTAAAGGTGGGGCAACAGGGGTGATCCGGCAAAGTCGAGCCGGTCAGGTGATAGGGGTTTCCGAATAAGGCCGGTTCGGTTGGCGAGTGAGAATAGAGCAGCGCGAGGCGATCGAAGACAGAAGACGAGAGTGATGAGCAAAGGCGAAACAAGGTCGCTTTGGAGAGGCACACGAGAGGATAGATGGAAAACAACTAGATGACATTTCAAGTGCATACGAGCGCATATTTATACAATGTAGATACGTTTTTACGAGACATAGAGACAAAGTAAAGTAAAGCAGAACAAAGACGCACGGGCCATGATAGGCATGAAACAGGAGTCGGGAGAATAGAAGGAAACGGGGGGCGAGATCGAGAATGTACGCAAAGAGGGGTGCGCGAGCCCCTATGAGTCTGAAACAAAAGTCCTTGCGCTTGACACGGAATGCAGTCGGAGATAACGATACAGTATAGAGTTGAGATGCAGGACTTAACGGGGATGAGAAACGAGTCCTTCATGGTCTCCAAAGCCGCCGCGAGTGAGCGCGGCGGAAAGTTCGAGTCGGCCGGGTCGAGCGTGCCGAAATGCAACACTCCCCCTCACGCTCGACGAAGTCCGAGGTTCTGCGAGTGAAACGCGACCTTGAACTTGGGAAGCGGCTTGGTGAGGATGTCCGCGGTCATGTCGTCGGTGGGACAATACTTGATGTCGATGTGTCCGTCGGTGATGGTCTGGCGAATGAAGTGAAAGCGAATGTCGATATGTTTGGTGCGAGCGTGGTAGTTATCTTGCGTTGCGAGGTGAAGTGCGGCCTGATTGTCGCAATAGAGGGGGGTAGGCAATGAAGCGATGCTGAAGAGGGGCTCAATCAGCCTCCTGAGCCAGATGGATTCCTTGGCCGCGTGAGTCGCGGCGACGTATTCGGCCTCGGCGGTGGATAGTGTGATTATTTCTTGTTTCCGAGAGGCCCATGAAACTGCGGCTCCGTCTATGAGGAAAGCGAAGCCGGATATCGCGTGACGGTGGTCCTGGGATGCGCCATCGGCGTCAGTAAAACCCAGAAGATCATGTCGCTCGTTTCCGTAGGTGAGCGAATGGTGTTTGGTGCCGGCGAGATAACGGAAAACGCGTTTGACGCCTTCCCAATGAACTTCACCTGGATTGGCGAGAAAATGAGGCTGCCGACGGCCTCGCGGTAAGGAATCTTCTTCATATGAGCCGCTTCTGTGTCGTCTGAGGGTACGTCGGCTTTGCTGTAAGAGGCCCCGGGGACGATAGGAGTGGCGACGGGTTTCGCGTCGCTGAGAGAGAAGCGGGAAAGGATGGTGTCGATATAACTGGTCTGGGAAAGGGAAATAGTACGAGCGTCGCGGTCGCGAGTGATTTTGATGCCCAGAAGCCAGTGGATAGGGCCGAGATCGGTGAGGGAATAGCGGGAATTGAGCTTCCGCTTGTAGTAACGAATGAGCTCGTCTGAGCTTCCTGTGATCATACAGTCATCAACGTGAACGGCGAGGATGGTAAGATGGTTTTGTCGTGGATGGAAAAGACGCCGGGGTCAGCGTTGTGGACGCCGAAGCCCATGTCCAGGAGAGCACGGCGCAGGGTGTCATACCACTTGCGGCCGGCTTGCTTGAGTCCGTAGAGTGACTTGTGGAGGTACTTGACTGACTCCCCCTGAGTATCATATCCGGGGGGTGCTTGCATATAGATTTCTTCGTCGTCACTAAGTTCACCGTTGAGGTATGCGCCGTTGAAGTCGAAGGTGTCGATGTCCCAGTCGTTGCGGGCGGCAATGGCGAGGATAACGCGGAAACTTGAGAGCCGCGCGACTGGGGAGAATGTGTCGAAGTAATCGACACCGAATTTTTGAGTGAATCCGCGCGCTACGAGGCGCGCTTTGTACTTCTCGATGGTGCCGTCGGCCTTCCGTTTGATGCGGAAGACCCACTTGCTGCCGATAATGTTCTTGCCGGGGGGTCTCGGGACTGTTGACCAAGTTCCGGCCTCTTCGAGGGTGGCGATCTCGCGATCCATCGCTTCCTGCCACTTAGGCCAGTCGGAGCGAGATCACGCTTGTGCGAGAGTTTTTGGGTCATCTTGCGAATCGTTGATGACAACCTCCATGAGTTCCTCGTCGTCTGCAAGGTAGGCGAATTCTGGGCTAGAGTTGATGTCAGCCACATATGCGCTCGAGGCGCTGTGTCCGGGCCAATCCGGATGGTACCATTTCTTCGCGGCTTCGCTTGACTGGCCTTCAAGGTCCGGGTCTTCGCCGTATAGCTCGCGGGCCTTGAAGGTTGGTTTTGGAATGCGCTCTGACTTGCGCGTCGGCTGTTCAGGTTGTTTGCCTCTGGCTGTGCTTCTCGGAGGCGGTGGCGGCGGTACTGTGGGTGGTAACCGCGGCCTGGTTGGCGTACGCGGTTCTTCTTGAGGTGGGGCCGAAGCGGGAGGCGAAGGCGTGAGTGTCGGTAGGGATGACGATGCCCGGGAGGAAGACAATCCTCCCGGTATTTGAGGCGTGTCGCGACCTTCTTCGGGAGGCTGAGACGCCTGTGGTGTGACTGGGATGAGTTGTGATGGCGCGGGAACGTGTAAGGGAGGTTGTCGCTGAGGCGCAGGAGGTGCTGGTGGAGCCGGGGGAGCGGGAGCAGGCGCCGGGGCTGGCTGCGGCGCGGGGAGGATGTAAGGTCGTCCAACGGTAACGGTGACGTACGGGGATGTAAACTTGATATTGCGCTCCACTGAGACCGAGTTTTTGTTGGGCCAATATACGCGATGTGCGTGTGGGCTGTCGGCGTCGTATCCGACCCAGCGCGCTTCGATTCCGCGCGCGTCTAGCTTCGAGCCGGTCCCAGAGTGGACCCAGATAGTTTGTCCCCACTCGGGGACGCCAGCGAGATTAGGTTTGATGCCGTAGAGCTTTTCATAAGGCGTGATATTGTTGCCTAGAGCCCGAGTGGATGTGCGGTTTTTGAGCCAAACCGCGAATTGCAAAGCCTCAGCCCAAAGATTCTTCGGTAGGCCTGAGTGATGGAGAAGGGCCCGAACACGTTCGAGGAGCCGCCGGTTAGAGCTTCCGCAATTCCGTTGTGCTGCGGAGTGTCATGTGTAGTGAGATGTCGCTCAGTGCCTTCGCTTTCGAGGAAGCGGGTGAACTCGCGGCCGGTGTATTCACCGCCACGGTCAGACCTAAGAGCTTTGATAGAAACACCGTGCTGAGTGTGAGCCCAAGATGCAAAAGCGCGATAAGCGTCCAAAGTTTGGTCCTTGGTGCGAAGAATGTTGATGCGCGTGTAGCGCGTATGATCGTCCGTGAAAGTGACATAATATTGGCGGCCGCCTAAGCTCGAGATGGGAGAAGGGCCCCAGAGGTCAGAGTGGACTTCGTCTCCGAAGTGCTGAGCAGGTGGAGCCTCGCGTTCAGAGCGGATAGCCTTGCGAGTGAGCTTAGCATATTGACAAGAGTCGCAGATGATGGAAGAGCCGTCGTCAAAGAGTTGAACGCCTTCAATGGCGTTGTTGCGGACTAGAGAGCGGATAGCGTCGGCTGAGATGTGTCCGAGGCGACGATGGAGAGTGTGGATGTCGACTCGCTCGAGCCGAGGAACGGCGCTGGCGGCCGTATGAGAATGCTCGACCTTGAATAGGCCGTTGGCGTTTGCGGGGATGTCGCCTACGATGTTGCCAGTAGATTTTTTCTTGATCTTGCACGCGTCGTCGTTGAATTCGACAGAGTAACCGGCACGCATGATGCGGCCGAGTGAGACGATGGTAAGGCCCATTTCGGGCGCGTAGAGGGTGTCGCGGAGAGTAATGGGGGAAGTGGTATTCCCATTGGGGACGTCGATCTGTAGATCCCCTGTTCCTATGGCATAAAATGTCCCTTTGTTAGCTGCAGTAATCGCGCGAGGAGGGATAGATCGATAATTAATGAATCGGTTTTGGAAAGGGGACATGTGGCTGGATGCCCCTGAATCGTAGAGTTCGATCTCGATAGGGGGAGGAGTGAATGGTCCTGCGAGGTATGCGGAGTGCTGAGGAGAGGGAGCGGAATCGTCCTCGATCTCCTCAATGGCGGCCCAGGCATCTTCAGTATCTGCGCTGGCCGCGTTTGCGTTATCGAACCGGTTGTTCCTGTTCCGGTTATTATAGTTGCTGTTACGGTTGTTGCGATTATCGCGATTATCGCGATTATACCGAGTATTGCGATTGTCGCTTGAATTCTTATCTCTCCGAGGTGGGCCTTGGCCTTCTTTGTCGCCTCCTCTGGCCCAGCAGTCGGATTTGTAATGGCCGAGTTTGTGGCAATTGTGGCATTCCACATTGCGTTTATCGCGTCTTTGCCCATTGGCTGCGAAGGCCTCTTCCGGGCCGCTAGTTTTGCCGCCTTTTTCCATAAGGAGCCTATCGTATTTGTCGGTTATTAATCGGATTACCCGACTCGGTTCGACGGAAGCGCCGGCTTGATCGGCCGCAGCGTTTATGGCGTCGATGGTGGAGGAGTAGGATTTGGGGAGGGAGCCGAGTAGGATAGATGCAAAGTCGTCATTGGTAGTGATTGTTCCCATGGATGCGAGTTGCGCTTTCATGTCTGTGAGGCGGGCGATGTGAGCGCGGGCATCGCCATCTTCGGCTAATTTGGTTCCTGAAAGTTGATGTCCTAGATCGACAGTGATCATCTTCGATCGATTTTCATAGATGTCTTTGATAGTGTCCCAAGCGTCTTTGACACATGTCTTGCTTTCAATTTCGTTGAATACATGATCTGGGATTGATGCCGCAATAAATTCGCTTGCGGAGGCTTCTTCCGTTTCCCAACGCTCTTGCGGGGTTATGGTGCCTATGGCTACCCATGTGGTGGGGACCGTATCCTCGGTAAGGTGGATGGACCATTTTCTGTTCCTGAAGGACCAGATCATCCGGTTTCGGTAAGTGACCCAGTTGGATCCGTCGTTGGCCAATTTGACGATGGTTACTTTGTCGCTCATAATGACGAATGCGGTAAGCGAGGTTCTGAATGAGGAAAAGTACGCGCTGATTTATTCTTGGGGAGTTCGGATTTAATCTGCAACAGCAGGGCCCATAACCTTGATGTAAAGGTGGGGCAACAGGGGTGATCCGGCAAAGTCGAGCCGGTCAGGTGATAGGGGTTTCCGAATAAGGCCGGTTCGGTTGGCGAGTGAGAATAGAGCAGCGCGAGGCGATCGAAGACAGAAGACGAGAGTGATGAGCAAAGGCGAAACAAGGTCGCTTTGGAGAGGCACACGAGAGGATAGATGGAAAACAACTAGATGACATTTCAAGTGCATACGAGCGCATATTTATACAATGTAGATACGTTTTTACGAGACATAGAGACAAAGTAAAGTAAAGCAGAACAAAGACGCACGGGCCATGATAGGCATGAAACAGGAGTCGGGAGAATAGAAGGAAACGGGGGGCGAGATCGAGAATGTACGCAAAGAGGGGTGTGCGAGCCCCTATGAGTCTGAAACAAAAGTCCTTGCGCTTGACACGGAATGCAGTCGGAGATAACGATACAGTATAGAGTTGAGATGCAGGACTTAACGGGGATGAGAAACGAGTCCTTCATGGTCTCCAAAGCCGCCGCGAGTGAGCGCGGCGGAAAGTTCGAGTCGGCCGGGTCGAGCGTGCCGAAATGCAACAAGATGGTTTGAAATTTCGAATGGGAACCTGAAGCGAGTGTAGGTGGAGTCGACATGGGGCTATTGACGAGGAACTGGTTCACAGGAATAGGATGATGGGCGGACTGGAGGTATAATCGGATGTGTACAGCCCCGTCGATGAACTGATATGGTATCGGTTGAACGCTCAAGTGGCACTGGCATGGCACGCGTTAACGTTAATGCGTTAACCTCGATAGGGAAATAGTAAGGGAAATAGTAGACGCTGCACAGCAAGTGCACAGCCTGTCAATCTGATAACCGAACGTTCTACTAGTACTGTACTACTAGTTGTACTGAACACTCACCCATACTGTCGAACCCTGACTAGCTAGAGCCATTGCTAGTCTTCGAGCGCGCCTCAGACTCGGAAGTCTGGTGCTACAAGGCGACCGGACCATGCGGCCATTGTCACAGCTGGTGCCAGTGGCGGTTGAGCCTGAGTTCACTACAGTAGCCCCCCCAGCCTGAGTGTTTAGCGCCGTGATATTTACCGTGTGGCCTACCTCAACAATTTTCGTCAAGCTAAAAATGTAACTACTTGTTGCGGAGGAGTTGACGTTATAGTAGTAGAATGCCTCGCTGAATGCAACGCAAAGACTTTAGACACACACCAAACTTTCTCCGCCAGCTCACTTGTCGGCTCACGCTTAGTATTTCGCACCTTCGGATTCGTCGTTTGAACTAGTGTGAAAGATATGCCCGACTTCAAAAATTATGCGCATTTCTGGAACTGATGACATAGCATAAATATCATACCAAATGACCAACATCTTTCTCGTTTCTCATATTATCTGAGCCCTACTCCGATCAATCAGAGAGCACAGCGCGATCCCACACACAAGGAACAAGTCGAAGTGTCCTGCCGTCTTCAATAAAAAAAACCCAGACGAACCCAAGTTACCCAACAGCCCTCGACTCTTCATTCCAACCCACTTCTAACCGGCCCGTTGCGCGTGTGCACAGACATCCCCGCTACGCTGTCAAGTCACATGCGAATGGGCGAAGCGCGCACCACTCGGGCTGCAGCGCGATGGTCTGCACCCCGCGGTTCCTGAACCGGTACCCGAGCTCATGCAAGCGCGGGAGGGCAGCACTGACGTTACCACCAGGGCCGCTCCAGAAGACCTCCGCGGACGCGGCTGCGCGGGGCCAGACGATCGAGTCGAGGTTCTGCAGGCCGGACTGTTCTGTCCAGAGCAGCTGCTGCCCGCCGAGCACGAGCGACGCTTGCGCGGCTGTCAGGTTTGTGAGCGGGTCGAAAGCGTATGCCTGTGCGATGCGAGGTTGTCGTTGAAAGATCAGCAGAGAGGGAGGTAACGCACTTTCTGCCGGGTCTTGAAAGGCTCGCACCAGCTGTTGCCTCCGGGGTCGTTTCCCACCCATTCACCGGCCCCGCAGTCCTATTCATGCCCGTCAGGATCTGCGCTGGAAAGGAACGCACGATGTGGTCAGACGACGCACCAGGTAGAATGAATTGGACGCCGCGTGTATAAAGCGGAATCCCTTGGCTGCAACGGCAGTGGCATCGTCGGAAGAAATCCACACCCTAAAAGCGAGCGCATTAGCGAACAAGGTGAAGCTGTAGGGACGAGACGAGACTCACAGTGCGATTGTATCGTTCGAGAGCGTCAGGTTAAAGTTAAGCACCATCTCTGCGCTAACACGTCATTGTAAGACACACAAAGAACACAGACGCATCACCTACCCTCCCAGACGACGGGCGTCTTCCCAAGACTCCTCAGCGCCCCATGTGTCGCCTGCGTGAACGTATCAAGCGCCTGCGCGACCGTCCTACCATCGAGATCTTTCTGCGTCTGCGCATCGTCCTGGTAGCACCGTGCGTTGATCTCATCGCCGCCCGTGCTGAACAGCGTCGACGGGAACAGCTTCGCGACCGCGCTCAGTAGGTCAACGGTGAAGTTGACTGTCGCGGGGGATGCGAGGCGTAGCTGGCCCGCAGGCGGCTCGTTCGCGTATGTGGACCACGGGGTCGCCTCGGCACACGCGATGTGTTCAGGGTGCGCCTTGGAGATGGAAAAGGAATGTGTCGATCTCCTGGGGGACGGTCTACTCAGCATGCGGCACCGGCAGTTGGGAAGGCTAGTACTTACAACGAGAACGTCGATTCCGCGCTGTCGATAGTTGGTGGATATAAGTCACAGAATCGGTGTGAGATGGGGGAGCACGCACCGCGCCGGCGTAAGATACAATGTTCGCGACTTCGTTAGGGGAATAGACTGCAGATGCGCTGTATGCGCCATTTTGAGAGACGTCGGTGAATCCAGGAACGACGAGGGAAGCTCTGGCTGTCGACGACATGCCAATGGAATGTGTTGATCTAGAAAGTTGTGTGGCGTCACGGGCTGTTCGGAGGATGAAGGAAGATAAGCAGACGCACATGGACCCAAGACAATGCGTCTAGCGTGCGCTTAATGTCTGATACCGGGAAACTGGGATGATCGTGAGTCGCAAGCCCAAAATGGGTGCGTATCACGTACTAGTTCCGCGCCGTGTCGAGCATGAACCCACGATACGGCTACCCACACCAGAAGAAAGGGATTAACAAGCCGGCCAAAAACGGACGGCGCGTTGTGGACGCACATAGGCAGGCGAGTCCTCGATAGCCACTGGCGTGCCGAGCGTATACACTATCCCGCTCGCGGTATACCACAGCTGCGCGAACGTCGTGAGGCCACGGAACAGGCCGAGAGTCGAGTTGGCACTGAGCACCGCGGCGCTACCATCGGCGGGCACGGCGAAGCTGTACGCCTCGTCTCTGCTTCTGAGCGGGAGCGTAACCTCCGTTGCGACTGGCCGGGGCGCACCCGAGGTACTTCCGAGGCGGAGCGTGAGGTCGGAGATTGCCTTTGCGCGCCGGACCGCGGGGAGGTCGTCCGCCCCGCGACCGACTACGAGGAGACCAAGCTTGTCGCTGGAGATGAGGGCACGGGTGTGCTCCGCAGCGGAGAGGAGGTCTTTGGAGGCGTTGGGGACCGCTACGTGGATGGAGAAAGAGGGATCGAGGCGCAGAGCGCTAGAGCCAGTCTGGAGATTGCGTGGCCGGGGCCAGAGTGCCTGTGCTGCTTCGGGGAGAAGCATGGCGCAGAGAAGTACGGTGATGGAGCGGAGAAAAGGTGCCATTGGAGACAGTCTTCCCGGGGTATCATTGAGGGTGTCGAGCTCAGTGCTGTAGCGTTCTTATATCACAAATGGACTATGCGATGCGTGATGGGGTCAACGCCAATCAAGTCACAAGGGACTCGGTGTCGGCTGACTAGCGAGCACATGGGGGATACGCGAAGCAGGCATGACATGGAACCGGACAAAGTCCATCACGTACACTTCCTTCATCACCGGGTGCATGAGATCGTACAGCCCATCGAAACTATAAGCTACTACTATAGTTCCGGAACCTATGCAATTCCCTGCGTCAACAATTGGAATTTTAGTTCCCGTATTTGATACTCAGAGACTTAGACCCACTAGTGTTTTATATTACAGGTAGCGCATGAACCCGCGATAGGGCTGCACACACCAGAAGAAGGATCAATATTCCGGCAAAAAAAAAAGAAAGTAAAAGCCCGTTGCAGACGCACACTGACATAGGCAGGCTAATCCTTGAATAGCAATTGGCGCGCCGAGCATGTATACACCGTCCCGCTCGCGATGTACCACAGCGGTGAACATCGTGAGACCGCGGAACAGGCCGAGCTCGAGTTAGCGCTGGGCACCGCGGCGCTGCTATCTGCGGGAACGACAAGGCTGTACGCCTCGTCTCTGCTCCCGAGCGTCACCTCCGTCGCGATCGGCCGGGGCGCACCCGAGGTGTTTCCGAGGAGCCGGTAAGTGAGGCCGGCAAGCGCCTTCACACGCCAGACAGCGGAGAGGTCGTCCGCGCCGCGCCCGACTACGACGCGGCAGAAATTGTTACTGAAGATGAGGGCGTGGGTGCGCTCCGCGGCGGTGGGGTGGTCTTTTTGGCTGTTGGGGGTCGCGAGGTGGATAGTGAATGGGGGGGTCGAGGCGCAGGGCGCTAGAGCCAGTCTGAAGATTGCGCGACTGAGGCCAGAGCGCATGGGTTGCCTCTGGGAGGAGAAGCACGCAAAGGAGCATGGTGATCGCGTGGAAAAGAAGTGACGCCATTGGAGACAGTCTTCCCGGAATCTCTGGGGATGTCGTTGGCGGTGTTCAAGTCGGTAAGTGGCAAGTGAAGGAACAGCTGCGGTCGACGACAGGAGGTGCACGAGGTTTGGCTTAACCGCTACCGCCCGGTGCCGAGGGTGTAGCAGTGGTCGTGGTAGATGCGGGAGCCAGGTGAGGATGCCTGGAAATCTGCAAATTTAGGTTTGAGAACCGTGGAGGACAGCGGCAAAAATTACCAAGAGCACCTGAGGGATAGTCTCAGCGTGAGACTCCCGGGCCAACACCCTCTCTAAGCATCGCAGAAAAGGCGTAGAGGATGTTGACGGTCGATTTTAGCCACTTGGTTAACCTCGTATAGATCTCATCAACACTCTGAGATTGTTCAAACTTCTGTACTTGATCTCGAACTTGAAGCTTGAAGGGCGATCAGAATAGCGGAAGGGGAGTCGCAGCTGTGCAACTGGGCAGCAAGTGGATGAGAAGGAAGGTCAATTTAGTCTGTTTCTTATACACTCTGAGGGAAGCGTAGGAGATGGTTTGAAAATAGGAACGGTTGTAGGGGACTCGACATAGTGCTGCTGACGACTGATTCATGGAAAGATGGGTAGAGTGGAGACCTTCGTCGATGTAATAGTGGAACGTACCAACGGGAGTTACTGTGACTGTAACCTTGATGATAAGCTTATAGGGATGATAATTGATAGACGCCGCACAACCCCCCAATCAAATCGATGATCGCGACGATGTGGAACCCTGACCGGGCCTGACCCGCTACTACTAGCGCGCCCGGGGACTCTGCAGGCTAGCGTGTGTCGTCGTCTATCGCACTTTGAATTCGAACTTCAATTGAAGGTCACGGTCCCTGATTCCAGAGAGACCTCCAGGGTTCCTTCTCGCGCTGCTACCTCATACTAGTCGCTGTAATTAATTTTGAGCTATTCTGATCAACGTTTGCGGATGCCGACAATGCCCATTATGCCCTCATCGTCCGTGGCCTGGCGATCCCGGTCATACTTCCGATATAGGCTTACCGCGACTCCTACTAAATAACTACGGAACCACCGAGCAACTCGCCAACACAATAGCGAATACAGCTAGATGGCCCAAAGCCTCAGTCACGCCGCAGCCGAGTCCAAGACCGGCCAGTTCGAGAGCCCGTAGTTGTTCGTAGGACGACTAAATCAATGGAGATTCATAGGCAGGCAGCCGCCGCCACCCAGTGCCGTATGTTGAATTCCTCAGACACTGCAACGGGATAGCTCGGTCGCGTGTCGGCAGGATAAACGCGCGTCTCTGAGTCTACATTGGTATCTTTTTGGCCCAAGATAAGTCAAACGGGAAACGGGAGATAGGCGATGACGGACGCCAGGATAGCATGAGACGCGAACTATGAGGTGCGTGAATGTTCGGATCGTATGAGGTTGAGTCGGCAATTCGCTTTATCTCTACGGATTGAAACAATCCGGGTGTGAGTGGAACAGCGAGCTTGATGACAAACTGCGAAAGCATGGCTTCACGCGTTTGATATCGGACCCATGCGCCTACGTGCGACGAGAAGGCAAAAATCTGGAGACAATCACAGTCTGGGTTGACGATCTTCTATTGTTCGCAACGTTAGTGGATTGTGTTGCGTGGCCTCTGTCTGCTAGGGCAAAGGGCACAGACTTTGTGCAGAGGGGCGCTCGGGCTGTCAGAGCCGACATGGTAAGGCAGCCGACATCAGGAACTGACACCTTTATGTAAGCACCCAACCCTAGGGTTAAGTCACGTGTTTTCGCCAGCGGATAAGTTACTGTAGCTACACTGTAGAATTTTTGGCCGCAAAAACCCATTCTGGGGGTAATGTACGATGCCCGTGGTATTTCTTGTTGGCCCACGCCGCCTGTGCACCTGATAGGCCCTCCCCATAAGCCGCAATGAAACGCGCTGATCGGTTTGCAAAGCTAGGCAATATTTCAAGCTGCGGCACGAACAGTAAATCGAATAAAAGATAACTCACCGCCGAATCTGGAGGAGGGGAACACTGTCGAGGCACTCCTTTATGGCTGCCTCCATTTCCTTGAGGGTGCTCGCTCTTGGTGCTGCACGATATTTAAATTTTGCTGCCCCCCAGTATTGTTTGATAAAATTCAGTTCACAGTGGTACTTGGGGTAAAAGTCGCAGATATGGCCGTGCAACTCGATGTATTCCTGTAATTGGGATCTTTGAGAAGTGAAATCCGGCTGAGTGAAAAGTACACGCTGGCAGCAGCAGTCTGTGCGACTGGCCGGACATTTGAAGTGCGGGCATTGCGCACGCAACCCTGGGCCCTCCGCTGGCCATAGCCCGCGTTCCCGAATGATAACCTTAGTGCTTTCCCGGCCTGGCTTGGCTCGAGGATTTGGGTCACGGCCTGGCTTTTGGTGGCCCAAGGCCTCACAACGTGAAGCCAGAGCCAAATCCTGCGGCCCATGAGGGCTTAGGCCCGAGGCGGCCAGTGGACCAATGGCTTAGGCCTGAGGTGGCCAGCAAGCCACGGCTTCACAATAACCAGCGTATATTATATTTGAATGAGTTGGCGTGAACAGCAAGACACTGAGAATAAGTTAATAGACAATGTAACTACTCTAGAGACCCAGTTACATCTATTTCCGAGTCATTCCCACTAACCTCAATAACATCGTCGTCGCCATTAGATGCCCCCTCCCAAGACAAGTTGTTTCCATCACTGGCATCTACAACCTCTATTGCAGTGATGTCCTGGTTTGCGAGCTGCTTGTCTGCGCGCTTGAGCTCAGCTTCTTCTTCAGCAATGCTGGGTACATCCCTCAGCATGAGGTCTTGGTGGATGAGTGACTTGAGGCACTGTAAGGCCTCAACGATATTGGCGTCGAGGCAGTTGCGCAGCTTGGATATTGTGATTCCGGCTGATGAGAACGCCCTTTCGCTAGAGACAGATGAGGCCATGACTGCTAGGTAGTCGCGAGCGAGCGACTGCCATGTTGGATAGCGGCCTCCATACAACTAGAGTATTCATATTTGAGTCACAGTCAGGAAATAAACATAATATACACACCCCCCACCAGCAAGCTACCCCGCCATCATCTGGCACAATCTCGCGTGTGTTGAGATAGAGGCTCCACTCGTCGAGCCAACTGTTGGCCGTACTGACTTGCTGGTCGCCATCATCATCAGACGATGAGTCAGTATCATAGATGTTCTGCCGGTGGCGGCCACGTTTGGTAGATGATGCCGTCTTGCGAACACGTGTGGCCCGAGGTTTCTTGTTCTGCTCGTCAAAGCGCTTGATGAACTTAGGTTCATGTCATAATGTGTAGGAACAAAAAGAGCGATGAATGACTTACACGTTCACGGACAATGTCTTCAACCTCTGTGACGAGGTCTGCTGGCCAGTGCTTTGCAAAATGTCCCATCTTCATCTTAGGATTGAGGACTGTGTTGTAGTACTCTGGTCAGTATGTGAGCGGGACGGTAATATATTGACACCTACCCATAGCCATGATATGAGCATCGGAGGCCGCAGAACGCTGGTAATATTCATCGAGTTTGTCCATTCCCGCGTCAAGAGCTGGCTTGAGGGATAAATAGCGGGGCTTGCTGGCGGCTTTCTCCCATGCCGCGTGCAGCTTCTCCAATGCCGGGAGCGAGTTTTGAAGCGTTGGTGTTGAAGAGGAAGAGAAAGCTTGCTGGGCATCATCTGCATGCTGAAGTTGTAACGCCACCACAGGGGCGTTAGGTACGACGTGTACCACGTTAAGTCAACGGGATCGGAAAAGCGCGAGCCGGCTAAGGCTCAGTTCGGTGATGCACAAGTACCGCTCGGCTTCCCTGGAACCGAGGGTAATAGTAGAAAGGCAAGGCTCAAGCGCAATGGCGAGCGAAAGTATAGACTCAAGCGCAACGGCGAGTCGAAGGTCGTTCGTGAGGCAAAGACAATGTGGTATTACACAAGAAGTCAAGTCTACCGTACAAGCTAGGTAGAGCGTGGCTTATATACTAATACAGGATGTTTGCGAGTTGCAAACATATGACGCGATCCTAGGGTACGGGTCCTAAAGAGCTAACAAAGGGGAACTACGCATATGGAACAAGGGAATCCCGCGGGACGACGCGTGCGTCAGATGACGTTAGATCGACAAACGGGGGAGCGCAAGTACGAATCAGAAGAGTCCATAGAAGGGTGCACGGTAAGAGCCGAGGCGATACGATCATGGGAAGCTAAGCGCAAGAGGAAATAGTATCGTACATGGGGTGAAGTCGTAACATTACCCCCCCATCAGAATTGAAGTCGCCTCGACTTCAACTAGTCACTAGTATAGGCGTAGTCTTCTTCGGCAGGGATGTTCGCGGGGACGGGAGAGGGGGTGTGGGGGCAGGTGTGTCGATGAAGGAACATAAAGCGTCCCCTCTCCCCACAGTCCCAGCACATCTCGTACATAGGACACTTAATCTCCTCGTGCGTGGCGTCGTACCTCAGACACTTCCCGCACCACCTAGGGCGAGAGTCCGGGTCTACGTGTGCTGGCGTCATCGGAGAAAGGCGTCGAATGAGGCAAACGTCGAGCCGGTGGGCTCGACTCCCGCACCACTGACACGGTTCCCGAGCTCGCCGCTCAGGACATTGTGCCACCAAGTGATCCTCCGACTTGCACTGAAAACACTTGCGTCGACGCTTGCCGCCTTCCCCCTGAAGGCGGGGCATCTCGCTGGGTCCAGCGTCGCGAGGGGCGAGGGGAACGGGCTCTGGTGAACCCCGGGGTCGCACGGGCTTCGCATGAAGCTCGGCGTACTTGTCGGCGATGAGAGGGATGGCCCGAGCGTACTGAAGACGCTTCCGGACAGAGGAGAAGTCCATGTCGAGATGGAACTGATCCCGCGTCAGCTCTGTCTCGAGACGTCGGATATCCGCTTGGCGAGTACGGATGGCGTCCCAGCGCGTGAGGCACTCGCGGAGACGGGAGATCTCGGCATGGAGACGGGGGTTGCGAAGCTCGACTAGTACTTCGTTAAGGACAATAGTGCGGGGGTCATGAGGATGGAACATGTTTAACTGGTTGTCCGTGATGTGCTGCGCGAGCTGGCCGGTGTAGACTTCGTTGAGAAATACCTGTGACGCGTAGCAGGGATGTCCTTTCCCCATGGTTCCGACAACCTCTTGGTAGTTATGACGATAGTAAATGTAGCGCGCCGTTGTTTTAACGGTCCCCGTCTCGCCGACGAGGAGTGGGAAGAAGGTGGGTAACGTGGGGTCGTTAAGGAAGAAGGGGATGCCGGGGTCCTCGTTCTCCTTATCCTCCTCATCGTCCAAGAGAGCGAGGGCGGGGTCGGGCTCGACCTTACGAGTCTGAGGAATTGGCGTGAAAGTGTGATCCATTCCGGCGGGGAATGGTGGTATCGGGATGTGGGCCGCAGGGACGGCAGGGGGTGACAGCGGTGGTGGAGGAGAGAGGGGGATCGTGGATTCAGGCGGGTATGTCGGCGTAGCAGGGACGTGGACAGTGACGGGAGTGTCGATGGAGAAGGGGACGATGATGGGTTGGGGGAGTTCAGGTGGTTCGGTAGTCGTCGTAGATTCTTTGGTCAATGAGGCTAGGGCCGAAGTAGCGAGTGCGAGGACAGGGAGTGGGGGAGAGTCTGGAATAACCGAGTACGGCGTACGACCCTCTGGTTCGGAGGGGACACCAAGGTCCTGTGAGGGTATGGTTAGATTTTCGAGAATAATCTTGACTGGGCGACGGGTTTGGACGGTGGAGACGATGGGGGTAGTAGTCATAGTGGAGTGAAGAAGAGAGGGATGGGGGCAGCGGTATCGAGGAGGTGTGTCTTATATCTTTCGTCCAGCCCCTTCGGCGGTAGGGTTCAGGCGGTAGAAGTCGGCAATGAGGTCAGATGAGTGTCGGACATTTTCGAGGGGTTCCCATGTGCTATCGCTTATCGGGAAGCCCTTCCATTGGACGAGGAATTGAAGTTTGCGCCCGCGCCCATGTGATCGGGATTGTAGGATGCGCTCCACTTCAAACTCTTCCTCTCCATCAATCAGGTCCGGAGGTGGGCGCGTGAAGTTTGCGCCGTGCAACTCCGTCTCCTTATACGGTGTAAGGAGATTCGCGTGGAAAACCGGATGTATCTTCCACGTGTTCGGAAGCTCCAATTCGTACGACACATCAGAAAGGACTTTCTTTATTCGGAACGGTCCGTGGCGTTTAGGAGCGAGTTTTGCGGTCGGGTAAAAGGTTCGGAGATTTGTACCTTCTAACCAAACCATTGCGCCTTCTTGGTAAGGGATGAAGCGCGTCTTGCCTCTTTTTGCCATCAATTCTTGCGCATGTTTGATGCAGTCTTGCGCATGCTGTCGTCTGATGACCATGTCTTCTAGACGTTGTTCGACGGATGGGGATGGCGTGGGTTTCGGCGTCCATACAGTACGTGGCTCCCACCCCATTATGAGCGAAAAGGGCGACTCCTTTGTGGTTGCGTTGGGCCAAGCGTTGTGCGCGAATTGGGCAACCGGCAGGGCTTCCGCCCAATTGTCCTGCTGCACATTGCTCCAGTGTCGGAGGTACTGTTCTAACCACTGGTTTGTCCGTTCTGACTGCCCATCCGTTTGGGGATGATAGGCGGATGAGATATTCTGGCGGATTCCGAGGACTTTGCAGAGGTTGGTCATGAAAGCGGAGGTGAACCGGGGGTCTCGGTCCGTGATGATCTTCCGGGGTATGCCATAATGTGGGTACACGTGGTGGAGGTATAGTCGCGCTACTCCTTCTGCTGTGATCGATTCGTTACACGGAATGAAGATTGAGGCTTTCGAACAGTCGTGGTCCGTGATTGTGAGTATCGAATCGTATCCGTCAGACGGGGGGAGTTTAGTGATGAAGTCCATAGCGACCACCTCAAATGGTTCGGCGTTTGGGTCAGTGGTGATGGGGAAGAGGTGTGGTTTTTGTCGGTGAGGGTTGATCTTGTTCGCCTGGCATATCGCGCATCCTTTGACGTAGTCTTCTACGTCTTTGCGCATGTTGGGCCACCAGTAGTCGCGGCGTAGCAGCTCGTAGGTGTTCGCGATTCCTGGGTGTCCCATGGCTGGCGTATCGTGGAAAAAGGTGATTACCCCCCGTTTAAGGTCGTTGTCGCCCACGACAACTAGTGCGTCGTTCTTCCACCACAGTCCTCCCACCTTTCGTAGGTTATGGGGTTCGACCCATCGCAGTACTTCCTTCTCATCAAGGTTTTGCGATATCTGGGTCCAAATATCCATATCATGCATGGACATTTCCGTCGCTCGGAGGAAGCGGTCCGCGGGAAGGACAATAATGTCATTGTTGTCCTCTTCGTGGGCCGCGTAGTCTACTCTTCGCGATAGGGCGTCCGCGCGACTGTTCTTGACTCCGGAGACGTGTTTTAGGAGGAAATCGTACTCCGAGAGTTCCAGGAACTCGCGCGCGACTCTCCTGCTGATCTTTCTGGGCTCCTTCCAGTATTGAAGGTTGGCGTGGTCGGTGTGGATAATGATTTTATGGGGGGAACCGACCAGATATGTTCGCCACGCTCGCAGAGCCTTGACGACTGCCAGGAGTTCTCTGTCATAAATGTCATAGTTGCGTTCCGCCTGGCTGAAGGATTCGGAGTGGAACGCGACGGGGTGTAATTTTTTGTCCGGGCCGAGCTGATTAAGTACGGCTCCGATGGCGACGTTGGATGCGTCGACCTCGAGTTCGAATGGTTTAGCGAGGTCGGGAAATAAGAGTGTGGGTTCGCGTTCGATACTACGTCTGACATTGTCGAACGCATCTTGCTCCCGTTGCCCCCAGTGCCACGGGGCGTCTTTACGGGTGAGGTCGTGTAGGGGTCGTGCGAGTGCGGAGAAACCGCGGATGAATCGTCGATAGAAGTTGCAAAATCCAAGGAAGGCGCGTACTTCGCGGAGATTTTTTGGAGCGGGCCATTCTCGGATACCCCGTACCTTAACAGGGTCCATCCGGAGATTTCCATGGCCTATGATGAGTCCGAGGTACTCGACTTCCAATACCTCGAATTCGCACTTCTCGGGTTTGATGTAAAGGTCGTGTTCTTCGCACAAGCGGAGAACTTCGTGGACTATAGCGCGATGGTGGGGGTAGTCGAGGGGCGTGGCGATTAAGATATCGTCCATGTAGACGATTACTTCGTTTGTCAGGGTGAGTGGTTTGAACGTGTCGTCCATCATTGCTTGGAACGTAGAGGGGGAGTTGGTGAGCCCAAAGTACATGACGAGGGGTTCGTACAACCCTTGGTTCGTCTTGAAAGCGGCTTTCCACTCGTCTCCTAGCTTGATCCGTACGTTATTGTACCCCCACTTGACGTCGAGTTTCGTATAGAGGCGTGCGTCGCGTATCCGATCTATGAGTTCGGGAATCAGGGGGAGCGGGTAGTGATTCCGGACTGTAAGTTCGTTCAGTCGTCTGTAATCTTGGACGGGGCGTAATTTGCCATCCTTCTTTTTGATGAAGAAGAAGGGGGATGCGTATGGCGATTTAGACGAACGAATGTATCCCTTTGCCAGTTGCTCGTTCAGGAAGGTTGTCAGGGCTTCCTGTTCATTCTGTGCGAGCGGGTAGATTTTACAGTCCAGTGAGGCGGGGGCGTTAGGAAGGAGGTCTATAGCATGATCCCAGGGGCGAGACGGGGGGAAGCGGTGTGATGCCTCCTCGTCAAAAATTTTACGGTGACATCGATACTCTTCGGGGATCATCTCCTCGAAGGTCCGCTCCTTCTTCTTTGCCGCCTCTTGTTGTGCTAACTCGGACGCGGTTGTGGTTTTGCGTAAAAACGCAATCTGGGGTTCCCGCTCGTCATCCACGAGCTGTTCCCACGCTTCCTCGTCAAGTTCGTACGTTTCCAACGCCCGAATGGAGGCTTCCATGGGCGTGGCTTCGTCTGACAAGTGAAGGCTCGAGACCACGACCGGCTGGAACTCTTCGTTCAGCGTCGCGTCTCCCCACTTGATCTTGGGCTCAAAGGCTGTGAACCAAGGGTATCCGAGGATCACTTCGTCCCTCCCTAGGTTCGTAACCAGGAAGCGAAGCGTCCTCTCTTCGGTGCCCGTTCGTACGGTGAGGTCTGTGTAATGAGTAATGGCGCCGTCCTGATTGTGGGTGCCATCTACATTCCAAATACGGATGGGGTGAGTCACCTCTCGTGTCCCGATTTGGAGTCGTTTCAAAAGCGAGGAGCATATAAAGTTGTCGGTTGCTCCGGAGTCGATGAGGACTTGTCGTTCGGCCGTAGCGTGTACTGATTTGAATAGAACTGGAATTCGCATAGATCGAAATCTGCTAGTGTACACGTTTAAGTTCAATGCTCTAGCCCAGGCCGCCGGGTTCAAGCGTCGAGAAAATCCTCTCGTCCAAACAACTTTTCGACCATAAGGTCCCGCACTTCCTGAGTCTGCGCCTTCATCGCTGCGATCTGTAGATCCGCCTGCTCTTCGTTCGATAATACGCGACTAGATTGTATGGCGAAAGAAGAGACGGCGGGAGTTGGTAAACTTGAACCCGAGGAAGTCGGGGCTGGTGATCGCGGGGACATGGGGGATGGCGCCAAGGTAGACGCGGTGGCAGCCACTCGCACGCCCTTTTGAGGACAGTTACGCGAGATGTGCCCTTGCGCACGGCATCTAAAACATCGTCCCTCCTTCTGAAGAGAGGCTTTATCGGCGTCGGTAAGGGCCACGGAGGCTCGGGCGCGTCCAACGTCCATGGCGTTGGGGTCGCGGGTTCCTTTAAGGGCTTGGACCCACTGTTCTCTACTCTGTCCGCCCTTCTTTCGCTGGGGCTTGCCTTTGCCGAGGCGATCCTTTAAAATAAGGTATTCAGCCTGCTGCAACCGGGCAGCCGCCTTCCACTGCTCCCAGTTGACAGGGTGCTGGAAGCGAACAGCGTTAACGACTAACTGGTTCGGGAGTCCGTCCTGGAATAACTCCAGCGTTGTAGCTTCATCGGGGTTATACCCTGCTTTCGTGACGAGATTCTGGAACGTCACGACATAAGTGTCGATGTCTCCTCCCTTCATCGTGAGGGTTTGGAGAGCCTTGCGTGCGTTGGTTTGTTCGGATGTGTCGGTGTACGCTTGTACGAACCGATCTCTAACGGTGGTCCATAAGACCTCGTTTTGTCGGAGAACTCCTGCCGCAATCTGATCTTCCAGCCATTGCGCTTGTTCATCGACCCAGTCGTTTACTAATGGGCCTCGAATGTATGATAGGAACGTCATGGCTCGTGACGCAGGAATTGCGAGTTGGTCGACGGTGGGATTCATCTCTTTGTAAAGTCGGAATGCCCGTAGGAAGGCCTTGCTTTCGTCTCTGACTCCCGTGAACTCAGGGGGGGGGTTTCCTCCCAATCGTCCGTTTCCTCCGGGGGCTGGCGCTGCAGGTGCGGCTCCTCCTGGCGCGGCGCCACCGCCACCGCCACCGCCACCGCCACCGCCACCGCCACCGCCACCGCCACCGCCACCGCCACCGGATGGTGGTACCGGTGCGCCGCCACTAGGCGGGTTCGGTGCTCCTCCTCCTGAGCCCGATGCTCCGGAGGATCCTCCTGCTCCACTAGTGAGAGTGGTGCTAGCCGAAGCTTGCAGGGTCTGAGACATGACGTGGGTTTGAAAATGAGTTGTCGGGTCAATAGTGGGTAGATTTGTCGTAGGCACAGAAACACTGGGTGATGGGGAGTCGTCGTCAATGGCAATACCAGAAGTAGTGTGAGTTGTGAGGGGTCCAACTCCGAGTGCTTGAGGTACTATGCTGATGGTGTACCACTGGCCTTTCTTTGCGGAGTAATCAATATACGCCCACTGTCGTAGGTCCTCGAGATAGTGAACCTGTCGATATTTCTGCGTGTTAGGGTGGAAGAGAAAGTATCCTTCCACTCCTTCGTGTTCCTTCCAGACGACGGCTCCTTTGATTTTATCGGAAAGCTCGTCGTCGCTGTATCTGTCGATGTATTCTGCCTGGAACTGGGATCTGGCGCGACTGTGAAGGTTCGCCACTGTGAGAGACTTGACTTAATGTAACGCCACCACAGGGGCGTTAGGTACGACGTGTACCACGTTAAGTCAACGGGATCGGAAAAGCGCGAGCCGGCTAAGGCTCAGTTCGGTGATGCACAAGTACCGCTCGGCTTCCCTGGAACCGAGGGTAATAGTAGAAAGGCAAGGCTCAAGCGCAATGGCGAGCGAAAGTATAGACTCAAGCGCAACGGCGAGTCGAAGGTCGTTCGTGAGGCAAAGACAATGTGGTATTACACAAGAAGTCAAGTCTACCGTACAAGCTAGGTAGAGCGTGGCTTATATACTAATACAGGATGTTTGCGAGTTGCAAACATATGACGCGATCCTAGGGTACGGGTCCTAAAGAGCTAACAAAGGGGAACTACGCATATGGAACAAGGGAATCCCGCGGGACGACGCGTGCGTCAGATGACGTTAGATCGACAAACGGGGGAGCGCAAGTACGAATCAGAAGAGTCCATAGAAGGGTGCACGGTAAGAGCCGAGGCGATACGATCATGGGAAGCTAAGCGCAAGAGGAAATAGTATCGTACATGGGGTGAAGTCGTAACAGAAGTAAAGCCGGGCATCAGCAGTATTTGAACGCATAGTAGTGGACAAACTTACCTGGAGAAGATTACAGAATAGACCTACCCGTGTCCATTCTTCTTGATCCAGGGTGAATGCAGATATCTTCTGCCGCTTGTCCGCGTTCTTTTCGTTGCGCTTGAGTTCCGTAATAAAGTCGGCAATCACCTGTGCAACAGTGGACTAGCAGTAAGAAAGCGAAAACTACAAAAACAAATAGAACATATACTTACCTCTTGTCGTGACTCGGCGCGACTGAGCATGATGAAAGTTGAGCTCCACCATACCTTCATGTCGAGGAGGAGTTGAAGGGGTGGTAAGCCGAGTTTGCGCTGGACAGCCTTGAAGGTTTCTTTACGTTGAGCTGATGAGCGTGCCTTCACACAGATGGCACGAATAAGGCCAATCTTGTCACGATCGATCACTTCGAGGTCTTCGGGAATGTGATTGTTGTCCATGTCACCGTTGTAGAACTTCGACTTGCTGCGAGTTGAGATCAGCGCTTGTGTGGCCAAGTTGATTATATGCGCAAGACACCTGCAGGCACAGGTGTGAGGGTTACAATATGGCGCCTAGATACAAGTTGGACATACCTGATGTGTCGATGTTTGGCGTCGAAAGAGGATCCCGTCTTGAGCTCGCAACAGCGCGCAAATTCTTGCATCATAGTGTCATTGTTCTTTGCATTGTCGCAGGTGATGTGCCCGACCTAGGAATCGAATAGCGTGTCAGTAGAGGCGCTGTGGTGTTCGGATATCTTACCTTGGGTACAATCCGAAGGCGGTCGCATACCCGATATAATGCTTGGCCGAGACGCACACCATTGTGAGCCGAGTTCATTTGAACAAAACCAATTAACGCTTGCTCAACAGCCCACTCCCCGGTTGCCTGTTCTTCGATCCAGTGGCCAGTGACAGCAAAATACACGTCAGTATTGCTAGCCTGCCATGCATCACATGTCAGGCTGACTTCGCCAGTCACAGTGGGGCCCTACAAGTGAACATGATAGAATGTCAGTGAACTTGAATGCGAAAAGAAAAGAAAAAAAAAAAAAAAAAAAAAAAAAAAAAAAAAAAAAAAAGTCACGTTGAGGCGATCCCGCAGCGAGCACAGCTGCTGCTTGAACATCTTGATAACTTGCGCCCTTGACTGCTTGGGTGATGGGAGTTGAATGCTCCAGTTTGCTCGAGACGCAATATCGAGCATTTTCGTGAAGGTGGGGTGCTTAAATACTTGAATCGGCTGTAAAGTTACAATATCAGCATGCGCGAGAGAAAATGACTGAGTACATACCTGATCAGTTGCGATCATCCATTCGAGGGCAGCAGTCCGGAGGGCCTTTTCGCTGAATGGAATTGGCTTCGTAGTCGGGTCTTCGGGGCCAAAGTGATCAATGACCAAGGATTGGTGATCCTTTTCGATGCGTTTGCGCTTCTTGGAGTCTTCAGGAAGCATCGAGTCGAAACGATTTGAGTCACACCACTTCCTATAGCGACGCTAAGGCACGAATGTGAAAGGGTTGAGCTTTGAAAACAATAAGATAAACATGAGACACACCGGATGTACTGCTGCAGCGTGGCAGCGAAGAGTGGAGTGCTCATTTGTCAGGAGTTTCTCCTGCTTGGGACATCCAAGGCCTTGCCTATGGAACATGTCTGAGTCAGCGCCATGAAAATCCAATCGAATAAAAATATGCTCACGCGCATAACTTGCACAACATGCGCCCCTTCTCTTGACCAGGAACAGGAGGCGTCGCAGAAAAGAACTGTTTGATGTCAGCCGTTGGGTCGGTTTTGTTCAGCCGTTCGTGTTCGAGATCATCAACATCATCAATTGAGATGATGGAGATGTCTGCTTGCAGCCCGATCGCTTGGCCGGTGGTAGTCTTCAACTTCTTCGCTGCTGGAGCATCGTTGGGGACATCGGTCGTATTGCCGTTGTCGCCTTGGTCATTGCCGACAGCAGGCGGAACGGCGCGAGGGTGCTTAGTCGTCCGAGCTGAAATGGGATCAGGTGACGGGCCTGATGTGCCCACATCCGAACCCGTGGGCGTTGACTCAGAGACGGGCAATAAGGGAGCCTGAGTGGGTGCGGCAGCCGAGCTTGCAGATGCAACAGCCCTGCGATGTGATGTCAGTTCCAAACTACCTGCGTTTTCCGCGGACAACTTTGCCGTGGGCTGAATTTTGCGGGTGGGTCGGGGCGACAAACGATGCAACATGGTCTATCTGGGGAAAAAAAAAAACTTTGATTCTTGTACTCAAATACAGCCATCATAGCCATCACTGGCACTAGGGACCCTCAGCTGAGTTGAGATGTACAGTATGAGCGGATCACTGTCTGAATATGCGCGAATCAATCCGAGAAATGGCGTTCAAGTTCGGGTTTGGTGGATGTGAGAAGCGAGTGGCTGAGCAGCGACGGCCCAAAAAGGAAGCCTGGGCCACGGGCCATGCAAGCAGCCTTCCAAATTTGAAGCCTGAGCCATGGGCCGCTCCGGGCCTCTCTTTGGCCCAGCCTGGTCCGGCTCCTGAAGTACCGGCTTAGGCTGGCTTCCGGCCTATGAGCCGGGCCGGGAAAGCACTAGATAACCTCCATGCCCTTAAACCAGCCGGGCATGGTCGCATGGTCCTCTGAGAAGTAGAAATACTGAGTTCCTCTGTTAGGAAGGGTGCCATTGCGCATGCGCGGACCACCCAGGCTGTGCGTCCAACCCTTCTTCGGCACTGGAAAGGGTGAGCTGTGTGCCTTGCGACGATAAGAAGACACCTCACCTTTGACCATTTCGCGAGCTGAGAGCGCGTTGCTGGCACGCTTCTGATGACTAGGAGCGTTATTGAAGAGGAACAGGCCCTGTGCCGATCCTTTTGTGATCCCCTCAAATATATTTATTGCCTTTTCGACCTGGGCAAGTAAGTCATCGGCCAAAAACCAGCCATCCCTGAGCTTTCCTGCCTTGAAAAAGATACACGCCTCGCTGAAAGAGATGTGAATGGGGTGTATATACACACAGGGAGGACACACCTGTCGTCACCACACAGCCGACCCCAATCCGCTGTCAGGAAATCGGAGACCATCAGGGACTGGCCGTCCCCCTTTGGTTTTGGAGTCTTACTTGCTCCCTCGCGACCCCAACAGATTTTGTGTTGGTTCTTTTGAAAGAATGTCAATTCGTCGTGCGTTACAAGGACAAGTCGGGAGGGGCCAGCGACTTCTGGCACAGGAAGGCCATGAGGGTGTGGGAGCTCTTCCCCGTTGTTGTCCGACTCGTCCCAGACGTGGAAACACTGTTCATACTGCTTGAAACGTTGCACAAAGGAGTTCCTGTACTGCACAACGTCTTCACACTCATGACCATCAATATACATACCGTTCTTCTGTCTCCCATACTGCCATCCCAGTCTGGCTAGCCAACGATGTGCCGTGCGCTCGCATATGGAGGGCTTGTTGATGCCCATGAGCTTGAGCCGTTCTTGCATGTTTGGGCTTGCAATGACATCGATGAGGTCGGTCGCGTTGATCAATCCACGCTTCATCTTTTCTCCCAGCTTGAACTGGATTTCTCGTGAGGTGTCTTCATCTTCCAATAAAGTTAAGCGTGTCCCGCTGTGTTTGTGGTGCGGCAATTCTTGTGTCTGTACAAAGTCAAGGACCCAGCGGCGTATCAATCGTGCACGTGCGATGCCATTGCTCTGAGACCGGGACTGAGTCTGAGACTTTGCAACGATCAGCGACGCTTGTCTCCAAGTGTAACCAAGGCCTCTGTCCAAGAATAAATTTAGTATCCCCACCATGGCTTGGACACGACTGCGAAGAATTGGGCCCATTTTCTTGTCTCTGGCCTTCATAGCCAGCTGTTCTCAAACAGCTTCCAGTCTTGCACGATCTCGAAGGAATTCCAGAGTTTTGTCTAGGACAACCTTGGGATCGGAGGGGTAAATCCTGTGGCGAAGCTCCTCAAACTTGCGTCTGTTGACCCCTTGGGTGTTGTTGAGATTGTGTCGCATCCTCTTTGAAGGGGGACACTCTGAGTCATCATCAGACTTGTCATCGTCAGACTCATCATCGTCTGAGTCGCTCGAGGTCTCGCAGCTGCTGCTGCTCTCCTCAGATTCTTCCAACTCCTCTGGGGGTATCAGGGGAGCATCTCCTCGCTTCACGTGGATCCCGTCTGCTTGAGTTTCTGAGTCACTTGGAGTAAGGACACCAAGTGTGCATGAGCCGCCAGTGAATCCGGAGATGGCACCAGGCCCTGAGTCAGACTCGCTTTCTTCCTCCTCCTCCTGAATATATTGTATCTGTTGCACAGATCTCCAGACAGGAATGGCACTGGCAGCAACCAAGGCAGCAAGCCTGGCCTCCTGCTGTTCTTTCTCAGCCTTCTGCCTAAAGAAATCTGGCAGCGTGGTGAACCCTTGGGCTTCCAGCTTCCTCCAGGCCAGCCTCTCTCTGCTCATGGTCCTCTCAGACTTTCCGGGATAATGGGGCACATGGGCACACTTTCTGGGGTTTTCTGCTGCCGATGCTTGCTCCCGTGCACTTTGAAGCACATTTGTGGTGCCCCTGCCCAGGTCCATGGACCCTTCTTGACTTGAGAGTCCTGGGACTTCTGGACCCGGGATTGGAAGAAGTGTCACATCATTTCCATCCGGAGTTTCTGTGGCAATTGAGCCCTTGTGGTTGCCGGCATTGAAAAATGCCACTCACCTGATTGGATATCCTGCAACCTCTTTTGTCTTGCCTTTGCAAGATTCTTGAGGCGTGCACATTTTGTAGCCTTTTTTGTTGTCATTTTACAGTGATTTACGGGCTGCAAAGTTGAACTCAACTCGACTCCAGATTGTGAGCACATGACTTTTAGATCACGTGTTCCCGCCAGAACATCATCCTTGATTTTGATAACATTGCTCGAATCAACTCTATAGTGAAAGAAATCACATTTGCACAGAAAAACATTTGTTCACCCGGAAGTTTGTCAAATCAGATTTTTTTTTCAATTTTTTTAATACATATTAAAGACGGGCATCTTCCCTTCCAATCCTATTAAATAACTTTCCAATCTGATGTTTTGTAAAGGACAAGCGTGCAAGGCAAAACGGGCAGCTTTCTGCTTACATAAAGGTGTCAGTTCCTGATGTCGGCTGCCTTACATCCGTCTGCCACCCGTCTCCGAGGATACGGCTCGATAAGGGTCAGTACAGTATGCCCAGAGGTGGGCAAGGCCAGGCAGTCAGTAGCGGTTTCGAACCTGCGAAAGTTCTCGTCAGGGGGCTACCGCTACCCCGACCGCTGCGCCTTCCGAGGCCATTTAGGGAGCCTACCAGTCTTACAACCTACCAGGGGAGTTGGCTAGCATAGCACAGCGCGGCGCGACCCCTGGTGGACTGGTTGCAATTTGGGTGAGCGAGAGTGGGGAGGCTTCCTGCTCGGCTTATACAGCCAGCCAGCCAGCCAGCCAGCGCGGCATTGGCACTGCGCTCCCACACGCACCCCGGGCAGCCAAAACGGGCAACCCTTTCGGGGCCCCGGCTGCTCTTTTTCGACCCCATGTGGTCCCCATCAGCGAGGTCATATCGCTGTGGGACCTCTCTGCCATCCGAAGATCCGATAGCGGCAAAGTTAGTTGATTCGCAGAACATATCCCACGCCGTATGGCCCGTATCACGTTTTAAAACTCTCACTATTCGTAGCGTAACTATTGCTCCTCATGTAGTTGTGCGCTATGTTCTGTCAACATCTGTGCAATCTCCTCATTTTCACTGGCCAACGCCACCTGTAACGGGGTCCTTCCCTCCTTGTCATCAGCGTCTACATTTGCACCACGGTCGAGCAGCAGGCGCACGACCCCCTTGGCGACACCTGTGTCCCGCCTGGATGATGCCATGTGCAACGGGGTCATGTATCTCTTGTCCTTCGCTTCCACGTCGGCGCCATGGTCGAGTAGCAGGCGCACGACCTCTGTTCCCGCTCGGGATGATGCCCAGTGTAAAGGTGTTGCGTCTTCATTGTCCTTTACGTCCAAATCCGCGCCGTGCTTCAGTAACAATCGCACAACATCAGGACGGCCCTCTCCCAACGAATGATGTGATACTAGGTGCAATGGAACCTGGCCCGAGTCGATTCGAGAATTTATGTCCGCCTTGTGTTCGAGTAGCATCTGAGAAACGTCAGCGTGTCCGTTCGCTGTGGAATAATGCAGTGATGTAAAAAGGTGCTCTGCGCAGGAATGTACGTCAGCACCATGGTCAAGTAGGAAGCGTCCCATTTCGACGTGTCCCCCTATCGCCGCAAATTGCAGCGGTGACCGCTCGTACGCGCCTCTAACGTTCACATTGCCATCGCGCCCAAGGAGCATCTGCGCTATTTCGACGTGATTCTTGGCCGAGGCTGCGTGTAGTGCAGCTCCACGGCCACCACCGAGAGCGTTGACATGCCCAGGGTACTTGATCAGAAGGCTTTCTACGAGCTCACGAAATCCGCATAACGCGGCATAGTACAGTGGCGTCGCCATAGGTTTCAATATGGGCCTTTCCGGGTCCGGGGCGAGCCACCAGAACTGGTCTTCTACATCATACAACTTGACCCATGCAAGAAATTGCCGCTTGGTTGGGTCAAAGAGTTGTCGCATCCCTCCTTGTACCCGTGAAAACGCTTTGTCGACTCGGGCATGAGCCACCCAATGTTGAGCAGCGTAACTAGCCAGAGGGAGGTTGTTCCCATCACGATCCACGGAATTAGATCCACCCTCGTCGTCTAAAGATAGTAGGGTACCAAGACAAGCCTGTGCAAGGAGAGTATGGGCGAGTCCAAGGGAAATATGATAGTGGGCAGCGTCTCCACCCGAAGTGGCGAGGCGGTCCGAAGTCAGGAATTCCTTCACCGAAAAGTGAGAAAATTGCACCATTCGCGAACGACCGTCGTCAACGACAGCGATCAAACTCGAGCAAGTCGACAGCACGGCTTCCTCGTGGTCTTTCCATCGCCAATTTGGGTCCACCCTCGGGATCCCTTCCTCAGCTGTGTCAAAGTCATACGCGAGCAATTCAGCGAGCTCCTCGACACGCAGCGGTCGGATGGCCACCGCGAGACGCTGCAACAGATGATGCGCGTGGTGCATACTTGGTCTCTTGATTTCCTTCAGTATCCGCTCATACGTCTCGTCTAGTGATTCGGGTAACTCCTTGAGCGTGCACCGGACGCTCGCTGGTAAGCAGTCCTGCAGCGCCTCCAGCTGGCAGAAAACCCAACGAAACCTATTCAGCAAGCATCAGTAAACCATCATTGACGTAGAGAATAGAATTACATTCCGTCAGCTCTCTCAGAGAGCGTCTCAATAACAAGCCTTTTCTCGCCTTCCCTCCACTTACTCATCATCGTACCAGAGTCCGAGTATACCACAGATTTAATATAATCAGCGATATCGTGTTTTTGCCCGATCTCATCATGAAGGGAGACCGAATGCGACGCCAGCGGCCCAAGGGAAGCCTTGATATCAATCTCGGGTCGACTGGTGATGCAAATACGGAGATTCGGTAGACGGAGGCCAAGTACATCTTTGACGAGTTCGATGACTCGTGCGCGGGCGGATGGGATCCCGGAGGTGTTGGGACATTCGTCGAGCGCGTCGACAATGAGATAAGTTGGGCTTTGCACCATGACCGTCAGCATCTCCTTCAGGCATCGTACCAAAACGTCATCGCTAGGTTTGTGTGCACCGTTGTCATGGGTAATATAAAGGCGAAAGAGAATTTCGCAACAGGGGTCAGACCGGGCGGAGAGCTGGTTGACAAGGGTGAGGAGAAGATCGCGTCGAGATTGCTTGTCTGTGTCCCGGAAATCGAAGTAGAAGTATGCCACAGATGCCAGTCCTTTGTCACGCAAGACAAAGGCATCTTGGATGATCGAGGAGCTAGGCGAAAGGGAATTCATTCGAGAATTAAATCTAGCTTTGGAATAACGAACCATAGTATGCTCTTTCCAGCTCCCGCTACGAAAAAAACGGCACAATAAGAAAAATGCCTGGGTGTAGGAGGAAGAGAGGGCGTACGTTTGCCGTGGATCCACAATAGGGAACCCGTGGACTTCCATTCCTTAATCTTATTTCCTTCAAAGAACCAGGTTGCCGTTTGCTTGTGAGAGGCATCGCACGCGATGTTGTGATTCGTGGACGGATCTGGTGGAGCGACCCATCTTCGGAGCTCCTGTCGCTGGCTACCGTCAATAACCTGTGTGATTTTGTGCTCGACATTGTGCGCGATCTTCAGGAGTTGTGCAGCCGCCATCCTCGCCTCTTCTTGTGTCAATTTGTCAAGGCGCTTCAACGCGTCCTCGAGTTCCGTCCTACCAGCCAGCTTCTTGAGATACTTCTCTAAGATAAGATCAGAAAATGATATCTCTGGGCCACCAGCGAATCTACGTACTTGTTCGTCCTTGCTTAATTTCTTTTGTCGAAATCGCGAGAATACCAAGCACTTCGACCATTATCTTCACAATAATGTCCGTCATTGCCGCAGTCGGTGGCACCTCCGTGTACGTCTCGAGTCGTTTGAAGAAGTTCTCGACACGTTCGAAGACATCGACGAGCGCATCTTGGCTCTCTCTGACATCTTTGGCCGCCCGAGACCCCAGGACATCAGAATGGGGCGCGAACGGGTCGAGAAACGTGCTCACTAAAAGGAGAACACCGGCACCAGCGAAGATTACTTTCGCAGGCGAGAACACCTGGAGGATAGATGTCAGCGCACAGACGAATTGTTTGCCCAGATTTACCAGGCCGACACCCTCTCCAAGCGTTGCAGAAAATGCGTAGAGGACATTGATGGTCGGATCGAGCCACTTGGTCAACCTGTCATCGACACTCTGAGATTGTTCGAACTCCTGGACTTGGTCTTGAAGGACAGCTAGGATGGCGGCAGGAGAGTCACAGCTGTCCAATTGGGCAGCAAGAGGATGAGAGAGAAGGTCGTTTTTTGTCTGTTTCTGATACGCTCTGAGGGAAGCGTGGAAGATGGTTTGAAAGTTCGAATGGGAACCTGAAGCGAGTGTAGACCGTGTGGAGGGAGTCGACATGTCTTTTGTCGAGGAACTGGTTCGCGGGAAGGTGATGATGGGTGGACTGGAGATATAATCGGACGTGCACAGCCTCTCGTCGATGAACCGACAAGGTCATCCAGCAACTGACAGGCGTCAATAAGGGCGCCGTCAACCTCGATATGGACAAATCGACACTGCACCGTGACACTGCACAGCCTGTCAATCAATCAGATAAGCGAACACACATTCAATCCGAGTCGTGACGATGATGTAGGCGCGACTGGCTAGAACGATTGATCGTCTTGTAGCGCCGCCCGGAAGCCCGAGGATGCATGGTCACAGTGCTATTAGTGGCGGCGTTGAGTTCACTGACTGCAACTTGAACTAGCGCAGGCCCAGACCTGAGTATTCCGACTCGGACTTGGACCTGTTATTGTGGAAAAATCTTGCGCTGGCTTATCCGAGTCTATGGCCACAAGAGACGTCTTCTCCGGCATCAACGTATCAACGACGAGGCCCACCCCGGTGCTTGCCCCGGTGTCTTGTGTGTGTCCGCCGGTGGGTAAAATTCACGCATCGTGGTTTTTGCTTCGCTGCCTTCGTGGCCTGATTCTTTCCAGCTCCTCGTGATACAGTACACCAAGCCGTACATATGTCGCCTGCAAATATTCGAATGCTCCAAGGTGCCTGCGTGCCATCACCGAGCTATTTTTACGTTCTCGCTCCCTGGGGCAAGCGTTGTGATGATATCGTTTGGCCTTCCTCAACAATTTCCGAGCTCCCAAAAGAACAAAATATAACTAGGTGTTGAGGAGACAGAAGTTGCTTGTATGGATGTAAGCGTATTAGACGCCACGAACCCTTTTCTGCCATGTAATCCACTGTCCACACCTTCAACTGGATGGGCTTACTTTCAGAGTATACACCCCGCGATCACCGGACCCCAGATTTCAAGACCACTTAGCACACGGAAGCGACAAGTCCAATTGTCCCGCCGTATTCATCAGAAAAACACATACCCAGACCCAATAACCCTCAACTCTGCACTCTAACTGGCTTCCGGCTAGTTGCGTACGTGCATGCATCCCCGCTACACCGTCAAGTCACACGCGAACGGGCGCAGCGCGTACGGCAGCGCGATTGCCTGCACTCCGCGATTCCTAAAGCGGTACCTGAGCTCATGCAGGCTTGGCAGCGCAGCACTGACGTTACTGCCCGCGCCGCTCCAGAAAACCCCGGCGGACGTGGCAGCACGGGGCCAGACTATTGAATCGAGACTCTGCGGGCCGGGCTGTTCTGTCCAGAGCTGCTGCTGCCCTCCGAGCACGAGTGGCGCTTGCGCGGCGGTCAGGTTCGCAAGCGGGTCGAAGGTGTAGCCCTGTGTGATGCAAGGTTGTCGTCGAAAGATTAACAGAGAGGGAGGGACGTGATGCGCGTCCTTCCAGGTCTTGAAAGGCCGACACCAGCTGTTACCTCCAGGGTTATTGTCCACCCATCCACTAGCCCCACAGTCCAATCCATGCCCGCCAGGATCCGTATTAGAAGGGAATGCACGATGTAGACAGACGACGCACCAGATCAGGTGATTTGGAGGCCCAATGTCTAAAGCGGAACCACTTGGCTGCAACGGCACCAGCGTCGTCAGACGAGATCCACACCCTGAAAGTGAGACTCACAGTGCGATTGTATAGTTCGAGAGCGTAAGATTAAAGTCAAGCACCATTTCCTGCTGTATTTGCGCGTCGTCCTGGTAGCACTGCACGATGACCTCGTCGCTGCCCGTGCTGACAGCGTCGACTGGAACAGCTTCGCGACCGCCCTCGACGGTGAAGTTGACCGTCGCGGGAGACACGAGGCGCAGCTGAGACGACCGTGAGTCACAAGCCTAGAGGGGGCAATCGCATTTCATGTACCAGTTCCGCGCCATGTCGAGCCTGAGCATGAACCCCTGATGCAGATGCACACACCAGAAGAAAAATTGTCAGCACTCCGACCAAAGAACGAACGGCGCGTTGCAGACGCACATATGCGGGCGAATCCTGGATAGCGACGCGCGCACCGAGCGCATACACCATCCCATCCGCGGTGTAACACCTACAGCTATGCGAACGTCGAGTCGGCGCTGAGCACCGCAGCATTGCCATAGACTGGCACGACGGGCTGTACAGGGCCGTACGCCTCGTCTTTGCTGTTGAGCAGGAGCTTCGCCTCCATCGCGGTCGGCCGGGGTGCCCCCGAGGTGCTTCCAGGGAGGCGGAGCGTGAGGTCGGAGAGGCGCCTTAGCGCGCCTGACAATGGGGAAATCATTCGCACCGCACCCGACTACGAGGCGGTCGAGCTTGTCGCTTAGGATGAGGGCGCGAGTGCACTCCGCGGCGGCGAGGAGGTCTTCGAAGGCGTTGGGGACCGCAACGTGGATCGGGGAAAGAGGCAACGAGGCAAAGAGCGGCGGAACCAATCTGAATATTACACGGCTCTGGCTAGAGCGCGTGGGCCGCTTCTGGGAGGAGGAGCACGGGGCAGAGAAGAAGTGACGCCGTTGGAGACGGTATCCCCCGATCCTCTGGGGATGTCACATGTCACCGGCGGTGTTCAGGCAAGCATCCTCAATGAGTAAAGTGTCCGAGGCACTACGAGTACTGCTATCTCCAAATTGGGGTGCCGTATGGTGACCTTAGACACTTTGTGACGGAGCGAGGTCAGGGTTTCAGAGGATCGATGCGCATCCCTGGCCTACATCTCGAGCCTGTTTTTCATGAAAATCAGTAGATGAGTAGATGAGAAATGGAGGCTATGCGACGACCAAGGACAGTGTATGAATGCTCGGATCGTGGAGTACAGTACGAGGCATCAGTTGATTTGCAGAGTCTGGATTACGTAAAGTAACTATCGCTCCATTCAGACAACATCTGTGCAATATCTTTATGTCCACTGGCCAACGCCACTTGGAACGGGGTCCTTCCCACCTTGTCCTCGGCGTCGACACTCGCGCCATGGTCAAGCAACAGGCACACGACCCCTGTGCTCCCTTTCGATGAGGCCTTGTGCAACGGGGTCATGAATTCCTTGTCCTTCATCCGCACCATGGTCGAGTAGTAGGCGCATGACTTCTGTTTTCCCCCTGGATGATGCCAAGTGTAACGGCGTCGCGTCTCCATTGTCCTTTACGTCTACATCCGCGCCGTGGTCCAGTAACAACCGCACAATGCCAGTAAGGTCAGTCATTTCGGACCAATACTCCTGATACTCGGTGCAATGGAACCCGGCCGTCGTCACTCCGAGAATTTACGTCCGCCCCGTATTCCAGTAGCATCTGAGAAACGTCAACAAGTCCGTTGCGCGTGGCGAAATGCAGTGGGGTCCAAAGGTCAACCGCACGGCAATCTATGTCAGCACCATGATCGAGTAGGAACCGCCCCATTTCAACGTGTCCCCCTATTGCCGCAATGTGCAATGGTGACCATTGCTTCCACGGGCCGCTAACGTTCACATCGCCGCCCCACTCAACGAGTACCTGCGCTATTTCGACGTGATTCCGGGCTGATGCTGCGTGTAGTGCAGCTCCACGACCACCACCAAGAGCGTTGACATGCTCCGGGTACCTGATCAAAAGGTGTTCCACGAGCCCACAGAATCCGCACAAGGCGGCATAGTACAGTGGCGTCGCCATACGTTCCACTATGGGGTCGGACTTCCAAGCGTCATCTTCTTCGTTATACAACTGAACCCACGCAGCAAAATGTGGCTTGGTCGGGTCAAATAGTCTTCGCATCCCTCCTTGTATTCGTGACAGTGCCTTGTCGACCCTGGAATGAGCTACCCAATGTTGAGCAGCGTAACTGGCCAGAGGGAAGCTGTTCCCATCACGATCCGCGGAATGAGATCCACCATCGTCGTCGTCCAAAGATAGGAGGGTACCAAGACAAGCTTGTGCGAGGAGAGTATGGGCGAGTCCAAGGGAGATATGATAGTGGGCGGCATCTCCACCCGAAGTGGCAAGCCGTCCGAAGTCAGGAATTCCTTTACCGAAAAGTGCGAAAATTGCACCACTCGCGAACCATCCAAGTCGTCGTTAACGACGGTAATCAAACTCGAGCAAGTCGACAGCACAGCTTCCTCATGGTCCTTCCATCGCCAATTCGGGTCCACCTTCGGAATCCCTTCCTCTGCCGTATCAAAGTCATACGCAAGAAGTTCAGCGAGCTCCTCGACACGCAGCGGCCGGATGGCCACCGTGAGACACTGCAACAGACGACGCGCGTGGTCTCTACTCGGTCTCTTGATTTCCTTCAGTATCCGCTCGTACGTCTCGTCCAGTGATTCGGGTAATTCCTTCAGCGTGCGCCGGACGCTCGCCGGTAGACAGCCCTGAAGCGCCTCGAGTTGACAAAAAACCCAACGAAACCTATTCGACAGCATCAGTGACTTGCCATCGCCATAGAGAATATATTTACATCCCGTCGGCTCTCTCAGAGAGCGTCTCGATAACAAGGTTCTTCTCGCCTTCCCTCCACCTACTCATCATCGTGTCCGACTCCGAGTACACAACAGATTTAATGTAATCGGCGATATCCTGCTTTTGTCCGATCTCATCATGAAGAGAGACCGAGTGCGATGCCAGCGGCCCAAGGGCGGCTTTGATGTCGATCTCAGGTCGACTGGTGATGCAAACGCGGAGATTCGGTAGACGGAGGCCAAGTAATTCTTTCACGAGTTCGATGACTCGTGCGCGGGCGGACGGGATTCCGGAGGTGTTGGGACATTCGTCGAGGGCATCCACAATGAGATAAGTTGGGCTCTGCACCAGGAGCGCTAGCATCTCCTTCAGGCATCGCACCAAAACGTCGTCGCTGGGTTTGCGCGCGCCGTTGTCGTGTGCAACATAAAGGCGAGAAAGTATTTCGCAACAGGGGTCAGACCGGGTGGAGAACTGGTTAACGAGAGAGAGGAGAAGGTCATGTCGAGATTGCTTGTCTGTGTCCCGGAAATCGAAGTAGAAATATGCCACAGATGCTAGTCCGGCTTCGCTCAGGACAAAGGTATCTTGGATGATCGAGGAGCTAGGCGAAAATGAGTCCCTTCGATATTTGAAACGAGTTTTGGACCAACGAACCATAGGATGCTCTTGCCAGCTCCCGCTACGAAAGATAGCACCTTAAGGAAACGCTTGTGTAGGAGAAACAATGGCGTACGTTTGCCGTGGATCCACAATAGAGAGCCAGTGGACTTCCATTCCTTAATTTTATTTCCTTCGAAGAACCAGTCTGCGGTTTGCCTGTGAGAGGCATCGCATGCGATGTTGTGATTTGTGGACGGATCCGATGGAGAGACCCATTTTCGGAGCTCCTGTCGCATTTGGGTCCCTGTGAGATCATTTAATGCTACTGAGCAAATGGGACCGATCAATATAAAGGGACTACCAACACTTGACGCTGTCTACGCTGCTCGCTGCTTGTTGCAGAATAGCCGTGGCCTCCTTCCCGTCTAGGCATACAGAGACTCAGAGTTTTTCAACAGCCAGCCGAGTGCAACCGCCTACCGTCAATAACTTGTGTGACTTTGTTCTCGACGTTGTGCGCGATCTTCAGGAGTTGTGCAGCCGCCATCCGCGCCTCTTCCTGTGTCAATTTATCAAGGCGCTTCAGCGCGTCCTCCAGCTCCGTCTTCCCGGCTAGCTTCTTCAGATACTTCTCTGAGAAAATATCAGAAAATGATATATCTTGGCCACCGGCATATCTACGTACTTGTTCGTCCTTGCTTAATTTCCTTTGTAGAAATCGCAAGAATACCGAGCACTTCAACCATTATCTTCACGATCATGTCCGTCATTGCCGCTGTCGGTGGCACCTCCGTGTACATCTCGAGTCGTTTGAAGAAGTTCTCGACACGTTCAAAGACATCGACGAGTGCATCTTGGCTCTCTTTAACATCCTTGGCCGCCTGAGGCCCAAGAATATCAGAACCGTGAGCGATGGCGATTGGATTAAGAAAGATGCTCACCAAAAGGAGAACACCGGCACCAGCGAAAATTACTTTCGCAGGCGAGAACACCTGGGGGATAATTGTAAGCGCACAGATGTTACACGAGCCTATTTATTGAGATTTACCAGGCCGACACCCTCTCCAAGCGTTGCAGAAAAGGCGTAGAGGACATTGACGGTCGGATCGAGCCACTTGGTCAACCTCTCATCGACGCTCCGAGATTGTTCAAACTCTTGGACTTGGTCTTGAAGCACGGCAAGAATGTCGGCGGGAGAGTTGCAGGTATTCAATCGGGCAGCAAGTGGATGAGAGAGAAGGTCCTTTTTGGTCTGCTTCTCATACGTTCTGAGGGAAGCGAGTAAGATGGATTGAAAACTGCAAGGGGAACTTGAAGCGGGTGTAAGGGGAGTCGACATGGGGCTATTTACGAAAAACTGATTCACGAAACGAGGATGACGGGCGGACTGGGGGTATAATCGGATGTGCACAACCTTGTCGATGAACTGATACGGTATCGGTTGAAGGCTCAAGCGCTCAAGCTCAAGTGCCCTGGTAAGTTAGGCGCGGGGATAAATAGACGCTGCACAGCCTCAGGCTGTCGATCTGATAACTGAATGCTGAACGTTCTAAGTTACTGTACTGAACACTCACCCGTACTGTCGAACCCTGAACAGCTAGAGCAATTCTCAAACTCGGAAGACTGGTGCTACAAGCCGACCGGATCATTGTCACACCTGGTCCCAGTGGCGTTGAGCTCACTGCAGTAGCGCCCCTGCCAGTGGGCCAGCCTGAGTCCTCAGCGCCGTGATATCTACCGTGTGGCCTCCCTCAGCAATTCCCACACCCGTCAAGCTAAATATGTAACTAGTTGTTGCGAAGAAGTTAACGTTACAGTAGTGGGATGCCTCGCTCAGTACAAACGCGCGTCTGGAACTTTAGATACTCACCCAACTTTTTCCGTCGGCTCACTTGTCGGCTCACGCTCAGTATTCCGCACCTTCGGGTTTGTTGTTTGAACTGGTGCGAAAGATATGCCCGACTTTAAATAGTATACACATCCCAGATGACATGGCATAAACACTCCACTCTTTTTCATTTCTCATAATATTTGAGCTCTACTCTGATCAATTTGAGAGCACAGCGCGATCACCCGATCCCACACGAAAGCAACAAGTCCAAGTATCCTGCCGTCTTCAGTAAATAAAACCAGAAGCCCAACAGCCCTCGACTCTGCATTCCAACCCACCTTCAACTGGCCCGTTGCGCGCGTACAGACATCCGCGCTACACCGTCAAGTCACATTCGAACGGGCGCAGCGCGATGGTCTGAAACCCGCGGTTCCTGAAGCGGTACCCAAGCTCATGCAGGCGCGGCAGCGCAGCACTGACGTTACCACCAGGGCCGCTCCAGAAGACCTCCACGGATGCGGCTGTGCGGGGCCAGACAATAGAGTCAAGGTTCTGCGGGCCGGACTGTTCTGTCCAGAGCAGCTGCTGCCCGCCGAGCACGAGCGGCGCTTGCGCGGCTGTCAAAGTTCGCGAGCGGGTCGAAGGTGTAGGCCTGTGCGATGCGAGGTTGTCGTCGAAAGATTAACAGAGAGGGAGGTTAAGCACGTTCTGCCAGGTCTCGAAAGGCTTGCACCAGCTGTTGCCTCCAGGGTGATTTCCCACCCATCCACCGCCCGCAGTCCTATGCATTCCCATCAGTATCTGCGCTGGAAGGAATGCACGACTACGTACCAAGTAGAATGACTTGGCCCCGCGTTTGTAAAGCGGAATCCCTCGGCTGCAACGGCAGTGGCGTCGTCGGACGAGATCCACACTCTAAAAGCGAGCGCATCAGTGAGCGAGGTGAAGGTGCAGGGATGATGACTCACAGCGCGATTGTATCGTTTGAGAGCGTCAGATTAATTCTGCTCCCGAGCGGGAGCGTAGCCTCCGTAGCGAATGGCCCGGGCGCACCCGAGGTACTTCCGAGGCGGAGCGTGAGTCCGGAGAGTGCCTTCGCGCGCCGGGCCGCGGGGAGGCCGTCCGCGCCGCGACTGACTACGAGGCGGCCGAGCGTGTAGCTGAAGGGGAGGATGCGGGTGCGCTCCGCGGTGACGATGAGGTGGGGGCATTGGGGACCGCGACGTGGATGGCGATAGAGGGGCCAAGGTGCAGGGCGTCAGAGCCGGTCTGGGGTTGCGCGGCTGGGGCGAGAGCGCGTGGGTTGCTTCTGGGAGGAGGAGAACTGTACAGAGAAGCACAGCGATGGAGTCGAGAAGAAATGATGCCATTGGAGACGGTCTCCTGCGATGTCGTTGGGGATGTTCAGGTCTGTACGTGGCAGGTGAAGGAGCAGCTGCGGTCGATGACAGGAGGCTCATAAGCCCACTCAGCTGATTACTGGAGATGTTGCGGTGGACGTAGCTGGCCTGAAGTCTGCAAAGTTGTCCGGACTATGTTTGAGAATGTGCTCACTAAAAGAACACCAGCACCAGATTACCAGGCTGACACCCTCTCCAAGCAAGGCATAGAGGACGTTGACGATCCGGTTCAGCCACCTCGTCTGAGATTGTTCAAACTCCTAGACTTGGTCTTGAAGGACGGTCAGAATGGTGCCAGTGGAAGGAGAGTCGCAGCTGTGCCATCAGGCGGCAAGTGGAAACTGTCCTTGCTCTCCCCCCCCCTAACATGTCACATGACATCACGTGACCATCAATCCAAAAACTCGGAACCAAAAATAAACTTTGGCTCGAAAATTATGTAACTTATCACAAACATAAATATGACATAATTTTCCTCTGTCTTTTTTTCTTCTTTTATTTGTGTGGTGTAAATATAGTACAAACAAAAGCAAATTAAACCTTTGTTTTTCTTATTTGTTTGTTTAACGAAAAGAAAACATGTTTATTAGTTAATAAAGATTACATAACATATGTACTTTTTTTGTCTAAGTCGAGAGAGGGTGCAAAAAAGGGGGCCACGCGCCCCATTCCGCGTGCCCCCGCTCGTTATCCTCACCCTCCCATTCATGAGCCGGGGAGGCGGGGCTCTTCCGCTTTGCGCACAGGGGCAGCACGTGTATGCGTGCTGCCCCTGTGCGCAAAGCCGAGGGTGGAGTGCCACCAGGTTACAGCGCGCCTCGCATTTGCGCGCCGCCCGGTCACGCACCACCCGACCTGCGCACCCCTGCATACACAGAGGAGGGGGGCGCTTCCGCCACGCGGTTGCGTTTCGCCCTTGCGCGCGAACCCGCGGGAGAGGGGGGGCTTCCGCGTGGTCGCCCGCTCGCGTTTTGCCCTGGCGCGCGAACACGCAGGAGAGGGAGGGGGTGCTTCCGCGCGGCCACCCGTTCGCGTTTTGCCCTGGCGCGCGAACCGGGGGAGGGGGGGCGCTGCCGTGCGTCCGCCCGTTCGCGTTTGGCTCCAGCGCCCCCTCCCGGCTCGCTTGCCCCTGTGTCGTGGAGAGGCCGCCGCCTCTGTGCGTTCCGGTTCGCACATTGCCCGTGCGCGCGAACCCGGGGGGCGCACTCCAACCTGGGGCGTGCGCCTGCGTTCGCGCGCGGCCCGTGCGTGCAAACGGGGGCGGGGCGCAGAGGGTGTGGGGGGCGGTCCCGTTCTCATCCCCGCGCACGGACCCCTCGTGTGCGTGGCCTCTGCGCGCAGAGCGGGGGGGGGGGGGGGGGGCGCCGCGCCGCCTCTGGCATTGCGCGCGGGGTCCCCGGCAAGAGGGGAAAGGGGGGTGCGCGTGCCTTGTCCCACGCCGTCCCGCGTCCTGTTCGTGTGTAGACGAGGGAGCGGAAGGGCAGAGGCGGGGGACATACCTGTCCCGTGCACCTCGTTCCTGTGCCCCACCCCCCTCCCCCTTGCGCGCAAACGGGAGCGGCGGCTGCAGCGGCGGGGGCTTGTCCCGCGTTCGCGTGTCCTGTTCGCGCGTGAATGAAGGGTGGGGGGGGGGGCTGTCGCGTCCCCGTTGTTCACAAACGGGGGTGGCGTGTCACTTCCTGCGCAGCCCCCCGTTCGTGAGTCAACAGGGACGGCGGGGGCGGTGTTCGGGTCTCACTGTTCGACGTGAACGGGGACGGGGATGAAAGGGGGGGGCGTACCTGTCCCGCGCCTCCTTTGCGCGCATACGGGCAGGGGGCAAAGGGGGGGCGCGCTCCCCGTTGTGGGTAAACAGGGGCAGGGGCGGGGGTTGTCCCGTGCGGTCCTGTGCTTCGTGTCCTGCGCACGTGTACGGGGTCAGGAAAGGGGGCAAAGGAGGAGGAGGGGGCCGCACGCCCAAAGGGGTGGACGCTGCATGCAACGCAACGCGTGGCATTGCTTACCTTATTTGCTTTTGTTTGTACTATATTTACACCACACAAATAAAAAGAAGAACAAAAAAACAGAGGACGATTATGTCGTATTTATGTTTGTAATAAGTTACATAATTTCAATCCAAAATTTATTTTTGGTTCCGAGTTTTTGGATTGGTGATTACGTGATGTCATGTGACATGTTAGGGGGGGGGGAGAGCTGGGCCAGTTGCAAGTGGACGAGAGAGAAGTCTTTTTTTGGTCGGTTTCTGATATGCTCTGAGGAAGCGCGGAAGATGGATTGGAAATTGGAGTCGACATGGAGTGATTGACGAGGAACTGGTTTACGGGAAAATGTCCATGGGTCAATAAAATCGTTATTTGGATATGCATGGCTCCGTCGATGACTCGGAGTACCGATGGTAACAGTACAAAGATTGTTGGGTAAGTTCTTGGGTAAGTTACACTTCTCGTGCCACTCTCTGAGTCGGACTATCACAACAATAGTCACCTAGACAAGAATGGGGAGCTAGGCTACGCGTACTATATAGGACCGTATGAGATAGCTGTGCGCCGTGTTTGGTCAATATCTGTGCAGGCTCGTCCTTTCCAGTCGCCAATGCCACCTAGAACGATTCAGAGGTCCCTCCCAGGCTCCTTGTCCTCAGTGGTGCCTGCATTCGCGCCATGGTCACGTAGCAGGCGGACGATCTGTGGCACGGTTCTCCCTCTGGAAGCCAAGTCTAACGGCGTTGCGTCTCTATTGTCCTTTACGTCCACATCCGCACCATACTCCAGTAATACCCGCACAACGCCAGGATAGTCACCTCGATCATGTGAATTCTCCGATGCTCGGTGCAATGGAACCCGGCCCTCGTCGCTCCGAGAATTCACGTCCGCATTGTGTTCGAGTAGCATCCGAGAAACGCCAACGTGTCCCCTCCACGTGGCCAGATGCAGCGGGGTCCAAAGGTCGTCTTGACGGGAATCTACGTCAGCACCACGGTCAAGTAGGAACCGCCCCATTTCGACGTGTCCTTCTATTGCCGCAAATTGCAACGGTGACCGCTCGTACGCGCCCCTAATGTCCACGTCGCCACCATGTTCAAGAAGGACCTGTGCTACTTCGACGTGATTCCGGGCAGACGCTGCGTGTAGTGCAGCTCCGCGGCCACCGCCAAGAGCGTTAACATGCTGAGGGTACTTGATCAGAAGGCGTTCTACGAGCCCACGGAATCCGCACAACGCAGCATAGTACAGTGGCGTCGCCATAGGTTCCATGATGGTCTTGGATCTCCAGAACGGGTCTTCTACATTGTACAGCTTGACCCACGCAGCGAAGTGTGGCTTGGTTGGGTCAAAGAGTCGTTCCATCCCTCTTTGCACTCGTGGTAATGCCTTGTCGACCCGGGCATGGGCGACCCAATGTTGAGCAGCGTAACTAGCCAAAGGGAAGCCGTTCCCATTACGATCCGCGAAATTAGATCCGCCATCTTCGTCATCCAAAGATAGCAGTGTACCGAGACAAGCTTGTGCAAGGAGAGTGTGGGCAAGTCCAAGGGAAATATGATACTGGGCAGCGTCTCCACCCGAAGTAACGAGGCGGTCTGAGGTTAGGAATTCCTTTACAGAAAAGTGCGAAAATTGCACCACTCGGGAATCACCGTCGTCAACGACAGCGATCAAACTCGAGCAAGTCGACAGCACAGCCCGTTCATGGTCCTTCCACCGCCAATTTGGGTCCACCTTCGGGATCCCTTCCTCTGCCGTATCAAAGTCATACGCAAGAAGTTCAGCGAGCTCCTCGACACGCAGCGGCCGGATGGCCACTGTGAGACACTGTAACAGACGATGCGCGTGGTCTCTACTTGGTCTCTTGATTTCCTTCAGTATCCGCTCGTACGTCTCGTCCAGTGATTCGGGTAACTCCTTCAGCGTGCGCCGGACGCTCGCTGGCAGACAATCCTGCAGCGCCTCGAGCTGGCAGAAAACCCAACGGAACCTATTTGACAACATCAGTAACCCGTCGTGGACGTAGAGAATATTATCACATTCCGTCGGCTCTCTCCGAGAGCGTCTCGATCACAAGGTTCTTCTCATCTTCCCTCCACCTACTCATCATCGTATCCGAGTCCGAGTATACAACAGATTTGATGTAATCGGCGATATCCTGCTTTTGCCCGATCTCTTCATGAAGGGAGATCGAATGCGACGCCAGCGGCCCAAGGGCGGCTTTGATGTCGATCTCGGGTCGACTGGTGATGCACATATGGAGATTCGGTAGACGGAGGCCAAGTAATTCTTTCACGAGTTCGATGACTCGTGCGCGTGCAGTTGGGATTCCGGAGGTGTTGGGACATTCGTCGAGGGCATCGACGATGAGATAAGTTGGGCTTTGCACCAGGAGCGTCAGCATCTCCTTCAGACATCGCACCAAAACGTCATCGCTGGGTTTGTGGGCGCCATTGTCGTGTGCAACATAAAGGCGGAAAAGTATTTCGCAACAGGGGTCAGATCGGGCGGAGAGCTGGCTGACAAGAGAGAGGAGAAGGTCGTGTCGAGATTGCTTGTCCGTATCCCGGAAATCGAAGTAGAAGTACGCAACGGATGCCAGTCCGGCATCGCGCAGTACAAAGGCATCTTGGATGATCGAGGAGCTAGGCGACGATGAGTTGTTGCGAACCCTAAACAGATTTTGGGCCAACGAACCAGAGTATGCTCTTGCCAGCTCCCGCTACGAGATGACGGCGCCATAAGGAAACGCCTAGCTGTAGAAGGGAGAAAGAGCGTACGTTTGCCGTGGATCCACAATAGCGAACCGGCAGACTTCCATTCCTTTATTTTACTTCCTTCAAAGAACCAGTCTGCCGTTTGCCTGTGAGAGGCATCACATGCGATGTTATGATTCGTGGACGGATCCGGTGGGGAGACCCATTTTCGGAGCTCCTGTCGTATTTGGGTCCCTGGGAGATCGTTTGACGCTTCTGAGTAAACGGTACCGGGAAATATAACGGGACCACCAACACTTGACGTTGTCTACGCTGCTCGCTGCTTGTTGTAGAACAGCCTTGGAATCCATCGCCGTGGCTCTTGCCTCCATCGCCATCGCTCTGGTCACCTTTCCATCTAGCCACATGGGACTCAGAATGTCTCAACAGCAAGCCGAGCGCAAACCACTTACCGTCAATAACTTGCGTAACTTTGTTCTCGACGTTGTGCGCGATCTTCAGAAGTTGCGCAGCCGCCATCCTAGACTCTTCTTGTGTCAATTTATCAAGGCGCTTCAGCGCATCCTCCAGCTCCGTCCAACCGGCTAGCTTCTTCAGGTACTTCTCTGAGAAAATATCAGAAAATGATATCTCTGGGTCACCAGCCGGATCTACGTACTTGTCCGTCCTTGCTTAACTTCTTTTGTCGAAATCGCGAGAATACCAAGCACTTCCACCATTATCTTCACGATTATGTCCGTCATCGCCGCTGTTGGTGACACTTCGGTGTGTCTCGAGTCGTTTGAAGAAGTTCTCAACACGTTCAAAGATATCGACGAGCGCATCTTGGCTCTCTTTAACATCCTTGGCCGCCTGAGGCCCAAGGATATCAGAACTGTGAACGACGGCGATTGGATCGAAAAAAATGCTCACTAAAAGGAGAACACCGGCACCAGCGAAAATTACTTTCGCAGGCGAGAACACCTAGGGGATAAATGTCAGCACACAGACGAACCTATTCGCCGAGACTCACCAGGCCGACACCCTCTCCAAGCGTCGCAGAAAAAGCATAGAGGACATTGACGGTCGGATCGAGCCACTTGGTCAACCTCTCATCAACACTCCGAGATTGTTCGAACTCCCGGACTTGGTCTTGAAGGACAGTCAGAATGGCGGTAGGAGAGTCGCAGTTGTGCAATTGGACAGCAAGTGGGTGAGAAAGAAGATCTTTTTTTGTCTGTTTCTCATATGCTTTGAGGGAGGCGTGATGGATTGAAAACTGGAATGGGAACTCGAAGCGGGTGTAGGGGGAGTCGACATGGGGCTATTCACGAGGAACTGGTTCACGGAAAGGGGATGATGGGTGGACTGGAGGTATAATTGGGTGTGCACAGCTTCGTCGATGAACTGATATGGTATCGGTTGAAGGTTCTAAGTGGCAGGCGTTAACGCGTTAACCTCGATTGGGATAAATAGACGCTGCACAGCCTGTTGATCTGATAACTGAACGTTCTACTGTACTGAACACCGTGACTCACCCATACTGTCGAACCCTGACCGGCTAGAGAAATTGCTAGTCCGAGCGTGTCAGACTCGGAAGTCTGATGCTAGCCTGAGGGCGACCGGACCGGGGCCATTGTCCCATTGTTGTCAAAGCTGGTTCTAGCATGCCAGTGGCCCGGCGGCGTTGGGCTAACTCGAGTTAGCATTTCTTGTATGATGATGGCCACTGGTAGGCCCACTGGCAATACAAAATGCGCGTCTACTAGAACTTCACTAGCCTGAGCCTAGCAGATCGCGAAACGTTTTCTGTCGGCTCGCACTTGTATCCCCCACTTCAAGCTGGTGCGGCAGATATGCCAAACTCAAAAGTACACGCATTTCAGATAACATGGCATGAACAATATATACCACCAACTTCCTTTTCATCTCTCATATTATCTGAGCCAATTCGAGAGTACACCACGATCACCGGATCCCAAAGTCCGCCTTACACACGAAAGCAACAAGTCCAAGTGTCCTGCCAGCATCAAACAAAACCCAAACCCAATAACCCTCGACTCTGCATCCCGCCCTCATTGCACGCTCACATTAGGCTGTCAAATCACACGCGAACGGGCGCAGCGCGCACCACTCAGGCTGCAGCGCGATCGTCCGCACCCCGCGTTTCCTGAACCGGTACCCAAGTTCATGCAGGCGCGGCAGGGCCGCACTGACGTTACCGCCAGGGCCGCTCCAGAAGACCTCCGCGGACGCGGCCGCGCGGGGCCAGACGATCGTGTCGAGATTCTCCGGGCCAGACTGTTCTGTCCAGAGCAGCTGCTGCCCGCCGAGCACGAGTGGCGCTTGCGCGGCAGTCAGGTTCGCGAGCGGGTCGAACGTGTAGGCCTGTGCGTGTTGTGAAGGATTAGATCGGAGAGAGAGGCACGTAACGCACGTTCTGCCAGGTCTTGAAGGGCTCGCACCAGCTGTTGCCTCCGGGGTTGTTGCCCACCCATCCACCGGCCCCACAGTCCTATTCATGCCCGTCAGAATTCGCACTGGAATGGAAAGCGCGATGTGATCTGACGACGCACTAGGTAGAATGAATTGGACGCCGCGTGTATAAAGCGGAATCCCTTGGCTGCAACGGCAGCGGCGTCGGAGGACGAGATCCACACCCTAAACGCAAGTGCATCAGCGAATGAGGTGATGCCGTAGGGACGAGAAGAGACACACAGCGCAATTGTATCGTTCGAAAGCGTCAGATTGAAGTTAAGCACCATCTCTGTGCTAACACGTCATTGCACGAGCACAGGGCGGATGCATATCACCCACCCTCCCACACGACGGCGTCTTTCCAAGACTCCTCAGCGCGCCATGTGTCGCCTGTGTGAACGTATCAAACGCCTGCGCGACCGTCCTACCACCGAGTTCCTGCTGCGTCTGCGCGTCGTCCTGGTAGCACCGCGCGTTGATCTCGTCGCCGCCCGTGCTGAACAGCGTCGAGGGGAACAGCTTCGCGACCGCGCTCAGCAGGCCGACAGTGAAGTTAACCGTCGTGGGGGATGCGAGGCGCAGCTGTCCCGCGGGTGGGTCGTTCGCGTAGGTTGCCCACGGCGTCGCCTCGGCGCACGCGATGTGTTCAGGGTGCGCTTTGGAGATGGCAGAAGTATGTCCGGGGGTGTCGATCTCCTGCAGGACGATTTATTCAGCGCGCCGCACCAGCGGTCGGAATGGTTACGTACAACGAGAACGTCAATTCCGCGCTGTCATATGGTTTTTGGAGGTGATAAGTTACAGAATCGGCATGAGATAGTGGGGGAGGTACGTACCGCGCCAGCATAGGATATGATGCTCGCGACGTCATTGGTGGTATAAACCGCAGATGCACTGTACGCGCCTTTTTGAGAGATGTCGGTATAGCCCGGAACGACGAGAGGGAAGCTCTGGCTGTCGACGATGTGCCAGTGAAACGTATTGATCTGGGGAAGTTAGGTGGTGTCAGAGGCTATTCGGAGGGTCGGGGACGATGGACGCACATGGACCCAAGACAACGCGTCGAGGGTGCGCTTGATGTCTGATACCGGGAAGCTGAGACGATCGTGAGTCGCAAGCCTAAAATTTATGGGCGCATATCACGTACTAGTTTCGTGCCGTGTCGAGCATGAACCCACGATACGGCTACCCACACCAGAAGAAAAAAATCAGCAGACCGGTCAAAAACGGACGGCGCGTTGTGGACGCACATAGGCAGGCGAGTCCTGGATAGCCACTGGCGCGCCAAGGGTATACACCGTCCCGCTCACGGTGTACCACAACTGCGCGAATGTTGTGAGGCCGCGGAACAGGCCAAGAGTCGAGTTGGCACTGAGCACCGCGGCGCTGCCGTCGGCGGGAACGATGAGGCTATACGCCTCGTCTCTGTTTCCAAGCGGGAGCGTCGCCTCCGTCGCGATTTGCCGGGGCGCACCCGAGGTACTTCCGAGGCGGAGCGTGAGGCCGGAGAGCGCCTTCGCGCGTCGGACCGCGGGAAGGTCACCCACGCCGCGCCCGACTACAAGACGGCCAAGTTTGTCGCTGGTAATGAGGGCGCGGGTGCGGTCCGCGGCGGCGAGGAGGTCTTTTGGGGCATTGTGGACTGCTACGTTGATGGCGAAAGAGGGACTGAGGCGTAGGGCATTAGACCCAGTCTGGAGATTGCGCGGCTGGGGCCAGAGTGCTTGTGCTGCTTCGGGGAGGAGAAGCACGGCACAGAGAAGTACGGCGATTGAGCGGAGAAAAGACGCCATTGGAGACGGGCTGAATCTTCCCACGTTCTCTGGGGGTGTTGTTGGGGATGTTGAGCTCAATGTTGCTGCATTTTTATATCATCATGAAGCAAGTGATGCATGATGGGGTCAACGGTCACAAGGGAAGCAGTGTCGGTCTTGGCGTCGGCTGACTAGCGAGCACGGCGAAGCAGGTCACCGGTATGGCTTAGAACCGGACTAATAACACTTCTTTAATCGAAACTATAGAAGTTATTGTTATTATGCATACGTCGCTGCTCACAAAGGCAAATCATCAGATCCAGAAGCACCGCCGACACGTGAAGAAGCAGGTATGACATGGAACAGGACAAAGTCCATCACGTACACTTCCTTCATCACCGGATGCATGAGGTCGTTCAGGTGGACAGCCCATCCAAACTGTGAGAAGCTACTACTATAGTTCCTGTACCTATACAAATTCCCTGCACCAGCAATTGGGAACTTTAGTTTCCCGTGTTTGATACTCAGAGACTTGGACCTACTAGTGTTTTGTGTTACAGTACTAGACCCCCGCCGTGTCGAGCATGAACTCGCTATACGGCTGCACACACCAGAAGAAAAATCAGCATTCTGGCAAAAAAAAAAAAAAAAATTGAAAGCCCGTTGCAGATAAACACGCAGGCAAATGCTTGGACAGCAATTGGCGCGCCGAGCGTGCATCCACCGTCCCGCTCGCAGTGGACCACAGCTGGGCGAACGTCATGTGACCGCGGAACAAGCCGAGCGTCGAGTTAGCGCTGGGCACCACGGCGCTGCCGTCTGCGGGAACGAGACCGTACACCTCGTCTCTACTCTCGAGCGGGAGCGTAGCCTCCATCGCGATCGGCAGAAGCGCACCCGAGGCATTTCCGAGGAGCCGGAGGGTGAGGTCGGAGAGCGCCTTCGCACGCCAGACGGCGGGGAGGTCGTCCGCGCCGCGCCCAACTACCATGCGGCCGAACTTATCGCTGAAGATGAGGGTGCGGGTACGCCCCGCGGCGGCGAGGAGGTCCTTTTGGGCATTCGGGACCGCGACGTGGATGGCGAGGGAGGGACCGAGGCGCACAGCGCTAGAGCCGGTCTGGAGATCGTGCGACTGAGGCCAGAGCGCGTGGGTTGCTTCTGGGAGGAGAAGCAGGGCGCAGAGAAGCACAGCGATCAGGCGGAGATGAAGTGACGCCATTGGAGACAGTCTTCCTGGAATCTCTGGGGGTGTTGTTGTGGGTTCAGGTCGGTAAGTGGCAAGTGAAGGAGCAGCTGCGGTCGACGACAGGAGGTGAACGAGGTTTGGCCTAATCGCTACCGCCTGGCGCCGGGGGTGTTGCGATGGTCGTAGCAGACGCAAGAACCGAAGGTGAGGAGGCCTGGAAATCTGCAAAAGTCGTCCAGTGTAGGTTTGAGAACCGTGCTCATTAATAGGAAGACACCGGCACGGCAAAATTACCAAGAACACCTAAGGGATAGTCTCAGCGAGAGACTCCCGGGCCATCATCCTCTCCAAGCGTCGCGGAAATGGCATAGAGGATGTTGACGGTCGAATTCAGCCACTTGGTAACCTCTGATAGATCTCATCAACACTCTGAGATTGTTCAGATTCCTGTACTTGATCTTGAACTTGAAGGACGGTCAGCACAGCGGAAGGAGAGTAGCAGCTCTGCAATCGGGCGGCAAATGGATGAGAGAAAGTCGTTTTGGTCCGTTTCTCATACGCTCTGAGGGAAGCGTAGGAGATGACTCGACATAGTGCTGCTGATGAGATTCATGGAAAGACGACGATGAGTAGAGTGAAGACCTTTGAACGATGAGTAATAGTGGAAGGCTGATTGGTCTATGCCGGAGCGAACGACTCGGAAGGAGCGGCGGCGAGGCGGCACGTGGTCATCGATCGTCTGCTCACCTCTCGACTGCCAGTGGTTCACTGCGAGGAACCAGAACACTTTTACTTTGCTCGCCCACCTCACCCAGTAATTTCCAGGATCGGTGATGAGGCTCATCAGCTCGCTCCAGGAGGGTCCCACCTACCCGTCGTGACCTCGCCCCGGAAATGTAAACCCCTCATCCCCTAGTATCGAGAAGCACGAAGTGCTTTCGCCCGGTTTCTGTGCAGTCCACTAACTTAGATATTTTCTCACCACTGCCTTTACTATGTACGAAAACTACTACATGTCCCCGTACTACAGTTGAATAGCTCATAATGCATACGGGTTGGAGGGCTATTTTCGTATGCAATATGAGATATATGCACTATGGTCATTGTCACGTATTTGTGACTTTTGTGACACGTGGCAATGGCGTCGACTAAGTGTCGACCAAAAGACATCTGAAAATAAAATTCCATGACTACAGGTAAACTATGTAGTAGTACGTCGAAAGTAGGAATCTATGTGTGTTTGTTTTGAGTTCAACAGGTCATCATGGAGCAACTGTGCACGAAACTGGCGCAATTTCTGCAGTAATTTGTAGGGATTCCCAGTCGGTACCAGCCGGAAGACTCCGACCTCGGAGATCCCCGACGTGAACTCATGTGCGAGTAGATTACGGATACATTGTAAATAGTGTACAAACAACATCTGATAGGGGCAGCGTGTGTAACGCCACCACAGGGGCGTTAGGTACGACGTGTACCGTGTCTAAGTCTACGGGATCGGAAGAGCGCGAGTCGGTTAAGACTCAGTTCAGTGATGAACAAGTGTCACTTGGTTTCCCTGGAACCAAGTGCAATAGTAGAAGAACAAGGCTCAAGCGCAATCGGCGAGCTGAGATGGAGACTCAAGCGCAAAGGCGAGTCGAGGCGTTCGTGAGGCAAAGACGATGTGGTATTACACAAGAAGTCAAGTCTACCGTACAAGCTAGGTAGGGCGTGACTTATATACTGTTACAGGATGTTTACGACGAACAACATATGGCGCGAGTATGAGTCGAAAGTCCTAAAGCGTAAACAAGGGGAATGGTCATAAGTAGTACAAGAGAATCTCGCGGAGTCACGCGTGTCTCAGAAATAGTCAGCGGACGAAAAGAAGCGTGAATCGACCAATCCTATCGCCGAGGCGCAAAGCGCGAGATAAGAGTCATGAGACGCGAGGCATCGGATCGTATCGTAATCGTACAACCAAGTCAGCAGGTCAAAATTGTAACATTACCCCCCCGTCAGAATCGAAGTCGCCTCGACTTCGACTAGTCACTCGTGTAAGCATAGTCCTCCTCGGCAGGAATGTTCGCAGGGACAGGAGAGGGGGTGCGGGGGCATGTGTGTCGACGCAAGAACATAAAGCGTCCCCTTTCTCCACAGTCCCAGCACATCTCGTACATCGGACACTTAATCTCCTCATGCGTGGCATCGTACCTCAGGCATTTCCCGCACCACCTAGGGCGGGAATCCGGGTCTACGTGTGCTGGCGTCATCGGAGAAAGGCGTCGGATGAGACAGACGTCAAGCCGGTGGGCTCGACTCCCACACCACTGGCATGGCTCCCGAGCTCGCCGCTCAGGACACTGCGCCACCAGGTGTTCCTCCGACTTACACTGGAAACACTTGCGCCGACGCTTACCGCCTTCCCCTTGGAGGCGGGGCATCTCGCTGGGTCCAGCATCGCGGGGGGCGAGAGGAATGGGCTCAGGCGAACCCCGGGGTCGCACGGACTGTTGAGCCGTAATACTTACTATAAGGCTCATTACGTAGGAATCGGAGTACGATTAGTTACGCTATACACGTAATTCGGAGTATTTAGTCATACGATACACGTACAGAATCCCCTTATGGGATTATTCCGAGTCCACCGGTGATTAGACATTAGGCGACACTAAAAACGCGATATTGTGGACGCCTCTACTCATCACTTATCCCCAAACGGACATGGGTGGACCATAGAGTATATAAATCCTACTGTAGGAGCGAGTACCTATACACATCTCTCTCCACCCCACCTTGAGCTTCCTCTGCTTCACTCTAAGCCTCGTCTAAGCTCTCTACACAGGTAAGGGTCAACCTGTACACTGCGTGTATTGCTGCGCAACAGGTTATGGGCCCTGCCATAAGTCGCTTTGCGCCTTCATTGGCTGCAACGACGGCGGGTTACCTTTTGGTACCTGTAGTGGGGTTGTCGCCTTCATTGGCAGACACTAGTCTCTCCTACTATGGGGAGACTATGCTAGTATGTCGCCTTTAGTGGCAGACATTAGTCTCCTTGTAGGGGGAGACTATGCCGGTTTATTTTTCTGTTATTAGTCGCATACGGTGCTGACTATTCTCTACACAGAAACCTATCAACAATGTCGACTCTTACTACTCTTGTCCCCGTCCTTGACGGTAACAACTATCAGATTTGGGCTAAGCAAATGGAGGCTTTCTTGAAGTCTTCTGTGCTGTGGGATATAGTGTCTGGGAGACGCACCTATCCCGCTTACAAGGATAAAGACGCTCCCTCTCCTGCGGAGATTGAGGCGTACAATGCTTGGGCTACTGATGATGATCGTGCCTTGGGTTCGATCGTGCTGCGCCTTTCACCGGCTATTCAACGCCAGGTTGAAAAATATGCTACTGCTCGCACTGTTTGGGAACATCTCAAGTCCCAGTACAGGGGCGTTAGTGCTGCTAACGTCTACCAGGACTTCAAGCGTGCCATGACTTTCCGTCTGGAATACGCCAAGCACCCTGGCCCCCAGATCGATGAACTGGCTACCATTTACGATCACCTTGCCGCTAATTCTGCGAAAGTACCCGATGGCCTTCAGGCCATGATGCTTCTTTCGAAACTACCAGCCAAATGGGAGTCATCCCTTGTCCCTATCCTTATGTCGGGCACTTCGGCAAAGCATCTTACTCTGACCGACATCCGTACTGCGGCGGTCAACCAGTGGGAAATCGAGCGTTCCAAAGGCCAACCTTCCAATAGGGAGTCGGCCAACAAGTTGTCGGCGGTCAAGCGCAAGCGTAACGACCCCGACTTCCAGCAGCAGCAGCAAGGCTCTTCAGGCCAGCAGAACAGGCAGCGCGGTAATCAACCGCAGCAGCAGCAGCAACAGCAACAGGGAGGGAACCACCGCCAGTGTAGTAAACGCGCCGGCAAGAAGTTCAAAAAGCAACACACGCAAGGACATACTCACATTGCCGATGTTGCAGCGCTCCCAGCGCCCTACCTCTACTACTATCGCGCATATCTCGCCTTCTGGGCTCGAGCAGCGCATTTCCTCCGCCCCTCCTGCGAAGAAGCGTGTACCAGGACACTATAAGTCCTTTAACAAGGCTCTGGACGTTACCCAGACCTTAGAAACTCCTGGTACAGTACAGACAGTGAAGACGCTTGAGCAGCGTCTTGGACAAATGGTCGCGGATTCCCCGTGGACCAAGAACCCAAACACCTTCGCGGAAGATTGGGAAATGTCAGACGAGGATGAGGACCTCCCTACAGGCTGCAGTGCGCCCTTTAATTCGCCTCCAGACACTCCTGAACTAACCTTGACCCCCTTAGTCTCGCCTTCTGAGCAAGAGGCACGTAAAGACAAGGGCAAGGAGCCCATCCGCACGGTTGAGCCTATTGAGGAATGCCCAGACAGTCCTACTGCGGTTGAAATAACCAAAATGTGGGAAGGCTTCCATCAAAAGGAGAAAATCCGTGCCCCCTCTCCGGACATTTCTCTGGATTGGGGTAGCGCAGATGAGGACGATTATAATGACCTCGCTAGCGCAGTTGGACAAGATGACTTCACTCCCTATGAGGATGGGTTAGTAACTTTCCCTCCTCTATTGGCAAATCTGACCACTCTACAGCGCTACTGGAGAAGGTGCCGATTGGCGCTTCTAGAAATTGTAGTTACAGTGCGCTTGTAAATAAAGTTGTCAATAGCGCGAATCAATGCGCTCATGGTCTGGATTATGTTTTTTGCTCGAAATGTAAGGGAAAGCGAAGTCAAACAGAGCAGGAACCTATTTGGTTACTTGACTCTGGTGCGTCGGCACATTTTACCAACAATAAACTGGACTTTATAAGTTATACCCCCCTATCGCAAAAGCCTATGGTAAAGACTGCAGCCCATGCTCTTTATGTACAAGGCCAAGGCTCAGTCTTACTGAAGCATACTGTAGAACATAAGGGTGTTAAAACAGAGCGTATTACACGCATATACCCCGTTCTCCACATACCACAGATGACAACTAAGCTATTGTCTATGGGGGAGTTCCTTCAACAGGGATTGCGCGTTCAAGGGGATTCGCAGCATATATCTCTATTTTCTAGAGGCAGTACTACGCCTATAATACAAACAAAACCCCTAGCAGACGGTCACACACTCTACTGGCTTGATGCTGAAGTCACGCATGTTAAAGACGTACATGTAGCCCATAGTACCATCTATACTGCTGACTATGACATCTGGCATAGACGTTTAGGACACCCTTCGAAGGAAGTACTACGTCGTGCCAAGGATCACACTAAGGGATTCCCTAAGGACCTTAAATATCCTTCAGAGACACCCATATGTCCTGGTTGCGCTCAAGGGAAAATGCCTGCTTCATCGCATAAACCCTCCGATACGCGTGCAAAGAAGCCCTTTGAAAAGATTCATTCCGATCTTAAGAGCTTCCCAGTTGACTCGTACCACAAATACAAATACTTTATTAGTTTCTTTGATGACTTTCCTCCTATGCGTGGGTCGTGCTTCTACGCACTAAAGCGCAGGCCATTAATGCATTAAGGCAGTTTGTTGCCATGGTCAAAAATCAGCATAACACCACTATTAAACAGTGGATGTCTGACGCTGGAGGAGAATACAAGTCTGATGAGTTTGCTAGGGTACTGAAAGATATGGGTATTACTATCCTACAAAGTGCACCGCATACCCCCCAACAGAATGGTCGCGCTGAACGCTTTATGCGTACTTGTATGGATAAGGCTCAGGCTATGCGCCTTGAAGCCTGTCTCCCTCAATCCTGGTGGGAATTCGCGGTCCTACACGCAGTACATTGCTACAATAGGACTCCAATAAGTCGCCTTAGTTGGCAGACACCCTATATGAGCTTGCATGGTGAAGCACCTAGTATTTCGCACTTACGAGTGTTTGGATGTGGCGCATATGTGCACATACCAGAAGATCGCAGATCAAACAAACTTGACCCAAAGAGTGAACAAATGATCTATATTGGTCATACTGAGGGCATAAAGGCATATAGATTCATGCGGATCAGCAATAACACGGTGTTCACCAGCACTACTGCTTTATTTGATGAGACTGTTTACCCTAAGTGTGAGACGCAAAGGGTGCGGGGTACAACCCGCGTCAATGAGCCAGTAGACGATCAACCTCCTATGGAGGATGACCAGTCACCTACACAGCCCATTCCAAGTGGTTTTGACGATGATATGCCTACTCATCGTCCCCCTAAACAGAGGCAGAATAGGGAGGATGCGCCAGACCGCGACGGCGGTTCAGTGGCACCAGAGGAGCCAGAAGCGCAACTACCTCCGCCTCCTGCGCCAGAACCAGCACTACCACGACGGTCTGCACGCTTGAGGAAAGTACCTACTCGTCCTGACAACGTCTATGGGGAAGACAGGCACCCCTCACAAATAACAAAAGACGTTGAGCGGAGTAGCAAGTGGAAAGAAATGGTTGGAACACAGCCTGGTCGCTCCAGGACTGATAGTACGCCAGGGCAAAGGCAGATTCCAGGAGGATTTCCTGAGACAAACCCTGACCCTCCACCTGCTGAGAGTGAAGCTCTGCCAGAACCCTCAGAGGATGAAGTAGATGATTTATTGTCACGCCTTGCTCAGGAAGGGGGAGTAAAATTCCTAGATCATCTGCTTGCCAAAGCAGTTCCATCTAATGATCTGGAACCACTAGACACTTCCAATATACGGGAGTGGACCTATAAGGATATAATGCGCATGCCTGCAGCGCAACAAAAGGAATGGAAGACTGCTTGTCGCGAGGAACTTGAGGCACTTCGCAGACGTAATGTCTTTGAGCTTGTGAACCCTCCTAAAGGGAGGAAGATCATAAAAAACAGATGGGTCTTTGATCAAAAGACTGATGGTCGCAAGAAAGCCCGGCTTGTTGCCAAAGGCTTTTCTCAGGTTGAAGGCGTTGACTATGACGAAATCTTCTCACCAGTAGTGCGCTTTGAAACTGTCCGGATGATGCTCGCGCTTGCAGCACTAGAGGATTGGCACATCACTGGACTAGACGTCAAAACTGCCTTCCTATATGGAGAGCTTGATGAAGAGCTATACATGGAACAACCTGAGGGCTTCAAAGCCAAAGGGCAGGAAAATAAAGTACTGCGACTTAAACGCGCCATTTATGGGCTTAAACAAGCTGCTTTAGCATGGTGGAAAGCGCTGGATAAGTCCATGGCTGCGATGGGCTGTAAAAGGCTACTATCTGACTCAGGACTCTTTACCCATAGAGGTAAGAGTGGCGCCCTTGTAGTGATCATTGTCTATGTTGATGATGTGATCTTTATGGGATCGGACAAAGCCCTTTTAAATGAGCTTAAGAATAGGTTCATGAAGGCTTGGGAATGTCGTGACTTAGGCGACGCAAAGGAATTCTTGCGTATGCGCATTCAGCGGAAACATGGAAAGATCTTTTTAGATCAAACCGCTTACTTAGAAAAGGTGCTGCAACGCTTTGGACTCACAGATGCGAAAGCAACTACGACTCCACTTCCTGAAGGGTACCAGCCAGTACCTAATGACGCGCCAGTCAACCCAAGCGTCAGGAGCAAATACCAGCAAGTTATAGGTTCACTCCTATACATAATGCTTGGGACTCGCCCTGACATCGCCTATGCAGTTGTTAAACTGTCACAGTTCGCTGCAAACCCCTCTGAGGACCATTTGAACAGAGCGCTGTATATCTGCCGCTATTTACTTGGGACTTCCTCATACTCTTTGGTGTATGATGGAAAATCAAATGGAGGCTTAATTGCCTATGCAGACTCTGACTGGGCCTCAAACCCAGATAATAGGCGATCTACTACAGGTTACATGGTTAAACTGGCTAATGGGATATTCAGTTGGAACTCTAGAGCGCAGAAAACAGTCGCGCTGTCTTCTACTGAGGCTGAATATATGTCGCTGTCAGACACTAGCAGACAACTAGTTTGGATTAAGTCGCTCTTTACTGAGCTTGGCATCAAACTAAGCCCTATACCACTCTGCGGTGATAATCAAGGGTCCATCTTTATGGCCTCTAATCCTGTCCAAGAAAAGCGTATCAAGCATATTGATATACGCTACCACTACATAAGAGAGGTAGTAAAGGACAAGAAAATAGAACTATTCTTTATAGATGGTTCAGATAATCCCGCAGACATGTTTACCAAGAACCTTGGGCGTATTAAGTTCGAGAAGTTCAGAAGTCAGTTAGGACTTGAGTTTTACTCGTCCAACTGAGTTTCAAGACTGTAGACTTGGTCTCGAAACAAGCCTGAAAATTCTACATGGAACCAAAATAAAGTCTTCATAGACCTTTCGAGCCATCACAGTTCCTTGTTTAAGGATACTATGGAAGGTATATCGAGCGATGCCTTCGCTTGTCTTCCGCATACATAGATTCTTTCTAGAGAATCGAAACATTTCCGGTCGTTGTACCGAAAAATCGGCCCAATGAACTCAAAAGGTTCATAAAGCTGAAATGGGATGGCGAAGAAGACTCAGTCTCGAAACCTCTCTTGCAGTTCCGGGAAAGACTCCCTTCTAATCATGGCTTGAGTATTAACTCGCCTTATACACTTGCTCAGAGCGCTCAGTAGCTGCACTTAGCAAGGGGGAGTGTTGAGCCGTAATACTTACTATAAGGCTCATTACGTAGGAATCGGAGTACGATTAGTTACGCTATACACGTAATTCGGAGTATTTAGTCATACGATACACGTACAGAATCCCCTTATGGGATTATTCCGAGTCCACCGGTGATTAGACATTAGGCGACACTAAAAACGCGATATTGTGGACGCCTCTACTCATCACTTATCCCCAAACGGACATGGGTGGACCATAGAGTATATAAATCCTACTGTAGGAGCGAGTACCTATACACATCTCTCTCCACCCCACCTTGAGCTTCCTCTGCTTCACTCTAAGCCTCATCTAAGCTCTCTACACAGGTAAGGGTCAACCTGTACACTGCGTGTATTGCTGCGCAACACGGACTTCGCGTGAAGCTCGGCGTACTTGTCGGCGATGAGGGGGATGGCCTGAGCGTACTGGAGACACTTCCGGACCGAGGAGAAGTCCATATCGAGATGGAACTGATCCCGCGTCAGTTCCGTCTCGAGTCGTCGGATGTCTGACTGGCGGGTACGGATGGCGTCCCGGCGTGTGAGACATTCGCGGAGGCGGGAGATCTCGGCGTGGAGGCGGGGGTTGCGAAGTTCGACTAGCACCTCGTTAAGAACGATGGTGCGGGGATCGTGAGGGTGGAACATATTTAACTGGTTGTCTGTGAGGTACTGTGCGAGCTGGCCGGTATAGACCTCATTGAGGAAAACCTGCGAGGCGTAGCAGGGGTGGCCTTTCCCCATGGTCCCGACGACCTCCTGATAATTATGACGGTAGTAAATGTAACGCGCTGTCTCTTTGACAGTCCCCGTCTCGCCGACAAGAAGGGGGAAGAAAGTGGGTGAGGCGGGGTCATTAAGGAAGAAGGGGATGCCAGGGTCCTCATTCTCCTTGTCCCCTTCGTCGTCAAGGAGGGCGAGGGCGGGGTCAGGCTCGACCTTACGAGTCTGAGGAATTGGTGTGAAAGTGTGGTCCATCCCCGCGGGGAATGATGGAGTGGGGATATGGGCAGCAGGGACAGCAGGTGGCGACAGCGGTGGTGGAGGGGAAAGGGGGACAGTGGATTCGGGTGGATATGTTGGTGTGGCGGGGACGTGAACGGTAACGGGGGTGTCGACCGAGAAGGGGACAATGATAGGTCGAGGGGGTTCGGCGGGTGTCGTGGGTTCTTCAGATAACGAGGCTAGAACCGAAGTGGCGAGTGCGAGGACGGGGAGTGGTGGCGAGTCAGGGATCACTGAGTACGGCGTGCGACCCTCTGGTTCAGAGGGGACACCAAGGTCCTGTGAAGGTACGGTTAGGTTCTCGAGAATGATCTCGACGGGACGGCGGGTTTGGATAGTAGAGATGATAGGAGTGGTCGTCATGGTTGAGCAAGAGGATGGTGGGGAGCGGGTATTGGAGGGGCGTGTCTTATATCTTTCGTCCAGCCCCTTCGGCGGTAGGATTTAGGTGATAAAAGTCGGCGATGAGATCTGGGGCGTGTCGAACATTCTCGAGGGGTTCCCACGTGCTGTCACTTATCGGGAAGCCCTTCCATTGAACGAGGAATTGAAGTTTGCGCCTTCGTCCATGTGATCGGGACTGAAGGATGCGCTCCACTTCAAATTCTTCCTCTCCATCAATCAGATCCGGTGGCGGGCGCGTGAAGTTTGCGCCATGTAGCTCCGTCTCCTTATATGGTGTAAGGAGATTCGCATGGAAGACCGGATGTATCTTCCACGTGTTCGGAAGTTCCAGCTCGTATGAAACGTCGGAAAGGGCCCGCTTCACTCGGAATGGTCCGTGGCGTTTTGGGGTGAGTTTTGCGGTGGGGTAAAAGGTTCGGAGGTTCGTGCCCTCTAGCCAAACCATTGCACCCTCTTGATAGGGGATGAAGCGTGTCTTGCCCCTTTTTGCCATCAATTCTTGCGCGTGTTTGATGCAATCTTGCGCGTGTTGTCGTCTGATGACCATGTCTTCCAGGCGTTGTTCGACTGATGGGGATGGTGTGGGTTTCGGCGTCCATACGGTACGTGGTTCCCATCCCATAATGAGCGAGAAAGGCGACTCTTTTGTAGTCGCGTTGGGCCAGGCGTTGTGCGCGAATTGGGCGACCGGTAAGGCTTCCGCCCAATTGTCCTGCTGCACGTTGCTCCAGTGCCGGAGATACTGTTCCAGCCATTGATTCGTTCGTTCCGACTGTCCATCGGTTTGGGGGTGATAGGCGGATGAGATGTTCTGACGAATTCCGAGGACTTTGCATAGATTAGTCATAAATGCGGAGGTGAACCGGGGATCTCGGTCGGTGATAATTTTTCGGGGTATGCCATAATGTGGGTATACGTGGTGAAGGTACAGTCGCGCTACTCCTTCTGCTGTAATCGACTCGTTACACGGAATGAAGATTGAAGCCTTGGAGCAGTCGTGGTCCGTGATTGTGAGTATGGAGTCATATCCATCTGATGGAGGGAGTTTGGTGATGAAGTCCATGGCGACGACCTCAAATGGTTCAGCGTTCGGGTCTGTGGTGATAGGGAATAGGTGTGGTTTCTGACGGTGGGGGTTGATTTTGTTTGCTTGACATGTCGCGCACCCTTTGACATAGTCTTCCACGTCTTTGCGCATGTTGGGCCACCAGTAGTCGCGTCGTAATAGTTCGTAGGTATTTGCGATTCCTGGATGTCCCATGGCTGGCGTATCGTGGAAAAAGGTGATTACCCCCCGTTTAAGGTCGTTGTCGCCCACGACAACTAGTGCGTCGTTCTTCCACCACAGCCCTCCCACCTTCCGTAGGTTATGGGGTTCGACCCATCGCAGTACTTCCTTCTCATCAAGGTTTTGCGATATCTGGGTCCAAATATCCATATCATGCATGGACATTTCCGTCGCTCGGAGGAAGCGGTCCGCGGGGAGGACAATAATGTCATTGTTGTCCTCTTCGTGGGCCGAGTAGTCTACTCTTCGCGATAGGGCGTCCGCGCGACTGTTCTTGACTCCGGAGACGTGTTTTAGGAGGAAATCGTACTCCGAGAGTTCCAGGAACTCGCGCGCGACTCTTCTACTGATCTTTCTGGGCTCCTTCCAGTATTGAAGGTTGGCGTGGTCGGTGTGGATAATAATTTTATGGGGGGAACCGACCAGATATGTGCGCCACGCTCGCAGAGCCTTGACGACTGCCAGGAGTTCTCTGTCATAAATGTCATAATTGCGCTCCGCCTGGCTGAAGGATTCGGAGTGGAACGCGACGGGGTGTAATTTTTTATCCGAGCCGAGCTGATTAAGTACGGCTCCGATGGCGACGTTGGATGCGTCGACCTCGAGTTCGAATGGCTTAGTGAGGTCGGGAAATAAGAGTGTGGGTTCGCGTTCAATACTACGTCTGACATTGTCGAACGCATCTTGCTCCCGTTGCCCCCAGTGCCACGGGACGTCTTTACGGGTAAGGTCGTGTAGGGGTCGCGCGAGTGCGGAGAAACCGCGGATGAATCGCCGATAGAAGTTGCAAAATCCAAGGAAGGCGCGTACTTCGCGGAGATTCTTTGGAGCGGGCCATTCTCGGATACCCCGTACCTTAACAGGGTCCATCCGGAGATTTCCATGGCCTATGATAAGTCCGAGGTACTCGACTTCCAATACCTCGAATTCGCACTTCTCGGGTTTGATGTAAAGGTCGTGTTCTTCGCACAAGCGGAGAACTTCGTGGACTATAGCGCGATGGTGGGGGTAGTCGAGGGGCGTGGCGATTAAGATATCGTCCATGTAGACGATTACTTCGTTTGTCAGGGTGAGCGGTTTGAACGTGTCGTCCATCATTGCTTGGAACGTAGAGGGGGAGTTGGTGAGCCCAAAGTACATGACGAGGGGTTCATACAACCCTTGGTTCGTCTTGAAAGCGGCTTTCCACTCGTCTCCTAGTTTGATCCGTACGTTATTGTACCCCCACTTGACGTCGAGTTTCGTATAGAGGCGTGCGTCGCGTATTCGATCTATGAGTTCGGGAATCAGGGGGAGCGGGTAGTGATTCCGGACTGTGAGTTCGTTCAGTCGTCTGTAGTCTTGGACGGGGCGTAATTTGCCATCCTTCTTTTTGATGAAGAAGAATGGGGATGCATATGGCGACTTAGACGAACGAATGTATCCCTTTGCCAGTTGCTCGTTCAGGAAGGTTGTCAGGGCTTCCTGTTCATTCTGCGCGAGCGGGTAGATTTTACAGTCCAGTGAGGCGGGGGCGTTAGGAAGGAGGTCTATAGCATGATCCCAGGGGCGAGATGGAGGGAAGCGGTGCGATGCTTCCTCGTCAAAAATTTTACGGTGACATCGATATTCCTCGGGGATCATCTCCTCGAAGGTCCGCTCCTTCTTCTTTGCCGCCTCTTGTTGTGCTAACTCGGACACGGTTGTGGTTTTGCGTAAAAACGCAATCTGGGGCTCCCGCTCGTCATCCACGAGCTGTTCCCACGCTTCCTCGTCAAGTTCGTACGTCTCCAACGCCCGAATGGAAGCTTCCATGGGCGTGGCTTCGTCTGACAAGCGAAGGCTCGAGACCACGACCAGCTGGAACTCCTCGTTCAGCGTCGCGTCTCCCCACTTGATTTTGGGCTCAAAGGCCGTGAACCAAGGGTATCCGAGGATCACTTCGTCCCTTCCTAGGTTCGTAACCAGGAAGCGAAGCGTCCTCTCTTCGGTGCCCGTTCGTACGGTGAGGTCTGTGTAATGAGTAATGGCGCCGTCCTGATTGTGGGTGCCATCTACATTCCAAATACGGATGGGGTGAGTCACTTCCCGTGTCCCGATTTGGAGTCGTTTCAAAAGTGAGGAGCATATAAAATTGTCGGTTGCTCCGGAGTCGATAAGGACTTGTCGTTCGGCCGTAGCGTGTACTGATTTGAATAGAACTGGAATTCGCATAGATCGAAATCTGCTAGTGTACACGTTTAAGTTCAATGCTCTAGCCCAGGCCGCCGGGTTCAAGCGTCGAGAAAATCCTCTCGTCCAAACAACTTTTCGACCATAAGGTCCCGCACTTCCTGGGTCTGCGCCTTCATCGCTGCGATCTGTAGATCCGCCTGCTCTTCGTTCGATAGTATGCGACTAGATTGTATGGCGAAAGAAGAGACGGCGGGAGTTGGTAAACTTGAACCCGAGGGAGTCGGGGCTGGTGGTCGCGGGGGCATGGGGGATGGCGCCAAGGCAGACGTGGTGGCAGCCACTCGCACGCCCTTTTGAGGACAGTTACGCGAGATGTGCCCTTGCGCACGGCATCTAAAACATCGTCCCTCCTTCTGAAGGGAGGCTTTATCGGCGTCGGTGAGGGCCACGGAGGCTCGGGTGCGTCCAATGTCCATGGCGTTTGGATCGCGAGTTCCCTTGAGAGCCTGGACCCACTGCTCTCTGCTTTGTCCTCCCTTCTTCCGCTGAGGTTTGCCCTTGCCGAGACGATCCTTAAGAATGAGGTATTCAGCCTGCTGCAATCGGGCGGCCGCTTTCCACTGCTCCCAGTTGACTGGGTGTTGGAAGCGGACAGCGTTAACTACTAACTGGTTTGGGAGCCCGTCCTGGAATAGCTCCAAAGTTGTGGCCTCGTCAGGGTTGTACCCTGCTTTTGTAACGAGGTTCTGAAAGGTTGCGACGTACGTGTCGATGTCTCCCCCCTTCATCGTGAGGGTCTGAAGCGCCTTACGCGCATTGGTCTGTTCGGATGTGTCGGTATAAGCTTGTACGAACCGGTCTCTGACGGTGGTCCACAGGACTTCATTTTGTCGGAGAACACCGGCCGCAATCTGGTCTTCCAGCCATTGGGCCTGTTCGTCGACCCAGTCATTCACTAGGGGGCCTCGGATATATGATAGGAAGGTCATGGCCCGAGATGCTGGGATTGCGAGTTGGTCGACGGTGGGATTCATCTCTTTGTAGAGTCGAAAGGCTCGCAAGAAGGCCTTGCTCTCGTCCCTAACTCCGGTGAACTCGGGGGGAGGATTCCCTCCTAATCGTCCATTCCCTCCCGGGGCTGGCGCTGCTGGTGCGGCTCCTCCTGGCGCGACGCCACCACCGCCACCGCCACCGCCACCGCCACCGCCACCGCCACCGCCACCGCCACCGCCACCGCCAGCTGGCGGTACTGGCGCACCGCCACTGGGCGGGTTCGGTGCTCCTCCTCCCGAGCCCGATGCTCCGGAGGATCCTCCTGCTCCACTAGTGAGGGTTGTGCTGGCCGAAGCTTGCAGAGTCTGGGACATGACGTGAGTTTGGAAATGGGTCGTCGGGTCGATGATGGGTAAATCTGTTGTTGGTATAGAGACGCTGGGTGACGAAGAGTCGTTGTCGATGACAATGCCGGGGGTAGTATGAGTTACGAGAGGTCCGACTCCAAGTGCTTGGGGTACTATGCTAATAGTGTACCACTGGCCTTTCTTTGCGGAGTAATCAATATAGGCCCACTGTCGTATGTCCTCGAGATAGTGGACCTGTCGGTACTTTTGCGTGTTAGGATGGAAAAGAAAGTATCCTTCCACTCCTTCGTGTTCCTTCCAGACGACGGCTCCTTTGACTTTATCGGAAAGCTCGTCGTCACTGTATCTGTCGATGTATTCGGCCTGAAACTGGGATCTGGCGCGACTGTGAAGGTTCGCCACTGTGAGAGACTTGACTTAATGTAACGCCACCACAGGGGCGTTAGGTACGACGTGTACCGTGTCTAAGTCTACGGGATCGGAAGAGCGCGAGTCGGTTAAGACTCAGTTCGGTGATGAACAAGTGTCACTTGGTTTCCCTGGAACCAAGTGCAATAGTAGAAGAACAAGGCTCAAGCGCAATCGGCGAGCTGAGATGGAGACTCAAGCGCAAAGGCGAGTCGAGGCGTTCGTGAGGCAAAGACGATGTGGTATTACACAAGAAGTCAAGTCTACCGTACAAGCTAGGTAGGGCGTGACTTATATACTGTTACAGGATGTTTACGACGAACAAACATATGGCGCGAGTATGAGTCGAAAGTCCTAAAGCGTAAACAAGGGGAATGGTCATAAGTAGTACAAGAGAATCTCGCGGAGTCACGCGTGTCTCAGAAATAGTCAGCGGACGAAAAGAAGCGTGAATCGACCAATCCTATCGCCGAGGCGCAAAGCGCGAGATAAGAGTCATGAGACGCGAGGCATCGGATCGTATCGTAATCGTACAACCAAGTCAGCAGGTCAAATTGTAACAGCGTGTCTTATCTAGGACGCTCATCCCCTGGCTCGCCACCACTCCGTGTGATTTCATTTTTAATATATCTCTACAGGTTATGGGCCCTGGCCCTGTAGCCTGAATCACAGAAGCCAGGAAATTACTTTATCCTCCACCACAATCTATTTCATTTTACAACAGTAACGACTTCGCCCCTGATGCTGAAACACAAAGGCTCACCATCGACCACATCATCCTCATCTTCATCGTCATCCTCTTTGGACGACGAGATACTCACTATTCCAAAAGCCACAGATTCGTCGTGCGCCAGGGTAATAGACCCACTCAATGACCAAAATTGGTCAGATTGGCGCGAACAGATTGGAAAGGTCTTCCAATACTGTAAAGGTCTTCCAATACTGTAAAGGTCTTCCAATACTGTAAAGTTACCAAATATGTCAGCAGCAAAATAAAGCGTCCTAAGAAGGACAAGGCAGCGAAAAAGATATGGGATGCTAATGACGAATATGCGCAGGTTTTAATCATGAATAACCTCACATCACAGCAGGTGAAGAACGTTCACCGATGTAAGACGGCGCACAAGATCTGGGAGAATCTTGCAGCTGTGCACGAAGCTAAAGGCTCTCACACAGTTTATGCTATTCTCAAGAATCTTTTTATGTATGCTAATAGCGAATGTACCGACATCCCCAAGCGTCTCGATGAGATGAAAGCGGAGTGGGAGCACTTCAGCCAGCTGACGCGCGGACGCAAGCACCCATACAATGATGATTTCTTCAAAACTTTACTCGCTTTCGCTCTACCTCCGTCTTGGGACTCATTCTCAGAGCCGTATTATGGGGGACTGTTCGAGGACGCCAGTGATGACCCGAAGAGATCCGTAACTTCCCAGACTTTTATAGGTATAGTCAAAGAGGAGTGCGTCCGCCGTGACATTCGTTCTCAAAAGTTGGAGAGCATTAATCAAACCACGCAAAAGAAGCGTCCACTTGCCAAACGCATTAGCGATATGCGTACCGGGGACTCCAAACGTGGATCCTTGAAGCGCGGCAAGCGTAAGCACTGCAGACATTGCGACTGGGACGGGCACAAAACTGCCGACTGTTATTTCCTGGGGAAGACTAAGTGCATCCATTGTGGGAAGTACACGCATACCCCGGATAACTGTTGGCAACTTGAACACCAAAAGGAGATGAAGGACGCAGGTGGCGATGATAAGTTAAAGGCAAGTACCTCGAAGATCAAAGAGGTCCATGCCACCACCGGTTAACCCTCAAAACAGACTCCAAGCGCTGTTCCAGTTAAGCAACTCGTTTGCACCGCCGACGAACTGGAGGACGAAGAAGACGATAGTGGTTGGGTGGAGCTCGATGAGTATCGCAAGTACAAAGGTGTCGACTATAGCTACGTGACCGGAAATGATGACTCCACTTCTCATTATGACTGGTTGGCCGATAGCGCAACCACCTCCCACATCGCAAATGAACGATCGTCATTCGTAACATACGAACGATGTGTTGACGCATTAGTCGCCGGCGTTGGAAATTCCATCGTTCCCATAGATGGGAAAGGCGCTGTTGAATTGGAATCAGACTGTGACGGCCGCAAATATGTTTTGCGACTAGAGCACGTTCTGCATATTCCGAGCAACAAAAATAATTTATTCTCTCTCAGAAGGTGGGACAATGCCGGTGGAACTTATGAAAGTGGAAGCGGCACATTAATATTGTCCTCCGAAGAAGGAGAAAGTGTGGCCAAGGGCCGAATAGCTGGAAACAACTTGTATAAATTACAAGTTAAAGTACGAAATGAGGAGGGCCACGAACATGCGAACGAATCATTCGCAGCCGCGGATCCACTGCCAAGTTGGGAAACCTGGCATAAACGCTTCGGACACGTAAGTTATGGCGGCTTATCGAAGTTGCTAGAGAACGATTTAGTCAAAGGGTTCCGCGTCGATACTTCGACTCAGAAACCTGACTGCATTGCGTGTACTGAGGCTAAACAAGCGGAACAACCTTATAAAGGAAAGTCAGTGCGATGAACCTCCCCCGGAGAACTAACACATATGGACCTTTGGGGAAAATACGATGTTGCGTCCATAAATGGACATCAGTACTTTGCACTCTTCGTTGACGACACTACCCGATATATAACAATAACCTTCCTAAAGGGGAAGGATCAGGCAGCGAAGGCGGTGAAGGATTATTTGACATACCTTAGAGCCAATGATCGTCCTCCCCGTGCGACACGCACAGATAGGGGGAAGGAGTATATCAATGATGCTCTACAGATGTGGTGTAGTGAGCGCGGAATCACAAATCAAGTAACCGTGCCATACTCACCTGCTCAAAATGGCGTTGCCGAGAGCGCAAACCGAACTTTGGTTGAACTCGCTCGTGCGATGCTAAAGGGGGGAAACTTACCCAAATTCCTATGGGAGCACGCCATAGAACATGCGGCTTATATTCGAAATCGCTCCTATTCGAGAGTTATAGATGTCACGCCTTATCAGTTATGGTTTCAAAGGAAACCGGATGTGACACACCTTAGGGAATTCGGGGCACCCGTATGGGTACTTCTGCAAGGCACAGCCGAGCAGAGGAAAATGCTCCCTAAATCTAAAAGAAGAGCATATGTCGGGTATGAAGATGGGCCAATGGCCGTCAAATATTATAGTGCAGAAACACGGAAGGTACTTACCTCCTGGAACTACCGATTCCTCTGTCCTCCTGAACATCCCGAAACACCCAAAATGGTCGTTATCGCGCCTAGTGCACAGCACAAAGGGGAGCTTAGTAGAGACGCTCTGTCCATAGGCGGAGCGATGGATGCGTTAGGCGGCGTACCGAATATGGACGTGCAGCCAGGCAACGTACCAAATATGGACGTACAGCCATGGGAAGGTCTAGTAGGCAAAAGCCCATTATACACAGGCCAAAAGAGGAAAAGCCTAGACTCACCAGAACCACCCCGCAAAACGCGAGGTATACGTGTGGACTACAGACATATGAATGATCCGTTTTCTGATTCAGAAAACAAAGTCATGGCCGTGCAAGCCCGTGTTGATGGAGGAGGAGAGCCGACAAGCCTAAATGAGGCCAAGGCATCTCCAGAATGGTCAGAGTGGGAGCAAGCGGTGAAAGCCGAACTCAGCCAATTGCAGAGTACGGGAACATGGATACTCACCGATACTCCCGATGGCGCTATCCCGATCGCCAATAAATGGGTCTTCGCTAAGAAATACAACAAATCAGGAAACCTCCTGAAATATAAGGCGTGATTGGTAGCCAAGGGCTGCACGCAGAGACCGGGATATGATTATGACAAAACGTTCTCACCAGTGGTAAGACTCGAGACAATTCGAGCCATTCTGGCCCTCGCGACACTGCACGACTTTCGCATCCAACAGATGGATGTTAAGGGTGCTTACCTAAACGGGACTCTAAAGGAGACCGTGTATATGCGTCAGCCAGAGGGATATGAGGACGGGACGAGTTGAGCTTGTCTACTCGTAAAGACGCTGTATGGACTAAAACAGTCCGGGCGTGAGTGGTGTTACATTCCTTCCGGACGTATCGACCCGACTTGGGTTATTTGTCTGTTTGCTGAGCCTTGAGCGTGTCGAAGGCCTTCAGGATCCCGTAGGCAACGGCTAGGGCGATCCGCAATACGTGGCCCAGAAGGGCAAGGGCGAAGATAAAAGGAAGAAGTCGGTCCGTGACGCGACTTATAGTGGGAGACACTGAACCCGCTACGGCTCGTACGTGTACGCAGGGGCAGAAAGGAAGAGTACTGTGGAGAGACGGGTCTCCGAGGTCGCACAGTAGAGCAGAGAGGGGATCAGATGTATAGCAATCCCTTGGCCAGACTCCGAGGGGGGAAGGTATTACACAAGATATCAAAGCTACCGTCCTAAGACGCGTAGCCGACTCTACTTATACTACTCCAGAGGAGCTTTCAAGCTCAGTCTGAAGTGCCGAATCCTAATACACAGCCGCGAACCCTAATACGAGTAGCCAATGGCAATAACGCGCGTGGCACGAGTCCAGAGATAAGGGTCGCGTGTCCGGAACACGAGTCAGAGATAACAAAGATAAGGGCCTAGAGGCGCCCCACATGTAAGTCCACGGGAATGTGATATCATACCAGTCTCGATTCGCGTAATCACATGCCAAACACAAGATAAGTCCGGGTACAAGCTCATCCAGCCTCTTCTGGACGATTCTAGGCGGGTCACATGCCAGGGTCACGTGACGGCCAATCCTTCAGGACCTATTCCCAAGGCTCCTGGTAGCGGTTCTCGTGCGGGGGAGGGAGATTGATCGCTCACCGCGCGTCTCGAATACACATAGTCTTCCAGCTGCGCTACTGCAGCGTCGATTCTTGCGTCGTCGTAAGGCCAAGCCTCTCGTTGCCAGTCCCACCAAGGGTCCGTAGGCGTACACGCGGACTCCACAACGGGGTGTTGATAAGTGACCCTTGCGCACTTAGCGGCTCAGAGGACAATCAGATATGGACTGCTGTAGATAAGATATACAGGACTCATGTAGATTAGATTATTATGATCACACAATCTCGGACTTATTGTATTTACTTATCTATGACATCACTGTACACTATGACATCATAGGATCTGGACTTTGCGTTGTATTCAACGCCCTTGTACTTTCCCTTTTGTTTTATCCTTATTATGATGTCAGTATGATATCATTAGTCTAGATTCTCCTTGTACTCTTGACCCTTGTTCTCAGAACGTCCACTCCTTTGTCCGTTTGTAGAACAATAACTCTTGTACTTACTGTGACTCTGTGTTACTAGCGTCACCCTGTATTTTGTATAAGTAGTACAGCTTGTACGCTCCTGGTCCACATCAGTTCTCATCTGTTGTGTGCCAGGTATGTCTCCTCTCCTCTATATATTATCAGTTCTCATCTGTTGTGTGCCAGACACTACCTCTGCTTCACTTGCAAGTGTACTCTGTTGCTGCTCTCCAGTCACCCTACATATCTCACCACAGTCACCCTTGTCCACTGTGAGTATGTTCTCCATGTGCACTGTTCATCACGGGGATATCGGCGGTTGGGGACACATCACGTGGTGAGTCACGTGCCGGCGAAGGTGGAATCATAACAAGTGGAATAATGAGCTTGACGACAAACTGCGGAAGCACAGCTTCACGCGCTCGATATCAGCTTCACGCGCTCGATATCAGATCCATGCGTATATGTGCGAAGGGGGAGGCGGCGACCTAGAAATCATAACCGTTTGGGTCGACGATCTTTTACTGTTCGCGACATCAGAAGATTCGATGTTAAGCATGAAGGACAATCTACATACCGAATGGGAAGTTACCGACATGGGTGAGCCAGCGAAGATCGTCGGGATAGAGGTCACCCGTGACAAAACGAAAATCACAATTTCCCAAAAGAGATATGTGGAGAACATACTAGAAAAGGAGGGAATGCTACATGCAAACCCTGTGAAAACGCCAATGGATCCTAATCATCAGCTTGGGCCGAATCCGGACAGGAACGAGGGAAGCCAAAGCAACTCCTATGCGAGGTTGCTAGGCAAACTCCAGTTCCTAGCCAACGCCACAAGGCCGGATATTGCACACGCCGTAAATCGTTTGGCGTGCTACACTGCGAATCCGAGCCTAGAGCATATGGCGGCCCTAAAAAGAATCCTGAGGTATCTTGCTGGAACGCGTGAGTACAGAATTAGATACTCAACGCTTCTGGGAAAGAATAAAGACACGAACCTTTTCCATGGCTTCACGGATGCCGCCTATGCCAATCAGGACGATTATAAGTCGACGACCGGATATGTCTTCGAGGCTGCGGGCGGTGCAATTTTGTGGATGTCAAAGAAGCAGTCAGTGGTTGCTTTGTCATCGACAGAAGCGGAATACATAGCTCTTTCCGAGGCCTGTCGTGAGGCATATTGGTTGAGGAACCTATATGAGGACCTCGGATATAGCCAACAAAGCCCAACCTTAGTAAAAGGGGACAATACTGGGTCAATAGCTATGGCGCGAGATCACCAGTTTAACAAAAGATCGAAACACCTTGCCACCAAGTGGCACTGGATCCGCGACCAAGTAAAATGGGGATCGATCAAGCTTGGGGACTGCAGAGACCCCGACCAGACAGCAGATGTATTGACTAAGCCGTTGCCCCGTCCTAAACACAAGAGGCACATCGAGGAAATGGGACTGATACCGACGTGAAGGGGAGTGTAGGGATTCCCAGTCGGTACCAGCTGGAAGACTCCGACCTCAGAGATCCCCGACGTGAACTCACATGCAAGTAGATTACGGATACGTTGTAAATAGTGTACAAACAACATCTGATAGGGGCAGCGCGTCTTATCTAGGACGCTCATCCCCTGGCTCGCCGCCACTCCATGTGATTTCATTTTTAATATATCTCTACATAATTCAACCGTATCACCAAACTTGATTGCCAGTGAGAGTCGCTCCAGTTGAACAACAAGTGCAATCGTGTCACGTCGAGTGACATGGGCATCCAGGTCTTCGTCTTCGTCATCATTGTCTTCAACCTCAACAACCTCACCACGCTGAACTCTTCCCTCATGCAAAACCTGCTCAACAATGTCCTTATCACCACCAGGGAAGGCATAGGGTGAGTCTTCTGACACTTCACGCTCCTGGACTGGATCTGTCAGCTCCTCAACAGTTGGAAGTTCTCCAAAAGCCCGGTTTCTCTTCCGCAACTCCCCAACAGCTGCCATGAGTTCCTTCTCAGCGGCTACCAGTTGTGGAGGTTGGGCTGCAGGAATCCGAATGGTAAGTTTTGGCTGGTCACATACAACTGACATTTGCTGAACCGCTTTTTGTGCCTCAACAGTGTCTCCTTCGGCTTTCATGACCGCATCAAAAGCTGAGGACCAATCTTCATATTTGTAGCGGTTTCCAAGATGAGAAGAGAGCTCCGCCTCAGCCTGAGGGAGTGTCATGTCAGAACCAGCGAACCAGCGAAGGATCTCCCAAGCACCATAATCTGAGTATGGTGCAACGGTAGTAGACTCGGAGTTGCTAATTACATTTCTGTAATGAAGTTAGCACTGGCAGGTTTTGTATAGAACAATGTGTAAGTGGAACATATGGCTGGATTTGCGTATGACCCCAGCAATTCTGAATCGTCTCGGGTGTTACGGCCTGCCACGCTTCTTCAGCTAACATCATCCCTTCTTTAAGGGTGATTTTATAAACTTCGCGTTCTCCTGCCTCATCAAGCAGAAGAGCGCGCTGGCAGAAGTTGTTGCAGTAATGAGCTTTGAAACACCATATGATGCCAGCATCCAGGGGTTGAACGAAGGCCGTGAGATTTGGTTCAAAAAACTCTATCTGGATATTAGAGGGCTCGTATGAAAACTTATGGCCAGAAAAGTTGTCGATCACAAGAAGAATGTGTTGACCTTCTGAACGCATCTTGAGGTCAAATTTCTTGACCCATCTGTAGCAACTCAATCACTAAAAATAGCTGGTCATTAGAGAAAATGCCTACTCTTCAAAGAGTTCTGAGGTCATCCAAGCTTTTTTATTGTTTCGATAATAAAACCCGTGCTCATTGGGTGACTTTGTGTTGAAGCACCTTGGCTTTGTGGACTTCCCAATGTAAAATGCCGGCAATTTTTCACTTCCATCGGAATTGCAAGCAAAACCGATTGTGATCTGAAAGTGGTCCTTTTTCTTCCCACTCATGTGCTTGGTTGCCAGTCCACAGTCAGGGGGGGCCCTTTTAGACATCAGATTTGTCTGCAGTCTACCCAAAAACAACTCACTTCGGAAATAGGCTTGTCTCATCAAAATTCCATCGATCTCGTGGTCTGAACTTCTTCATTAGATCCTGCATGCGTTTACGCTCGGCTTCAATGGCTGAAGGCTCAGCTGAGCTCGCTTCTCCATGCCGTCAATATTCCTTTAACTTGTAGGTTTTACAAAAGGATGAAACCCATCCTTCGCCTGAAAGCTGCTCATTCTCTGTGTTACAATTCTACTCGCTGACTTGGTTGTACGATTACGATACGATCCGATGACTCACGTCTCATGACTCTTATCTCGCACCTTGCGCCTCGGCAATAGGGTTGGTCGTTTTACGCTTCTTTTCATCCGCTGACCATTTCTGAGGCGCACGTGACCCCGCGAGATCCACCTGTACCACATATGACTCTTCCCTTTGTTTACACTTCTGGACCCTTGACTCATGGTCGCGCCATATGTTTGTTCCTCACAAACATCCTGTAGATAGTATATAAGTCACGCCTTACCTAGCTTGTACGGTAGACTTGACTTCTTGTGTAATACCACATTGTCTTTGCCTCACGAACTGACCCTCGACTCGCCTTTGCGCTTGAGTCTACGCTTTCGCTCGCCTTTGCGCTTGAGCCCTGCTCTTCTACTATTATCCTCGGTTCCAGGGAAACCGAGCGATACTTGTGCATCACCGAACTGAGTCCTAATCGACTCGCGCTCTTCCGATCCCATTGACTTAGCGCGGTACACGTCGTACCTAACGCCCCTGTGGTGGCGTTACATTAAGTCAAGTCTCTCACAGTGGCGAACCTTCATAGTCGCGCCCGATCCCAGTTTCAAGCAGAATACATCGACCGATATAGTGACGACGAGCTTTCTGATAAAGTCAAGGGAAGCCGTTGTCTGGAAAGAACACGAAGGAGTGGAAGGATATTTCCTCTTCCACCCCAATACGCAAAAATATCGACAGGTCCACTATCTCGAGGATCTACGACAGTGGGCGTATATTGACTACTCCGCAAAGAAAGGCCAGTGGTACACCATCAGTATAGTACCTCAGGCACTCGGAGTTGGACCCCTTACGACTCATACTACCCCTGGCATCGCCATCGACGACGACTCTTCATCACCTAGTGTCTCTATACCAACAACAAATCTACCCACTATCGACCCAACAACCCATTTCCAAACTCACGTTATGTCCCAAACTCTGCAAGCTTCGGCTAGCACAACCCTCACCAGTGGAGCAGGAGGATCCTCCAGGAGCATCAGGCTCGGGAGGAGGGCCCCGAACCCGCCTAGCGGCGGTGCACCGATACCACCGTCTGGCGGTGGCGGTGGCGGTGGTGGTGGTGGTGGCGGTGGCGGTGGCGCGGGCGGTGGCGCCGCGCCAGGAGCAGCCGCACCTGCAGCGCCAGCCCCTGGAGGGAATGGACGGCTGGGAGGAAATCCCCCTCCCGAGTTCACGGGAAAAAGGGACGAGAGCAAGGCATTCTTGCGCGCGTTCTTCCTCTACAAGGAATGAACCCCACTGTCGATCAGCTCTCTATCCCGGCCTCAAGAGCGATGACATTCCTGTCATACATCCGAGGCCCACTCGTAGACGATTGGGTAGACGAGCAGGCGCAGTGGTTAGACGACCAGATCGCGGCAGGAGTTAACCGCAACAACGAGGTCCTATGGGCCACAGTCAGAGATCGATTCGTACAGGCTTATACCGACACTTCGGAACAAGCCAACGCGCGCAAGGCGCTCCAGAACCTCACTATGAAGGGAGGAGACATCGACACGTACGTCGCGACCTTCCAGAACCTTGTCACAAAAGCGGGGTACAACCCCGACGAAGCCACGACGCTGGAACTATTCCAGGATGGGTTACCGAACCAGTTAGTAGTCAATGCTGTCCGCTTCCAGCACCCTGTCAACTGGGAGCAGTGGAAGGCGGCCGCCAGATTACAACAAGCTGAATATCTCATTCTCAAGGACCGCCTTGGCAAAGGAAAGCCCCAGCGGAAGAAAGGTGGCCAGAGCCGAGAGCAGTGGGTCCAAGCCCTCAAAGGAACTCGCGATCCCAATGCCATGGACGTTGGACGCGCCAGAGCCTCCGTGGCTCTCACCGATGCCGACAAAGCCTCCCTTCAAAAGGAGGGACGATGTTTTAGATGTCGTGCGCAAGGGCACATCTCGCGTAACTGTCCTCAAAAGGGCATGCGAGTGGCTGCCACTACATCTGCCATGGCGCCAACCCCCATGTCCCCGCGATCATCAACCACGGCTTCCACGAGTTCAAGTGTACCAACTCCCGCCGTCTCTTCTTTCGCCATACAATCTAGTCGCGTACTATCGAATGAAGAGCAGGCGGATCTACAGATCGCAGCGAATGAAAGCACAGACCCAGGAGGTACGAGACCTCATGGTAGAGAAGCTGTTTGGACGGGAGGATTTTCTCGACGCTTGAACCCCGCGGCCTGGGCTAGAGCATTAAACCTGAACGTGTATACTAGCAGATATCGATCCATGCGAATTCCAGTTTTGTTCAAATCTGCACACGCAACGGCCGAACGACAAGTCCTAATCGACTCAGGAGCCACAGACAATTTCATATGCTCCTCGCTTCTGAAGCGACTCCAAATCGGGACACGGGAGGTAACACACCCCATCCGTATTTGGAATGTAGATGGCACCCATAATCAGGATGGCGCTATCACGCAATACACGGACCTTACCGTGCGAACGGGAAAAGAAGAAAGGACGCTTCGCTTCCTAGTCACCAATTTAGGAAGGGACGAAGTAATCCTGGGATACCCTTGGTTCACGGCCTTTGAGCCCGCGATCAAGTGGGGAGACGCGACGCTGAACGAGGAGTTCCAGCCGGTCGTGATCTCGAGCCTTCACTTGTCAGACGAAGCCACGCCCATGGAAGCCTCCATTCGGGCGTTGGAGACGTATGAACTTGACGAGGAAGCGTGGGAGCAGCTCATGGATGATGAGCGGGAACCCCAGATCGCCTTTTTACGAAAGACTACAACCGCTTCTGAGTTGGCACAGCAGGAGGCAGCGAAGAAAAAGGAGCGTACTTTTGAAGAGATGATCCCAGAAGAATACCGATGCCATCGCAAAATCTTCGATGAGGAGGCGTCTCATCGATTTCCCCCTTCTCGCCCAGTGGGATCACGCCATAGACCTCCTCCCCAACGCTCCCGCTTCGCTGGATTGCAAAGTCTACCCGCTCGCACAGAACGAACAGGAAGCGCTAACCACCTTCCTTAACGAACAACTCGCAAAGGGGTATATTCGTCCATCAAAGTCACCGTACGCATCCCCTTTCTTCTTTATCAAGAAGAAGGACGGCAAACTACGCCCCGTCCAAGATTATAGGCGGTTGAACGAACTTACAGTCCGTAACCACTATCCACTCCCCCTAATCCCAGAACTCGTCGATCGAATACGCGATGCGCGTCTGTACACGAAACTCGACGTTAAATGGGGGTATAACAATGTGCGGGTTAAGCTAGGGGACGAGTGGAAAGCCGCCTTCAAAACCAATCAGGGGTTATATGAACCCCTCGTCATGTATTTTGGGCTCACCAACTCCCCCTCCACATTCCAAGCGATGATGGACGACTACGTTCCGCCCTCTCACCCTCACGAATGAAGTGATCGTCTACATGGATGATATTTTAATCGCCACGCCCCTCGATTATCCCCATCACCGCGCCATAGTACACGAAGTTCTCCGCTTGTGCGAAGAACACGACCTCTATATCAAACCAGAAAAGTGCGAATTCGAAGTGCTCGAAGTCGAATACCTCGGGCTAATCATAGGCCACGGAAATCTACGGATGGATCCCGTAAAAGTACAAGGCATCCGAGAGTGGCCAGCCCCGAGAAACCTCCGAGAAGTACGGGCGTTCCTTGGCTTCTGCAACTTTTACCGGCGATTCATCCGGAGTTTTTCCGCACTCGCACGACCACTACATGACCTGACCTGCAAGGATACCCCATGGCATTGGGGACAACGAGAACAAGACGCGTTCGATAATGTCAAACGTAGCATCGAACGCGAGCCCACGTTATTATTCCCCGACCTCACGAAACCATTCGAACTAGAGGTCGACGCGTCCAATGTCGCCATCGGAGCCGTGCTTAACCAACTCGGCCCGGATCAAAAGTTACACCCCATCGCGTTCCACTCTGAATCCTTTAGCCAAGCGGAACGCAACTATGATATCTACGATAGAGAATTACTGGCAGTGGTTAAGGCCCTCCGAACATGGCGCACCTACCTTGTTGGCTCCCCCCATAAAATCATCATCCACACCGACCACGCCAATCTCCAGTATTGGAAGAACCAAGAAAGATCAGTAGACGAGTCCGTGCGCGAGTTCCTGGAACTCTCAGAATACGATTTCCTCCTAAAACACAGTCTCCGGAGTTAGGAATAGTCGCGCGGATGCCTTATCGCGAAGAGCAGACTATGCAGCACACGAGGAGGACAACAATGACATTATTGTCCTCCCTGCAGAACGCTTTCTACGAGCGACGGAAATGTCCATGCACGATATGGACATTTGGACCCAGATATCGCAAAACCTTGACGAGAAGGACGTATTGCGGTGGGTCGAGCCCCATAACCTGAAAAAGGTGGGGGGGCTGTGGTGGAAGAACAACGCGTTAGTTGTCGTGGGCGACAACGACCTTAAACGGGGGGTAATCACCTTTTTCCACGACACGCCGGCCATGGGACACCCGGGAATCGCAAACACCTACGAATTACTACGACGCGACTACTGGTGGCCCAACATGCGCAGAGACGTAGAAGACTATGTCAAGGGATGCGCGACATGCCAGGCAAACAAGATTAACCCTCACCGTCAAAAGCCACATCTATTCCCCATCACCACAGACCCGAACGCTGAACCATTTGAAGTCGTCGCTATGGACTTCATCACTAAACTCCCTCCTTCAGACGGATACGACTCCATACTTACCATCACGGATCACGATTGCTCGAAAGCCTCAATCTTCATCCCGTGCAACGAGTCGATCACAGCTGAAGGAGTAGCACGCCTCTACCTCCATCATGTATATCCCCACTACGGCATCCCTCGAAAGATTATCACAGACCGAGACCCCCGATTCACATCCGCATTCATGACCAACCTTTGCAAGGTCCTCGGAATCCGTCAAAACATATCAGTCTGCATACCATCCACAGACCGACGGACAATCCGAACGTACGAACCAGTGGTTGGAACAGTACCTGCGACACTGGAGCAACGTACAACAGGATAACTGGGCCGAAGCATTACCAGTAGCGCAATTCGCCCACAATGCCTGGCCTAATGCGACAACAAAAGAAACTCCCTTTTCACTCATCATGGGATGGGAGCCACGTACCTATGTGGACACCAAAACCAACGGCATCCCCAGTCAGTAGAACAACGCCTAGAAGACATGGTCATCAGACGACAACACGCGCAGGACTGCATCAAGCACGCGCAAGAACTGATGGCAAAAAGGGGCAAGACGCGCTTCATTCCTTACCAAGAAGGCGCAATGGTCTGGTTAGAGGGTACGAACCTTCGAACCTTCTACCCCACCGCAAAGCTCGCCCCAAAACGCCACGGCCCGTTCCGAGTGAAACGGGTTCTCTCCGATGTCTCATACGAACTAGAACTTCCAAACACGTGGAAGATACACCCAGTCTTCCATGCGAACTCTCCTGACACCATATAAGGAGACGAACTGCATGGCGCAAACTTCACGCACCCACCCCCAGATCTGATCGATGGAGAGGAAGAGTTTGAAGTGGAGCGCATCCTTCAGTCCCGATCACATGGACGAGGGCGCAAACTTCAATTCCTTGTCCAATGGAAGGGCTTCCCAATAAGTGACAGCACGTGGGAGCCTCTTGAGAACGTCCGACACGCCCCAGATCTCATTGCCGACTTCTATCGCCCTAAATCCTACCGCCAAGGGGCTGGACGAAAGATATAAAACGCACCACCTTGACACCACAACCGCCCCGTTCCCTTCATCCTTTAGCTCCACCATGAACTACCATCCCCAATCGTCTCCACGTCTTCAACCCCGCCGCCCTGTCGAGAGTATTCTCGAAAATCTGACCGTCCCGTCACAGGATCTTGGTGTCCCCTCTGGCCAGAGGTGCACAACAGTACCGGTTATCCTGACTTCACCCACCCTCTATACTCGCGCTTGCCACCTCTGCTCTCGCGTCATTAATTCAAAGAACCACAGTACCCGCCGAGTCGTCTGAGCCTCCCAACCCTTGTCATCGCACACTCCATCGACACACCCATTACCTGTCCACCACCTGCCACACCTACTTACCCACCCGAAGTCACAATTCCTGACTACACCACCACCGTTATCACCCCCCGCCGTTCCTCGCCCGCTTCACATCCCAGTCCACCATTCCCTGCCGGAATGGACCACACCTTTACACCAATCCCGCGAACTCGCGTCATCGAGCCTGACCCCGCCTTGGCCCTCCTTGACGATGAAGAGGACAAGGAGAACAGCGACCCCGGCATTCCATTCTTTGTTAACAACCCATCCCTTCCCACGTTCTTCCCACTTCTAGTTGGCGAGACAGGTACTGCCAAGCAGACAGCGCGGTACATCTACTACCGTCACAACTATCAGGAGGTCGTCGGGACTATGGGGAAGGGCCATCCCTGCTACGCGTCGCAGGTTTTCCTCAACAAGGTTTACACCGGTCAGCTGGCGCAACACATCACGGATAATCAATTAAACATGTTTCACCCCCACGACCCCCGTACCATTGTCCTGAATGAAGTCCTCGTCGAGCTCCGTAACCCCCACCTTCACGCAGAAGTGTCTCAGCTGCGCGAATGCCTCGTGCGTCGTGATGCGATCCGTGTTCGTCAGTCGGACATCCGTCGACTGGAGACCGAGTTGACGTGGGACCAATTTCATCTCGACATGGATTTCTCCTCGGTCCGGAAGCGTCTTCAGTACGCTCGGGCTATCCCTCTCATTCGCCGACAAGTATGCCGAGCTTCACGCGAAGCCCGTGCATCCCCGAGGCTCGCCCGAGCCTGTCCCCCTCTCCCTTCGGGATGCTGGACCTAGCGAGATGCCCCGCCTCCATGGGGAGGGCGGCGGGCGCAAGCGCAAGTGTTTCCAGTGTAAATCGACGGAACACCTTGTGGCACAATGCCCAGAGCTGACGTAGCTCGGGAGCCGTGCCAGTGGTGCGGGAGTCGAGCCCATAGGCTCGATGTCTGCCTTATCCGTCACCTATCCCCTATGACTCCCGCGCACTGTAGACCCGGACTCTCGCCCACGGTGGTGTGGGAAGTGTCTGAGGTATGATGCCACGCACGAGGAGATTAAGTGTCCCATGTATGAGATGTGTTGGGACTGTGGAGAGAGGGGGCGTTTCATGTTTTTGCGCCGACACACCTGCCCCCGCACCCCTTCTCCTATCCCCGCGAATATCCCTGCCAAGGAGGACTATGCTTATACCAGTGATTAGTCGAAGTCGAGGCGACTTCAATTCTGACGGGGGGGTAATGTTACGATTCTACTCGCTGACTTGGTTGTACGATTACGATACGATCCGATGACTCACGTCTCATGACTCTTATCTCGCACCTTGCGCCTCGGCAATAGGGTTGGTCGTTTTACGCTTCTTTTCATCCGCTGACCATTTCTGAGGCGCACATGACCCCGCGAGATCCACCTGTACCACATATGACTCTTCCCTTTGTTTACACTTCTGGACCCTTGACTCATGGTCGCGCCATATGTTTGTTCCTCACAAACATCCTGTAGTAGTATATAAGTCACGCCTTACCTAGCTTGTACGGTAGACTTGACTTCTTGTGTAATACCACATTCATCTTTGCCTCACGAATGACCCTCGACTCGCCTTTGCGCTTGAGTCTACGCTTTTGCTCGCCGTTGCGCTTGAGCCCTGCCTCTCTACTATTATCCTCGGTTCCAGGGAAACCGAGCGATACTTGTGCATCACCGAACTGAGTCCTAATCGACTCGCGCTCTTCCGATCCCGTTGACTTAACGCGGTACACGTCGTACCTAACGCCCCTGTGGTGGCGTTACACTCTGGGACATTGAGCATCTCTTCAAAGCGCTTGCGCTTCACCCATAACATGGGTCCAGTCACAGTCTCCTTATTCTCCTGCATATGGGTGATCCACAGAACGAGTGCCCGCTCTATATCGGGGTGGGTCACAACCCGAGGCCGCTTTGATGACAAAGCATTTGGGTTTGCTTCTTTGCGTGCTTCAAGCTCTGCACGCTGCTCAAGCTTTCGGGAGAGTGTCGACTGAGTAAAGACCAGTGCACCTTCTCTGCGTGTCTTGAAATGCTCAATGACCTGACTTTGAAGGATGTTGGGATGTTCATCGATGAACTGGAAAACAATGAGCCAATCTGACAGCGTCAAATTTTGCCGGCGATGTGCAGTAATGGGCCTTGCAGAGGTTTTGGGAGTGTCCTTCTTTGATGCTGCGGGCCTCTTCTTGTGAGGATGGGGGGCAGGTTTTTCACGGACCTTGCAAGTTGGTTCTTCTCGAGGCATGCCAGTGGTGAATTCAGACTGCAGAAACACGCAAAACAACCAATAAATTGCCATCAAAAAGTTTGCCCGAAACCGCCGGCACTAACCAAAAGTGCTCACTCCCGGATCTCCACAGCACCCTAATAACGCATATAATACTGGGTACTACATGCTGAAGGTATGCATTATGCAATATGCATTATAAATCCCCATCACCGCATACCAACTATGGTTCCGGCCAAAAGCCATGCATTATTAGATATATGCATTATGGCCATATGTGTTATGAGCTATTCAACTGTATGCGCCGGTCCCCTCACCTCCCTGCGCCATCCCGAACCTAACGCGCAGAGTAATGCAGTGACCCACAAAGAAGCAACAGGGGTTACCGCAACCTCCGATGATAAGCTAGCTTATAGGGATGCTATGATAACGATAGACGCCGCACAACCTCCCAACCAGATTCATCGGCATGATCGCGATGGTGTGGAATCCTGTCCTAGCGTCCTAGCAGTTGTCCTTGTTCCAGCGCGGACCCGGGGAAGCCTGCAGGCTAGTGTGTCTAATTTGAATTCGAACTTCAATTGAAGGTCGTGGCCTCCGATTCTTCAGAGAGACCTCAGGGTTCGGAGTCCTTCCCGCGCTGTTTGCTACCTCAAACTAGTCGCTGTGATCAAGCTCTAATGATCGGCCGTTTGCGGATTTCGACAATGCCCTCATCGTCCATGGGCTATCCGAGTCGTACTTCCGATATCACCGCGACTCCTACTAAGTAACTACGGAACCACTGAGCAACTCACCAACACACTAGCGAATACAGCCTGAGCTAGATGACCCAAAGCTTCACCGTCGCGCCGCAGCCCGAGACCAAGACCAGCCGGTTCGAGAGCCCGTAGTTGTTCGTAGGACGACTGGATCTATGGACATGCATGGGCAGGCGGGCACCGCCGCCCCGCACAGTGCCGTATGGTCAAACCTTCTAACGGGAATAGCTCGGTCGCGTGTCGACAGAACCAACACGTATCCCTACATCCCGAATCTTGGTATGTTATTTTTGGCGCAAGGAGAAAGGGAGATAGGCGATGACGGACGCCAGGATATCGTGAGACGCGAACTATGGGGTACGTGAATGTCCAGATCGTATGGGGTGTAACCGTGTAAGTCGGCAATTCGCTTTATCTTGTCAGTTGATTCGCAGAACATATCCCACGCCGTATCACGTTTCAACTATGAAGGGATTGACAAAACTCCCACCATTCGTAGCGTAACTATTGTTTCTCATGTAGTCGTGCGCTATACTTTGTCAATATTTGTATAATCTCTTCCTTTTCCCCAAGATTTTCCCTGGCCAAAACCATCTGTAATGGGGTCCTTCCCCCCCTGTCCTCAACGTCTACATTTGCGCCACGGTCGAGCAACAGGCGCAGGACCCCTGTGCTCCCATAGGATGAGACCTTGTGTAACGGGGTCATGTATTCCTTGTCCTTGGCATCCACGTCCGCGCCATGGTCGAGTAGCAGGCGCACGACCTCTGTTTTCTCCCGGGATGACGCCAAGTGTAACGGCGTTGCGTCTTCATTATCCTTTACGTCCACATCCGCGCCGTGCTCCAGTAACAACCGTACAACGCCAGTATGGCCACCTGTGACGGCAAAAGACTCTGATACTCGGTGCAATGGAACCCGGCCATCGTCACTCCGAGAATTTACGTCCGCCTTGTATTCGAGTAGCATCTGAGAGACGTCAACAAGTCCGCTGAACGTGGCGAAATGCAGTGGGGTCCAAAGGTCATCCGCACGGCAATCTACGTCAGCACCATGATCGAGTAGGAACCGCCCCATTTCAACGTGTCCCCCTATTGCCGCAATGCGCAGCGGTGACCATTGCTTCCACGGGCCTCTGACGTTCACATCGCCATCCCACTCAAGGAGGACCTGCGCTATTTCGACGTGATTCTTGGCTGATGCTGCGTGCAGTGCAGCTCCGCGGCCACCTCCAAGAGCGTTGACGTGCTCAGGGTACTTGATCAAAAGGTGTTCCACGAGCCCACGAAATCCGCACAACGCGGCATAGTACAGTGGCATTGCCATAGGTTCCATTATGGGGTCGAACTTCCAATTTTCATCTTCTACGTTATACAACTGGACCCACGCAGCAAAATGCGGCTTGGTTGGGTCAAAGAGTTGTCGCATCCCTCCTTGTATTCGTGACAGTGCCTTGTCGGCCCGGGAATGAGCTACCCAATGTTGAGCAGCGTAACTGGCCAGAGGGAAGCTGTTCCCATCACGATCCGCGGAATGAGATCCACCGTCGTCGTCGTCCAAAGATAGGAGGGTACCAAGACAAGCTTGTGCGAGAAGAGTATGGGCGAGTCCAAGGGAAATATGATAGTGGGCAGCATCTCCACCCGAGGTGGCAAGCCGGTCCGAAGTCAGGAACTCCTTCACCGAAAAGTGAGAAAATTGGACCACTCTGGAACCATCGTCGTCAACGACGGCGATCAAACTCGAGCAAGTCGACAGCACAGCTCGTTCATGGTCCTTCCACCGCCAATTTGGGTCAACCTTCGGGATCCCCTCCTCGGCCGCATCAAAGTCATACGCAAGAAGTTCAGCGAGCTCCTCGACGCGAAGTGGCCGGATGGCCACCGTGAGACACTGCAACAGACGACGCGCGTGGTCTCTACTTGGTCTCTTGATTTCCTTCAGTATCCGCTCGTATGTCTCGTCCAGTGATTCGGGTAACTCCTTCAGCGTGCGCCGGACGCTCGCCGGAAGACAGTCCTGCAGCGCCTCCAGCTGACAGAAAACCCAACGGAACCTATTCGACAACATCAGTAACCCGTCGTCGACGTAGAGAATATTATTACATTCCGTCGGCTCTCTCAGAGAGCGTCTCGATAACAAGGTTCTTCTCGCCTTCCCTCCACCTACTCATCATCGTATCCGAGTCCGAGTACACAACAGATTTAATGTATTCGGCGATATCCTGCTTTTGTCCGATCTCATCATGAAGAGAGACCGAGTGCGATGCCAGCGGCCCAAGGGAAGCCTTGATATCGATCTCGGGTCGACTGGTGACGCAGATATGGAGATTCGGTAGACGGAGGTCAAGTACTTCTTTGACGAGTTCAATGACCCGGGCCCGCGCGGATGGGATCCCGGAGGTGTTGGGACATTCGTCGAGCGCATCGACAATGAGATAAGTTGGGCTCTGCACCAAGAGCGCTAGCATCTCCTTCAGGCATCGCACCAAAACATCATCGCTGGGTTTGCGCGCGCCATTGTCGTGTGCAATATAAAGGCGGAAGAGTATTTCGCAACAGGGGTCAGACCGGGTGGAGAGCTGGTTAACGAGAGAGAGGAGAAGGTCATGTCGAGATTGCTTGTCTGTGTCCCGGAAATCGAAGTAGAAATATGCAACAGATGCTAGTCCGGCTTCGCTCAGGACAAAGGCGTCTTGGATGATCGAGGAGCTGGGCGAAAATGAGTCCCTTCGAGATTTGAAACGAGTTTTGGACCAACGAACCATAGGATGCTCTTTCCAGCTCCCGCTACGAAAGATGGAACCGTAAGGAAACGCCTGTGTAGGAGAAACAAGGGCGTACGTTTGCCGTGGATCCACAACAGGGAACCCGTGGACTTTCATTCCTTAATCTTATTTCCTTCAAAGAACCAGTCTGCGGTTTGCTTGTGAGAGGCATCGCATGCGATATTGTGATTCGTGGATGGATCCGGTGGAAAGACCCATCTTCGGAGCTCCTGTCGCTGGCTACTATCAATAACCTGTGTAATTTTGTTCTCGACGTTGTGCGCGATCTTCAGAAGTTGCGCAGCCGCCATCCGCGCCTCTTCCCGTGTCAATTTATCAAGGCGCTTCAACGCGTCCTCCAGCTCCGTCCTCCCGGCTAGCTTCTTCAGATACTTCTCTGAGAAAATATCAGAAAATGATATCTCTGGGCCACCAGCAGGATCTACGTACTTGTCCGTCCTTGCTTAATTTCCTTTGTCGAAATGGCGAGAATACCAAGCACTTCGACCATTATCTTCACGATTATGTCCGTCATCGCCGCTGTAGGTGGCACCTCCGTGTACGTCTCGAGTCGTTTGAAGAAGTTCTCAACACGTTCAAAGACATCAACGAGCGCATCTTGGCTCTCTTTAACACCCTTGGCCGCCTGAGGCCCAAGGATATCAGAACTGTGAGCGATGGCGATTGGATGGAAAACATGCTCACTAAAAGGAGGACACCAGCACCAGCGAAAATTACTTTCGCAGGCGAGAACACCTGGGGGATAATTGTAAGCGCACAGATGTTACATGAGCCTATTTATTGAGATTTACAAGGCCGACGCCCTCTCCAAGCGTCGCGGAAAATGCATAGAGGACATTGACGGTCGGATCGAGCCACTTGGTCAACCTCTCATCGACGCTCCGAGATTGTTCAAACTCTTGGACTTGGTCTTGAAGCACGGCGAGAATGTCGGCGGGAGAGTCGCAGCTGTTCAATCGGGCAGCAAGCGGATGAGAGAGAAGGTCTTTTTTGGTCTGCTTCTCATACGCTCTGAGGGAAGCGAGCAAGATGGATTGGAAACTGGAATGGGAACTTGAAGCGGATGTGGGAGGAGTCGACATGGTGTCTTTGACGAGGAACTGGTTCACGGGAAGAGGGTGATGGGTGGACTGGCGATACACAGCCTCGTCGATGAACTGATACGGTATTGGTTCAAGTTGTTGGCAGGTCACGCCATCCAGGCGTTAACCTCGGGCCCATAGGGATACAATAAATAGACGCTGTATGGCACTGGCACAACTTGTCAATCTGATAACAGGCTGAACGTACTAACATTGAACATTATTGAACACTCTACCTATTCAATCGCGAAGGAGTTGAACCCTGACAGGCTAGAACAATTGTCAGTCTTTGAGCCCGTCTTCGACTTGGTCTCCGAGTCGGAAGCCCAGTGCTACAGCCTGCGGCCTGAGGGCGACCGAACCATTGTCATTATCACAGCTGGCGCTAGCAAGGGTGCCAGTGGCGTTGGGCTAACGCCTCGAGTTACTGTAGCTTGAGCGCTGTGATATCGCGTAGCCTCAACAATTTCCGTACGCTTCAAGTTGAAAAATGTAACTAGGTGGTGCGGACTCGGAGGCGCCGCCAAAGAGTTGACGTTATAGTAGTAGGATGCCTTATATGATGGTGACCACTGGTAGGCTCACTGGCAATACAACATGCGTGTCTAGACCGCGAAACGTTTTCCGTCAGCTCACGCTAGTATTCCCCGCTTTAAGTTTGCTGCTTGAACTGGTGCGGCAGATACGCCCAACTTAAAAGTACACACATTCAGATGACATGACATGAACAATCCTTGTGAACAATATCATACCGACCTCCTTTTCATTTCTCATATTATCTGAGCCAATACGAGAGTACTACACCACGATCAGGATCCCAAAGTTCGCCTTACACACGAAAGCAACATGTCCAAGCGTCCCGCCATGCATCAAACAAAACCCGAACACAATAACCCTCGACTCTGCATTCCGACCGGCTCATTGCGCGCTCAGATCACGCCGTCAAATCACACACGAACGGGCGCAGTGCGCACCACTCAGGCTGCAGCGCGATCGTCCGCACCCCGCGTTTCCTGAACCGGTACCCAAGTTCATGCAAGCGCGGCAAGGCCGCAGTGACGTTACCGCCAGGGCCGCTCCAGAAGACCTCCGCGGACGCGGCCGCGCGGGGCCAGACGATCGTGTCGAGATTATCCGGGCCAGACTGTTCTGTCCAGAGCAGCTGCTGCCCGCCGAGCACGAGTGGCGCTTGCGCGGCGGTCAGGTTCGCGAGCGGATCGAAGGTGTAGGCCTGTGCGATGCAAGGTTGTCGTCGAGAGATCAACAGAGAGGGAGGTGACGCACGTTCTGCCAGGTCTTGAAAGGCTCGCACCAGCTGTTACCCCCGGGGAAGTCACCTACCCACCCACCGGCCCCGCAGTCCTATTCATGCCCGTCAGGATCTGCGCTGGAAAGGAACGCACGATGCGGTCAGACGACGCACCAGGTAGAACGAATTGGACGCCGCGTGTATAAAGCGGAATCCCTTGGCTGCAACAGCAGCGGCGTCGGAGGACGAGATCCACACCCTAAAAAGCGGGGGATATCAGCGAACGAGGTGGAGCTGGAGGGACGAGACGAGACTCACATCGCGATCGTATCCTTCGAGAGCGTCAGATTAAAGTTAAGCACCATCTCTGCGCCGACACGTCATTGCACGACACACAGGGCAGACGCATGTCACCCACCTTCCCATACGACCGGCGTCTTTCCAAGACTCTTCAGCGCGCCATGTGTCGCCTGCGTAAACGCATCAAGCGCCTGCGCGACCGTTTTACCACCGAGCTCCTGCTGCGTCTGCGCGTCGTCCTGGTAGCACCGCGCGTTGATCTCGTCGCCGCCCGTGCTGAACAGCCTCGAGGGGAACATCTTTGCGACTGCGCTCAGCAGGCCGACGGTAAAGTTGACCGTCGCGGGTGACGCGAGGCGCAGCTGTCCCGCGGGCGGCTCGTTCGCGTAGGTGGCCCACGGCGTTTTCTCGGCACACGCGATGTGTTCAGGATGTGCCTTGGAGATGGCGGAGGTATGTCCGGGCGTGTCGATCTCCTGCAGGACGATTTATTCAGTGCACCGCACCAGCGGTCGGAATGGTTACGTACAACGAGAACGTCGATCCCGCGCTATTTTGTTGGTGGCGATCAGTTACAGAACCATCATGAGATAGTGGAGCGCGCACCGCGCCGGCGTAAGATATGATGCTCGCGACATCATCGGGGGTATAAACCGCGGATGCGCTGTACGCGCTTTTTTGAGAGATGTTGGTAAAGCCAGGAACGACGAGAGGGAAGCTCTGGCTGTCGACGACGTGCCAGTGAAACGTGTTGATCTGGGAAATTATGTGGCGTCAGAGGCTGTTCGAGGGGTGGGAGGATAGACGTACATGGACCCAAGACAACGCGTCGAGGGTGCGTTTGATGTCTGATACCGGGAAGCTGAGATGATCGTCAGCTGCAAGTCTAAAATGGGCGCGTATCACGTACTAGTTTCGCGCCGTGTCGAGCAAGAACCCGCGATACGGCTATGCACAGCAGAAAATATCAGCATTCCAGTCAAAAACGGAGGGCGTGTTGCGGGCGCACGTAGGCAGGCGAGTCCTGTATGTCCACGGGCGCACCGAGCGTATACACCGTCCCGTCTGTGGTGTACCACAGCTGTGCGAACGTCGTGAGGCCGCGGAACAGGCCGAGCGTCGAGTTGGCACTGAGCACCGCGGTGCTGCCGTCGTCAGGCACGACGAGGCTGTACCCCTCGACTCTACTTCCGAGGGGGAGCGTAGCCTCCGTCGCAATTGGCCGGGGCGTACCCGAGGTACTTCCGAGGCGGAGAGTGAGGCCGGAGAGCGCCTTCGCCTGCCGGACCGCGGGAAGGTCGTCCGCGCCGCGGCCGACTACGAGGCGGCCGAGCTTGTCGCTGGAGATGAGGGTGCGGGTGCGATCCGCGGCTGCGAGGAGGTCTTTTGGGGCATTGGGGACTGCTACGGTGATGGCGAAAGAGGGACTGAGGCGCAGGGCACTAGAGCCAGTCTGGAGGTTGCGCGGCAGGGGCCAGAGCGCCTGTGCTGCCTCTGGGAGGAGAAGCACGGCGCAGAGAAGTACAGTGACGGAGCGGAGAAAAGACGCCATTGGAGACAGTCTTCCGGGGGTATCGTTGGGTGTGTCGAGCTCAGGGTTGCAGCGTTCTTATATCATATGATGGGGTCAACGCCAAACAAGTCACAAGGAACGCGGTGTCAACTGACTAGCGAGCACATGGGGTATACGCGAAGCAGATATGACGTGGAACCGAATAAAGTCCATCACGTACACTTCCTTCATCACCCGGTGCATGAGGTCGTACAGCACAATCGAAAATATAAGAAGCTACAGTTGCTATGCACACATCGCTGCATCACAAAAGTAAATCATCGGCTCCAGCAGGTGCACTGCCGACTCCGCTCCCCGCCGTTGCATTCGTCGTGAACGATCCAAACCCACCCATCGCCGGAGGTCGCGCCTGGCCCTGGCTCTGGCTCTGTGCACCCCATATCCCAGCCTGTGCCTTTTCCTTCTCCAGGTCCCGTATACTCTTGCCAGCGCCAGCTGGCGCCGAGGACTTGCTCGTGGCGGCCGAGCCGAGGGACATCGACCACAAGTCGTCAAATCCTCCGCCGCCCGACTTGGCAGCAGATTTACCAGCCAAGGAAGTGGAGCCAGCGCTCACAGGTGACGTCACGGCTGAACGCGCCGCGGACGTCGCCACGTACGACGGGGGTGCCGTAACTGGAGTCGAGCTGGGACGCACTTGCGACGAAGGCGTGAGTACCGTGCTGAATGCGCCAAGTGGTTGGGTCTGTGTCGTCGGTCGGTAAATGGGAGGTGATGGAGCAGCCGAGCTTGACGACAGCAGGTCCATGAGGCTTGGTTTAGCTGCTGCAGCCGGTGCTGGGGGTGGTGCGGTGGCCGTGGCAGACGCGGGAGCCGAGGGTGGGGCGGCCTGGAAATCTGCAAAGTCATCCTCCGCCCCGGCTATCACATGATGTGTGTGTGAGTGATAAGTTAATTTTGACAACTTGAAACGGTGGCGCACCATTATCGTTACCCACTAGTGGCGCGAGTGCGGGCAACGCTTTATTCACAGCCACGGATGATGCATTTGCGCTTGGCGCATTGTTATCATCATCAAAGTCGAGCAAGTTTACAACAGGTGCCGGCGCTGGCTCTGGTGCCTTGCTCGCGGCCTTGGATTGCGCCGTCGTCGTACGGGTCGACGTAGTTTGGTTCGTAGATGTATTCGCGCTAGAGGAGTTCCCACGGCGAGGCGTCGTTTCATATTCGCCTGCATCGTACTCCTCAAAGTCGGATCTCCGCGGCGTGGTATCCCTAAATCCGGTGCCGCTCCCACTCGAGTATTCTGGGGTTAAGGTTAATCCGAGGACCTCGCCACGAGAATACAAACCCACCACGGTCAAGCCCACTCGCGTTGGTACCGTAGTCACCACTGTAACTGCCACCACCGCCGAAAGAATCATTCCCAAACCCTCCGTACCGACCACTGCCCGAACTAAAGGAGAGTCCGTCGTTTCCAGTACCGACGTACTTGGTCCGGTTCGCCTTGGCCTCTTTACGCTCTCGGCGGATTTTGTCAACATCAGCAAGGAGCTCTACGAGCTCTCTTGAGCGATTCCGCACTACAAAACGGGTGCGTGAGTTTTTTCTTTGGACTGACGAAATACCCGGAGGCAAGAGATGCTACCATTCAGGCCCTGGTCCTTGCCCTTTTCGTCGATGTAGTGGAAGCTACGTAGCATTTTGAGGGTGGAAAGGTGCGAACGAGCGTCGTCGACGACACGTTCAGAACCATGTTTCACCAGATACTCGAGTAGTTGCAAGGCCTGAGACCGATAAGCGAAAGAACCGAAGAACGTCAGACCGGTGACTTGCCTTGTAGATCTGCCGCCACTGACGGGCTTCCTTCTCCATAAACTGAGAGTAGATGCAAGGCATGATCTCGTTGAACTGTTGGCCTACGTGGTAGCTCATGAGCCACCCGCCTCGTCCTTTCTCTTCACCACTTACAAATTGAATGTCCTGGTAATTTCATGTCGGGTCAACGCTCCCGTGAAGCACCATTAAAAGTACACACACCCCTGGGCAATTTCCAGCATCAAGGTCGAGCTTGCACCCCTTGGTTACCGAGAAAGTCAATGTTATCGCTCACAACTGAACAGAGAAACGTACCAAGGGTCGTCGTTGGTCGCCTCGCGAACCTTGGCCTCCATCTCGCTGACATTAAGCACGACGTTCTTCGCCTGGACCAAAGCACATATGAGTTTGCTACCCTGAACCCCGACGTGGTCTGACGAGATCCAACGCACCTGGTTGTACATCGACTTGATGTCGTAGAGGGTAATGTTAGAGAGCGTGTTTCCAAGAGACTCGAGGCGGTCCATTGTGGGCAAACGCGTTCGTTCAGAGTCGGTGTTGGTCAAAGTCTGGGAGCCGAGCTCGTCCAACTGTACGTTCTCCGTGACGGTGTGATGTAACGCGTAACATCACGGTCACGCACAATACGTTTGTTGCACCATGCCAGTACTACTACAGTACTACTAGCACTAGTATCCGAAAAGGTATTCAAAACCAAATTCATTGGGTCCCGCGACTGACCTCATCTTCACTATGTCGGATGTGAAATCAGGGGCTACCGAACGTGAAGGAACTTGCAGTTGTGAGTTTTTTATATGTTATCGGTTTCACTGTCACTGATGTGTCCTCGCCCTTTTAGATGGGACATTGGACTTTGCGGAGGAGTTACTGAACAGCTGGCGTGACACGTTAGCGCACCACCCGGCCGCAGGTGCGACCAGAGAGGAACTCTAGACGAATTTTGCGTCTGTATTCCTTAAAGATCGGATGGTATGTCCTGGGACGGAGCAGGGGTGTGCAGACGGCTCGAAGAAACGAAGACGACTCTCGAACAACAAGGGGAAACGCGTAGAGGAGCCACGTGAAGCGGCTCGACAAGAGGTGACTGCTGAGACTCGTTCTGATTTTGTCCTCATCCACGTTGTCGTAGGTACTGGAAAGCCTCCTGCCCGTAGTCAGGAATACCAGGAATTATGCGTCAGATGAACTGACGGCAGGCATTTTTTCTGTTTCTACCTGTCTAACCAATGTTACTCAGGTTTTCAACAAAGTTGATGAATGAAGCAATGTTGAAGTGGGCCGCTGTGGACGTTCTCCTGACGGGTTCAGCATGACTGAACAAAACTTTCAATAACTGCGACGCCTCTCGGTTTGCAACTCGATACCATAACATTAGACGAGCGCCGTGATGACCGTTAAGTTAGTCGCGATTAGCAGCAGTCAATACAGTCATTCTAGCTCCTTTACTAAAAATATCGTTCAATAAATCCATCCTCTTTCTATGTGATAACGGCGAAGGGTACCCGTCGCCCACTCACTTGAGCGATACGCTGAGCCGGTGATGCCTGTACGCTCGCTCTTCAGCATCTCAATCCCACGAAGGGCTTCTTGGCCCGACGCCGATGCCTCTGCAGAGGTTGCTCATGGCGGATGGCGTTCCTACCCTGCGCGGGTGCTTGGGGTCGTCACCGTCAGCCCTCGCGGCGGACGTCGTACGATAGCCGTGCATTGTTTGCGTCCGAAGGACCGAAGACACGAGGACCTTGAATTCAGCGCTACAGTACCTCTCAAATCGGCACTACTGGAACGGTAGAGAGGGACCACCGTGATTGATAGAGAGAACAGGGACGTTTTCCCCGCCGGTTGTTCGTACTGTACTGGAGCGCGGTGAGTGGCTTTCCTAGAGTCCCGGAGGAACTCATGCAAGCGCGCGCGATGTCCGTCCAGGCGCTCAAGCTCAAGCCCGAACTCAGGGGCTCGAGGGGATCCGCTTAAGGAGTGGGAGCGCTCGCATTAAGCCTTTCCTCGGTCCCGGACCTGGTACCTACTTCAGCTCAAAGCGGGGTTGCCCACACCGACCACCAAACAGAGTAACTTAGTACAGTAGAGGAGAGCCGTGGCACATTCCCCATGCCTATGATACGGTGGCGGCGCCCTCTTTTATCTGGACCTCTGCGAACTTTACGAAAGTAAATATACTAGCGGCCGTTATCGGAAAGAAGAATCGACGGGACGAGATGGCCACGGACGATATGAACGACACGTAATGCGCAGACAAATGGCGATGCAATCATTTGTTGGCGTGTCAATTCGCTTGACGTTTTGCGCCATAATTAATGTCCTTCTAGCGCCCAGCGTCAAAAGACGCCGGGGTCGCAAGCCCGGTATAACCGTGATAAGAAATCGCCTAGTCTGTACACACTGGAAATGAGACGGAATTTTCCTTGGAGCCTGTGCAGAGTAGAAGAGTCTTCGTAAGTTGGACTCAAAGGGCCATTTTCGCCGTGTGTGCAAGACCAAAGACCGACCACGCATTAGCGGAAGCGGACCGCGTTGTTCCGTTTGTTCCAAAAGCGGCTGGTTTGTGTCTCACAGCGGATTGTTCAAAAAAGTCGGTGACCGACGGGCCTCAATAGCATCAGGCCATTTAGAGGCCCCAAGAGGCCCACTGCCAAACACCGCCGCGCACCCCCTGGCATCGACCGTGGTGCCCGCAAAACGCTCGCGAACTCGTGAGGATCACTGGTACGTACGCACCAGTCGATGCGGAGATCTGCCCTGGGAAATCTAATCGGTGCACACCCCACACGGATTTTGCAGGAGGCAGCGATAGGAAAAGGAGCCAATGCAGTCCATTTTATCACGTTTGCGAACCCGCGCGGTGAGCCCGACCTCCCCCCTTTCAGCCCAGTCAGTGCATCCCGCACCCACGACAGCAACGACAGTCACGACACCCACGCACGACGAACAAGCAGACGAAGAAGGGCGGCCCACGAACGAGCCGCCAATGCCAGTACAAGGTTCCGCACCCGTCACACGAAAGATATACCGAGACCTCGATCTCTTAACGACCGAACTTGCCACGGAGCCGTCCTCCATCCGCCGCGGTCTCCCACCACCCGTACGTCGCGGGCCACCCAGCTCCAGCAATCCATCCACGCCAATATTGGGACCAGCCGAGCCGAGTGTACCACAAGCGACGCCGACGGCCCAAAGCCGAGCCCGATTCACCGAAAGTCAGCCGGTCGAGCAGCTCCTCCGGAAACAGCGCCCCACACGGGGCGCGCGGCTTCATCGAGCGCCTCGGGGACTGGTCGACGTTCGGCCGCCGACGGGCCCCCTCCACCATCGCTGAACGAGTTCGGTGCGGCGCAGATATCCCCCTCGCCGTCCGCGTGGCGCACCCGCCGCACCAACTCGCGGCTGTCGTCGCGCCGCCCTCTAACAGGAGCACGCAGTCCTCGCCACACGAGAACAACAATAACACGCCACGCCCAAGCTACCAGTCCTCGTCGGACCGCCGTGCGCACAAACGCGGTTCGACATTGGGCTCACGCGAGCCCGCGCCGGACTCTTCGCCTGCACATACGCCCGAGCACCCGAGTCCAGAGGTCAGCATTGTACCGCCGTTGCCGACCCTGGAGCACCCTGCGCTACGCTCCAGTGGCACGACGGCGACGTACCCGCCGCGTGCTCTGAGAGCCAGGACGGAAGACGGTGGGGAGATCACACCTGGCCGATTTACGTTTGGGAAGTCGCTTCGGCCGTATCGGAGCCTTCCCCGGGTACAGCATATTTTCAAGTCGAGATCGAAACCGGAAGAGGACGAGGGTGAGCGTGGTGATGTGCTGGCTCGGGCCGGGGATGACGACAAGGGGCAGGGCGAGATAGGTCCTGTTCCCACGGGTACTCAATCATCGCTCGCTTGCGTTCCCCAATCTTGCCCGTTCCTTCTTCATTCATCCCCACGTCTCCCCCCTCGTCCTCATCTTCTTCCTCAAAGTCGGCTCCAGCAGTTGGCTCTCGAGACCATCACGACCCCGTACCCGTAGCCTCTAACTTATACGACCCCCACATATCTATAATCGGTAAACGTAGTCCCCATGCAGCAAGATGTACCCCGCGTGCGCGACCGTAAGCCCCTGAGGAGCTCCCTCAAGTCGAGCGCCAGACCCCCGATCGCGTCTTCATCATCGAATGGAGGCGCCTCTGCTCCCATGCCCCTCTCCCTCGTTGCGGCTGCCGCAAACGTGTCCGATGGAGCTGCGCCCCGGACGCCCATATCCTCGCCTGGACGCTCAGAAACGGCCAAGGGAAAACGGAAGGCTGAAGACGTGGACACGACGCCGCCCGATCCCAAAAAAGCCACGTTTGCCGTGCCAGGTGTGCCCCACGTTTTTTTTTTCTTCTCCCTTGTATTACGTCATGATCTTCCTTTCTCTCTTCTAACGCACCGTGCCGCACCAGCTTCCCCGCGCGAACACACCAACTCCTCGCACCCTCCTCGTACCACAACAAACGCGCGCGGCTATCGGGACCGTCGCCAACGCCCACGCCCTCAAATGCGCATAATACCGGCACATATTCATCACGCACCTCCTCCCCGCCTAGCGCGCGCACCCTCCTCCACGCGTTCAGGACCCGCCGGCAGTACAGGCGCAGGCCCACCAGAATCTGCGTCCGAGCGCGAGCGGCGCCGCTCGGTCTCACAGCGCTCGATCCCCATCAGCGCGCTCGTGACGCCGCACGCGCCCGTCCATTGGCCGCTCCTCCGCGTACCACATGCGCGATCCCCGGCGGCCCCCACGACGCATGGAGACGGGGTGGGCGCTGCGCTTTCGCACGATGGAGGAGGACGGCTCGCCCGTGCAGGCTTGGCTGTTCTACATCGCGCTCGTGCTCTTTCCGCTATGGTGGGTCGGCGCCGTCTGGCGTGTGCCGAAGACGCGGGTCGTCGGCGGGACGGACACGGAGAAGGCGGTGCCGCTGGACGACCCACAGATCGAGTTTGGTGCGTTCCTCTCTCGATTTTTATACGTCCTTGGCCCTCAAACGTGTCCAGATGCACGGTCTTGGCGGTTTCGCTGTCGCGTTATGGCCGCCGTCTCGCTGTTCACATACGTTCCGTTTATCGTCCTCGTCTCGATATTTGCGTGAGACAATGCCGCTCCCACCATCCTCCATATTCATCTTATCTTGGGCTCGGGTCTGTGAGTTTGGCTTTTTTTGTTTTTTCCATAATTTTTTTTTCCCTACCGCCGTGCTATGTGTATACGTGTTTCTTGGAGCTGGTCCAGTCACCCACTCCTCTGTCGATCGTTTATCCCAAGCGTCGCTCGTTCATATATATATACAGTAGTGAATACCTACCTTACTCTGGGTATATATCAACAAGACATATGCTATGCAAATCCTCATCTCGCGTGGTGATCATATATACCGCGTCCCTTCTTTTGTCCTGTTCCCACCCCACCCCCACTTCACTACCCCCATCGCAATCGCCGTCCCATCTCACCTCATCACCTGTCTATTCATCACTCATTGTCTCCATCGTCATATACCCATATTGACATCTTGCTGCCTGGGCAGATCTTCTTGTTTTCTTGACGTATTGTGAATTGTAGTCGTTACGTGCATAAAAGTGCAAGGTATATGATTCAGTGCAGGCATGATCATACTGTAGATCCCCCCATCCCATCCGAAATGCGCTTCAGCGCTTCAGCTTAAGGGTTCGTGGGAAAGTCATCCAAAAAAGAGACGGTAGCACGGGCGTCTCCGCTCCAGCACTCTTCTCTCCTGACTTGACTCTCGTGACTTGGGGTCAGCCAGCCTATAACACTGGTTGTCACTTACTCGGAGCGCACAGCCATAGGATAAAGGTAGCGAAAGCGACGTATAAACTTGCTATTAGGCCCACATACACGTGTCCGTAGCAAGACGTTGCGAAAGAGCCTGGAGAGGGGAAGGTTTGAAACGTGCAAGCAGTCATGGGCGCCCCGTGTAGTGCCAAACACGCGTTCGGGGTACATTATGGCAGCCATGTGAGTTTGGCGTGGTCATGGGAGTCCATCACTGTACAATTGGAGCAAACAGACTACTATACAGGGCCTGTCCGCATGTCAATGGCCGATCATAACGGTCCATCTTAATCAGCCGGCCACCTCTCAGCAAACACATTCCCCCGACATGCTCTCCACCAGCATGGCCATGTACGGCAACGTGTTGCGGTCAGGTAACGAATGTACCAAGCACGCGGCAGGTGCGTTATATACAGCAGAGTGCAATGCGATATTATGTTTCCGATCACCCATGAGTAGACCGTCTCATCCCATTGGTAGCATTGTTAGAAGCCGCGTTAGCCACTATAGACTCCAATACCGGCGGGCACAGTACTCGTGGGGTATTGCCAGCGGCGCTCTGACCCAAGCTCTAGCATCAATTCTAGGCACGAGGGCTACGGCGAGTCGGCGCCGCTCCTCTCGACAGATTCATCACACCAGTCATACTACACTACGAATACGTCGCCACCATCGCCAATCTCCACGTGCTCCTCGGATACCATGTCATTCCCTTATACCGTCACCTCCATACACTCGTACAAAAGTAACAAGAACGTCTCACACCCGCACCGTGAACGTCCGCCGCCTGCCGCATCGTCGTCCCAGGTACGCCTGCTTGTTTCGTTTTTTTGTTCCTCTATCCCAATACAAAATTTCCCCCGCAGGGCCACGTGCACGATCCCCACCAGCCCCCGCGGCGTATGGAGACAGGGTGGAAGCTGCGCTTTCGCACGACGGAGGGGGAAGGCTCGCCCACGCAGGCTTGGCTGTTCTACTTCGCGCTCGTGCTCTTTCCGCTATGGTGGGTCGGCGCCGCCTGGCGCATGCCGAAGACGCGGGTCGTCGTCGGTGGAATGAACACGGAGGAGTTGGCGCGGCCAGATGATTCACAGATTGCGTTCGGTGCGTTCTCCATGTGCTTTTGATCTATTATACGCGGCTCAACGCAATTTGTGGCCGGCGTATGTCCAGATGCACGGTCTTGGCGGTTCCGCTGTCGCGTTATGGCCGCCATCTCGCTTTTAACTTACGTCCCGCTGATCACCCTTGTCGCGATCTTCGAGAGTCGGTGAGACGACGCTGCCCTCCAAGCTTCTCCACCGACCCACGCTGCTACCCGTATCTTCTCATACTTTCCTCTCCTACTCTACTAACATTTGTTGGGGGTGTTTTTTTTTTTTTAAATGGCCAAATCGTGAAAATAAAGGCATCGGCAGTATCGTTTTACAAATCAGTGACTGTGAACCTCCTGAAGACTTAGCTTAGTATAAGGTAGGGGGGAGGCCGCGCTTGCGAGTCCCTAAAGTTAAACTTTCGTCGGGGCTCGTCATGCGGGCTCATGCAGTTCAACGCCTTCTCTAGGGTTGTTCCCTTGACATGTTGTCAAGCAGCTGTTATATGCATGAAAACTTCGGCTTCAGTCACTAGAACCAGTGACGATGCTGGGTCCCATCTGAGTGAACAGAACAACTAGCTAGGGCATTGCTTATACACCGTACTCTACGTCGTCTCCATCTTCTGATAATGCCACGGCGAGCGCTACACGCGTTCTCGTTCTGATCGCCGGGGCGAGTTGGAAAATGGTGTGGGGTCGATGGACGACTGCCGAGCCCACCCACCAAGTCAGGCGCACCTGGGCACCAGGTGCGATGCACGTCCACGTCACCTCGCATTCGCGTCTCAGCATGAATCCGTTCTCGCTCGCAGCGAAGGTGCCCTCGAGGACCGTGACAACACCGTCTTCGCCTCCCTCTTCCTCCTCACCCTTCACAAGCGCTGCCACGTCGTCGCTGACCTGGGGCGAGGCGACGAACGCGAGTGTGTTCGTTGCGCGGCCAGGCAGGACTGCGTCGGCTGGCACGAAATCGAAGGACGGTGGAAGAGCTACTAGTAGTTGCAACCACCGGAACCGGGAATTGATCTTTGAGCAAAAATCTTGAAATAAGACTTAATTAAGACTCAAAATATTTATGTGTGACAATATATTAGGGAAAGATTTAAAGTTTCTAAATCACATGCCCCAAAATGTGCCTGTTGCAGCTGTCATGTGATCTATACACTTTAAATATATTGTCACACACATTTACAAATAAATACTTTGAGTCTTATTCAAGTTTTATTCCATGAATTTTTGCTTACAGATCAATTCCCGGTTCCAGTGATATTGAACACTGCGTGCAAAGAAGGGTTTTCAGACCAATAAAACCCATAGAAAACCCTATGGAGTGTTAAACATAACCACTTATCAAGGGTTTTTTTAGGGTTTTCTAAGGGTTTTATTGGTCGGAAAACTCTGCCTTGCACGCAGTGGAATGCTCCTTGCTCCCCTAACATGTCACATGACATCATGTGACCACAAGCGGAAACAATCGAGCACCAATGATGTCACCGGCGGCCGTACCCAGCAAGCTTTTATACTGTCACCGTAACATCATTTGACATCATTCCGCACACGGATAAAATATAAACGTTATATGAACAGCCACTCGATGACGCCAGCTCGTCTGACTACTGTAATAAACAAACAAATACTCACAATGACCGCTTGCAGCTTGCTCCGAGCAAGGTTTAAAGTCGACGCCTAGTACAGTAGAGACACCGGAATCGTCTGTGGCCATGATGGGGGTGATGGAGTGAAAGAAGGTTTGGGAAAAGCGGGATCGACCAACTTTTCTCACATACAGTAATACGCCGTACGTACTCTAACAGACTAACTCGGTCTAGGGGTGGTGACCAACTTTGCACCGCTTCTCGATTTGAGAAATGTATTTATATGATACTTGCGCCTCTCCTCTCTCCTCTGCCCATACAATGTCTGACACAGAACTACCACCGTACTCAGAGGTACATGAACCCAGCCCTCTTTACCGCCCTAGTCAACCATTGGCATCGTCATCATCGGGTTCTCGAGATAAACCTTTGACCTTTCGTGTCGGGCTCCATGAACTTCAGGACTCGCTAGTAAAAATCAAGCATCTAAAGCTTCATTTATGCTTTCTGGGCGCACTCCATGACCTCAGGGAAAAGAGTTCAATCCTATACGACGTGGCCTCCTCTGATTCGCGAGCTCGATGGAGAGCGGCGATGGTCATGGTTTGTCAACTTGGCCGTCGAGCGGTCGGTACCATGGTTATGAATAACATAAAACTCACTGACCAGCAACACAGATTTCAGCGCTGGGTGGAGCATCTTTCTCCACCTTCAGGACCGAACACATTCGCCAAATTCGTTTGCAGTGATATGCCTCCTCTCGACGTGTGGATGGTATTGCATGCGTACTTGCTAAGTCCACAGTTAGCATATGCAATGCCTTCTAGAATTCTGTTTCTAATTGTTTCAAGGTCTTTTGCCGAAGATTGCGTCCGTATCGGGTCCCTGAAGCCTCTCGCGATTCTCACCGTTTCAACGCCTGACTTCTTTCTTGACGCCCTTGTGAGTAGGGGCGCAACCTCCCATGCACGGGCTGACTTTCTTTACCCCGGGGAGGATACCATCCACGACATGGTCAAATGGAAGCCAAACCTGTCAAGCAGAATGAACTGGGTGACGAAGACCGGGTTATCCTTTGACCCCTTCGACTGCGCGTCTGTTCTTTCGGATCAGGAGCTGCTATGTCCCAAGTGCAAGGCCGCTGTCAACGTCCGTGAGTGTTCAGCAACCCGCATGAGCACCGAGCCTTTACACACGTGTAGCATATGTCACTACCGAGGAAATGGGTTACGCTCAACAGAAGTTTTCTCGCGCTTGCCCGTTCTGCACCTTCGAGATTACCAAGGAAACACTTGCAGTCTCAAAGTTGACGACGGATTTGACTGCTCATCTGTTGCATAGACCACAAACTGGGTCTACGAATATGCAGTTATTTCTCCCGTAAGCTGACCCTTCCTAACGAATTCGTGGTCCTCACACGAATCTTAGTGGCACTTTGCGTAATGAACTCGGTGAAGACACGGCACGGGCGGTGGACATTATACAGGATTTGCTTAATTTGAAGCCCATCGACCAGTTCAATTCACACAAGTGGCAGAATAACCAAGGAGCCAGCGTAGCAATGGCTGGAAGTCTAGGCTGGAAGCTAAGCGAGATAAAGAAATCGCTATCTAAACTCGAAAACCCGAATATGTGAGCGTACAAGCTCACCGGGTTCTAGTCGCTCTCACTGTTCCCACTTGAAAGAATTTCCAAGGTATTGGGGCGCATATGTTGACCAAAGGCCATTTTCCGTTGATCTGATCGGAGCAGTCCGTGTTTCGGTTTCGCTCGGCGTTCTTCTTGGCTGATGGAACGTCCCACCTCCAGGTTCTGCGCCAAGGTTCCTTTGTCAAAAATATATACGATCTCGGCTGGACCTCATCAAGTTATTTTGAGAAACACAAAGACGCTGCCGTCCTGCATCATGCAATTGTCCGATACCACGCGTGAGGAAAGATCATGTCCTATGCCCCAAAACTTTCTGACCCTGATCGTCCAGATTCCTCGATCTGATGACTTCGTCGCAGATGCTCGTTGTGCCCACGTTAGATATAGACTTGGTCTGGCATTCCCACCAGCTGTCTGGTCCACGCTATCACAATGATTGCAGGACCAATGTTGGGAGATACATCGATCAGTACGTCTTCTTCTGCCAAGCACTCGCGTCTCTGACTCTCCTATCAGCGATGATAAGGTCGAGCAGTTTCATTTATCAGATGCGTTCGACGCAACGTGTCGAGCCTGGGAGGTCAGGGCGACCATTCATCCGCGTCTTCTCGTGTCTCATTCACTTGCTTTCAGAAGCGATATGGTATACCATATACTCAATGTGGTTGCCCTCTCACCATCCGCCAGAAGCTTGCACGGCTCGTTCCCCTTTTAGGCTCGAAACTTCCAGGCTCGAAACATCCGCTGGCGAGGCTTGCGCCACCGGCGGATCAGTCTGAGATCCTTGCTGCGTCACATCCGTCCGACCATGACACCGTCGCAGTTCTCGGTCTGCCGTACAATTTCGCGGCCAAGACACGGCGCGATAGCAAGGCCCTCCGGCGTCGTGAACGCGAGGTATCTAGAGTGCGCACTGGCGGCAATATGGCCGTGGGAAGCTTTGCGGGAACCTTCGCAGGTTCAAATTGCGGAGGCGGAGGTTGTGGAGGTTGCGGAGGTGGAGGTGGAGGCTGCTGAGCGGTATGTCTGCGTTATTTTTACTTCGTCTTTTCGGTTAATATGAACCTCCCCGATTATCTTTTTAGGGCTAGGGCGCAGCCTGTATTGCCGGATCCGTTGATCTCAACTATGTAGGAATGGTGGACCGGCATGATCCTGTTGTGAACACATCCGTTATTCAGACGGCGCGCAAGCCTGTATTATATTGAAGGTATTCCGAAATGTCTCCCTAGCTATGTCTCAGATGTGTTCTTGTATGAATAGGAGTAGGCCGCAAGGTAGGCCGCGTCAGCACGACGCGCAAGCGTGGTAGCTCATGTATTTAAGCAGCTAGTTTGCGGACAGAATTCTCCTCGCCCATTTTCCGTGTCGTCACAGTTTCCTTAGTCACAGAAGTCACACGGAGGTGGGCGACATCACACTAGGATCCTGACTCCCTTCAACAGTATGTGGTGTCGCCCACCTCCGTGTGACTGAGTGACTTTCAAACAATAGTATCAGTAGGGAAAATGGGTGAGAGAATTCTGAGATTCCTGTCGCAAAACTAGCTGCTTAAATACATACGCTTGCGCGTCGCGCTGACGCGGCCTCTATTCTTACAGGGCACAGCTGAGACAAAGATAGAGGGACATCTCGGAATACCTGTATCATACAGGCTTGCGCGTCGTCTGAATAATATCCGCGATCACAGGTTGACGGAAGAGTCATGTGTTCACCAAGTATTGATACTATCAGTTGTGGTTTGCTTGCTCCCTACATCAAACCCTTATTAAACGCAGCGGGCTGGCACACCAGACGTTGTCAGAACAACTGAAGCACCAGGTGCGCCTAAGGCAACTTAAATACATCGTAAAAGAGCTCGTAAGTACACGTGAAGCAATCTGCGGACACCCGCACCGTTAATGCCACGCGGCGAGCGCTACACGCGTTCTCGTTCTGATCACCGGGGCGCGTCGGAAAATGGTGAGGTCACGGAGGAATACGGGGCGTCTCATGCCCCGCCGCGGGTCGATCGACGACTGCCAAGCTCACCAAGTCAGGCGCACCTGGGCACCGGGTGCGATACACGTCCACGTCACCTCGCCTTCGCGTCTCAGCATGAATCCGTTCTCGCTTGTAGCCACGAAGGTGTCCTCGAGGACCGTGACAACACCGTCCTCGCCCCCCTCTTCCTCACCCTCCACAAGCGCCGCCACGTCGTCGCCGGACTGGAGCGAGGCGACGAACGCGAGGGTGCTCTTTGCGCGGCCAGGCAGGACTGCGTCGGCTGGCGCGATATCATGATTCGAAGGACGGTGGAAGAGCTAATACGTTGAATGTATGTGTACGTTGGTCTCAAAGCGCCAAAAAAAATTAAATGGCAGCGGCATACCTGAACAGACGTGCCCTCCCCAGGAGCCGTCTCCGTCTCAAGCGCCATTGTCCCGCGCGAGGGCCCGCCAGCCATGATATGGTGCAATTGCCAGAGCTCGCCATCTCGCAGTACACCCAGGTAGAATTCGTCGTCCTTGGCCGCATCGCCCGCGATCGCGCTCTTCTCGATAGCGGATATGAGCAGGGCGGTCGGGTTTGCGTTATCGAGCTCGTTGACCAGGTTGCCTTCTGATCTACATTTCGTTTAGTTAGGAAAACCGCTGATGAAGGGGGGGACGACGCACTGAGTGACTGTAAGTGGCGCGGTTATGGCGCGGAGGCCTGGGAAAGCCGTTTGCAAGAGGGGTCGAGGACCGGCAGAGAGAGCCAAACCAACAGCGCCGGAGGATTTTACTGAGCCGTTGAAGATCAGCGTATATGGACGCCCCGTCACGAAGGGAGTCGAAGACGCGAAGAGACCTAGCTTCAATACATATCAGTTAGAGAGCTTGCACCAAAACGGAGACCAACCTTGGTCGCATGGGCGAACGACGACGACAATGCCTGATTAAGACCTTGAGGGGCATTGTCCGTCAGAGTGATGATTGTGTGCACGTCCGCCTGTCTGAATCGAAAAGAAATTCACGTTCACGTGTGACGCAGAGCCAGAGAAAACCGCACCTGAGTCCCCTCAGTGACGAAGGCAACGCGTCGTCGCCTGCAAGGCTACCACGACTCCAGATTCTCTCCCAATCCACGTTCTCTCCTTCTTCCAACAACGGTTCACTCCCTAACAAGGACTTTTCTTCGCCCTTCTTCCGCATCGCATGCCATCTCCCGACCTGCGTCTCTGGCCGCCCGGGTATGTCGCTGTAGAACGGCGTGGCGTCCTCTTTGTGAAAGAACGCCAACGAGCACGCGATGGGCGCGCCGGGATGCGCGGCAGCGGAGAGACAGCCAACGCTGCCGGACGAGGAGAGGGAGGAGAGCGCGGAGACGAGCGGTGAGAGCGACGCGGGAGGGGCGTTGGCGGAAAGCGTGAAGAGGAGCGGATGGGCTCCGAGCTCGGCGGGCAGACGTGATAAACGAGAAAGGATAGACGACGCGTTGCGCGCGAGGATTGTGCTGGAGTACAGCATATTTCAGAGTAAACTTACGAGATCAAGAGGGCTCATGTAGCGCCCGTGGCTGTGGTGGTGAGGGTCATGTTTGCGCCACACTTTCGTCCATTGTCACCATGTTGCCACCGGCACCCCTCCCATCCGCAGTTGGTGGCACGACGCCCCGCCCACACCGGTCGTTGTTCTCAGATGTGTCTGTGCGCCTGTAGTTTGTGGCTCGTGAGCTTTTTAACTAGGCTGGGGCATTGACTGCATCTCCACGAAGCCCACATTTTTGTACCCCACATTTTTCGTGCCATTACAATGCCTATGCAAAGGTATGCCGTGTCCGAACTGATGCGCTCTGCCTTGGGTCCCCCGCATTGGGAAAACCGCGTCCCCAACATCCGCGAGTACGGTCTCACGGGTTCGGAGACCGAAGCCCTGACCAGCTTTTGGCGTGCGTTTTTCGTCGCACTGTGTACCCCCTGTCTGATGGGTCTTTTTACCTTCCTCCAGAGGCGAAGCGCTCTGAGACATGCGGCGTCACCCCCACCCCATACCGCGCGGCGCTCAAGCGTCTCTTGTATTTTTCCATGCGCAAGGTGAGAGCGCATCACTGCGCCCATCGAGCGCTCTTCGCCTTCCGCCCGACGGAGGAGCTTGTCAACCGCGTGCTGGATCGATTCAAGCGCTACCTGCTCACGTTGCCGACTGTCTCCGACGCGAGACGACAACACGTCGACGATATCCGGAAGCTTGGCCGCATCCTGTGGGCAAATATCGAACGTCTCGAAGTGACCTGGCGGGCTTTTCTCAGCGCGCAGTATGTGGTCGAGCAGGACGATCTGGATTGAGCATCCTTCTATTAAACTCGATACTTTGTCTGAGTCCGTCTGTACCGGGTCACGTTCCCTCACATGTTAGGTCTGGTGGGGTAGAAGGATCTTCGCGGACTGCCTTTGCTGCTGTCGGCCTCGGTCGTGAGCGACCGATAGTCACTCGAAGCTATGGTGGTGTATGACGCTCAGTATGTTGAAACGCAGCGAGATGAGCCACCCCATGCATGCGAGTCTGATTCGGTCCGAGGCTCGTCTTCATTTTGAAAACCTTACGCGAGGCCTTTACCTTTCCCGGCTGCCTAACGCCGCGCAAGTGATGCACTACGTTGCCGTTCTCAATCACTTGGGTCGTGACTACATGCAAAGTGCTAATGCCTGAGGACGCGCTGCGAGTTGTCTGGGTCCATGCCGTAGCAAGTGGATGTAAGAGAAATCCCGCAGAAAGTAGAAAGACAAAGAAAGAATGCGACGGACCGCACCACACTAGTACCGTGACCGTAGTTACGCCATAGTCAACAAGCTCGTTCCAGTCAGGTTACGCTTGTGCTCTCCGAGAACGAAATTCGGACAGCAGCCACTCGATCTCTGTCTAATAATATGTACCGCATGCACCGATGCCACCTGCAATGGAGTCCTTCCGCTATCGTACTCAGCATCTACGTTTGCACCATGCAACTCGACAACCATTTTATTTTGCTACCTCTTCATCATCGTCTCAGAGTCAGAGAGAGAACACGACAGAATTGACGTAATCAACGATATTTTTCTTGTCCGCTTCAAGGGGTGTGCGGAATAAATTTTTACATATGTACTCTCGTATTGGCTCGCAAATGTCACCATAGTATGCACAAGCGATGTCTATGTGGACGGTTGGTTCTGTGTGCTCGAGGTACCTGAGTTCCTCAGTCGATCATCAATTATTTCCTCCAGTTTTTCAAAGTTGAGAGTCCCGAGACCTGTGACCTATGGACCCAAGAGTCAACCAAATTCCGAGAGACACGAGCCTGAAGGGACGTACGGGATCCCATCCGGCGATAGCAGAGAATCCATCAGTATTACAGCCTGGGTTTGAGCCAGACGTGATGTCGGTGAGGCCCGGACGGCCTGAGCCGTACAACCAGGGGTTGAGGAAGCCAAGGGGTTGGCTGCCTCTCGAAATGAGGTAGTCATTCAACAAAGAGATGATGCCTGCCACTGTCTGTGAGTTGGCGATCAGCTGGGTTGCTCGGAGGACGAGGAAGGATAAGACACACTGGTGCAGAACCACTCGTGCCGGACGTGTGTCCGAGTTGCCCTCCTACGATGGCAAAGAACTTGATCGCCTGCGAGGAGATATCGGGGAATCCGCGGCCTAGAGGACTGCACAAATACAAAGTAAATAATAGGTCAGGTCGGGTCGGGTCGGGTCAGGGTCGTGAACAGACTTGTAGAGGCCGCTATACTTGTCTCCGAGGTTCTGGAGGAAGGTAGATATCGCATCCGCCTGGTAGGGTTGGCGTGCAAAGTAGATCGAGAAGCCGCCGCTAGACATGCTCGCCGCGACCTCGGGGTCGTGGCCCGTCGTGCCACCAACGCTAGTGACCCACGGACCTACGAAAGCACGGCCTGGTGAGCGACTGTGTACTTACGCTTGTATACTGCATACAAGGCGAAAAAAGAGAAATACCACGTACAAGTTGCGGGGAAGACGGGGAGGAACTGGACAGATTCTCTGGAGTTGTGCATGACCAAGCAGTCCCCGCTGCCGACGCCATAGTCACCGCTCGAAAAGAGGACGCTCACACCACGTAAACCAAGCTGACCGAATAGGGTGCACACGCTCACCACATACTCCATATGCATGGTATGCTCGTACCCGCCATACGACGTGCTGATTGTCTGCGGGATGTTGACATTATCTTGGTCAAGTATATAATTCAACCAGTGGATGTATGGATCATCTGTTGGCGAGCCGCCTGTGCTATAGTAGATATGTCGCGTAGGGTACGCCATAGCTTCTGCGTACTGAATGTCCAGGTTCGCCTCGAGGCCGGGGTTTCCCGGATCGTACCCCCCGCCGTTTATCTGCGTCACGGTGAATGTCGCGTCTTCTCCATCGGTGCGATATTCATTCATGAAAAGCGCCAGGTCCTGCGGGCTCGGGTACTGCCCTCCATAGCCCGCAATCCCGAGCGCGTTCCGGTCCGTCGCTTTGGGAGCGTAGCCCAACGTTTTGTACAGCCAGCGCAGGTACGACGGCGTGATGCCATCTTCGTCGCGTCTCGATAGCACCGACCCCGCCTTCCCCCGTGCCTCCACTGCTGTGCTGAGGTGCATCCGTGGTCTCATTCCCTCCGTGAGTGGAGAGCTGAAGTAAGTCGTCGGGACGATCGTTTGTATGTGCGCATGCAGGACTTCTGGGAGCGAGTAGCTGATCGTGCGGAGAACGGTGTCGTTCGTCTCGACATGTTGGTAGAGTTGGTACGATGCGTCGAGGATACGATTGGCTTGGGACACGGACACGCCGACGAGCCTCAACCAGTTGCCACCGAGTGTCATTGAGATGGAGGAGGAAGGAATGTCGTGGTGCCTAAGCCAGGAACTGACGAGGTCGAGGGTGTCCGGGTGCGGCGCGACGACCTCGGCGACCTGTTCTTTAGTTAAGTGTGCGCCATATCTTCCATGAGACGATGGCACTGGTGGGTATATGCACGCACAAATGGGCGGTGTAGGGACGTACCTCGAATGCCCAGGGGCGCTGACCTCGTACAGCGCTTCAACCAAGGCGTCCTCGCGGTGGGACTTGAGCGCGAGGTGGAGGTCGATCGTGGTCTCATTGGACGGGTGGCCCAGCCTCTCCCAGTTCTTCGGGACAGCACCCCATGCATGCTTCACCTTCATTCCGTCCCAACGTGACGTGACGGACGTCGCGAAGGCGGCGAAGCCACAGAGGAGCGGGTCTGAAAGGGTGGCGAGCACAGAGAGGGTGTGGCAGCGCATTGCAACAGGAAATCACCAAGACAGTAGAAGCCCTTTCAAGTTAAGAGGGCCAGCGAGGCTCGGAATTTTATGATGTGTTCTATTGAATCCGACGGCGGAGTTGTCAAAATGAAGGAACTGTAGAAGTAAATCCGGGTCCAACGGATTGATAGTGACGTGAATGGAAGCCAGAAGCCAGACCAACCCAGCCAACCCAACCCATAGGTGACGCGGTGATGGCCCAGCGACTCGGAGGGCTTTGGCAGGGCTCGGGAAAGCTAAAAGCCAAAGCCAGCGGCTCAGCCTCAAGCGCTCAAGCTCAAGCGTGCGACGGTCTGCCAGCTGGCAATATGTTCAAGCGAGCAAGCACAAATGTTGACACGTTGACCCTGTCTGCAATAAAACTTTTACAGTGACCAGTAGGGATTTCAAGTCACTCTCGACGCCTCTTCAAAGTTCAAACTACTGCATTTCAAGGGATACCACTCAGCTACTACCAAGGCTACTACGGCAACTTAATACTAGAGAAGATAGCAGAAGTACTATGGTACTCAGCAAGGTGATATCTGACAAGGCGCAAGCCGCCCAACTGAAGCGATCGTCGAAGGATCAATCTAAACAGATAGCAGAGGTCGTATAGTTACGTGTAATAGTATCGGAAGGCAGTCCCCGGGCCGGATTCAGGCCATACGAGATTAAGTTACATCCCCGGGCTGCTTGGCGTCTGTTTGTAGTAACTTTGTTTGTACGTTTGTACAGTACGTACTCTGTTTATCTGACACGATGCATGAGGCCTGCATGAGGCCTGAGGCCTGAGGCATTGCCCCAGACCCACTGGGATGTGCGCCACTCCTGGGGACAGCTTACACGGCGAGTACACCGTGACTCGCACCCCTCTGCCTTGACAGTCTTTCTCTCTCGCTTTCATCGCCCAGTTACTCATCCGTATCACTCTTCGTATGCCTCAAGTTCCATCCACTCCGAGATCCTCCTCTAACTTCCGACCCATCTTCGATGCTGCCCTGAAAGCGTATGAGAAAACGACCAAGAAGGACCTTCTCGCGCATCCGCTCTCAGCACAACTCCAAGCCTGTGATTCTCCTGCTGACATCCTTTCCGTCCTTCAGGATAGTGTCAAGGAATTTGATCAATCAAGGAGGGTAGATGAGAGGTTATCACGGTGGCTGAACCCGACTATCAAAGTCCTCCACGCATTCTCTGCAACTCTCAGCGAACTCGTGAGTCCCATCCAGCCAACCTGTCTATACACTCTCGTAATACTAATTTCGCAGGCATTCTCACCCGCAAACGTGATCTTCGCTGGTGCTGGGGTTCTCCTCCTAGTGAGTACTATACCCTCCGTCTTTTTGTGGTAATTCCTATACCGGAGTCTGTTGCAGGCAGCTAAGGAAGTTGATGCGAGTCAGGATACCCTCATAGATCTTTTCGAGCGTATCGAGAACTTCTTCGAGCGCCTCGACTCTTATGTCACAGTACAACCAACAGACGCAATGACTGGCGTAATTGTGAAAATAATGACCGAAGTGCTGAACATCTTCGCGATTTCAACAAAGGAGATTCGGCAGGGTCGAGCGAGTGCGTTTCTCTCTGCGATATATAATTGTCGCCTAATTTTTACTCAGAAAAATATCTGAAGAAGCTTGTCGGAAAGAAGGAGATGGAAGACGCTTTAAAGCGGTTAGACATGTTGACGCAGGAGGAGGCTCGGATGGCGGCTGCAGAGATCCTGAAGCTAACGCACATCGTCGATAACAAGCTGACTACAGTTATGAACGGTAATCTCGGCATGTTACCTACTCGAGACTCATCCTGAACGCGCATATGTTTGATAGACGGAAAAGAAACGAAACAAGCGGTCCAACAATTGGCAAGCAGCGTAGGCGACGTGAAATGTTTGTGATCCACCCCGTCGTTCTGTCCGTGGTATCTTTAACGTGCTTATAGGGAGAAAAATCCTCAAGGAATGGGTATTTCCCCCGGACCCATCGACGAATCACGACATCGCGTACGAGCTTCACCTTGGGGGAACTGCACAGTGGTTCCTCCAAGGCGGCATGTTTGGCGAATGGAAGTCGACTGGCTCTCTCTTGTGGATCCATGGCAAACGTACGTCCTTCTCATATTCTTCACCAATCGACCCCTCATCGCCGTCCACATTCTTAGCGGGCTCAGGGAAGACCATCATTTGGTTCGTCATCAATCAGTACTCTACACCTCCACGAGCTCAGCTTGCATTACAGCTCCGCAATTGTACAAGAGATCGTTACTTTAAGCAAGGCGGGATTGGCATCAATGGCGTACTTTTATTTCGACTTCAGGGATCTTGACAAGCAACACATCCGAAACCTCCTCCCCTCTCTTCTCATTCAGCTTTCCGCTCAGTCTGATCCTTGTCGAGACACACTCTCCCGTCTTTATTCAGAACATGATAATGGCGAAGGGAAGCCGAGGGTCGGTAAGATGACACAGTGCCTCAGGGACATGCTCACAATTCCCGACCAACGCCCAATCTACATTATCTTGGATGCCCTCGACGAGTGCCCAAACTCGTATGGGATCCCGTCGCCTCGTGAACGAGTTCTTGCGCTTGTCAAGGACCTGGTTAACCTTCGTCTACCTCATCTTCATATCTGCGTCACCAGCCGCCCTGAGTTTGATATTCAGGGCACTCTTGGGCCCTTGGCACGTCACCGTGTGTCCCTCCATGATGAAATCGGACAAAAGAAAGATATCGTCGATTACATCATTTCCGTCGTATATTCTGACTCTGAGACGATGATGAAGAGGTGGCGAGGGGAGGAAAAGAAAATGGTTGTTGACGCCCTCTCAGAAAAGGCTGACGGAATGTAAGTGCATTCATTACTCTAACGTCGTTATGACAGTTCGTGACTCGATCCAGGTTTCGATGGGTGTTTTGTCAACTGGAAACACTACGACAATGTCTTCCGCAATGCGTTCGGCGAACCCTAAATGAGCTTCCACAGACACTGGACGAGACATACGAGCGGGTAATGATGGAGATCAAGAAGACCAATCAAGCGCACGCGTATCGCCTGCTTCAATGCCTCGCGGTAGCAGTTCGACCCCTTTTCGTCGCCGAACTCGTGGAACTACTCGCGTTTGACTTCGATGTAGCAAAATGTGGGGTCCCCAAGCTGAACTCGGACTGGCGGTGGGAAGAGCAAGCAGTACTTTCAACGTGCTCAAGTTTAATCACCGTTGTCCCCGGTCACGGATCCCCGGTTGTTCAATTTTCGCATTTTTCTGTGAAGGAGTTTTTGACGTCGGATCGGCTTGCGACGTCGACGGGAGACATCTCGCAGTACCATATTTCTCTCAAAGAGGCCCACACGGTGCTTGCCCAGGCTTGTCTTGGTGCTCTACTCCGGGACCCCGACGTCAACAACGGCACCGACAGCGCACCTCTGGCTCGATATGCCGCCGAGCACTGGGTGACTCATGCTCAGGTCGAGAATGTCGCCTCACGGATCCGCAATGGGATGGAATGCCTCTTCGATCCAGACAAACCCTACTTTGAAGCGTGGGTCCGGTTGCACGACGTCGATCACATTAGCTATTCCAGAAACATACCAGATCCCGTACCCGGCGCAAGATCGTTGTACTATACTGCGTTGTGTGGATTCCATGAGCTAGTCGAACACTTTACTCTCAAGTATCGGCAATACGCAAGTTCTAGAGGCGGTCATTGTGGGACTGCATTACACGCGGCATCTTCTGCAGGTCATCTCCAGATTGTGCGGTCACTGCTTCGGCACGGTGTAGGTGTCAACGTTCGAGGTGGGGCGGACGGCACACCACTACTATTTTCGTCACGGTCAGGGCACCGCGACGTCGTTCAATGTCTACTCGAACACGGCGCAGATGTGGGTTTGCAGGACGATCGCCACAATACCCCGCTAAATTGGGCGGCACATTGCGGGCACTTCGACATCGTTCGGGTGCTTCTTGAGCACGACGCAGATATTAATTCCCAAGACTATAACGGCCGGACTCCCTTGCACGACGCAATATGGGGTGATAGCCCCAAAGGTAATTGTCTCCAGGTCGTGCGGTTATTACTGGAGCATGGTGCGGATGTGAACGCACGGGATACTCGTCACCGGACACCATTACATCTGGTGTCAATGGGTCGATCAAATCTCGACGTTGCACGCATTCTGGTAGAGCATGGCGCAGACATAGATGCTGAGGGTGAGAAGGGCAGGACTCCGTTGGTATTGGCATCGCTGCTGGGGCGGGAGGAGATTGTGCGGTGGCTGTCCAAATTTCGTTCTGGGGGGGTACAAACGTAGTGTCACTAGTTTATCGACTAGCGTAATGTGGTTCGCGTTCTTTATTTCTCTCTCTACCTGTCCCTGCTTGTTTTCTACTGCATCAACTTGCCACGGCTTGAGCCCACCATACTCAAATCGACAGCTTGCGGCTCAATACCCTTCGACATACACAACATGCTAGATTATGTTTTATGTCGTAGAATCCAGCGCCACCCGTGCCAGTGGGAAAGACCTCGAACTCAAATTACTCTCCCTGGAAAATACAGGTAGACTAGTGACCGCTTGATCGACGGAGATTCTTGAGTCGCTCCGGGCTCCCTCATTCCAGTCTAGACTCAGGGCAGACCCATTAGGTATTAGTCAAAATCAAACTGCTGGTATCATGCATTTAACGAGGCACTACTCGGCCAGTGCCAAGTGGTGAGCACAGCGATCTCCGGCCCGCATATAGCCCACGCAAAGCCTGCCAGCTGTTACATTCCAGTCCCTTAGACGACGTTGCGAGAACTTGAATGTGAGAGACCGTGACCGAGGGGGGTCGTGGTAAACACTGGTAGAGGAGCGAATGGCGGAATCGGCGACTCGGACGAGCAGAGACCGCGGAACTGCAGGACATGTTGAAAATCGAACGCGAGCACGGATATAGGTCGAAAGTCGTGACCAACGCTGGGAGGGTTTGTCGGAGGCACACGAAAACTACTGATTATTATTATTTCGCACTGACAGGGAAGAAGCAGATTAGCAACAAATGCAACAAGCCTGAGACGGCAGACGCAAGTAAATGTGGTTGCCGGCTAATTAAAACGGCCCGGCTGCCGGAGGTATGCATGTGCATTTGTTGCTCGCTTGGTATTGGTCGACAGTCCGCAGGATCTCCTTACACCTCGGTTGACTAGTAATACAGTTCATCGTTTCCTTCAAAGATCGGAGCGGAAAACCTAAACAGCATATCAGACCTACAACCCAATACCGAACACCTTTTCGTAAAATCCACGCTCCGTTTCAAGCGCGACTTTGATAGACTCAGCCTTTATGAAGCCATGGCCCTCGCCATCGAATAATACCTTCTCGACATGTCTCCCTTGCGACTGCATGATCTTCTCTATGGCATCTGCCTGCTCTGGCGGCACCACCTTGTCCTCTGTTCCTTGCAAGAGCTTCACTCGTGTCAGTAATCTTACTTTCACCGCGGCGCCGTCCATGTCGACTCACCAAGAGCGGGCTGCGTATATTTTGCGCATTATGGACGGGGCTGCGCTCCACATACACATCTGGAATCTCCTCTACCGTTCCGCCCATCAGTTTATCCATGTAGCGCAACTCGAACTTATGCGTCCCCGCTTTTGCCAGCCGGGTTAGGTCCGAGATTCCGTACAACGAGGTGCCGGCTGTGAACGCATGCAGAGTCGCAGGCTGGGACACGGCCGCGAGGGTGGTGAACCCCCCTGCCGAGCCACCGCGGATCGCCGTCCGTGCGCCGTCTGTGTGGCCCTGCGAGGCGAGGGCCGTTGCTGCGGAAGCACAATCGGCGGTATCGGCGACGCCCCATGCACCATTGAGGCGGTCTCTACGTCAACTCGTGATGAGATCGACGAGGAAATGGCAGACAGGAACGTACATGTACTTCCTTCCATAGCCACCAGACCCACTGTAATCGACGTCCACCCTGCGAAGAAGAATGTGAGACCGGAAGGCCCTGATGAAAATGAGGCTAGAGCTTACCAGGCCCAACCCCGACTGGTGAAATACTGCGTGGTCCAATCGAGTCCTTGCGCTGCCATCCCTGTTGGGCCACCGTGAGCGTTGACAATGCAGGGAGGTTTCTCGGTGGGGTCTGAGCTCCCGTCATATGCAAAGTTCGTCGGCGGGTACAGCGTGGCATACACGGGCTCGCTCTCCGTACCTAGAGTGAGCGATTCGGGGTGGGAAATGATGCTATCCGGGAATGGAAGGGACTCCGCAGAGGATTTGAGGGTCTGATAAGTGACGCCCGAGTGCGGTGCGGAGGGATCTGAGATGGTAAGTTTGATGATCGCCGATGGAGTTCGCGTCGATCTAGCTTGGAAGACCAGCGTCTTGTCGTCCACTGCATGAATCGCACTGATCGAAACGAAGGGGTTATCGACGGGGACCAAAGACTTGGTCTTCCAGTCAAAGAGGTATAGCACGTGTCTCCCGTTCTTGAGCGCAGAAAAAAGCACGGCCCTTTTCTCCGGATCTAGGACCGTGTACGGTGAGCCCGCAAGGAAGAATGCGGGAACTGCGAAGTCTTGTGATACAGGAGTCGCAAGAAGAGGGTCCGCACTCTTGGAGGATACGGAGTGCGCCCACGGGTTCAAGAACCCGGACTCGTCCGTAAGAAATACGAGGGTATCGGTGTCGATCCACCCGGGGTAGCCTACGCTAACCTCGCGCTGGCCCCATGAGATCTCTTTCTCATCGCCATAGGTAATCCTATCGCCGTCTGCGACAAAGGTGAATACGTGGATCGCAGATCGCTGCCACGGCATGTCGGGGTGATTCCATTGCTGGAACGCGATACGAGCACCATCTGGAGAAAATCGGGGAGCTGCGTAGAAATCGGCTCCGGAGGCGATAGTCGTCAGCGACTGGGTCTTCGTATTAATGACTACGAGCGTGTTGACAACTGTTGTTGGATCATCGTTCGTGTGATCCTCGAGCACGGCGGCGAGGAAATGCCGGTGAATCGGGTGAAGGTCAAAATCGGCGTATCTGAATGGCGCTTCCGCTACGCAAGCCAGCGAGAAATGGCTCGGCCCCATGCGGCATCAGAGCAGAGGAGATAATGCTCACCTGGAGTTACCGCCCTTGGTTCTGATCCATCTTTGAGGGAATATACCCTTCCATCAGGCGAATGCGAGAAGTACGTCGTTCCGTCGTGGACAATCGCAGCACCTCCACCGTATTCGTGAACCTTAGTAGTGGCGTTCCATTCGGAACCGAAAACGTCTTTGTTGGCGATGGTATCGACTATAACAGCTCGTCCGCCCTCAGATGGCCTCCTTTCAATGTGGTATATCTTATGCGTGACTGGATCGAGCAGGACATCTACAAGGGAGATGCTCTGCGAAGATGGCGCCGGTGGGTGACCATGTGTGATTAGAATCGCCTTACTACTCGAAAGCAGTCTGAGGAACGCACATACACTTTGAACCAACGCGTCTGCAGTAATGGGAGAGGACCAAGTGCCGAAAGGAGCTCTGCGAGGGGACATTTTGGCTATCCGATTTGCCCTCAAAGTCGACCTGGGACGGTCTTGTTATCGTGATGTCATGTGCCATATCCGAATCCCTCATCCCCTTGTAGGCGCTAACTTGAAGAGCTGAGAGCGGAGCAAACCGAAAAGACCGAACCGGAGCGGCAACGCCGGTCGTCCCGGCTTCGGGCGAGGGAGCTGGACGCCTGGTTTCATCATGCAACCGAACACCTGTCGCACCTGCTGCCTACCTGAGGTAAACGTGATTGCCAATCACAGACTGTTTATTCTGTACTATGTATAAAAAATTATTGTTCGCTCTCCGTCATCGCCACAATAAGCAAGTAGTTTTATCTCGAACTATCCCAGTTTCCAGAATCGGTTCTGAGCTAGAGCCATGTACTGAACCCGCTACGGCTGGGAACTCACCTCCTCAAAGAGCATCTGGAACACGGCCGCAATCGCATGACTTACGTCCTGGCAGAAGCCCGCCCCGCGCGACTCTACCTCGGGCAGGAGCCTCTGCACACGGAACGTTGACGCGGAATAGCGCATGGGCAGCTGGCGTGTAAGATCGAAGCCAGGAAAGCTCGCGGCCGATGTCCATCATCATGCCAATCAGGGCGTCGTATACGCAACGCACGATCTTGCACCGTGTGGAGAGCACAGACCCTGGGACCCTGGTAGGTGCTTTCCGAATGGCGACTCCGAGGGGTGCATTGGGGGAGACACGGCCTAGGGAGCGGCTGGGGACACATACATCAAGCGCCTGACAGATGTGGTCACGATCGACCACGTTTGCGACGGATGGTCGTAGTCGAAGAAGGTCGATGCAGGGTACAGCGTGGTCCGCGCTCCGAGTCCTGGTGTAGAGCAGGCGCGGCGCGTCGTTCCATAGGTCGTCGGGGATCTCCCCGATAATCCAAAGCGAATCAGTCCGATTATTACTGGAGCATGGTGCTGATATGGACTCGGACGCACGCGATGATTCCAATCTCTACCAGATCCCGTTGTGACATCTTGCGATGCTGAAGCTCGATGCCATACGCCTGATAGAGCATAGCGAGGACGTAGATCTAGAGGACGAGGGGATTTAAAGGACTAGATTGGAGGTCGCTGGCGAGAGGGCATGACAGAGGATTTTGTCGGGATATCGTTTATTTGCGCTTCCTTGTTCGCTTGAAGTCCTTTTGATAACGGCTCTCTGTCGTGCAATGTGTCACATTCCCGGAGCTGAAAATGCCAGTGAGTGTTGAGTCGAGGTTTAGTGTGTAGACGATCAAACGACTTCATCGATCTCATCCGCAAATCGTATGCCATCAACTCGGCGTCTATTTGTCTGCTGACATACACGAGGCAGTGCAGCCGTCGTTCCCTCTCTGCCTCAACAGTCTTTGTTTCTCTCATCACCGCACCGATCAGCTCATCCGTATCACTCTTCCTATGTCTCACGCTCCATCCACATCCACATCCTCAGTCCCTTCCAATTTCCAGTCCATCTTCAATGCTGCCCTCAAAGCGTATAAGAAGAAAACCAAGAACGACCTCCTTGCACATCCCCTCGCAGCACAGCTACAAGCCTGCAACTCTTCCGCTGACATTCTTGCCATCCTTCAAGACAAGGTCGAGGAGTTTGATCAGTCGAGGAGTGCCGACGAGAGGTTATCACGATGGCTGAATCCGACTATCAACATCCTCTACGCATTATCTGCAACGCTCGGCGAAGGTATTGGACTCGTGAGTCCCATCAAGTCAACCTGTCCACTCCACCGTTTTATACCAATTTCACAGGTTTTCTCTCCCGCAAAAGTTATCTCCGCTGGCATTGGCGTCCTCCTCTCGGTGAGAATCCTTCTTGATCCCTTTCTGGAAGCCATTCCTACACTGACATCTCTCAGGCGGCCAAGGATGTTGAAGCGAGCCAAGACAACCTCGTCGATCTCTTCGAGCGCATCGAGAACTTCTTCAAGCGCCTCGAATCTTATACCACAGTGCAACCGACAGACGCAATGACTGACATACTCATAAAAATCATGATCGAAGTGCTGAACATCTTCGCGATCGCAACGAAGGAGATGAGGCAGAGTCGAGCTAGTGCGTTGCTCTCGACGATACATGATTGCCGGCTAAGCTACGTCCAGAAAGATACCTGAAGAAGCTTATTGGAAAGAAGGAGATGGAAGATGCTCTGAAGCGCTTAGACAAGTTGACGCAAGAGGAGGCTCGTATGGCGGCTGCAGAGATCCTGAAGCTCACGCACATTGTCGACGGAAAGGTGACTACTGTTGTAAATGGTACGCTCTACGTACAACGTGTTCGCTATCCATCATTCTGAACCTCAATTAGGCGTCCAACAATTGGCAAACAGCATAGACGATGTGAAATGTATGTGATCGACTCTTTTGTTTCTGGCCATGATCTTATGTGCTCATAGGGAATCAAGTAAGAGAGAGCCTCAGACGGTGGGTTACTCCACCAGATCCGTCGACAAATCACAATATCGCCTGCGGTATCCAACACGGGGGAACGGCTCAGTGGTTCTTTCGTGGCGGGATTTTTGGAATTTGGAGATCTGCGACTGGCTCTCTCTTGTGGATTTATGGAAAACGTATGTTTTCTTCACACAGTCCCTGATTCCCTCCTGATGATCATCCACCTTCTTAGCCGGGTCCGGGAAGAGCATCCTTTGGTCAGTCATTGCTTAGCACTCTACTCTACGGCCAACTTACCGTTTCCTGACAGCTCCGCAATCATTCAAGATATCGAAACCATGTGCAAGGCAGAATCAGGGTCTATCGCCTACTTTTATTTCGACTTCAGGGACCTTGATAAACAAATCGTCGAAACCTCCTCCCATCCCTTCTCGCCCAACTCTCTACTCAGTCTGGTCCTCGTTGCGACATCCTCCACCGCCTTTATTTGGAACACGACAAAGGATCAAAAGCGCCCAGTGAAGCTGCGTTGACACAATGCCTCAAGGACATGCTTACAATTCCCAATCAACCCCCAATTTACATTATCTTGGACGCGCTCGACGAGTGTCCAAATACACGTGGCATTCCGTCACCTCGTGAAGAGGTTCTTACTCTTGTTAAGGACCTGGTTAATCTTCGCCTACCACATCTTCATATCTGCGTCACCAGCCGCCCCGAGTTCGATATTCGGGCCACCCTTGGTCCTTTGGCACTTCACAGTGTATCCCTCCATGATCAAAGTGGACAAAAGAAGGATATTGTTGATTACGTTCACTCTGTGGTATACTCTGACTCTGAGACGATGATGAAGAAGTGGCGAGAGGGGGATAAGAAAATGGTTGTTGACGCGCTCTCAGAAAAGGCCGACGGAATGTAAGGGGGCCCATCGTTGTAACTATGTGAAGACGGCTCATGGCGTTTACCAGGTTTCGATGGGTGTTTTGTCAACTGGAAACACTACGACAATGTCTTCCACAAAGTGTCCGGCGTACTCTAAACGAACTTCCGGAATCCCTCGATGGGACATACGAGCGGGTAATGATGGAGATCAAGAAGACCAATCAAGCGCACGCGTATCGCCTGCTTCAATGCCTCACGGTGGCAGTTCGACCGCTTTCCGTCGCCGAGCTCGCGGAACTACTCGCGTTTGACTTCGATGCGGCGAAGGGCGGGATCCCTGAGCTGAACTCGAACTGGCGGTGGGAAGACCACGAACAAGCAGTACTTTCGACCTGCTCAAGTTTAATCACTGTCGTCCCCGACGAGGAATCCCCGGTTGTTCAGTTTTCGCATTTTTCAGTGAAGGAGTTTTTGATGTCGGATCGGCTTGCGACGTCGACTGGAGACATCTCGCAGTATCATATTTCTCTCGAAGATGCGCATACGGTTCTCGCCCAGGCTTCTCTTGGTGTTCTACTCCGGGATCCCAATGTCACAAACGGCGCCGACAGCGCACCTCTTGCCAGATATGCCGCTGTGCACTGGGTGACTCATGCGCAGTTCGAGAATGTCACCTCACGGATCCGCGATGGGATGGAACAACTCTTTGATTCAGATCAGCCCTACTTCGATGCGTGGGTCCAGTTGCACGACGTCGATTTCGATTCCCCCGATTCTCCCAACTTGATAGATCTGAATCCCGGAGCAAGACTATTGTACTATGCCGCGCTGTGCGGATTCCAAGAGCTAGTCGAATACCTTACTCTCAAATATCCACAGCACGCAACTTCTCGAGGCGGTCGTTTGGGCACTGGGTTGCACTCTGCATCATATGCGGGTCATCTCCAGATTGTACGCTCACTTCTTCGGCACGGTGTGGGTGTCGATGTCCGAGACCACCTGAACGGTACGGCATTACAATGGGCGTCTATGAAGGGACGCCGTGATGTTGTTGAATGCCTACTCGACCATGGCGCAGATGTGAATGTGCAGGACGATCTCCACTATACTCCACTAATTTTGGCAGCATATGGGCACATGGACGTCGTTCGGGTGCTACTTGAGCACGGTGCGGATGTTCATTCCCGGAACAATTCCGGCTGGACTCCTTTACATCGCGCAGTACGGGGTGCTAGTATTACCCTCAAAGGTGATCACCCCCGGATTGTGCAATTATTGCTGGAGCATGGTGCGGACGTAGAAGCTGAGGATAAGCGTGGAAGGACTCCGTTGCAGGTGGCATTGGAGCAGGGAAAGAGCGAGATCGCGCGGTTGCTATCTGAATTTCGTTCTGGGAGAGCACAAGCGTAGTTTACTGATCATGGAGAACTACAATATAGCTCTCTTTCTTTCCACCCGTCGCTACTTCGACCCCATACTCGTATCGACAGCTTGCGGAGCCATATCCTTCTGTACACTGTTGTATACAAGGTGTTCCGATGTTGTATGATAGATCCCTCGGTTGACGAATTGATCGCAACTTTGGACTCATCAAATACTCATCAGCTTCTGTGGTATCGTGCATCTCAACGGAGACCACTCGGCTACGGCGATAACAGTGTAAGACCCGTCGCACGTACCCGCCCGAGTCAATCATCTCCTTTGACAAATGCCAGTGTCATGTTAACCGACGATTGTCCGTTCGGTACTGCATATAAATGTTAACCTTTGACGCTACCCAACATATCGCGTGTCCGGAGAGAAGCCCTTGGAGAAGCCCACGGACGAGAAGTAAAGAAAGGGTAAAGAGTACAAGTTTCCCTGATGGAACAGTAAAATAGGTATTGGGGGCGCCGGGTAGCAGGAATTACTGCGCTGCCGGGGTGATTTGGGCGGGTGGGTGACCAACTTGAAGTTAGTACCTAGGTATGAATACAACGCGATGGTCTACGAGTACATATTCAGAATTGCCACAACAGGAGAGAATGCTTAATCTCAAGCTACGTTTGGTTCCCCTACTCTAGGGAATTTGAAGCGGTGCGTCGTAGGTCGATGCATCTATCTGCACAGCGCTTCGAACAATTCCGGGCATCTTCTGCGCCATATTCACCCCTTCTTCGCCACAACAAGCGAGCGCAGCTTTCGCCCGATCTTCGGCACCTATACTCGGTTTCAGAGTGGCGTCTGAGTACGCTGTGGCTCGGTACTCACCTCCTCTACGAGCGTCTGGAACTTGGCACCGCAATCGCGTACGTCGCAACAGAAGCCTGCGCTACGTGGGTCTGCCTCATCTGGGAGTTCCTGCGCGTGCGAAATGTTGACACGGTAATAACTCACGGGCAGCTGCGTGCGATCAAAGCCGGCCGGGCTTGAGTGGCCGATGTCCGTCATCACGCCACTCGGGTCTCCATACGCGCAATGGGCGATCTTGTGTGTGTGCGTAGAAAGCACAGACCCTGCTATGCACTTTCAGCATCATCGAGGGAAAACACGGGGGACATACCTCAAGCGCCTCAGGCCTGGCAGATGTAGTCGACCACCTTCGCGACACTCTGTAGTAGCGGGTGGTCACAGTCGAAGAGGCGCTCAGGGTAGACGATGGTATCATCGCCGCGCTCTGCGATGTGGAGTAGGCGCGACGCGGGGTTCCATGAGTCGCGCCGGATCTCAGGGGCGTTGAGAGCCTGGAGGAGCGCAAGCTCGGTGTGTGCAGTTTCACGCGCGGGAGGATCAGGGACGTAGACACTTCTGAGGAGGCGCCTGCGTCCGCTTCGACGAGAACCTACACATTACGTACAGGCAATCCATGGCGCTGGTGACAATCTGCAAGGACATACCATGTCCGGCACATCGGAGCTTTGGTAGTGGGAAAGATACTCGTCGACCGCCTCGAAATCGCTGGTGGGGTGAATTTAAATACGGGGTACGGGCTAAACGTCAAAAGGACTGACATACACGTAGAACATGTGCGATGAGATGGAGGCAGTTCCAGAATATGTTCTGAGCCAGAGCCACGAACTGAGCCCGCTGCCGCCGGGAACTCACCTCCTCAACGAGCGTCTGGAACACGGCCACAATCGCATACGTCCCGGCAGAACCCCACACCGCACGGCTCTGCCTCGCGCTGGAGCCTCTGCACCCCAGAATATTGACGCGGAATAGCGCATGGGCAGTTAGCGTGTAGGACCGAAGCCAGCAAAGGTCGGCTGCCGATGCCCGCCGATCAAGGTGCCTTACGAGCAACGCACGATCTTGTGTGGAGGGAGCACACCCTGATACGAGCACCCCGAATCGGGTGGCGAGGTGACCCCGAGGGTTGCATTGGGGGTGGCACGGCCTGGGGGAAGCGGCTGGTGACACGTATCTCAGGCGCTTGGCGGATGTGGTCACGATCGACCACGTTTGCGATGGATGGTCGTAGTCGAAGAAGGTCGATGACTCGATACAGAGGACGGCGTGGTCTGCGCTCTGAATCCGTGGTGTAGAGCAGGCGCAGCGCGTCGTTTCACGGGTCGTCGGGGATCTCGCCGAGAATCCAAAGCGAATCACGCAATATTTCCAATTCCTACCAGATCCCGTTACGGCATCTTACGATGCTGCGATGCTACGAGGCTCGAGGTCATACGTGTCCTGAGAGAGCATAGCGAGGACGTAGATCTAGAGGACAAGGAGGGGATTTGAAGGACTAGATTGGAGGTCGCTGGCGAGAGGACACGACAGACTCGGAGATGTGAGGATTTTGTCGGGGTATCGTTTATTTGCCTTTCCTTGTTCGCCCGAAGTCTGTCTTCTACTTTCCCCACCACATACCTTTTGATAACGGCTCTCTGCGACGCTGTCGTGCAATGTGTCACATTCTCGGAGCTGAAAATTCCAGTGTAGGTTGAGTCGAGGTTTAGTGTGTAGACAGTGTGCAGACGAACAGACCGTGACGACTTCATCGATCTCATTCGCAATTCGTATGCTACTGTATCCACTCGGCGTCTATTTGTCTGACATAGTACACGAGGCAATGCCACAGCCGTGCATATGCTCGTTCCTTCTGCCTTGACAGCCTTTGTTTCTCTCATCACCGATCAGCTTATCCGTATTATTCTTCCTATGTCTCACGCTCCATCCACATCCACATCTTCAGTCCCTTCAAATTTCCAGTCCATCTTCAATGCTGCCCTCAAAGCGTATAAAAAGAAGATCAAGAACGACCTCCTCGCACATCCCCTCGCAGCACAACTACAAGCCTGCAACTCTCCCGCTGACATTCTTGCCATCCTTCAAGAAAAGGTCGAGGAGTTTGATCAGTCGAGGAGTGCCGACGAGAGATTATCACGATGGCTGAATCCGACTATCAACGTCCTCTACGCATTATCTGCAACACTCGGCGAAGGTATTGGACTCGTCAGTTCCATCAAGTCAACCTGTCCATTCCACCGTTTTTATACCAATCTCACAGGTTTTCTCTCCCGCAAGAGTTATCTCCGCTGGCGTTGGCGTCCTCCTCTCGGTGAGCATCTTCCTTGATCCCTTTCTGGAAGCCATTCCTAAACTGGCATCTCCCAGGCGGCCAAGGATATTGAAGCGAGCCAAGACGACCTCGTCGATCTCTTCGAGCGCATCGAGAACTTCTTCAAGCGCCTCGACTCTTATACCACAGTGCAACCGACAGACGCAATGACTGACATACTCATAAAAATCATGATCGAAGTGCTGAACATCTTCGCAATCGCAACGAAGGAGATGAGGCAGAGTCGAACTAGTGCGTTGCTCTCGACGATACATGATTGCCGGCTAAGCTACGTCCAGAAAGATACCTGAAGAAGCTTATTGGAAAGAAGGAGATGGAAGATGTTACGCTCAGTAAGGCGTATTCGGGTTTCGGAGTTCGGAGTTCGTTCGGGGTTCGAAGTTCAAAGGGCGAATGCCGACAACAGACGGCGGAGCGGTGATTCACAAGACGAGAAGAGGAATCGTTCGGGGTTTGGGGTTTCGGTGAAGCCAAGTCGTATTCGAGAAAGCTACTGTAGTTGAGTACAATAGGTCGAGCTTAGAGCTCTAGAGGGTTACAAGCAGTCCTTAAGTACTATGGGGATCGGGTCGAGGGAAACCTCGAGAAGGTCATCGAACGTGGCCGAATCGTACAGAAAGATGAGTCAACATGTTGGGCTCGCGAGTAGAATGTAAGAGAATGAGAGAGAACGTTCGAGAGTGTAACATCACCCCCTCCTTATGGTCCAGTACGGCGCTCAGCGCGGCGGCGGACGCGGTCCTCACAACGGAGGCGGCGACGGAATGTCTCGTCGATTTCGTCTTCATCGGGTACAGGACGGAGACGACAGGGGTGCGAGTAGCGGCGGTGATCGCGAGGGACGAGGCACTCTAGGTGGCAGTTGCGATGAGGGTGGTAACAGTGTTCGCCTCGGTGGCCAAACTTCTGGCAGTAGGGGCATTGGGTGAAAGTGAGGCAATGAGCGGCATCGTGGTTAGCTTCTTGGCACCAGCGACAGACGGTGGCGTAGGCAGGGATTGAGTCCGGGAGCTCCCGAGTGTATTGCATCTCGACGCGGAGGTCGGCGTTGCTGACCCACAGGTCGTGGTCATCTTCTTGCTGGATGACGGTCTGCACCCGTTGGTAAATGTTGTTTTGCGACATCCGCCAGACTGAATTCTTGATGCGGGCCATAGTGTCGGCTATTGCTTGTCGAAGGCGCGTCGCTTGGTCATGTTGTTCCTCTAACTCTGCTACGAACGTCCTGTAGTGTTTGACTTCAGCAGTGAGTGGCCAGTCGTCGATAGTGGCCAGGGCGCGGTCGACGTAGGGTCGTCCAACAGTGTCACAGTCGAAGATACGGATCTGTGGTGGGGTGAGTAAGGGTAGATGTTTGTCGACGTCGTGCGCCCTGAGGGGGGCTTCGTAGATGGTTTGTCCGCTTCCCATCGTCCCTTCTATCATGGGGTGGCGTTGTCCCCGCTTGTACTGGATGTATTTTGCTCGTACGAGATTTCCGTTTCGGCGGATCATAAAGGGGTAGGCGCGTTTGGTCTTTGGGTGGTTGAAATGCCAGCCTTCTCCAGGGTGGTCCTGTGGTTCTGTGGGACGTTCTCTGACTTCAGTGATGATTGTCTGGTTTGCGAACGGGAGAGTGTCGCTTTCGACGGCGGTGGTGTCGGATTCTTCGAATGGGGGTGGTGGTGTTTCGGGTGCTGTATATTGAGTCGGAAATAAGATGTCGCGGAGCGTGGGTCCCGGGCTTGCTTCGTGATTCCCTGCACGAGTGCGGATCCATAGCTCAGCATACACTGCGGTTTCGATGGCGGCGGCATAGAACTGGGGGTAGAACTGAGAAGACATTGATGGTTTGAGCGGATGGGTGATGGTGCTAGTTCTGTTCATCGACGACCCTTTTTATCCTTCGTCAATCGCGAGGCGTGGTATCGTTTGATTAGATCGTCAGCATGCATGTGCTTACTGTCAACCCATTCGTTCTCCGATGTGGGGAATCCTTTCCATTTGATGAGGTACTGCAGGTCATGCCCTCTGCCCTTACGCCGTGTGTCAAGGATAGCTTCGATCTCTTGTTCCTCCTGTCCGTCCACGAGGTCTGGCGGTGGTGGTAGAAAGGGTGGTCCGTATTGATCCGTCTCCTTATATGGGCTGAGAAGGTCAATGTGGAAGACATCGTGTATCTTCATGTGTTCCGGCAGCTGTAATCGATAGGCGACTGATGATATCTTTTGCGTGATTTCAAAGGGGCCGTATCTCTTGGGTGCGAGTTTCCGTGACGGCATTCTGAGATTTAGGTTCTTCCCTTCTAACCATACCTTATCTCCTTTGCTGAATTGAGTCCTTGGGTCGCGACTCTTGTATCTACGGAGGAGAGCTTGTGCTGCGTTCAGCCGTGCTTGCTGGAGTTGTATCAGTCTCTCTGTGGCTGTTGGTGATCGGTCTTCTCCTGTCGCCTCGACGTGTACGCTGGGTTTCATTCCAAAGAGAAGCTCATGTGGGGAGCGTTTCGTGATATCGTGTGGCCACGAGTTGTGAGCGTATTCCGCGATTGGAAGGTATTGTACCCAATCATTTTGTCCTTGTTGATCGACCCAGTGACGTAAGTATTGTTCGACCCAGGCATTCATTCGTTCCGTTTGGCCATCCGTTTGAGGGTGGAATGCCGTACTTAGGTTTTGGTTGATGCCTGTTTGCTTACAAAGTTCGGTGGCGAATGCACTCGTGAATCTAGGGTCCCGATCGGAGATGATGCGTTTAGGGAGTCCGAACCAGGGGAGTAGGTGTCTGAGGTATAGGGTTGCTACTCCTTCTCCTGTAATGGTTTTCGTACAGGGGATGAATTTTGTCGCCTTGCTGCAGCCCTGATCAACTATTGTGAGAATGGCATCATGTTTCCCGCTTGGGGGCAGGTCTGTGATGAGATCCATGCTGACATATTGAAAGGGGCCTTCTTGAACGGGCGTGTCTAGATGTTGTAATGGTGCGCGCGGTTTCCGTTGGCTTTTGTTTGTCTGGCATTGGGGGCAACCTTTGACGTATTGTTCCACGAATTGCTTTAGGTTGTCCCCTTCGTACCGTGCGCTGACTAGGGCCCATGTATTGGCGATTCCGGGGTGGCCGGCGATCGGTGTGTCGTGTAATTCGGCGACGGCTTTTCGACGTGTGGTGATGTCATCGGGGAGTGTGATTCGTTTGACGAAGAGGTGATCTGGGAGAAGGGTAATGTTGTCATTGATATTTAAGTCATCCACCCCCTCCTTAAGGTCTGGGCGTCGTGAGAGGAGGTCGGCGACTGTGTTGAGGTGTCCCGGGACGTGGTGTAGCGTATAGTCAAACTCGGCGAGGGTTTCCATCCATCTGGCTTGGCGACCTGATAGCTTGTGAGGGGCGCGGAAATAGGCGAGGTTGTTGTGGTCGGTGAGGACCGTGATGGGGTGGCGAGCGCCCAGTAGGTGGTGGCGCCAGTGACGGAACGACTTGACGATGGCGAGGAGTTCGCGATCGTAAACATCGTAGTTGATTTCGGCCGGAAGTAGCGAGGATGAGAAGAAAGCGACAGGGTGGAGGGCGTTGTCGGACTGGGGTTGTGTGAGTGTGGCACCGATGGCGAAGGCAGAGGCGTCGGTTTGGAGCGTGAACGGCTTCTCATAGTCGATGGCAGCGAGGACGGGTCGTGAGGCGAATCGGTGTTTGAGGGTGCGGAAGGCGAGGTCAGCGGTTTTGTGACCACAAGAAGGAGACATTTTTCTTTGTGAGGTCGTGCAGAGGGCGAGCGATCCTTGCGTAGTCAGCGATGAATGGTTTGTAGAAGTTCCCGAAGCCGAGGAAGGATCGGACTTCCGTGACCGAGGTCGGTGTGGGCCAGTCTAGGATGCCTTGTAGTTTGACGTTGTCCATCTCGACTCCTTCGCGTCCAATAATGACACCGAGGTATTCGACTGAGGTTTGGGCGAAATGACATTTCTCAGGTTTGAGGAAGAGGTCGTGGTCCTGAAGACGTTGGAGGACGATAGCGACGTGGGCGAGATGTTCCTCGCGCGTGCCATTGGTGGCGATCATGATGTCGTCCATGTAGACTTTAAGCCACCCTTGAGCGATTTCTTCCCTGAAGATGTCGTCCATCATGGTCTGGAAAGTAGCTGGCGAGTTCGTGAGACCGAAGAACATTACTAGGGGTTCGAAGAGTCCTTTGCTGGTCTTGAAGGCAGCCTTCCATTGGTTGCTGTCTTTGATGAGGATATTGTTGTACCCCCATCGTATATCCAGGGTGGTATACCAGTCATGCCCAGGTGCCTCAGACACTAGTTCGGCGATCAGAGGCAGCGGGTACTTGTTCTTCCTTGTCCACGTATTGAGGCGGCGGTAGTCCTGGACAGGTCGTAGTTTGCCATCCTTTTTCTTGACGAAGAAGAAGGGGGCCGCATAAGGGGAGCTGGAGGGTCGTATGTATCCTTTGTTTAGATGGTCAGCGAGGAATTTATCCTGTGCCTCTCGTTCCGTTTGGGAGAGTGGGTAAACCTTGCAGTCTAGGGTTTCTGGTGCTTCCGGGAGTAGGTCGATGGCGTGATCCCATCGTTTGGATTCGGGGAAGCGTTGTGCTGCTGTGTCACTGAAGACCGTTTCAAACCGGTGTAGTTCCGGGGGGACGAGGTCCGTCCAGAGACGTTCCGTGTTATCGTGAGCGGCCTCTGCCAATTGTTGTGCGTGTGTGACCTTGTTGATCTGCATGATGATTTCGTCTCCTTCTTCGAGTCGAAGGCATTGCAGGAGCCAGTCTTTGGGATTTGCGATCAGTGTCGGGTTGTTGGCGGGGTTCGTCCAATCTAGTGGTTTTCCATAGCTTGCCATCCATGGGTATCCGAGGATGATGGCATCGCTTCCGAGATCGGCAAGATAGAAGCGGTGTGTCGTTCCTTCGAAGTCTGGTATTCCTTCTGTGTATTCGTGGTTCGTACGGAGTCGAAGGTCGACATATTCTGTAATCTGCCCTCCTTTGTTTACTGATCCGTCTACGTTTCGGATCGTTCGTGGTTGTCGTAGTTTCTGTGGGTGTAGGTTGAGGAAGATGGCGGTTTCTTTGGTCATGAAGTTGTGTGTTGCGCCGGTATCTACCAGTGCTGCAAACTTTGCGCCTTCGTCACTTTGCAGGAAATGTATCTCTATTTTCAATGCGTTAATTCGAGGTACAAAAACGCTACTCGGGACGATAGCTCGGATCCAGGACGACGGGCCCGAGCTTACTGAAAATCCGCGCCGCGTGCGACGAGTTCCTTGGCTAGGAAATCTTGTTGTTCTGCGGTCATGCGTATCGATATGTCGGCGATTTTACGGAGAAAGTCGTCGTCGATAACGGCTGGTGCTTTGGTTGGCATGGTCGAAGTGGGTGCTGGTGCGCTGGTCTGAGCGACGGCGATTCGTGGTTTGCGATCCGGACAGTTGCGGCTTAGGTGGCCTTGCTTCCCGCAGGTAAAGCAACGACCTTCAGAACGATACTTCTGTTTTTCGTCTTCGGTGGTGGCTTTCCGGATTGCGTCGACGTCCATTGCGTTCGGATCGCGTTGAGCGGGTCGCTGACCAGCGTTGTTCCATCTACGCGTGAACGGGTTTTGACCGGGGCGACGCTGCTGCTGAAATGGGTTGTGTTCTTTGAGAGCCTGTACCTTGAGCCAATTGCGATGGTTCGTCTGTGCGCTTGCGACCCATTGTCGGAAGTTTTCGGGGTTATTCTGGAAGATGCAGGTATGAGCGAGGGTGCCTTGCAGGCCTTGCGCGAACATTCGGAGTGCGCTTGGTTCGTTGATGTCCATCCCGGCGCGGGTAACTAAGTCCTGGAATTCCCCGACGTATTCGTCGAGTCTTCCGTCTTTCATGCGTAGCTTAAGGAGGTCTTGATGGGCCTTGTCGGCGTCGGCAAAGTTGGTGAATGCATCGCGGAATTCGCGTTCAGTGATTTGCCAGACGTCGTATCCAAATGGCACGAACTCGTCTCCTTCGCGGACCTTCTTGAGCCATTCGGATGCTCGTTCGGCCCATGTCTCGGCCTTATCGACGCAGAGGCTAAGGAAAAGCGTTGCTCGTTTCATCGGATTCTTGATTGCGCTAGCCTCTTGGTTCAGGTAGCAGTATCGATCAAAAGCGATGAGGAACTTTCTCGTTTTAGCACGATCTCCTGTGAACGGCTCAGGGAGTTTGCCTTCCAGTCGTTCTCCGCGCATGGCTCTAAAAAGCTTGCGCATTTGCTGTTCGTCGCGTGTGTCGTCTCCGTCGCTATCAGGATCGTCGTCGTCGTTGTTCCGGATTTTCTTTGGCGGTTGAGTGGGTGTCTTTTCTTCTCTTTCCTTTCCTTTGGCGTCGCGCGAGCTTTCGCCGAAGTTGGTTCCAAGTCCGGGGATTGTCTGGTCGGTGTCCATTGACTGCTGTCCTTCGGCGGGAGCGCGGTGAGCTGGTGTGGTAGGGGCGGTTGCGAATCCGGTCGTAGTTGGTAAAGGGGCATTGCTAGTTGTCACGTCGTGTACAACGGTTTGCGCCTTCAGTTCTTCGATATTCATGCGTTCCGAGGGTTCATGTAGCAGGTTAAAGGCGGATCGGGCGACACGGTATGCGTACCACGCCTTTGCTGTTGCTTCGTATCGGATTTCAAACCAGACCCCTTCGTACATGCGAACGGCTTGTTTAATGCCTCGCCAGGGGACGTAGTAGCCTGTCCATGGGGCGTCGTTCTGTCCTTTCTGCAGGAATATTACATTTAGTTTGAGGTGTTCGGCAATGGTGTCTTCTTGGTTCGGGACTAGTCGGAAAGGAAGCAGGATGCGTCCTCCTCCATCTCTCTCAGCAAATGTTGATTCGGTAACGGTCATCGTGTTTTATTCGGTGTGTCGTAGATCGGGGAAAGCTCGACCTGATGTTACGCTCAGTAAGGCGTATTCGGGTTTCGGAGTTCGGAGTTCGTTCGGGGTTCGAAGTTCAAAGGGCGAATGCCGACAACAGACGGCGGAGCGGTGATTCACAAGACGAGAAGAGGAATCGTTCGGGGTTCGGGGTTTCGGTGAAGCCAAGTCGTATTCGAGAAAGCTACTGTAGTTGAGTACAATAGGTCGAGCTTAGAGCTCTAGAGGGTTACAAGCAGTCCTTAAGTACTATGGGGATCGGGTCGAGGGAAACTACGAGAAGGTCATCGAACGCGGCCGAATCGTACAGAAAGATGAGTCAACATGTTGGGCTCGCGAGTAGAATGTAAGAGAATGAGAGAGAACGTTCGAGAGTGTAACAGAAGATGCTCTGAAGCGATTAGACAAGTTGACGCAAGAGGAGGCTCGTATGGCGGCTGCAGAGATCCTGAAGCTCACACACATTGTCGACGGAAAGGTGACTACTGTTGTAAATGGTACGCTCTACGTACAACGTGTTCGCTGTCCATCATTCTGAACATTGGTTAGGCGTCCAACAATTGGCAAACAGCATAGACGATGTGAAATGTTTGTGATCAACGCTTTCGTTTCTGGCCATGATGTCTCTTATGTGCTCATAGGGAATCAAGTGAGAGAGAGCCTAAGAAAATGGGTTACTCCACCAGATCCGTCGACAAATCACAATATCGCCTGCGGTATCCAACACGGGGGAACGGCTCAGTGGTTCTTTCGTGGCGGGGTTTTTGGAACTTGGAGATCTGCGATTGGCTCTCTCTTGTGGATTTATGGCAAACGTATGTTCTCTTCAGACCGTCTCCGATTCCCTCCTGGTGATCATCCACCTTCTTAGCGGGGTCCGGGAAGAGCATCCTTTGGTCAGTCATTGCTTAGCACTCTACTCAACGGCCAATTTACCGTTTCCTGACAGCTCCGCAATCATTCAAGATATCGAAACCCTATGCAAGGCAGATTCAGGGTCTATCGCCTACTTTTATTTCGATTTTAGGGATCTTGATAAGCAAAATCGTCGAAACCTCCTCCCATCCCTTCTCGCCCAACTCTCTACTCAGTCTAGTCCTTGTTGTGACATCCTCCACCGTCTTTATTTGGAACACGACAAAGGATCGAAAGCGCCCAGTGAAGCTGCGTTGACACAATGCCTCAAGGACATGCTTACAATTCCCAATCAACCCCCAATTTACATCATCTTGGACGCGCTCGACGAGTGTCCAAATACACGCGGCATTCCGTCACCTCGTGAAGAAGTTCTTACTCTTGTCAAGGACCTGGTTAATCTTCGCCTACCACATCTGCACATCTGCGTCACCAGCCGCCCCGAGTTCGATATTCGGGCCACCCTTGGTCCTTTGGCACTTCACAGTGTATCCCTCCATGACCAAAGTGGACAAAAGATGGATATCGTTGATTACGTTCACTCTGTGGTATACTCTGACTCTGAGACGATGATGAAGAAGTGGCGAGAGGGGGATAAGAAAATGGTTGTTGACGCGCTCTCAGAAAAGGCCGACGGAATGTAAGGGCGCCCATCGTTGTAACCATGTGAAGACGGCTCATGGCCTTTTTACCAGGTTTCGATGGGTGTTCTGTCAACTGGAAACACTACGACAATGTCTTCCACAAAGTGTCCGGCGTACTCTAAACGAACTTCCGGAATCTCTCGATGGGACATACGAGCGGGTGATGATGGAGATCAAGAAGGCCAACCAAGTGCACGCGTATCGCATGCTTCAATGCCTCACGGTGGCAGTTCGACCTCTTTCCGTCGCCGAGCTCGCGGAACTACTCGCGTTTAACTTTGATGTTGCGAAGGACGGGATCCCTGAGCTGAACTCGGAGTGGCGGTGGGAAGATCACGAACAAGCAGTACTTTCTACCTGCTCGAGTTTAATCACCGTCGTCCCCGACGATGAATCCCCGGTTGTTCAGTTTTCGCATTTCTCGGTGAAGGAGTTTTTGATGTCGGATCGGCTTGCGACGTCAACTGGAGACATCTCGCAATACTATATTTCTCTTGAAGATGCGCATACGGTTCTCGCCCAGGCTTCTCTTGGTGTTCTACTCCGGGATCCCGATGTCGCAAACGGCGCTGACAGCGCACCTCTTGCTGGATATGCCGCTGAGCACTGGGTGACTCATGCGCGGTTCGAGAATGTCACCTCACGGATCCGCGATGGGATGGAACAACTCTTTGATCCAGATCAGCCCTACTTCGATGCGTGGGTCCAGTTGCACGACGTCGATGCCGATTCCCTCGATCCTCCCAACTTGATAGATCTGAATCCCGGAGCAAGACCATTGTACTATGCCGCGCTGTGCGGATTCCACGAGCTAGTCGAATACCTTACTCTCAGATATCCACAGCACGCAACTTCTCGAGGCGGTCGTTTGGGCACTGCGTTACACTCTGCATCGCATGCGGGTCATCTCCAGATTGTACGCTCACTTCTTCGGCACGGTGTGGGTGTCGACGTCCGAGACGACGGGAACGATACGGCATTACGATGGGCATCTGTGAAGGGACGCCGTGATGTTGTTGAATGCCTACTCGACCATGGCGCAGATGTGAATTTGCAGGACGATGACCACAATACTCCACTAACTTTGGCAGCATATAATGGGTACATGGACGTCGTTCGGGTGCTACTTGAGCACGGTGCGGATGTTCATTCCCGGGACAATTTGGGCTGGACTCCTTTACATGACGCAGTACAGGGTGCTGGTAGTACCCTCAAAGGTGATCACCCCCGGATTATACAATTATTGCTGGAGCACGGTGCGGACGTAGATGCCGAGGATAAGGATGGAAAGACTCCGTTGCAGGTGGCATTGGGGTTGAGAAAGAGCGAGGTCGCGCGGTTACTTTCGGAGTTTCGTTCTGGGAGGGCACAAATTTAGCGCCCCGAGTTGATTGTGGCGAAACTACGATGCCGTTCATATTCATTTTCATTTTCATTGTCTCTACTTCGTTTGTGCTGCATCACTGACCACTCGCTACGACATGACCCCATACTTGTATAGAAGAGTACACTGTACTGGCCGTATGTTTTCAACGATCGATTACGACTCAATACTCATCAGGTACTCATCAACTGCTGGTATCGTGAATTTCAAGGGATACCACTCGGCGTGCAGAGCCATAACAGTGTGTGACCCGTCGCGCCAAGTGTCGCACATACAGTACTCGGCGCTGCCTACCGTAATACAGCCCGTGCCAATCCTACCGATCCAGCTTCTTTTTAGAAATGTGATGACCGTCCGTTCGGTAGTGCGTATAATCTTGGTATAAACGCTATATCTCGATACTGCCCAACATGTTGCGTGTCTGGAGAGGAGCCCAAGTATGAAAAGTAAAGAAAGGGTAAAGATAAAGGGAAAAAGTACACTTTTCTAGAGGGTACGGTAAGAATCACGGATTTACTGTAACTCAAGCCATTGGCAACAAGTTGACCAATAAATAGTGTCACAGCGCAAACGTCACGGCGTATAACTTGCGCAACTAGTTATTCTGGCGGGTTTGAAGAGCCCAGATCAAGTATGTACATTAGTTGCTCGAAGTCAGGCGTCCCAAGACCTGTCACCTACGGGGACCAGGGTCAGCAACCGACGAAGCTGAGATAGACACGAGACTGGCGGGACGCACAGGGTCCCATCCGACGATGGCGGAGAATCCATCTGTATTGCAACCCGGGTTCGAGCCAGACACGATGTCGTTGAAGCCCCTGAGGCCCCCATCATAAAGCCAGGGGTTCAGAAAGCCGAGCGGATGCTTGCCTTGCGACAGTCGGTAATCATTGAGTAGGGAGATAATTCCCGCCACGATCTGTACTTTGGCGGTCAGCGTGACGCTCGAGGATGGACGGCGCAGAGAGGAGAGAGGAAGGGCAGACGCACTGGCGTCGAGCAGCCTGTTCCTCTCCCGTATATCTCTTGCCCTCTGTAGAAAAACGGGATTGTCATCGCCTGCGCGGCGATATCTGGGATGCCACGTCCAGAAGGGCTACACAAGTTACAACGGAATAGTAGGCCAGATCAGGTCACGGAAGCGAACGCACTTGTAAAGACCAGAATACTGCCCGCCCAGGGCATTGAGGAAGGTCGGCACGGCCTGCTGCTGGTACGGCGGGCGCAGAAAGTATTCCGAGAAACCACCCCCGGAGAGACCGACTGCGACCTCTGGCAAGAAGCTCGTCGTTCCACCAACGGCAGTGACGTAGGGACCTGCGAAAATGTGGCTATGTGAGCAGCTTGTACCTGCGCTTGTGTACTCCCTGCGAGCAGAGCAAAATGCTACACGCACAGGTCGCGGGGAAGAGAGGAGCGAATCGGACAGTGCCGTCATTGGTCCTGCAGCTGCCTTCGCCAACGCCGTTGTCGCCACTCGCGAAGAGGACACTGGCGCCACGCGCGCCGAGCTGCGCGAACAGGAGGCACAGCTGTGTCGCATATTCCATCGGGTAAAACCTCTCAATAGCGCCATACGACGTGCTGATCGTCTGCGGGAGGTTTTCCTGGGCGAGGACGTTGCCAAGCCACGCAAGGTAGGAGTCGCCGTTCGACGACGGGGTGCTGTAGAAAATGTGCGGGGTTGGGTATGTCATGCCCTCACTGAGCTGAAGGTTGACGTTCGCTTCTCTTCCAGGGTTATTCGGGTCAAATCCGCCGCCGACCAGTGCGACCGCATAGGTCGCATCGGTCCCGTCCGGGCGGTATTTGCTCATGTACGAGTTCAGGTCCGCTGGGTTCGGGTACTCCCCACTATATCCCGTAACCCCGACCACGCTTCGGTGCATTGCACTGGGCACGTAGGCAAATGTGCTATACAGCCAGCGCAGGAATGCTGGCGTTACGTCGGTAGTACGGCGGTTCAACGGCATCGTCACGGGTCCTCCCGATGGCGACTTCCCCGGCCCCATTGCTGCCACGTCAGAGCGCTTGAGCGGCGTCAGCCACTGCGTGAGTGGGGAGGAAAAGAACGTCGTAGGTGCCACTGTCTGCACATACCCATCCAGCACTACAGGAAGCGAGTAGCCAAGCGTGCGGATAATCGTCTCATTTGTCTTGGTGTGCGTGTAGAGCTGGTATGACGCCCCGAGCAGGTCGTTGGCTTGGGAAACGGTGACCCCAGTGACGGTCAGAAAACTGCCGCCATGTGTCACTGAGACTGAGGAGGAAGTTACACGGTGGTACTCGAGCCAGGAATGGACGAGTTGGACAGTATCTGGGTGGGGAGCGACAATATCAGCGACTTGCTCCCTAGACAAGTGTGCGCCATATCTGTACCGGAGTAGTGGCACACATGAGAACATGCGTAGCGAAGGCATTGTGGAGGAGACGTGCCTTGGATGTCCAGGATCGCTGACCTCATTGAGTGCGTCTATCAGGGCATTCTCGCGGTAGGGCTTGAGCGCTATGTAGAGATCGATCGTGGTGCCAGGTGTCGGGAGGCCTAGGCACTCCCAATTCTCCGGGATAGTTTTCCAGGAGTGTTTGGGGCGCATGTCGTCCCAACGTAATGTCGCAATGCCACTAAGAGTAACAGCACAGGAGAGAAGGAAGAGTACAGGGATCCAACGGTAGCTCATAGTTACAGGAGGTCACCGAGACGGTGTCTACGGCACAACGAGTTGTGAGGTTACGAGAAGGCAGGAGGGTCAGTGAGCAGTCGGATTTCAGGACTGGGAGACGAAATATAAATGGATCCCCCCCCCCCAAAAAAAAAAAGAAGAGAACTCGAATGGCACTAGATTGGAGATTGGGCCGTTTTTGGTACTTGGTCAATGAGGCCATCCTTAACTGATATAATTGGGTGCGGGCTGGGTCCGGCGACCAGCGTGACAAGAGTGCGACAGGGCGAAGGTAGCCTCGTGAAACTAGGCACGCGAACCTTGGCGGCATCAGCCAAAAAAAGATATGTTTTCATTCCCCGGACAGTGTTAATTTAACAGTCCGCAGGTGGCTGCTACACCAGCTTGAACACAAACAGGTTCGAGAGCACCGTATCTAGAACCCCATCAATCTGCACGAGGAAAAGAAAGCGCCTTACGCAGTGCTCTCGTCCTCCTCGCCCGCGATGCGGTCCTGCCATACGTGCACGGCGCGGAAGACCTCGCGTTGGATGGTGAGCTCGGCATCGATGCCGAGGGTTGGTTGTCACAGCCGTTGAACCCCGTTCCGCCCTCCGCGTCATATGGATCGGGAGAGTACCCCCGAAGCGCTGTCTCCGACAGTACCTTTCGGACAAACGTGTCTGGTGCCATAGGAGAACAAGCACGGCTCGGATGTACGCCACGAGGGCGTTTCGCACGTTGTCATATACGCAGAGGAGAAAATGGGTGTCGCCGTGTCGGCACGCGCATATTTAAGCATCTCGTCTAGTAGCGGTCTGCGTGACGATGTTAGAAGAATCGGAGGCGCGATCGGATCAAGAAATGTACGGGATGCGCTAGTCTGGGAGTTGGCATCGTTCACAGTGACACGGTATCTGGTGAGAAGTCACAATCTTTGAGAGTCACTGCCCTGCTCTCCGTAAGTTCAGTGTGGCGCCAAGCGGGGAGGGGACCGGCGCTTGGTGAGTCGCAGGGAAGGTACAGGGAAACAACTGGCTGGCAGACTGCACAGAAAATGGGCGGAGGCACGAAGTGCTTCTCGACCGGGGATGAGGTGTTTGCGTTTCCAAGACAGGGCGGGCCCTCCTGGAGCGAGCTGATGAGAGTCAGAAAACACTGGCATGACCTCATCGTCGATCCTTCGGAAATTACTGGGTATAGCGAGTAGTCAAAATAAAAGTGCTCTGGTCCCTTGACTCGGAACCAGTCGAGAACATGGGTGGGACGGCAGCACGAATAAGCGGAACGAGCACGTGCCGCCTCATCCGCTCAGGCCTACTACAGTACTATGTCTTAAACCCCACCCTCATCCACGTCCTCTTCCAATTTCCAGTTCATCTTCAATGTTGCCTTGAAAGCGTACAAGAAAAAGACCAAGAAAAACCTTCTCGCTCATCCGCTCGCAGCACGGCTACAATCCTACAACTCTCCCGCTGACATTCTTATCGTCGTTCAAGACAAAGTCGAGGAGCTAGATCAATCAAAGAGTGCCGACGAGAGGTTATCACGGAGGCTGAATCCGACTATCGACGCCCTCTACGCTTTCTCCTCAACACTTGGAGAAGGTGTTGGACTCGTGAGTTCAATTCAGTCGACCTGTCTACACACCCTTAATACAAACTTTGCAGGTGTTCTCACCCGCAAAAGTCATCTTCGCTGGTGCTGGCGTCCTCCTCTTCGTGAGCAGCTTCGTTCGTCCTTTGTGGAGGCGATTCTTACAATGAAGTCTATCACAGGCAGCCAAAGATGTTGAAGCCAGTCAAGACTCCCTCGTCGATCTCTTCGAGCGTATAGAGAACTTCTTCTGGCGCCTCGAGTCTTATACCTCCGTGCGACCAACAGACACAATGGCTGACAAATAATGATTGAAGTGCTGAACATCTTCGCGATCGCAATGAAGGAGATGAGGCAGAGTCGAGCTTGTGCGTTGCTCTCGACGATACGTGATTGTCTGCTCAGCTGTGTCCAGAAAGATACCTGAATAAAACTTTATCGGAAAGAAGGTGATAGAAGATGCTCTGAAGCGATTAGACAAGTTGACGCAAGAGGCTCATATGGCGGCTGCAGAGATCCTGAGGCTCACGCACATTGTCGACGGCAAGGTGACTACTGCTGTAAACGGTACGCACTAACTTACGTACGGCGTGTTCGCTCTGAACCTCGATTAGGCGTCCAACAATTGGCAAACAGCATAGACAATGTGAAGTGTATGTGATCGACTCTTCCGTTTCTGGTCGTGATGTGTGCTCATAGGGAATCAAGTGAGAGAGATTATGAAGATGGGTTACTCCGTCGACAAATCACAATATCGCCTGCGGTATCCAACACGGAGGAACGGCTCAGTGGTTCTTCCGTAACGGAATCTTTGGGAACTGGAGATCCACTGGCTCTCTCTTGTGGATTTATGACAAACGTATGTTCCCCTCAGCCGCCCCCGACCCACTCCTGATGATTATCCGCATTCTTAGCGGGGTCCGGGAAGAGCATCCTTTGGTCAGTCATTGCTTAGCACTCTATAGCCAACCTACGATGCCTGAAATCCACGATCATTCAAGACATCCGAACCCTACGCAAGGTAGGACTAGCGTCTATATCCTACTTTTATTTTGACTTCAAGGATTTTGTACGTTCGCTTCTTCGGCATGGTGTGGGTGTCGATGTTCGAGATCACGTGATAGATACGCCATTGAAATTGGCGTCTGCGGGGACGCCCTGATGTTGTTGAATGCCTACTCGACCATGGTCCAGATGTAGATTTGCGAGACGATTACGACAATACTCCGCTAACTTGGGCAGCATATGGTGTGCACATCGACGTCGTTCGGATGCTACTTGAGAACAATGCGAGTGTTCACTCCCCAGGACAATGATAGCCGGACTCCTCTACACGACGCAATATGGGGTACCGGCCATCCCCCCAAAGGTGATTACCCCCAGATTGTGCGATTATTACTGGAGCATGGTGCGGACGTAGATGTAAGGACGAGACCTTGGGGGGCCACCCTTTCGGGCTCTGGAGGATTGATGGCAACGGCGGGGGGCTTTCGATCGACCGGAGACTCCGAATTGGTCAGGCGCAGTGTCCTGCGTAAGGTAAGAGAAAGTGGTGAGGACGTAGGGTACTACATACCACGCGCTCAGACAGCTGGTATATCGGCTCAATGATCAGCGACGGCGACCCGAGACGGTCAAGAAAATTGACTTCATACCGGGCGCGTGCACAAGCCTTGCCATTCCCATCAACATTCCCAACACTGGATGCTAGGCTGAGAAGCACATCTGTGATAGATATGGCTTTGTATGAGCAAGCTTCCAGTTCTCAGCTATGGTAAGTCCGAATCGACAGAACGACGGAAGGCCAAGTCGGCAGGGAGTGACGCAGCGTGTTTGGTCCGAGGCTCACTCGCTTTGAGAGCCGAGGCTGGTAGCTGCGCATAATAACTGTCAAGTTTTGACCTCGTCAAAGGAGTTGGGAAAAGTCCATTGCCGGCCCAATGGCACGTGACGCAACCGCCGATTTTTCAGCTACCGACTGTAAAGTCATGATAAAAACCAACTTGGAGATAAAATTCTTGTCAAATTTGCACGATTTCAAGTCTTTTATGGGTAACAATGGCAGAAGACAATGGGGAGTCTTCATCGACCTTCTGTAATTCGTGTGAATATAGTTTGACCGAGGTTCCCTGTCTCATACAGTACATCGCTTTCGTTCGGCGTCTGTTTGTCTGACATGCACGAGGCAGTGCCGTTCCAGTCACTTGCGAATACTTCGTTTCCCCTCCGCCTTGATAGTCCCTCACTACCGATCAGCTCAAGGATCAGCTCACCCGTGTTACTCTTCCTATGTCTCAAGCTCCATCCACATCCACGTCATCTTCCAATTTCCAGTCCATCTTCAATGCCGCCCTGAAAGCGTACGAGAAAAAGACCAAGAACGACCTTCTCGCACATCCTCTCGCCGCACAGCTACAGGCCTGCAACTCTCCCGCTGACATTCTTGCCATCCTTCAGGACAAAGTCAAGGAATTCGATCAATCGAGGAGTGCCGACGAGAGGTTATTACGGTGGCTGAATCCGACTATCGACGTCCTCTACGCTTTCTCCGCAACTCTTGGAGAAGGTGTTGGGCTCGTGAGTCCCATCCAGTCGACCTGGCTACACCCTTAACACTAATTTTGCAGGTATTCTCGCCCGCAAAAGTCATCTTTGCTGGTGCTGGCGTCCTCCTCTTAGTGAACAGCCTCATTGGTCACCGTGTGGAAGCGATTCTTACAATGAAGTCTATCACAGGCGGCCAAAGGTGTTGCAGCCGGTCAAGACGCCCTCGTCGATCTCTTCGAGCGCATCGAGAACTTCTTCAAGCGCCTCGAGTCTTATACCACGGTGCGACCAACAGACGTAATGACGGACATGATCATAAAGATAATGATCGAAGTGCTAAACATCTTCGCGATCGCAACGAAGGAGATGAAGCAGAGTCGAGCGAGTGCGTTGCGTTACGCAATATACAATAGATCGCTAATCTGTGCTCAGAGAAATATTTGAAGAAGCTTATTGGAAAGAAGGAGATAGAGGACGCTCTGAAGCGATTAGACAAGCTGACACAAGAGGAGGCTCGTATGGCGGCAGCAGAGATCCTAAGGCTCACGCACATTATCACAAATGGTACGCCCGCCTGTTAGGTACTTGGGAACCTCACGCTGAACGCGCATACCTTGGTTAGACGGAAAAGAAACAAAGCACGTGGTCCAGCAATTAGCGAGCAGCGTAGACGACATGAAATGTTTGTGATCACCCCGTCGATCGGCCGTCGTATCTTTAACGCGCCCGCAGGGAATCAATCCAGAAAGAGCCTCAGAGAATGGGTATTTCCCCCGGATCCATCAACAAATCACAACATCGCATGCGATCTTCATCACGGGGGAACCGCCCAGTGGTTCTTCCAGGGCAGTATGTTTGATGAATGGAAGTCGACTGGCTCTCTCTTGTGGATCTATGGCAAACGTATGTTCTCCCAATTCTACACCAAATGACCCCTCATCGTCGTCCACATTTCAGCGGGCTCGGGGAAGACCATCCTTTGGTTCGTATCACTCGTCACTCTATACCTCGATAAACTGATCTTGTCTTACAGTTCCGCAATCGTACAAGACATCGCAGCTCTAAGCGAGGCGGGATCGGCATCAATGGCGTACTTTTATTTCGACTTCAGGGATCTTGACAAGCAACACATCCGAAACCTTCTCCCCTCTCTTCTCATTCAACTTTCCGCTCAGTCTGATCCTCGTCGCGACATCCTCTCCCGGCTTTATTTGGCGCATGATAATGGCAAAAAGAAGCCGAGGGTTGGTGTGATGACACAATGTCTGAGAGACATGCTCACAATTACCGACCAACGCCCGATTTATATTATCTTGGACGCGCTCGACGAGTGTCCGAACTTGTCTGGAATTCCGTCGCCTCGTGAACAGGTCGTTGGGCTCGTTAAGGACCTGGTTAATCTCCGCTTACCTCATCTTCACATCTGTGTCACCAGCCGCCCCGAGTTCGATATTCGGGCCACTCTTGGGCCCTTGGCACTTCGCAATGTCTCACTCCATGATCAAAGTGGACAAAAGAACGATATCGTTGATTACGTCCACTCTGTCGTATACTCTGACTCGGAAACGATGATGAAAAGATGGCGAAACGAGGACAAAAAAATGGTTGTCGAGGCGCTCTCAGAAAAGGCCGACGGAATGTAAGGGCATCGATCGTTGTAACGTCGTGATGACAGCTCCTGATCTTAACCAGGTTTCGTTGGGTGTTTTGTCAACTGGAAACACTGCGACAATGTCTTCCGCAATGCGTTCGGCGCACGCTAAACGAACTTCCGGAGACACTGGACGAGACATATGAACGGGTGGTGACGGAAATCAAGAAGGCTAATCAAGTGCACGCGTATCGCATACTGCAATGCCTCACGGTGGCAGTTCGGCCGCTTTCTGTCGCCGAGCTCGCGGAACTACTCGCGTTTGACTTCGACGTGGCGAAGGATGGGATCCCTGAGCTGAACTCGGACTGGCGATGGGAAGATCACGAACAAGCAGTACTTTCGACCTGCTCAAGTCTGATCACCGTCGTACCCAACGATGAATCCCCAGTTGTTCAGTTTTCGCATTTTTCGGTGAAGGAGTTTTTGATGTCGGATCGGCTTGCGACGTCGACGGGAGACATCTCGCAGTACCATATTTCTCTCGAAGATGCTCACACGGTTCTCGCCCGGGCTTGTCTTGGCGTTCTACTCCGAGATCCCAACGTCGAAAATGATGCCAACAGTGCACCTCTGGCTCGATATGCCGCCGAGCACTGGGTGACTCATTCTCGGGTCGAGAATGTCGCGTCACGGGTCCGTGATGGGATGAAACAACTTTTTGATCCAGATCAGCCCTACTTTGAAGCGTGGGTCCAGTTGCACGATTCCGATAGCAGTCACATCTACGATTACCCGGACCAAGGCCGGCACACGAAAGATCTGATACCCGGGGCAAGACCATTGTATTATGCGGCGCTGTGTGGACTCCACGAGCTAGTCGAACATATTGCTCTCAAACACCCACAACATGCAAGTGCTCAAGTTGGTCATTTTGGGACCGCGTTACACTCTGCATCGTTTGCGGGTCATCTTCAGATTGTACGCTCATTTCTTCGGAACGGTGTGGGCGTCGACGTTCGAGACCACTGGAACGGCTCGCCATTGCAATGGGCGTCTATTCGGGGACACTGTGATATTGCTCAATGCCTACTTGACCATGGCGCAGATGTAAATTTGCAGGACATTCACCACGAAACTCCGCTAATTATGGCAGCACGTGATGGGCATCTCGACGTCGTTCGGGTGCTACTTGAGCACAATGCGAATGTTCACTCCCGTGACATTGATGGCGAGACTCCTTTACACTTTGCAATAAAAGGCGCTAGTCATACCCCCAAAGGTGATTACCCCCGGATTACGCGATTACTGCTGGAGCACGGTGCGGACGTAGATGCTGAGGATAAGGATGGGAAGACTCCGTTGCAGGTGGCATTGGAGCAGGAAAAGAGCGAGATCGCGCGGTTGCTTTCCGAATTTCGTTCTGGGAGAGTACAAATTTAGTGCCCCGAGTTTGTTGATTGGTTTCGATGCAGTTCCTATTCTTTTTCTTTCCCCTTGTCTCTACTTCGTGTGCTGCATCATTGACTACTCGCTACGGGCGGCATGCCCCCATACTTGTATATATTGACAGCTCGTGGACTCGACGCGAGCTATACTCTTCGATGTACAGTGTGCTGGCAGTATGCTAGATGTTTCAATGTCGCAGATTGTACTGGTACTTGTGGAGAAGAACCTTGAACCCGACCTGCTCTACTGTCCCTAGAAAATACGGTCCTCTAGAACTGATATAGCTCTTGCCTCTGATGGGGGATCTTAAGTCTCTCGCGACTCGCTCGTTCCTTGTTCAACGTCCAACGTTTGATTACAACCAAGACTCATCAGGTATTTATCAACTGCTAGTATCGTGGATTTTAAGGGATGCCACTCGGCACTCATAGGGCGCATACAGTACTCGGCGCTACCTACAGTAATACAGCCAGGGCCAATCCTACAGATTCAGCTTCTTTTGAGAAATGTGATCCTCAATTGGTGATGGTCCGTTCAGTACTAATGCGTATAAATGCTATATATCTTGACACTGCCCAACATATCGCATGTCCGGAGAGGAGCCCGAGTATGAAAAGTAAAGAAAGGGTAAAGAGTACAATCTTCAAAAAGGTACAGTAAAATATATTGGAGGCGCCGGGTAGCGGCAGTGACTGAGCTGCGAGGATGATTTATGTGGGCAATCAACTTAAAGATACCCAACGGGCCCGGCCTATGAATACAACGAGACGGCTTATAAGTACACATTCAGAACCGTCACAGAGCAGGTGAGAAGTCTCGATCTCTACCTACGCTAGGTCCCTCTAGGGACTTTGAAGCGGTGCGTCGTAGGTCGATGCATCGATCCCCTTGCACAGCGCTTCGAACAACTTTCGAGCATCTTCTGCGCCGTATTCGCCCCCCGTCATCGCCACAACAAGCGACCGCAGCTTCCCCCCGATCTTTGGCACCTATACCCGGGTCCAGAGGGTCTGAGTATGCTATGGCTCAATACTCACCTCGTCAACGAGCGTCTGAAACATGGCACCACAATCGCGTACGTCGCGACAGAAGCTTACGCTGCGCGGATCCGCCTCGCGCGGGAGTTCCTGCGCGCGCGAAAAGTTGACGCGGTAGTAGCGCACGGGCAGCCGCGTGCGATCGAAGCCAGCCGAGCTCGAGCGGCCAATGTCCATCATCACGCCATTTGGGTCTCCATACGCGCAATGGGCGATCTTGTGCTCGTGTAGAAAGCACAGTCCCTCGTACGCACTTTCAGCCATCACCAGGGGAGGGGCAGATGGGGGAACAGACCTCAAGCGCCTGGCGGATGTAGTCGACCACGTTCGCGACGGTTTGCAGTGGCGGGTGGTCGCAGTCAAAGAGGCGCTCGAGGCAGAGGATGGCGTCGTCGCCACGCTCTGCGGTGTGGAGCAGGCGCGGCGCGGGATTCCACGGGTCGCTCCGGATCTCAGTGGTATTGAGAGCCCGGAGAAGCGCGAGCTCGGCGCTGTGTAGATTCACACGCCGCAGGATCAATGACGTAGACATTTCCGAGGGAGCACCTGTCGCGTCCGCTTCGACGAAAACCTACATTTCATATCTTGAGTACAAGCAATCCGTGGTGCATATGATATACTGTAAAGACGTACCATGTCCTGCACATCGGAGTTGTGGTAGTGAGAAAGATACTCGTCGACGACCGCCTCGAAATCGCTGGTGATGTGAATCTGGGTGGGGACAGGGGTACGGATTGGACGCCAAAAGGACTGACATACATGTAGAACATATGCGATGACGTGGAGGAGGACTGCGAGGCCGGCATCCGATAAAGTCCACTGAGGGGTGACTCCTCTCCACCAAGCGCCGGCATGCTCTCGATGGGCACCATCCTCTGAAGCGGGTAACCAAATCCATGTTCGACAACTTCCTCAGGCTCGTGCTGGTCGCACTCAGCCTCCCAAGCCTCTGTGCCTTGCGGAGAGGCGAGAATGCGAGACACCATATTGCCCAAGACGTGAATTAAAGGGGAAAAAGTGCGAGCACAGTTACACAAAAAGCGTGGGTGATGCCTAGACAATCTGATGCATTGGGGATGTCACTCCAGACCAACCGCCCCATGCGAAGCAAACAGTTACCAGAAATCGAACCTCAGTAATGAATGAGTTCTCTTGGCACGCACCATTTCGACCTCCGGCCTTCCAAGCTTACTAGAATCGTGCAGAGCGCCAATCTCGCGAGCTCAAACTGGCAATTTGGGAGATTTGTTCTTCGGTCGCACGCCGGGAACGTATCAGCTCACGTGCTCACGCGTACTCACAGGCGCAGCTTGTTACCACTGTGAAGTCATTGAAATATTGAGGGTGTGCAATCTAATGACCTTCTACAAGCCAGGTCCCTTGGAAGATGGTTTTGTGCAAAGTACGGGACAAGTTTTCGTGCAAACGACAACAAAAGGCTTCCATTTTGCCAAGACCACGCGGAAAGTACTATGCGACACATTACCGCTTCTGGCCTCCCTCCGGTCTTTCGCCGCCGCCGCCGCCATACCAAAATCAGTTCCGGATAGATAGAGCCAGGCAAATGGTACGCACCTAACTTAATAGGGCCTTCTTCTGTCGCTCCCTCTTCCCGACCCTAACTCTTGCTCGCTGCGCTCACCTCCATCCAGCATATTCGGCGCGCTCGCAAAGTCAAACGGCACCACGTCTTCCGTCTTCGCCTTGGCCTCCGCCTCAGGGACAGCTGTCGACCTTTCCGCGTCATCATCCTCGGTGGCTCCTGCCTTCGCACACTTGCACTTCTTTTGGCGCTGTCCGATGACGATGATTGCGTCGTCGGTGACTTCGGGCTTGACCATCTGTCTCAGAGCAGTTGGGACAAACGGGATCTCAGCGGTTGCTCCGTCAATGGAAACGTCGGGGCCAGATGTCGTTACGGCTTCAGCTGTCGTGACCGCAGTCACCTCTTTGAGGCGCCTGTGGCAAGAACGAAATAATGTCATAAAAATGTATCAAACTCGCACCCTGTGCACGGTTGGTGCAACGACCAGAGTACTGCGTATAACGACGTCTTAGAATCGACCGACGGTTGATTTGGGGCACAGCCGAAGTTGGTAGGACGCCGAACAGTGAACTCTGGGAAGTCGAATAGACGGAGAGGCAAGGTAACACGGTCACAGCACCGAAACGTGATGACGTCATACTCATTGGAAGAGGTTTGTTACGAGACCAGAATGAAGTTGCTGCAGGTTCTGAGGAAACATGAGGAAACATCATCGTCCTTTCTTGATTGCGGCGTGACCTCAGATGACACGGCCGGAATGGGTTCACTTAGCACCACAGGACCGCTCGGCCCTTTCTTTACAGCGGCGCGAATGACATCGAGTAACTGTTTCACACATCTCCTCATTACAAGTGGTATAGGCGGAAACGCATGCAGAAACGTAGGCATATCCGCAGGTGGCTGCTCTACCAACTTTAACGCAAAGCGGTTCGAGTACTAGGACAATATTAGTTGTTACACTCGGTCATGAACGAAGGAAAGCGCCTTACACAGTACTCTCGTCCCCCTCGCTCACGACACAGTCCCGCTACACATGCACCACGCGGAAGACCTCGCGTTGGACAGTTGGCGCCGAGGGTCGGTTTGTTCCACTGCCGCGCTGGCGTGTCCCACCGGTTGAACCCTATTCCGCCCTCCGCGTCGTATGGATCAGGAGAGTGCATCCGCAGCGCGGTCTCCAGAGAGCGTGACAGCAACTCTCGGATGAACGCGTCTAGTGCCGTGGGAGAACCGGCGCGGCTCATAGGAGAGGTACCATGCGAGACGGCGCAGTCGAGGAGGGCATTTCGCAAGTTGTGGTATATTACGTAGAGAAGGAAATGGGTGTTAGCACGCGCATCTCGTCCGGGAGCTGTCTGCGTAGCGGTATCAGAAGAAGCAGAGCCATGATCGGATCAGGAGAGGTACTGGACGCGCCAATTGGTATCGCTTATCTGGTAAGGGTCTAATTAGCTCATGACTTAAAGATCATCGACTATCACCAGGTGACGGTTAACAAAACGTTTATTTGGATCCTCCCCAATCCTTGAGACGATTACGACAATACTCCGCTAACTTTGGCAGTAAACAATGGGCGCCTCGACGTCGTTCGGGTGCTACTTGAGCACAATGCGAATGTTCACTCTCAGGGCGATTCCGGCGGGACCTTTTGCACGACGCAATATATGGTGTCGGTAATACCTCCAACGATGATTACACCGGGATTGTGCAATTATTACTGGAGCATGGCGCAAGCGTAGATGTCGGGGAGGAGGCTGGATTGACCCCCTGCAGAAGGCATTGGGAAGAGTAAGCTCGTGCGGTTGCTTTATGAATTTCGTTCTAGGAGAGCGTGAACGTAATGCCCCAAGTTTGCTGATTATGGCGAAACTACGATGCACTTCGCATTCTTTTTCTTTCCTCTTGTTATTTTTTTTTTTCCATCAAATCGCTACGACATGATCCCATACCCCGTACTCGTATTGACGGCTCGTAGAGCCATACCGCTAGATGCTTCGATGCTATGGGTTGTACTGATAACTGTGTGTCGTGGGTCGGCGCATCAATCCCCTTTCACATTGCTTCGAACTAGCTACTGGTAAGTACTACTAAACTATCTAAAGCATGAGTCAAACGTTCTACGACGCCGATGTGTTGCACGAATGAGCGCACCCCACTTCAACACCCAAGATGGAACCTGCTGTAAGATGTGAGATGTGGACCCCAGATCCGGATAGGAAGGAGCTTAAAGTTTGAAGACTCGTGTCCTGGTCAGAATGCATTGCAGGTTTGTTGGCTGTTGTGCTTGGGGCGCGTAAGCACTACAACTCATCAAGCATTTCTTCCAGCTCGACAAAGTCCAGCGTCCCGAGACCCGTGACCTATGGAGCCCGGAGTTAGCCAATGTCTCAAGAAACACAACTCTGCCGGGACGCACAGGATCCCATCCAGGGCGTGCAGAGAATCCATTAGTGTTGCAGCCCGGATTCGAGCCAGAGGTAATGTCATTCAGGCCTAGGTCTGCAATGCCGTAGTCATACAGCCAGTAATTCAGGAAGCCGAGCGGAGGCTTTCCCTTCGAAAGCCGGTAGTCGTTCAGCAGCGAGACAATACCCGATGCGATCTGTACGTTGGAAGTTAGCCACGTGACGGCGGACGGTGATGAGACGGAGAGGAGACGCACGGGCACCGCGAAACTCGTTCCGTCTGCGAAGAAGTATTCCTCACGGAGGACAAACGAACACTTGTGGGCTTGCGCGGAGATGTCAGGTATGCCGCGACCATTCACGCTGCACAAATTACGGAAGAATACGTCATGTCATGTCACAGGAGAGAACCTTGAGAGAACCCACTTGTAGAGACCGTCATACTGGCCGCCCAGGTTCTCAAGGTAGGTGGCCACGGCGCCGTCCTGGTACACCGGACGCGAAAAAATGTTCGAGAACCCGCCGCCGGAGAAGCTCACTCCAACCTCGGGGTAACCCATTGTGCCACCGACGCTAGTGACCCAAGGACCTGCGAAAAACGTATGAGCGATTGTCATGCTTGTCTACTGCAGACAAAAAAAAATCCCGCACATACAGGATGCAGGGAACACAGGGCGGAATCTGACATTGCCGGATCTGTCGGTGCAGTCTCTGCCAACCCCATAGTCGGCACTTGAGAAAAGGAGGCTGGCGCCACGCACGCCAAGCTGTGCATACAACTCGCAAGTGCTCTGCGCGAAGTCCAGCGGGATGAGATCCTCAAAGCCGCCGTACGACGTGCTGATCGTCCGCGGGAGTTCGTTGTCGTCCAGGCTGAGCATGAAGTTGAGCCAGCTGAGGTACGGGTCCGCGCTTGACCCGCCGCCGGTACTGTAGTAGGTGTGACGGGTCGGAAACGCCATTGCCTCCGTGTACTGGATGTCGGCGTTCCCCTCCACGGTGGGATTGTCAGGGTCGTACACACCGCCACTGATCAGGACGACGTCGAAGGTCGCAGTGTCTGCCCCGTCGGTGCGATATTCGAACATGAATTGTTCCAAGTCATCTGGACTCGGGGAATCTCCAAGGAACCCTGCAACTCCGAGCTTGTTCCGGTCTGTTGCGGCAGGTGCATAGCCCAGCGTGTTGTATAGCCAACGTAGGAATGACGGTGTTACGCGATCGATGTCTCTGTGTGACAGCCCCCTCCCGAGGTCTACCCACGCCGCGGCCGCTTTCGCGGGAGCCGCCATCGTCCCGGTCCGGCTACGCAAACGCGGAGTATGCCGCAGCATACGTGGAGAGCTGAAGTATGTCGTCGGCGCGACAGTTTTTACGTGTGAGTGCAGCTCCACGGGGAGCCCGTAGCTAATCGTACGGATAACCGTTTCGTTCGTCTTGGCGTGCCGGTAGAGCTGGTACGATGCGCTGAGCATATTGTTGGCTTGCGATATTGACACGTCGGCGACCGTTAGCCACCCACCGCCGTGTGACTGTGAGACAGAGGAAGGATGGACACCGTGATGCTTAAGCCAAGAGTTGACAAGTGCGAGCGTGTCTGGATGTGGCGCTACGATATCAGCAAGCTGCTCCCTGGATAGGTGTGCGCCGTATCTGCGACGGGACAGAGGTGCAGGTCGGTAAATGGGTACACAAGGAAGTGGTGGAGAAAACGTACTTTGGACTCCTGGGAAAACTGACCTCATACAGGGCGTCAACCACTGCATTCTTGCGTTGAGGCTCGAGTGCAATATGCAGGTCGATCGTTGTGCCGGCGGCTGGGTGGCCGAGAGTTTCCCAATGCTCCGGGACGGTACCCCACGCGTGTTTCGTGCGTACGTCGTCCCAATGAGGTTGGAGGGGCGTTGCGGCGAGGCATTCAAGGACACCGGAAGCGAGGACCGAGAGCGCCGAGAGCGGATGAAAGAACATGATTACTGTTGGTCGGCGAAATGGCGTAGTGATCTGCGGTACGTGTGCAACTGCTCCAAGTAAAGATGGCTAGACGTCCAGCTAGCTAGGACACTGACAGCATGGTTGGGAGAGTATATATGATACGTCCGGGTACCGGAGCTGAAGTCAGGATAGAAACAACCGAGCAACCTCCAGTCTCTCGCTGACCTCAGGGCTTAAAGTTTATTACTTCGCCGTTCGGGATGGTGGAGGGGTCCCGCGGCGATTAGGACCTCGCTGATGGGGACCACATGGCCCAGTGGGAGCCAGGGCTGCCGCTGCGCCTCTCGAAAGAGGTTTTCCCGATTTGTCCGCCCGGAGTGTTTCGCAGTGCCAATGCCGTGCTGGCTGGCTACTTACAGCCGTTTTTCATATCGACAGGCCATTCGCGAAAAATTAGTGGCAGGCTGGGTTTCGGGAACTCGGCTGAGCCACATCACCGCGGCTCAGAAGTAGTTGTTCAAAATTGTCATAACGCATAATGACTTACGTTTCATATTGATGGGCTCCTTGACGACTCGAAAACAGCTCTAATTCATTATGCATTATGACAATTTTGACGGTACCCTCCAACCTGTAGGCCTAGAGACATCATATACGATACAGTCGAAGTTGTCACAACGCACCAAGACCACGACTTTCCCACAGTAAGGGGCTTACCTTGGCTTTCCGCGGGAGCATGCCCGTGTGGCGCCGGTTGATGAAGGCGTGACGTGGGTGGTAAGGGGAACCGGCGCGCAGGCACGGGGAGAGATAGGGCATGAGAGAAAAGCGTGGCATTAAAGACCGACGGTGTTTACTTGGGAAAGCAGGGTATGTACATGTGAACGGGTAGATATGTGGCGGGCTAGCAGAGACTGAGCGGAAGCACGAAGTGATCGAAAAAACTGAATTTTGTGTCCGAGGCGAGATCGCGACGGGCGGGTGGGAAAACCGACCCGAGACGCGCTGACACTTGCGCTGACAAGCGAGGGGCACAAAAGCCGTTTCATCGACCCTTCGGCGTTTTGAAAAGGGAGTGGCGGGTGGGCGAAAATGAAAAGACACGGTTCTTTGAACCGGCTGAACGGAAAGGAGTGAGCACGTGCCGCCCTGTCCGCGCAAAGACTATGCGCCTTCGCTCGTTCCTCACTGCCTTAGACCGGCCAACAAAAGCTGCATCCAACAGCACGTGCCCCGTCGCAACAAGACCTGGGGCCCTGTGCAGATATCGTCTGTCTCAAGGAGAAGAGCCAGAAGATCAATTCGCATCGCTAGTTCTTCAATGCCTTTGGCCCTATTCCACAGCCAAACGTTCTGTTTTCTTCTCGACATCGGAACGAGGTCAGGCCCTGGCTCGATCTACCATCTCTGGAAGGCGTTCGGCATCAACTCGAACGTTGGTGGCGCCTGTGGCGAGATCGTAGCATTCAAGGGTAAATATGGGCAGACGCCGCTCAACCCCCTCGGTTCGTCGCTCCTGTCTCGTTCATTTCTCTTTGAACTGTTTTTCTTTCTTGGACTAGTGGCTGCGCAAAGCTTCGAATACAAGATGTTCAACATCCTGGAAAAGCCTTTGTACGTCAACGGCAACCGCATTATCGCTATGCACTGAGTTGCATTAGAGAATCTTGCCGTGCTTCCAGGCGCGTTCAGCGCGTACTAGTATATTCAGAACGACGCGCGTGGAGGGTCCGTTGCAAAACCATTCCCTTGGCGAGACATTGGTGCGTCGTCCGACTGTCTTCCACTTCTTTGCACCCAATAATCACCTATATCGCTCTTCGCACAGCATTGCGCGCAAGTTACGGATACACGTCGAGCTCGTCTATCAGACATTCGACTTTATCTTTTCCTGGTTCGTCCTTGTACGCTACCCAGACTTTCCTTCCGGTGACATCACTCACCGATTTTCGGGGGAACTTTTTTCACCTCGTTCTTTGTGTTCTCGATGATCCGACTATTATCGGTAGAAAGGGGGTCGAGGTCCTCAACACGCTCCTCAAGTATGCCTACGTCGGCCTGTTGCTTCACCTCCTTCACTCTTTCTCTCGACAATTGGTTGTCGGGGTCAACAAGGGGTACACACTAGCGTTTATCGGGTTCGCGGACTTCACTGTTTACATGACGAATCATAGGAGTTGGTCGGGCCTGCGGTTTGGTGCTAATTTGCTACGGGTCGCACGCAGCTCGCGGCGATTTTCTTGGCGGTCAAAGGCGTGCAGCAGGTTGCCGCGGCGAAGAACCGTGGTGCGACATCTAACGATGCGATATTCCGCGATATTGTGATATCGATCTCTGCCAGCTCGCCGTCGCGTCAACTATTCACGTACGTCCTTCTATGTTTGGCTGCGTGTAGGCTCACGCGATGGCTGACGCTCGGGCTCACAGCTGGATCCATGGTACATGATTACTTCGTTCGTACAGTACACGTTTCTCGCGCCGTCGTACATCAACATCCTGAACGTCTATGACGTTGAGGGCATTTCGCAAGTTGTCATATATACGTAGAGAAGGAAATGGCTGTTAGCACGCACATTTGAGCGGTAGCGGTCTGCGTAGCGGTAGCAGAAGAAACAGAGGCGTGATCAGATCAGGAAAGGTCCCGGACGCGCCAATCTACCAGTAAGTATCGCTTATCTGAGAAGTCACAGTACATCTCCAGTAACGCCGCAAGTCCGCGCCGAGGAAAGTCAAGGACTCTCGAGACATGGAACGTGTTGAACATGTTCACCGAATACAAATTAAAGTCTTGCTGAAGCCGAACGACGTCACTATTGGCGCCGTGTAAGACCTGCCATTTTTTGCTAAGCCCGGGTTCGGATGTCGGTACAATAGAACGTGCCTTGACAATGCTTGGGTTGGTGAAAACCTCTAGCTCGTCGCGCAGTTCAAGTCCATTATCGTCGCGCATACCGATCTGCCTGAGACATACAAAGCCACTGTATGGCGGTAGCTATGGTACTCCAGGTCGATCGCAATTTCCCTGCTCTCCAACGGAGCTCGTCAATGAGAGCAGCGAGCTGTGCACGTGTTGACACCTAGTATGTAAGGTGGGTTTCGTCGAATGGTTTAGAAGGTATTGGAGGTTGCGATTGAAACATACGAGCAGGATAAGAAAGATTGTTGATTTCGCAGCGGTAGGGGTGCGGAGGTCTAGTTGTCTCATCAATATACTGAAAGATCACTGGTAACGATTAACAAAAACGCACAACTCTTCACCTGGATCCACTCCGATGCTTGCTGGATCAACGGTATAGCCTAATGGCACACGCGTGTTGAACTTGTGACGCAAAGTAGGAGAGCATAAGATGCCATTCATGTTATCGACCTTCCGCTTGAACTTGAGTTGCGGCTTCTGGAGATGCGAAGCATGCTGTATAACAGGCTCCTGGCGGCCTTGGGAGCCACCCGTTCTCTAGACTCGTTGATCGCAATGGCAGAGTTTCGATCGACCGGAGAATTGGTCAAGTGAGATATCCTGGGTAAGGTAAGAGTAAGGAGTGAGAACGCAGGGTACTACATACCACGCACCCAAACAGCTGGTCCATCGGCTCGACGATCAGCGACCCGAGATGGTCAGGAAAATTGACCTCATTCCACACACGAGCCTCGCCCTTCCCTTTGATGCTCTTGGAGCCCCCAACAGTGGACCGCCAGCTTAAGAAGCATGCTTTTGATGACGTGACTTTACAGTATTTGAGCAAGCTTCCGGTTCTCAGCTAGGTCCAGATCAACACAGGACGACGGAAGGCCAAGTCGGCGGGGAGTGACGCAGCATGCTCGGTCTCGAGAGTCGATGTTTGCAGCTGCGCATAATAACTGTCAAATTCTGACCTGCCGTGATCTGTCAGCGAAAAGCCCCTGAGAAAACTACCGTGAGTAAGTCTTTTGTGGGGGACAATGGCAGAGGACAACGGGACTGTAACTGAAATAACGGACCAAGGCACGCCGGACTTTTGACTGCATGATGACGTGTGCCAAATTCTCGGTCTAGACTCAACTGTAAATCGAACCTCATCGATCTCATCTGCAATTTATGGCAAGCAGGAGCGAGCAGGTCCAATTTTCAATTTTCAAAATCCGAATTCGAAACTCCGCATCGCAGTTCCGATTCCCGGTATCGCCACTAGGCTAAAATTCATTTGGATTATGTAATTACATAATCACTCCCAAATTATCATATTCCCGGGACTCTGGCGAATCTTTTTCGTATCGTGACTCGGTCACATCACTGCACTTCCAACTGTAGCGAGGGTCCGTGCGTCGTTTGAACTCAGGGTTGGCAGCCCTCCCTCTTTTCCCGTGGCCCGTCCCATACTAAAACTGCCCGGAATTTTTTTGTTCAAGTGTGCAATGTTCCACATGATCTAAGCTGGATCCGTCACTGATATCTTGCAATACCCAGTACATTTTTGTGTCATGCCACACGCCGATGTACTTTTTAATTACCTTTCTCGTCGCCATTCCCAGGCTTTGCCCCGTACACCCCCGACACTTTTAACCCGTGCTGCGCTGTAAGGATCCCTCGGGCTCTGGCCCCGAAATCGTCTGTTTTCGGCCATTTCAGCCTCGGTCCGGCCTCGCATAGCGTAGCTACCATATTGGTCACATCGTCTCGACTTCCCAAGCCTCGCGCCTCGCAATCGATCTCTACGCTTGTCCTCTCTCCTCGCTTGCTATCTCCTTCGCCTTCGCTCGCCCTTACCTCTCGTCGCCATGGACCGCCATCGACACCGGCCCCTTCGCAAGACGCTCTCCAGCCACCCATAGACAGGCCGCGCGTCCCCATGCCTCGTGTCGCCTTTGTCCCTCAACACCCCGGGCTCGTCGCATCGCCCATCTCCCTTATTCCTTTCAAGATGTCAAGATCGCCGGCCATCCGTCCTCACTGCCCCTGAAGCCACCTCAAGACGCCGCGCGGAGCGTCGCGCTCAACGTAGGAGGATTCGTATTGTCGTGCGTCATCGTGTCTCGGCCCCCTTTGATTGTACTCTCTTATGCTCGCTACCTTTCACTTAGATGTCTGGTTTCGATTTCTCGTGTCCGCGCTCAATGTCCCTTTGTTTCTGTCTCTATCGTTTCCGTATCCCGTCGTTCGCCACCTCTCCCTATCTTCCTTACCTATTCATCCCTAGCTACTTGTCTGGGTGTTCTACATGTATATAAACTCGCTCTATTGATTCGGAAATGGCAGTTTAGTTGTGTTTTCCCCTGCTCGTCCCAGAGTGATTCCCCTCTCGCTGCGCGATCGTCCCGGAAGTCAGGCCCTACCGCGGGCACTCGAAGGACATCGCCTCCCGTCGTCTCTCGTCTCCCATCACTCGTTTCCGCTCTCGCTCCCGCTTTGCGTCCATACCATCGCCGTTCACGCCCGATCTCGCCCTTGTCCGTTCGCGTTCGCACCGGCTCTCGCCGTCGTGAACCTTCCGGACTCGGCCCTCCTCTCTGTAACCTCTGCGGGATCCCCTCCGCCTTCGAACTCACACGGACTCGGCTCCGTACAGCGCGCACCGCCCCCTTCATGTCACAATTAATTTGTTGGAGCCTCTGCGCATCGGACTTCTGTGGTATCTGAATGTACATGTACCTCCTCCGTATAGATAGCAGAGATGTCAAGCAATCCTATACCCAATATGCTCATGCTCTCCTGGATTGTTCAAGGCGGTGGGCGTGGAATTGTAACATTGGATCTTCTCGATTGCATGGAGGTCTGCTCAGTTGCTTTTCCCACTCACCCGAGTGCTCAAGGCGATCCGAGAGTTGTCGATAATGAATGGCATATATTGACGAACAATGGTAGGAATGAGTGCTTGCTAAAAATCGAGCCCAATACCATGGCCCTCCTCCGAGTCACCGACATCTTCGTCATCGGTTAGATCAACAGTTGGAATGGTTCCTTCGTCATCAGAACGGTCCACCATCAGTAGTTCATCCTCATCCGCCCTGAGATCTGTGGGTAGCTCTTCCAAACAATCCTCGAGCTGGGAAACAGTAGAAAGACTCTGACGAAAAGCCTCGTCCCATGCCATGCTTCGGAGCGCATCACGGATGAATAAGTAAATATCCCATGCGTTATCGAACTGTGGCTCCAGAGACCCCATGTCCGCCCACACGGCATTTGCGCGCACAGCAAACGCATGAGGGACCAGATCAAAAACCGGGTCACCTGGAGGAGCGTACTTCCTCTCAATCTCATCAAAGGTTTCTTGGGGGACAACGATCTAGTCAAATATATTAGTGATGAGCAGTAAGATAAGACAGTATAATATACCTTATAGTCCGCAGCTTTCCATTTATGTGGCTTTTGTAGAATGATCATGGGAATGCCGTTGGGTAAAACCTTCTTGCGATCAGCACGACGCTTGGTCCAGTTGCGTTGATGGACCCAGGCATCAACTTCCCGCTGTATAAATGGAATAAAAACAAAGCAGAACACAAGACTGAAATATTTAGTTTACAACACAGTGAAGTTTCCGATAACGTACCATTCCAGAGGGTCTCCAATATCATAATACTTTTCGTCAACGCCTCTATCGAGCAATTTTTGAAAGCCAACTGCCCAATCCCTTCGAAAAACGGACCAGTGAATTTCTGGTTTGATATTTCCGTGCTTACGGTACCACCGGTGCTGAATGGAGCCATCCAGGGATGGCTCCATGTGGTGGCGCAAAGCTGTCTGTGCATAAGCCACGTTGACATTTTCCGTCCCTGGATCACTCTGCGTGATGAGGGGAATACCTGCCAGCGGAAAAAAAATTACGATAACGATGTCTAAATTAGATAATCAAAGCACATACCACCAATGGCCTGGGCCGCATTAAGGTAGAAGTGTGCGATCAATTTCGGATTCCTGACTGTCCACCAGACTTTGCACCAATGGATCAGGCCCAGATAAGGGTCAAGACCAACGTGGAAGAAAAGCCCATAGCGTTTGAATTTGTCGTGCTGGTCCAGACACCACATCTCATTCGGGCCAATAGCCAGGAATGTCCGCCTCTTAAACTTTTGGTACCGCCGTGCCTCAACGGCATCGGGCTCAGTCAGTCGCAGAAACTCTGAGATAACAGGCCTTTATAATATATAAGCATCATATTTGTTTGTGGAATGTACAACACACCTTGGTACACGAATCTTGTTCTCAATAAGAAGGGCCTTCCTGATTGTTTCAGCGCCGCGATTGGGAAAACGCTTTTTGATTTCATTAACATGATGGGCAATACTTTGAACCATGTGCCTTTGTTGACGTGTGCTTTCCAAGCCCCACTTTTGGCGTCGCCGGCGAACTGTATAAAAACTGAAAAAAGAAGGCATTTAAGGTGCTGTGACGTATCACAAGGTGAGAACATACCTTAACCCGTAGAATGCAGGGTCAAAGTGGTCCATCACAGAGCTAGCAATATTTTTGTCGCTCATGCCGAGATCAAAATAGAGCGTAAGCACCGGTCGGAGTTGGTCATCTGGAGCTGTCAATGACATAATTTAGGGTGATACACAGGAAGGAAAGAGACAGACATACGGCACGGTAGATGCTGGTTCACTTGCATCTTACGGCTAGGGATTACCACGGGTCGGCAAAACCCGCACGGGTAGCGGGTACGGGTTTGCCGGGTACGGGTAAGGGTAGCCATTTCCTAACCCGCGCCAAACCCGTACCCGTGGGGCGGGTACCCGCGGGTACTCACGGGTACATCATCCAGTTTCTTGCCTCCCATTTCTCTGGTTATCGTTTTTTTAATCTACCTTTGTTGTCATGCACACCATCACCACAGCCGTCCACCCGTGCTCCTTGCCCTTCATGGGCCTCATCCCCAGTGTAAGCGCAACCGCAGCCGTTCACCCGTGTTCTTTTCCCCTCATGGGCTCCATCTCTAGTGTGCCATACCGGCGATACCACAAGCCAGACCACCAAACTGGCTTTATGAGCCATTCCTTGTTTCATGTCGACAGCTCTGCCTTTCCTGTCTACCTTCATTTGGTGCGTACCCCACTCTTTCCGGGCCTTTTTTTTCTGACAGAATAATGCCAGTGAGCCTTGCGGCCCTTGCTTAACCAGCTCAGTTCTTCCATTTAGTGCGATCCTTTTCGCGTTTCATCTCTTTACCATCCCTTACCTGGTCTCACCCATTCCTTTTGCTGTAGCCCTTGTGTCCGGTGTCGCCCTGTTTTGACTTCTTCCCCCTTCATTGCACAACTGCCGATGTCTGCCATCGCCTCGCTCGTAGGTAGGATGTAGCACAGTAAAAGATGTACTTAAAGACCTCATTTGAGTCGTTTCACCCTGTCAATCCACACCTCCTTCACGCGTGCGCTGTTCCACCATAATGTCTGGCAAAGTTGTCCGAGGTTCGCACAAGCGAAAGCCACCAAGCGCGTCACAGAGAACGGTGACCCCCTTCTCAAAAAAAGAAAAAAGAAAACAAAGTCATCGACGTCTACTGCTACTCAGTCCACTGCAGACCCTAGCTCCCCTCCCTGTGCCCAACCCCATGCCTCTGAAGATCCTGACGGAGATGATGACAGCACTGATCTTGAGCCGATTGAGGTAACAGACAACGACTCGGTGATGGTGATCGAGGACGACGATGCCGAGCTTGGTAGGTGTCGTGTAACGCCACCACTGGCATTAGTCCGACTTGGACTGCGAAAGGGCGTTCACGACTTAGCAAAATATTCGTTCGAAGTCACGTGACCCGATCACGAGATACATGGCGCTTAACGAGGCACGTGATCTAGACGTACACGAGGGCAAGTCGCGCCACTCGGTAATCCGAGGATCGATTAAGACGGCTTGCACAAAGAGGCAAGTGAAATACACGTGAAGTAGAAGAGAAGAATGTGGTGATTGAAGAAGACCAAGATGGCGTATCTTGGTCTAATCGAGCCACTATTTATACATGAAGGAGGGCGCTTTAAAGCTCCTCTTGAAACCGTACAACAAATAGCGTAAGTAGCTCGAACCCTACTACAGCTATCCTAGAAGTGAGTCATGCCACATCGGCATGTGATACTACAGTCCGCTTACTGATCTACTGAGTCCATGACATATTACGACTTACTAAGGGAGTCATCACCGTATAGTAAGCGTCCACTTCTGCGAGTCGTGACATCACCCCCTTTTCAGCCGCGACGACCACGGCGCCGGGGAGCTGCGATACCTCCTAACCAACCTTCCTGAACCGACTCCACCCGATTATGAATGTCCGCCATCTCCAGCCTGAACTTCGACTTCGCGACGTCGCCCTGGATCCCGCCCAACGCCTGAGAGAGGGCCAAGAGCCTATGCTCGATGCGCTCAGCCTCCTTCCTCAATGAGCGGAACCTGTGCAACTCAGCTTTAAGCCCCACGTCCCTCAGCTCGTTCACCGCGGTATCGAGGCGATGCTGGTTGGCGTGTCTGGCGGCGAGGGCTTGAACCTCGAGCTCCGTGTAATACGGTTTGCCTCGCTCCCGGACTTGCGGTTCGGCGTACAGGGGTTTGGAAAAAGTCTTGTCGCTGTCCGCGGCGAGCGTGAGGACCAGCGGGTCCGGAGTCATGATGACCTGGACGTAGGCGGCTTGGGTGGTGACTCCCTGGGAGTCGGTGATGGGGAAGTGGACGAACTTGTCCCCTCGGTTGTGAACGTAACCGTAGGGGGCAAAGCGGGTGTCGGAAAGCCGGCGATTAAGCACGGCTGTGTGGTGTGATGTAGAAGGGAGGTCCACCCTCAGGGAGCCTCGATAGAGGGGGCGACCCACTGTGTTGAGCGTGTAGGGGGTTTCGTCGGGGTGATCAGAGTCGGTGGTGGAGATGATGAAGGGGTGCTCAGCTGGGTACCACTCCTTCAACTCCCGCTCGGGTTGCTCTTGGATTTGGCGCGCATCGTCGCGTCGAACAACTTCCTCCTCTCCAGGATCTTCGTTCTCCTTGTTGCTGCCAGCGCTAGCTGCTCGAGCCTCCACCTCGCCGCTACCTCCCGCCACTCCTCCCACCGTCGCGTGCTCGGGTTCTTGGCCATGGTCGACCCAGTACTCCACTCGAACCGGGAGAGGTCCCGGTGAGGGAGCCGCACAGTCTCGGAGAGCTGCGCGAAGCCGATCAATTTCGGCCTGCGAATAGGGCGTGGTGTTGAGGCGCTGGCCGTCGGGGCCGAGCATCCAGTAGGTGGCGGGGGTGTTGGGGTTGTCGAGGTCTTCGATGACCGCGAGGTTGTTGACGGTGGCTGTGAGTTCTTCGTGGGTGAAGGACCCCCTGAGGCAGGGAGCTGCATGGGAGGAATAGGTGGAAGAGGAAAGAGACATCGTTGGCTGAGTGAGGAGTCCAGTGTGGTAGGATGGGGAGGACTTAGCGTCGTTGTACACGCTTATATGTGCTCGGGCGGCGGTCGAACTCCGCTCGTACTCCGCTATGGCTTCATCAGCGAAGACGTCATTCTTGTCGACCCACTGATTCTCCGAGTCCGGATAGCCCTTCCATTTCACGAGGTATTGGAGTTTCCGACTTCTGCCGAAATGCCGTGAGTCTAGAATTCGCTTGATTTCGTATTCCTCCTCGCCGTCAACTAGATCCGGTGGCGGGCGCTGGAAATTTTCTCCGTGTAGGGGTGTCTCGCGGTAAGGGGTGAGTAAATCGATGTGAAACACGGGGTGAATGCTCCACTGCGTGGGAAGTTCGAGCTGGTAATTAACCGGTGACAACACTCGTGTGATCTTGAAGGGTCCATGTCGACGTGCCGCTAATTTGGCCGTTGGCTGATTGGTTCGGAGGTGTCGCCCTTCCAGCCACACCTGGTCTCCTATTTGATATCTGGGCGTATCTCGGTGTTTGATCCACAGTGATTGGGCCTTTTTGATAAGAGTCTGGGCTTCCTTCCGTGCTTCTCGGAATTGTTGGAGTCGCGTGAGAACCTGTGGGATAGGGGATGGCTTATCGATCCAATCAGCACGCGGGTCGTAGCCCATCATTAGCGAGAATGGAGACTTCCTTGTTGCCTCGTGCGGCCAGTTGTTATGCGCGAATTCCGCCATGGGTAGGAAGTGCGCCCAGTTATCTTGACGCTCGTTGGCCCAGAACCTTAGATATTGCTCCAACCACTGATTGGTCCGTTCCGATTGTCCGTCCGTTCGGGGATGGTAAGCGGTTGATATGTTTTGATAAATTCCCAGGATTCGACACAGCTCGCGTGTGAACCTTGACGCAAAGCGTGGGTCACGGTCGCTGATGATCTTTGCCGGTAATCCGAACCTCCGGAATATATGAGTGACGTACAGTGCTGCGGTTTCTTCCGCCGATATTTCCTCGTTGCAGGGGATGAAGACGGACGCTTTGGTGCAGTCGTGATCCGTCACTGTGAGGATAGAGTCGTATCCCTGCGAAATCGGTAGTTTAGTGATGAAGTCGAGGGTTATGACCTCGAATGGCTTGGCATCGGGTATTGGAGTGATTGGTGTTAGTGGTGCTTTCGTTGGGCGGTTGTTGACTTTGTGGCGCTGGCACTCCGCGCATCCTTGAACGTATTCAGTCACGTGCTTCAGCATCTGTGGCCACCAGTGGGTTCGTTCAATAATTCTCGACGTCCGTTTGATTCCTGGATGTCCGTATGTGGGGGGGTCGTGATGGTTGGCGATGATGGTGCGAATCGCTTCTAGCCCCCCTGTGATTACCCTTGCTCCTTGCCGGTACCATACTCCGTTAACTCGTTTGAGCTTGTGTGGGTCTATCCAGGGACGTAAGATGTCTTCGTCTTGCTCGTGGATTTCGGGGGTCTGTGACGTTAGGATTCGTACGAACACCTCTTCTGGTAGTACTACGACGTCTTCGTTGTCTCGTTCTCCTCGGTCGTAATCGGGTCTTCGGGATAGTGCGTCGGCACGTCCATTGTTGGTCCCCTTGATGTGATGGATCTCGAAGTCATATTCCATGAGTTCGAGTACTTCTCGGGCTACGCGACGACTTATCTTTTGGGGTGATTTCCAGTGTGTGAGGTTGAGGTGGTCGGAGAAGATCTTGACCTTATGTGGTGAGCCCGCTAGGAATGGCCTCCAGTGTCGCAGTGCTTTGACGATTGCTAGAAGTTCCAGGTCGTAGATGTCGTAGTTGCGTTCGGCTTCGTTTAGGGTGGCGGAGAAGTATCCTATGGGGTGCCGTTTTCCATCCATTTTCTTCTGTAGGAGCACTGCGCCCACTGCATATCCTGACGCGTCCACTTCGAGTTCGAATTGGTCTGTTAAGGTGGGGTGTGCCAGTACGGGTTCGCTGGTAACGAGTCGCTTAAGGGTTTGAAAGGCCGTTTCTTCTTCTTTACCCCATGTCCATTCGGTATCTTTGCGCGTGAGTTTGTTGAGTGCTCAGGCGTACGTGGCGAAACCGCGAATGAAGAGGCGGTAAAAATTGCAGAAGCCTAGGAAGGAGCGTACGTCGCGTACCTTTGTGGGGGTGGGCCAGTCGCGTATACCTGCAATTTTGACAGGGTCCATGCGAGTTACCCCCTTTTCAAGGATTACCCCCAGGTAATCCATTCGCGGTTGGTGGAATAGGCACTTCTCCAGTTTAAAGTAGAGGTCGTGGTTGAGTGCGATCTGTAGGACGGCGCTGACCGCGTCAATGTGCGCCTGCAGACCTGCTTCCTCGCTGGTGGCGATGCCGATATCGTCCATGTAGACCCGTATGATCGTTCCGTGTTTCTCGTAGTAGGGGATGATGTCGCCGAAGATGTCGTTCATCATGTTTTGGAAAGTGGCCGGGGAGTTGGTGAGTCCGAAATACATGACGAGGGGTTCGAAAAGTCCATATTTTGTTTTGAAGGCGGCTTTGGGTTCGTCACCCTCTTTGACTCGTATGTTGTTGTACCCCCATCGCACGTCGAGTTTGGTATAGATATGCCCGTTTCCCAAGTCGTTGATGAGTTCTGACATGAGCGGTAGCGGGTATTGGTTACGTACTGTACAGGCGTTGATCTTGCGGTAGTCTTGGACCGGACGTAGTTTACCGTCCTTCTTCTTGATGAAGAAGAAGGATGAGGCATACGGTGATTTTGAGGGTCGTATATAGCCCATCTTAAGTTGCTCGTCCAGCCATTTGCGTAGTTGATTGTCTTCGTCTTGTGACATAGGGTAAACCTTGCAGTCGATACTCGCCGGGGTGCCCAGTTTGAAGTCGATAGCGTGATCCCAAGGTCGTGACGGCGGGAATCGATGGGAAGCTTCTTCGCTGAAGATCTTCGCAAAGCGTTGATAAGGTTCGGGGAGTACGGCCGCAACGGTGTTCTGGTTCGCGGCGATGGCTAGTTCCGTGGCCGTGGTGCGTATCTGGCATTCCTCCTCCAGTTCTTGAACGATGTTTTCGGCTTCGTCTTGAGTGATCATTCCGGCGATGGTGGTTTGAGGTTCCGTCGGGTTGATGGAACGGAGTAATATGGGTAATGCGTCTTCGTGAATGGTGGCGTGGGTCCAGCTGATGGTAGGTTCATAAGTTGCGAGCCACGGGTAGCCGAGGACTAGGTCTTCGTTTCCGATATCCGTAACTAGGAATCTCATGACTTTGTTAATCCCGTTGGTCTGGACGTCGAGATCGACGAAGTGAGTGATGGACCCAGCTTTATTCTCGGTGTTGTCTATGTTCCATATTTTCTTGGGTCGCTCGAGGGTTTGCAGCCCGAGGCCCATGCGTTTCGCAAATGTGGGTCTTATGAAGTTGTCGGTGGCGCCCGAGTCAACGAGCCCTTTTATGTCGGCCATGGAGTAACTGGTACGAATCGAGACTGGAATTCGGAGCGATCGGTAGCGAGTCATGATTACAGAGTTACAATTAACTGCCCTCACCCAGGCCGATGGGTTCAGGCGTCCTGAAAACCCTCTTGGGTCCACAAGTCTTTGAATGTGAGGTCCTTGACCTCGTCACTAGCTCCCCGTATGGTATCCATCCACCCTTTTGCCTGTTCTTCGGGAGTTGCTTCGGCGCGGCGCGTGGTGGTCGGCTCTTGACTGTAGTAGTCGGTGTCCGCGCTTCGGCTAGTGCTAACACGCGGCTGGTACGGCTGTCTTGGCTTTCTGGGTCGCGTACAATCTCGTGAGAAGTGACCAGGGTTGTTGCAGTTATAACAGATAACTTCCCTCATGTCACGGCGTTGCCCGCCCCCTCTCGTTTGCCCCGGGCCTCCTCTAGGTGGAAATGGCGGTCGTTGATAAGTTCCTCTGTTGGGATCTCCGACTTCCGCGACTCGGGCGCGGGTGCGGTCCGCTGAAGTGTCCATCGCATTTGGGTCGTAGCGTGGTGGGGGGAATCGCGGTGGCATCCATTGAGGGGCGTATCCCCGTTGCTGCTGTGGGCGAGGTGGCGGTAAACCACGGGGTGTGGTGTTGAGTCCCAGTCGTGCACATAGATGGATGTATTGCTTCTGCCGGCGTAGGGCTGCTTCTTTCCATTCGTTGAAGTTTTGCGGGTCGTCGAGTTCGTAGATTTTCGTGAACAGGGCTTTGGGCAACCCCGCCGTGAACCGATCCAGGGTTTGGTGGTCGTTGAGTCGGTAATCAGCTTTCCGCGCTAGCTGTTCGAAGTTGGTGACGTACGAATCAATGTCGTCTCCTATCATCTTGAATCCTTTGGCCAGCGTGGCCTGAGCTTGCTCTTGTTCCAGCACGTTGGAGAACCGGTCTGAAAACCCGGCAGTCAAAGTATCCCACAAGAAGGGGTCGTATCGGTTTCGTCCGTGGTGCAGCTCGTTGTTGAGCCATTGGAGGAAGCCGAGCGTCCAATTGGATACTCGAGGTCCTTTGATGAAGCCTAGGAAGAGTAGGCATCGTCGATAGACATTGGTCATGATCGGCGCTTCTGAGTTCTGGCCCCAGTAAATGTGCCACTGGGTGAGGAACGATTCGTACTCATCTCTGTTCCCGTCAAAGGTGTTTGGTGGTTCTCCCACTAGTTTGTCGCTTCCGTGGGGTGGTCCTGGTGCCGGTCCTGCTGCTAATGGTGGTGGTCCTCCTCCGAACGGATGTCCTCCGCCTCCTCCTCCGAACTGGGGTTGACGTCCTCCTCCTCCGCCTCCTGGTGGTCCTTGGCCGAAACTGCCTCCAGGCCTTCTAGGCGGTGGTGGTCCTCCTGCCCCTGGAGGTGGGTCGGGGATGTCAGGCCCTACTGCCCTAAATATGGCCGCGTCATCGGCCGTCATGCGATGCCCGGTGCTCGGGTTGATGGGACGTAGGTAGGCTTCTGCTTCTTCGGTTACTCTTCGCGGTTCTTCAGTCGCGATGTCTTCTCGGGTGACGGTTGCGGTTGCCATTTCTACTGGTGCGTGAACTTCGATCTCTTCCGGCTCGTTTATGCGGAGGGACTCAGCTGTTTGGATTATTTCTCCTACTTCGGATTCGTCGTCGGCGTTTGTTTCTTCGTCTTCCCCGCTTGTTTCTGAAGGGGCTGGGGTTCTGGGTTCAGATGTGCTGGGTTCTTCTTCTGGCTGTCCGTCGATACGTCCCCACTCTTCTCGTGTGGGGAGGTTTCTTGAGTCGATGTTGCAGTTGTAGTTGCGTCCTGCTGGGCGTATGGCGTCGTAACGATTGTCTATGGGGTTCCACGTGATCTCCACCCAGCACAAATTATCGAAATTGAACTCAACGGGGCGATATCGGGTGGGCCCCGATGCGAAGTCTACGAAGTAACCGGTTTCCCCTCGGTACTCTCTCCACCTGGCGGCTCCTAAGAACTGTTCTGGTACGTTGCGATCTCCCCTGCGTTCGAGGGAGTAAGTCTGAAAGTTTCTCCACTGGTCTCGAGTTGTGAACGCCACGATGAATGGATCTTGGTCTTAATGTAACGCCACCACTGGCGTTAGTCCGACTTGGACTGCGAAAGGGCGTTCACGACTTAGCAAAATATTCGTTCGAAGTCACGTGACCCGATCACGAGATACACGGCGCTTAACGAGGCACGTGATCTAGACGTACACGAGGGCAAGTCGCGCCACTCGGTAATCCGAGGATCGATTAAGACGGCTTGCACGAAGAGGCAAGTGAAATACACGTGAAGTAGAAGAGAAGAATGTGGTGATTGAAGAAGACCAAGATGGCGTATCTTGGTCTAATCGAGCCACTATTTATACATGAAGGAGGGCGCTTTAAAGCTCCTCTTGAAACCGTACAACAAATAGCGTAAGTAGCTCGAACCCTACTACAGCTATCCTAGAAGTGAGTCATGCCACATCGGCATGTGATACTACAGTCCGCTTACTGATCTACTGAGTCCATGACATATTACGACTTACTAAGGGAGTCATCACCGTATAGTAAGCGTCCACTTCTGCGAGTCGTGACATGTCGCGTTTGGTTTCAACATCCGCATGCAAACTTGTTAGTTCACAGATCGAGTATCAAAAGATTGGGACGCACCGGTTTATGTGTTCTTCAAGCCTACACCGACAGTAGAGTACGTTGACAACCGGAAAGCTCATGTATTTGAGTGTGCCGCCCGGAAGTGCCGGGGGACCAGGTTTGTTCGGCGATTCCTTGACAAGGGTGATGCAAAGTCTACAAGCAATCTGCGCCGACACGCCAAGCTTTGCTGGGGTGAGGAGGCTGTCGCTGCAGCTGACAACACGCGGGACTTGAAGATGGCCCGTAAGGTGCTAGGAACAAACCAAAGTTTTGATGGGTCAATTACCTCGGCCTTTCAACGTATAGCGAAAGGAAACGTGACTTACAGTCACCGCCAACACACCAGGGCAGAGGCGCGGTATGTGTCGTCTTTCCAGGCTTGGAGATAGTACCTGAAATAAGGTGTTCTCAGCATCGAGTTCATACGTTGGATCGCCGAAAGTAAACGGCCGTTCCAGATCGTAAACAACCATGGATTCCGCTCCCTTATGAAGACAGGGAGACCGGATTATCATATTCCGTCTGCACAAACCCTGTCACGCGATGTGAAAAGGGCTTTCGTCCATGTTCGGGGACTGATCGCTAAGATGTTGCAAGTGAGGCGCACAAGTTTTATCGATGTGATTCGCGTACTCACCTGGGACACTAGGAATACGAGGGCAAACTAAGTTTTGCCACAGACGCTTGGACCTCCCCGAATCACAAGGCATATGTCGCGTTCACTGTCCACTCCGAACGCGAAGGGAAGCCATTCGAGATGCTCCTGGACATCGTTGAGGTGCCGAAATCGCATAGTGGTGCCAACCTCGCACACGCATTTGTCAAAGTCCTGAATGACTTCGGGGTCAGTGACAAGGTCAGTATATTGATGTGAAAAAATGAAGTAAGGTACTCATCTTTCGGTAGATTCTGAGCGTCACCACTGACAATGCGTCCAACAACGACACCATGATCGACCGCCTTGGTGTGCTGCTTGACGACTTCCATGGCCCTGCGAATCAGACAAGGTGCTTTCTTCATATCCTCAGCATCGCAGCAAAATCAATCATCAAACAATTTGACCTACCAAAAGCCAAGGACGGTGAGGCGATGGATGAGGCAGCACAGCGGCTTGCTGAATTGGCAGATGGACTTGATGTCGAAGAGAAGGAAGATGATGAGGACCAAGAAGAAGGAACAGAAGATCGACCACTGGATAGGTGGACCGATATCCGAGGTGGATTGACGGAAGAGCGAAGGGATGAGATCGACTTGAGCATCCAGCCAGTGCGGTCAATGCTGACTAAGGTGTGCGCGTTTCCTTTTCCTCCAGCTGACATTGGACTAACCTGGGTTGCAAGTTGCGCAAGTTGGCATACGCGGTAAAGAATTCGACCACTATTTTCCTCCCACAGTGGCACAAGGCCCTCGCTTCCTGTCAACTACCTCGTCGTATGATTCCTCGGGACGTTTCAACTCGATGGAATTCGACGTTTGACATGCTCCACTTTGCAGTCGAATTTCGCCCAGCGATTGACGCATTGACCGCAATGCGTGACCTTGATCTCCGGAAATATGAGTTATCCCCTGTGGAATGGGGTATCGCGTCAGAACTCAGGGACGTTCTGAAAGTATGTTCTCGCTTTTTCTTTTTTTTTTTCATTGCTAAATCACCTTCCCGAAGATATTTAAGGATGCTACACTCTTCTTTTCTCGTGGGACCCCGAACCTTGCCACCATCATTCCCGCGATGGACCACATTGACAAGGTTCTCTTCACCACATCCAACAATTCCGATCATTTCTCTCTTCCTATCCGCGCTGCTCTAGTCATCGGCAAGAATGCAATCAACCGGTATTACGACAAGACGGACCAATCTGAGGTATACCGCATCGCCATGAGTAAGTGTTCTTCCCTTTTGTATATTCTGTTTTTAATGTCTGTTACTGCACAGTCCTTCACCCGCAACACAAGCTCGCTTACTTCAAGGCGCAAGATTGGGAACAGCCTTGGATCGACACAGCATACACACTTGTCCGTGAGGAGTACGATCGCTCATATGCTCCAGCAAGTGTCGACACCAATGACTCGGACAACGACATCGAATTGCGTCCAATGCTGTAAGTTTTAGTTTTTTCTCCCTTTTTTTTCTGACCTCCCGCCCTAACAGCCGTCTTCGGCGTCTTCCTCAAATATTTTCGACAACTTGCCTGACCTCGCTCCAAACTCGTCCGACCTCCGCGACGAGCTCGATCGTTACCTTGCCACTGACACAGAAGACGTCAAGGATGGTCTTTTATGGTGGCACAAGAGACGTGCTGCCTTCCCTTGTTTGTCCCGCATGGCTCTGGATTATCTTTCGATTCCTGGTAAGCTATTATTTCTCTTTGTTTTCGACATTTACTCACAGTCTTACACTCATTTTAGCAACTTCGATCGATGTCGAACGCGTGTTCAGTCAAGGCCGACTTGTTCTTTCACACCTCCGAGGTCGCCTCTCTGTTCAGTCAACATGCGCACTCCTCTGCCTTGGCACATGGAGCACACTTGATCTTATCAAGGACTCTGACATCAAGGCGTGTCTTGGACCAGACGACGTTTGTGAGGAGGAGGAAGAGCTCGCCGAAAACTGGGATGCCATTTGGCCCATTCCCACCATTAACTAGGTAGTATCTAGAGGAGTTGTAGTTGATTGTGTTAACTCGTTGCATGCGTTGTCCCTGTGTATCTGAGCCCACAAATATATACATCATCGCCGTGCCAGCCTCCATACCCCTGCGGGTTACGGGTAACCCGCCAAACCCGCGAGTACCCGCTGTACCCGTGAAAACCTGTACCCGTACGCGCAGGTACCCGTACCCGTGGTCGCGGGTACGGGTTTTGACGGGTACGGGTTCGGGTAAGGCCGAAGTGACACGGGGGTTACCCGTGGTAATCCCTACTTACGGCCAGTAGCCCTGGTTGTAGTATGTTCCCCATCTGGATATGTCCAGAGATAAAGTAAGAGGCGGAAAAAACTGGAAAGCGACTGACCTGGCAAGTCCATTGGCAGTGCCGCCGGTGCGAGTGTTTGTGCACGGTTGTGCCTTACAGGTGGCATGATGATAGCGGTGGCAGACCTAAGGTAACTTACCAGCCAGGTCGTGCTGGTGGGCACTGTAGAGTTTGAAGGGCTGGAGGTTTCTGGAATGACTTTGGGCTAGTGGTATGGGAATGGGAGGAGAAGTGACGGATGGGCTATAAATATACAGGTGTCAGAAAACACGTCAAGCGCTTGCCACTAGTGAGACACGAGGACAGTTGAAATAGCCGTTGTATAACAAAGAGACGCAAAAATTACAAATTGTATTGCTCTGGTTATCGAATGGGCGTGCAGGTAGAGAAAGGAGTTAGTCCGCAAGTACAAAGATACAACGCAAGCAAGGAGGGGCCAATAGATCCGAGTCATCCCCCTCTCTACATGATGTCGTACGCTGAAGAATCCTTCGTCCAGCATCACATCCGTTGATGATTTGTTGGAACTAACACGGGATGACTCGTCGAACGAGGGAGAGCAGCTCTTCCATGCTGCAACAACATGATTGCGCACAGAACTCAGTGGTGAGCGTGGCGACGCTTGTGGTCGCCTAAGCAAAGTGCCTTGAGACGCAGTATCGGTATCGGTGGTTGTACAGTATATGAAGTAGAAGTGAACATGTTTGTATTGCAAAGTACGTTATGCGGTTTCTATTGCAAGGGGGCTTGTCCCATGTACGCATGCCTTTCCCACGGTACTTATACTCTGATAACTCTCGCTGTCTCTTCGATGTACCCTACGCCATCTCTAAACAGGTCACAGAACCTGGACCCGTCTCTCACGAGTGCTTCAAAAGATGGTCAGACGCCACTAAAATCGTATGATTTCCCCGCTTTCCTACTATGTGCAGGTTGCTTACATCTGATGACAGGAGCACGTGTAGAAGACTGCCCAGGGGAAGCGGGGTGGCCGTGCCTCCACGCGAGGATCCGCTGCTACTTGGACAACCGACAACCAACCCATGACTCGGAATTCTCCAGCACAAGCATTGGCCGGCGGGCTCAGCGCTTTTCGCTCGTGCTCGTCTCTTCTGCAACTTTTGTGCGACTACCGCACGTAGCAACTACGCCCACGGGAAGGGAACGTCGTACCACCCGCCCCGTATGGCCAACGACAAACAGACTCGTCAGTGAGTTGTCACCGGTACCAGCAGGCCCTGCATGATTTGCTTTCGTTGCCCGGCTGTTTGCCACTCATCTCGCAAAGTCCTGCACAGCGCGGTGCGGTAACAGTGCACATCGGGTTCCACGGGCATCCTTGGCCGCTATCTCGTCGCCAAAACTCGTTTTTTTTAAAGGTCTAACTGCAATATTTGGTTGAGGTATCACACACAGCAAAGGCAGGCACGCAGTTCGTCATACCATATCGTGACGAGGACGAGAAGTGCCACTTGAAGGTCGCTGGCAACCTCGGATGGCAACCGATCGTCTCCTTGTGCGTTTGACTTGTCTATTGTCGACTTAACATTTTGACTGAACTTAGGACATCTGTAACAAGGAACAGATCACCGAGTGTGTCCGGCACACTGATATCGTTGTACGAGCTCGAAAGCGCGTGAGTGAGTAAGAGAGGGCTGAGGATGGGACCAAACAGAGAAGGGGAAAGGAGGGAAGTTGTCGCCGAGTCTTGGCGGGAACGAGTGCCCAAATCGTGGACGCAGGACGAGCGAGTAATCTCAGGATGAAGCGAGCAGGCGAGGACGTCGAGTGAAGCTCGGATCACGTGTATTCAACGACGCGGAAGGTAACTAGAAAGGGGCAGAAAAGGGCGATGAGTCGTAGTAGTCGAACGGGTGTCTTCGATTTAGACCTGCCCCGTCGAATCAATACTTATCACGCGAGAGAAAGAAGACGAGATTCGAATAAGACGCAGGGAAAAGAGATCGGTCGAATAAGATGCAGGAAAAAGATAGATGATATTTCAGAGCGCGAGTCCGAATCCTTATATACCTCGTGTACCTGTAAGTAAGGGAACTCGTCGTCGCAAACGCTAAGTCGAAAGTTGTGAGGGAGAGTAGGTCGAAGTGGGGAAAAGTAAAGTAAAGGAGTCCAAGGGATAGCGAGAGACTACGAAAGACGGACAGACAGACAGTCGTAAGGCTAAGGTGAAGTTTTACGGTCCCTGGCGCTAGTGGCGTCGACGGCGTGTACTGTACTCGGGCAAGCGTCGAGATGAAACGGGGGAGTAAAGCAAAGAATGAGAATGGTGACAAGGAAGGAGAATGGCGACAAGGAGTCTAACTGGTTGAAGGAGGGAGGTCGAAGAGGCGACGCGGGTGGCGTCGACGAGGCGCACTATGTTGAGGAACGAGGGTGAGAAAAAGGCAGAAGAATAAAATGAAAGTCGGGGCGCGCCTTTGCCTGAGGTAAAGAGCGCCGTTCTGGACCGTTCAACGGTCGTGGGTGTAGACATGCACCAAGATCCCGGGGTGATGAGGGCAGCAAAGGTGACGGATGGGTGGAGTGAAGAATGGTGGAGAGGTTTTCCGAGGTAGGCCCCTTGACGACGTCGCGCAGGAAGTTGTTTTTGAGGAAAAGCGGATGTTCGTGGGTGCTGACCGGTGACGGAAATGTAATCATATTAGGCCATAGTAAAAGAGCGACGAGGAGTGAGACGAGATGGTGGGGAGACGGAAGAGTGGGGGAAACGAGGCGAGGAGGGAAGGCGCGTTGAACACGAGTTGGTGGCAGTTTGGTGATCATCCGAGATAGGCAGTCGAGTCACGTGCCGAGCCGACGAGACCGAAATGGTCGATAATGGGTGGATTCGCGCTCAAGGGCTGCGACGCCCTTACATCTCCCGGGGGGTTAAAAAGATCCTGAGTGTCCTCACTCACATACCCATTACTGTCGAAAAAATTTCCGGCTTCTTCTGGCTCCTCCTTGGCGAGCGCGGCGATGTCTTGGGGGTCGAGTAAGTCGGTGAGAGGGATGACGGAACCGGTGCGCGAGAAGTAAGGAATGACTCGGAAGGCTGCGAAATGAAGCTTAGAGATAGTGCCGTCGAGTTCCGCTAGCAAGTAAGCACCGTGGCGATTCCGCCTGACGACGACCATGGGTCCAAAATACCGAGGTTTGATTTTACGAACATGAGTATTCTCGGCTACGGAGTTTTCGGACCAAAACCAGATCTCCTGGACCAAAGGAGTCGGTCTTGATATTATGGGCGAATTTTCGCCCGAAACCCATAGCAGCCGAGAGACGACTCTTAACGATGTTGTCTCGGATTTTCGCAAGGTCGTCGTCACGCGTCTGGAGCTGACGCACGCGAATAGCGATGAGGTCGACGGTGGAGAGAGGAGTGGTAAGATCAGGAATGAGGAATGTGGCAGTGGTGATGTCGAAAGGGAGCTGGGGCTCGACGCCGTGAGCCATGTAGAAGGGGGAATGTCCGGTGGAGTGGCGGGTGGTAGCGCGGTCGGCCCAGAAGATGTGCGCCGCGATGGCGGGCCATTTTGAGACGTTGCCTTTGCAGGTCTTGAAGAGGGACTCGCGAATGGTCCGGTGCTGACGCTCGACAATGCCGTTTGCTCGAGAGTTGTAAGGCGAGATGCGAATGTGTCGGATGTTGTATTTGCTGGCCAGCCAGTCCAGAGCTGCGATGTAAGCCGAGCCGTTGTCAGTGACAATCTCCTCGACTGCGCCCTAGTGGCACAGTATTTCCTCGAAGAGAAAACGGCCGAGAGTCTGTCCAGTCTCGGAACGAAGGGCGCGCCACTCGGGCCAGGCGGTAAGAGAGCAGCGGGCTTGAACGATGTACGAGAAGCCGCCGGCGAGGGGCATGTGCATGGTGTCGACGTAGGCCTTGCGGAAGAGCGGGGCGGGCATAGGGACGAGCGCGGGGAATGTGGATTTTGGTGGTCTGCCGGAGTTGACAAGTGTGACAAGTCTTGATGTACCAGCGAACATCGTACTCGAGGGAGGGCCACCAGAAGCGATCGAGAAGGGTGCGTCATGTGGAGTAGACGCCTCTATGACCGAGCCCGTCGTGCGCTTCATGGAGGATGGTGGGTCGTTGAGTGGGAGGAATGAAGAGTTGATGTTGCCCGAGCCTGTCGCGTCGCCAGAGTTGTTCTCCGACTAAGACGAAACGTTTCGCCCTCCTGAGTAACCTGGCCCAGTCGTTGTCGCCGAGGTCGCTAGGCTTCTTGAGAGTCTTCAGGTACTGGCGTATTTGCGTGATTTCTCTTTCCGCGTCGAGGGTTTTGCTGCTAGTGGGGAAGCTGACGAGTGGGCTGGCGAGATCTTCGGTGGTCGTGGTGAGAACAGAGAGGGCGCATAAGTCGAAGGTTCGCGTCATAGAATGGGCCCAGATTCCTAGTCCGAGAGTCTTGTCGATCCATTCCTCTGGATCGTCTTCTTCGGCATCTTCGCCTTCCACGGGTTCGCGTCTTGAGAGGCCGTCCGGCCCGTGGTGCTTCTCGGCGGGAACGTGGACGAGTTTGAAGTCGAAGAGGAGAATGGTGGCGATCCAGCGGTTGATAGTGGCATTGGGTTGAATGTCGGGGTTGTTGAGCATGCCGCGGACGAAGACGGCGTCCATTTCGACTACGAGGTTGCTGACGCCGACAAGGTGTAGTCGGAGGGCGCGGAGAGCGCGAAAGAGACCATAGAGTTCTACCTTAGGCTGGGAGTAGCGGCTTTCGCGTTCACTCCAAGAGATCGAGCCGAAGCATGAAGGGCGTCGCTTGCCGTCTGCGCACTCCTGGGACAAGATGTAGCCTACACCGCGCCAAGATGAGTCGACAGCCAAGAAGACGGGGCGGTCGGTGGAGTAATCGATGGAAATGAGAGCGGAAGAATTGGCAATAGCGTCCTTGAGTTGCTGCATGGCGTCCGCATGCTGATCGTCCCAGACGAAGGTTTCGCCTTTGCGGGTGAGGTTGACGAGTGGGCGAGCCACAGCTGAGTAGTTTTTGATCCAGATACGCATGAAGCCTGCCAGACCCAAGAAGGCGCGGACGTTGGTGACGTTCTTGCAGGTCGGCCAGTCCCGGATTTTGGCGATTTTCGAGTCGTCGGGCACGCGTCCTTCGTAGTTGCATTTGTGGCCGAGGATGATGACTTCGGGTACGGCGACGAATAGCTTCGTGGCCGAGACGGTTGCGCCGGAACTGCCGAGACGATGGAGGATGCGGTGGACGTCATTGAGGTGTTGCCAGATGAACTTGCGGATGCCGGGGTTTTCAGGGATGGCTTCGAAGCTTCCGTCTTCTGTTTCATAACGCGAGGCCGGACCTTTGATGCTGCAGTCGTCCACGAAAGGCCAGGCGACATGGGGAATCTCGGCTTCTAAGATGAAGGTGACGTCTTCGTGGAAAATAGCTACCGCGTTAGTCCAACCTTGAGGCAAGCGGGTGAGACGGAGGGCGCCGATGGGGGACTGGATGGTGGTGAGGTCGCGCGAGGCGACGTCGAGGGAACGGTGGTCATAGCCGACGAACAAGTCAAGCATACTATAGCAGGCGCGTCCAGCCATTGCCTCAATCAACTGGTCGGCTAGGGGAGGGACTCCAGAGTTGCGGACGGTGACGGCATTGAGAGGTTGTAAATCGTGAACGAGGCGCAATGAGCCGTTTTTCTTCTTTACGCAGAACCACCGGGAGCGGTACGAGGCGTCGGAGTGCTCGTAGACACCGGCGGCGGTCTTGTCTCGGAAGATTTGGATGACTTGCTCCAAGATACCGGTGGGGATGGGAATGTTCTTCTGGATCCACGGGGTGTGTTCAATGACGGGGATTTTGACGGGCGAGAGATAGTCGTCGCGGAACCGACCCTTCTCGGCTTCGGTCCACGCTAGGGCGTGCTCGTTGACCTTGAGGATGTGTTGGAGTAACTTGAGTTCTTCGGGCTGGAGGAAGTCGTACCGATTGAGATCGAGTTCGTCTAGACGTTCTTGAGTGAGTCGGGTGGTGTGAGCGGTAGGTGTGAAGCCGGGCGGATGAGTCGGTAATGTGGGAAGGGATTTGATGGGGTCGTCGGGGATGCGGCGGACGATGCGGTAGTCTTCGGGGAGCGATGCGGGTACCGGCCGTACTTTGCGTGCTACCTTCTTGTAGGCTAAAACGGGTTGCGACGGTGTTTGGAAGAGTTGGAGAGCTGGATCTTGAAAGCGAGGGATCCCGTCCATGATTGGAGGTGCGGGACGGGCTGAAAGTGTGAGCGTCCGTACGCATCCGACTTGCGTTCGGCGAGCGCGGGAAGGGATGGAGACGGAACGGGCGGGATCTGTGGGGTCACGTACGGAAACTTCTACGCGTCCGTCGGGGTGGTCTTCAAGTCGGCAGAGGAGGAGGTGGTGGAATGGTCGCCCTAACAGGAGGCGAAAGGGGGCTCGGTCGACGACGTGAGCGTGGATGGCGAAGGTGACGTCCCCGACTCGCATAGTCAGGTTTTCGGCGCATCCGATCGTCTTGCTGACCAGTCCGTTAGCTCCTTCCATGTCCAATCGGTGCTCATGGTTGACGGACACGCCGGCCTCCTGCGCCAAGTCCCAGCGGATGACGACGATCTGGGACCCTTGATCTAGGACTCCGGCCTCAGTGACAGCGTCGTTGATCAGGACGTCGATCTCGCGCAGGGGGAGGGAGTACTCGGCGGAGCGCGGGGCCGCGAGTTCGAGGATGGATGCTGGCGGGGTGGTATCGGAGGCTTCTTCAAAGCAAGCGGTGTCGACTCTGCGCGTGCGAAGTCGCTCGACGAGCTCCTTGCGGATGCCCGGGCTTGCGGCGAGGATGTGCGCGGGGGTAACTTGAGCGAGTTTGCCGTCGAGCAGCCACTTGTAGAGCTCTGCGGAAAGCTGTTGGTCCTCGGCGTTGGACTGGTACTTCATCTGTAAAATAGGAGTGGGGCCTAAGCGAGCCTGAACGGTCTGAACACCTCTGAACACTTCTGAACACTTGCCGAATGATCAAATAATTAATTCCGTGCTAAATCGAGATTCGGATCATGTCCCCTCGATGCCGCCTTGCCGGACTGTCAGACAGGAATAAAAAAATATTGAATCTAGATTCACACCGCAAAATCAGGAAAAAATAATATTTATTGAGGTGCAAATGCAAAGAGTATAATACAGCAGCGACACTACTACTTGCTAGGTATGCTACAAACTGACGTCGCTACCCTCGCCATTGGGTTGAAGCGGCGGTCGCTGTCCCCTCCGTCGTCGTCATAGGGGGTGCGCGCCGCAGGGGACCGCGGGTGCGCAGAGCTGGCATGAGTGAAGTGCATCACTGTCGTCGTCGTCGTCGTCGATGGAGCACGTGGCAGGTGGTGGGTAGTCCTGTGGTTGCTGGGTGTGTGTGGGGCCGGGGTCGGTAGCGGAATGCCCTCCATCGCAGCCCTTGTCGTTGCCATTGCCGTCGTCGGGGGTGTGCGGGACCAACGTCGGTGCGGAGTGCCCTCCGCAAGGCCCATGTCATCGCCATCGTCGGGAGTGCGCACTGACGGGGACTGCATTGGCGGGTGGTCCCGTCTACTGTAGTCGTCGCAGTCCATCGTTGTTGGGGCGACGTGGGTGGGTGGTTCCATCGCTATCCCTGCCGTCGTCGCCGCTGAGGGGGCGCGGGGCTGATGATGGCAGTGGACTGCCTGTTGCAGTACCCGTCGTTGTCGTCACTGTCGAAGGCGCGTGGGGGCGGCGCTCGGGCGCGTCTCCCAAGTTGTTGTCAGAGGTGCCTCGGTATCCGGGCTGCATAGGGCTTCACCTGGGTGCTTACAGTCATCAGAAAGTCCAAAGTCATAAATAAAATTATTAACTTACTGAGTGTCTTGATCTACTGTACGAGTTATAATCATGATAATACGCTGGCGACTCGCGGCAGTTGAGTCGTTTCCATTGTTATTGTTTGTTCCGGGCGTGGGAAACGTTCTTTCCGCTTGCGTGTGAATGCTCGCACATTTTTTCTTGTCTAAGTCGATCTTTCAGTGGTTGTTAACCCGTCGTGCCTCAAAGCCTCAAGCAACGAAGAAAAAACAATTTTGGTGAGTACATGTACATTTATAACACCCTGAGCAGGGCCACCACACAACCTCTCCCACCACCCCAAGCCGTGCCCACCCGCTACTGCCAACAGACTGCGTTGGTCTCGCCTTTCTCAGTCTTCGCTCACAGACGCTCCATCAAGTCTCTCTGTAAACGCATTCTCGAGAACAAGTTGCTACAACCGCCCAGATTTGCGCCATCCGTGCCGAGTTTGAGTGCAATTGGTACGTCGTTTTTCCATTCACCCTTTCTCCCAGTCGACTCACCCTTCCCTCCCCCTTTCTTACATACGCTTCTCCTGCTGTGTTCCTGGGATGACGACGACGACGAACGGGCTGCGACAGAGGGCACCCTGCCCGACTGTGCTCACCCCGGCGGCCGACGACGGCGACGATCGACGACGACACGGGCTGTGACGGAGGGCACTTCTCCCCAGCACCGGTCCCTTGCACTCGCGCAGTCGCCTGCCACGTGCACCCCCTACGACGACGATGAAGGGGACACAACCCCGTTGCAGCCGCCCCGAACCGTGCGGCCCAACGACGATTACAGCGACGATGGTAGTGACGGCGACAAAGGCGACAACCGGCGGTGCGAATGGCAGCGATGGTGACGCTGTTGCTGCTGCCCCGAATCCTGTGCGCTTTGACGACAATTCGGCCGTAGAATATCAAGAAAACACTATTGTTTGTAGCTCATAATAGATTTATTATTTCCTTATTTCATGACGGAGAGTCTAAATTCAAATAGAAAAAAATATACAGGGAAGTGATGTCCATATCAAGAAGCGGCAAGGGTGCGGTGTCAGTGCCTGTCGCCGAATACGGGTTAGGCTGACAGGTGTCAACCAAATTGGGTGTTCAGAAGTGTTTGAGAACGGGCTAGGTGTTCAAAGTGTTCAGAGGTGTTCAGAGTGTCCTCAAACACTTCTGAACACCTCCCTAACTTACTGATGGCTTGTACTGGGGTGTAATGCGCGGCGCAGGGGCGGGTGTGTTGGTGGTGTCTTTGGAAGAGGTGGGCGATGGTGTGGACTTCTTTGCTTGTGCAAGTTCAGGGAGCTTCGACGCTTTCGCGTCCCGCTTCTTCTTCTCGGCCGCGTAGACTCCAAAGAAGTCGAGGCTGTCGTCTGGTGTGCTCTCGACCTCGGCTGCGTCTTCGTCCTCGGCGCCGGTGACTTCAATGATGTAGGCATGCGGAACGGGTTGCTCGAGGGAGGTCGGCATGGCGGTCTCAAAGCTGAGTGAGGTGTGGGGAGGAGGATCGCGCGCGAAGGTCACGGCGCTGGTGGCGTTGGGGGTGGCGTTGGAGAGCCAGGCGTCGATCCGAGCCTGCAGGCTGCTGCCGGTGTTGTCGCCTGGGATGGGCTGGCCGTTAGGGAGGTGGACACGATCGTTGACGATCATTGCTCGTCCTGTGCGGCAGTATTCTTGCGCGATGGGACATTCTCGGATGCGATGGTTGGTCTGAGAGCAGAATGAGCAGCCCATGGGGCGTGGGCGAGATCGGAAGAAGGTGGTGTCGGAAGAGACTGCAGGAGGAGCGGGGGCGGACCGATCTTGTGCTGCTGGCCAGGGCTGGCGGTGGCTTGTCAATGGGGCGGTTGGGGGCTGGTAAGCGAAGGTCTGAACTATTTCCAGCCTAGGGAGGGTGGAAGCGACGTCGGGGTAGCAATGCGCGCAGCGAGCGTAGAGGACTGCGTAGGTTCGCTCGTGGACGGAAAGTCCGTGCATCTTGTCCATGAGCTCGTCTAGCTCGCGGTCTTCCTCTTCCCGGGTGGGCTCAGCAAAACGGACGGTTTTAGGTTCGGATGGGATGGGGGTGACGAGGAGAAGGAGCGCGGGGCGGAGGGTTAGTGGGGCGAGGAAGGTCCCGATCGGGGCGAGCGAATGCATCTCTAGGGTTATAGTCGAGGAAATGGTCTCGTTCCCTCCTGCGTCCTTCGTAGTCGGGTAGTCGGGGATCAAGATTGTTCCACCTTTCGACTGGTCTCTCGGATCTAGCTTGGCGTGGCGCGAAGTGTTCCCAGTGCTCCTGTAGCTGGATGGGGAAGTACGGGGAGGTAGTGAAGACGGCTCGGGCAATTTTAAAGACTTCTTCGAAGTCGTAAGGCTGCTCGGCCGACCGGTCTGGGTATTTGCCGAATAGCCTAGGCAGCATCTTTTCTCGATCGTTGGGGTGAAATCCATACCAGAACGCGGAATCGCGTTCTTCGTCAGTAATGCGGTGTGCATCCTGGAGGGGTTTGCAGAAGACTAGGAACTCCCGGTAATAGTGCATGACGTCGTCTTCGCCACGCATGCGCTGTTGACTAGTATAGTGCACGTAGTCGTATAGCTTTTGTTTGGTGTACCTGGACTGCGTAGTAGCTCCTCCGTATATACCCTCAAGGGATTGTCGGAATACCGCCCAGTCATGTGTTGTGTAGCCGTCGAGAAGTTTCCATAAGTCCCGGAGGTTTGTGGGGATGTAGCGTGTGATGGTCTCTACTTTTTCTCGAGGTGTGAGATTACGGCTAGTGGCGATCTCCTCGTATTCCCGGAGGAAGTCGTCGAGTGGGTCTCCTACGCGTCCAGAGAAGAATGGTGCGTTATGTGAACGGGCAGCTGGCATGGCCGCAGGGCCGGTAGCGGGATTAGCGGCCATATGTCTTGGTGCTGCGATAACTACGGGAGGGTGTGCTGGTGTGGCTGGTGCGGTAGTCGGAGCGGGAGCAATGGAGGATGTTGTATAATTCGGGGCAGAAGCGGTTGTGGTAGGGTTGGGAGTGGAAGACGGAGACGACGCTGCGGTGGAGGGTACGACGGAGGATACTGTAGAAGGTGTGTTGAGACTCAAGGAGGAGGAGGCGGCGGAAGCGAGATTAAGACCGGGAGTAGAAGAGACTGTAACAGACGAGGTAGGGGGAAGTGGCAGTGGCTTTTGTGGATTAGAAAGTGATCTAGCTTTAGTAGGGACTACGAGAGAGGTTGACCGAGAAGATGAAGGTAGATTTGGCGGGGTAGCGGGAGTGCGAGGTGACGATGCCGAGATGGTAGATTTTGGGATGGGGATCAGGGAAGGAGAGACGAGGCGTTTGTAACTTTGTGCTACGAGGGTCAAGAATGGGATCGAGGACTGTGAGGATGGGTCGGTTTGGGGCGAGAAGGAGCCCGGGATAGACTGAGCGCGATTAGGTCGGGGAGTGGTTTCGTAGTCGGGGGCGAAGGCTTCTGTGATGTCGAGTGTCGAGCTGCTGGTAGACGGTTCTGATTGGCGCGGCGGTGTATCGGGCGATGTGTCGGTAGGTGCGGTTTCTGGCTTTTTGGTGAACTTTCCGAAGGGGTCTCTAGGTGGTAGACTCGACTGTCTGGGCATATGGTTGGTCACCAGAGGCGACCGAGAAGAGAAGAAGGATACAGGGGAGAGGGGGGTTAATCCACCAAACTCAGCCTCACTGGGGCAGCCAGATGTACGAGCTCGAAAGCGCGTGAGTGAGTAAGAGAGGGCTGAGGATGGGACCAAACAGAGAAGGGGAAAGGAGGGAAGTTGTCGCCGAGTCTTGGCGGGAACGAGTGCCCAAATCGTGGACGCAGGACGAGCGAGTAATCTCAGGATGAAGCGAGCAGGCGAGGACGTCGAGTGAAGCTCAGATCACGCGTATTCAACGACGCGGAAGGTAACTAGAAAGGGGCAGAAAAGGGCGATGAGTCGTAGTAGTCGAACGGGTGTCTTCGATTTAGACCTGCCCCGTCGAATCAATACTTATCATGCGAGAGAAAGAAGACGAGATTCGAATAAGATGCGGGAAAAAGATAGATGATATTTCAGAGCGCGAGTCCGAATCCTTATATACCTCGTGTACCTGTAAGTAAGGGAACTCGTCGTCGCAAACGCTAAGTCGAAAGTTGTGAGGGAGAGTAGGTCGAAGTGGGGAAAAGTAAAGTAAAGGAGTCCAAGGGATAGCGAGAGACTACGAAAGACGGACAGACAGACAGTCGTAAGGCTAAGGTGAAGTTTTACGGTCCCTGGCGCTAGTGGCGTCGACGGCGTGTACTGTACTCGGGCAAGCGTCGAGATGAAACGGGGGAGTAAAGCAAAGAATGAGAATGGTGACAAGGAAGGAGAATGGCGACAAGGAGTCTAACTGGTTGAAGGAGGGAGGTCGAAGAGGCGACGCGGGTGGTGTCGACGAGGCGCACTATGTTGAGGAACGAGGGTGAGAAAAAGGCAGAAGAATAAAATGAAAGTCGGGGCGCGCCTTTGCCTGAGGTAAAGAGCGCCGTTCTGGACCGTTCAACGGTCGTGGGTGTAGACATGCACCAAGATCCTGGGGTGATGAGGGCAGCAAAGGTGACGGATGGGTGGAGTGAAGAATGGTGGAGAGGTTTTCCGAGGTAGGCCCCTTGACGACGTCGCGCGGGAAGTCATTTTTGAGGAAAAGCGGATGTTCGTGGGTGCCGACCGGTGACGGAAATGTAATCATATTAGGCCGTAGTAAAGAGCGACGAGGAGTGAGACGAGATGGTGGGGAGACGGAAGAGTGGGGGAAACGAGGCGAGGAGGGAAGGCGCGTTGAACACGAGTTGGTGGCGGTTTGGTGATCATCCGAGATAGGCAGTCGAGTCACGTGCCGAGCCGACGAGACCGAAATGGTCGATAATGGGTGGATTCGCGCTCAAGGGCTGCGACACCCTTACATCGTGTACAACTTCGTCGGCCGTGACTATGAGACCAAGTGTGTCTTCTTGCTCATCTCTTCCTCTTCTTCCCCCTTTCCCTGCGTTGCATCTCCTTTTGTACAGCATCGTCACCTGTCACACCAATTATTTTGTTTTGTTGTATTACCTCGGTCGGTCCCATAATTTACCGCGCTCTTCTTTCCCTATCATTTATGCAGTGACCTTGTGGCCCAGCCCCTGCGCAAACGCATCGTACTCACGCTCGTGCAGCACATCTACTAGTTGCCCGTGCTCAGCCCAGACAAGGTCGAGTGGCACTATATCGTCGACGTAGACACGCCGGGTATTCGGCCCCTGTTAGCGTTGAGCTTGATGAGATCAAGAATGTCAATAGTCTTAGAGGTCCGTCCTATCAGATCGTTTTTTTTGCAAGCTTGCTTAATATACCTCCCAGGAACAACTGTCTTGTATATACGGATCTTACTGAAGTAGAAAGCCGTGAATGTATTGACCACGTCCAGTCCAGTCCGTTTGCAGACAGCAGGTTTCAACGGCCGCTACTTGGACCAATTCGGCATGGCTTCATTGTAAATCAATAAAAGCGCATTTCACTTTGACACGCATCAACTTGAACGCGCACACTCTCTTTCAACTTGAACACACACTCTCTTTTAACATTTTTTCATGGAGCAAACCAAGGAGCAAACACCGACTCTCCAAATTTCGATCACGGCTCCTGTGGTGTCAGACTTAGGTGTCCAATTTGGAGGTCTACCGGTTGCACGACCACCAGAATTGTCTACGTCTCTGGCACTGACTATCAGGTGTGGCCGTGGAAACTGCAAGAAGGAGTTCTCACGAACTGCAGCAAAGAAGGTAAAAGCACGAGACGCCGAGCAGATAATAACAATGCTTATCTGTCTGGATTGTTACGACCACTATACGGCCAAGCCCTCCACCTCGGTCAATCGTAAGTACCTCAGTCTCATTTTCCTTTCGAATGTGACACTAAAGCAATCACATAGGGGCCACGGGTATTTGCGTGCCTGTCAACTTCGAACAAATTCGAAGGGATGTGGCCGCGTCTCAAAGGGGTGGGTACCTTTCATATCTTTCTTCAGACACAATTACATTTTTGACTAGGTAACCAATCCCAAGTTATGCCAGTGAGCAAGTCGGGAAGACTGGGGCAACGCAACGCCACTGCTGCCAGTGGGTCTCACTGTCCAACTTCACTTCAAAACCTGGTCCCAACGGGCTGGGCACCAGGGCCCGCAGGCAGGGGTGCACCATTCGAGTTTCCTGCTCTCAAAATTGCGCTCCCAAAGGAGTGTACAGCCCCCCTCGCGCTCCAACAGTATGAGGCTGTGCGCGATCAGCTTCGTGAGCGGACTCGTGCTGGTGGACATGACGCCATCACGGTGGCACTTGATGGAAGACTGACGGTACAGGAAGCTGGACGGATCTACCCTACTGTCATCGTTGTAAGTTACTTATTTCATAATTCGCGTGCAACCCTTTTGCCTGACTACTTTCAAGAGTGACATGATAAACAATGTCCCAATCCGAATCGATCAGAAAAACCTCCAACACCTTATCCTTAACGCCCCTACTATCGGGTTGGCTCAAGCTTTTCTTGGATTACCCTCTCGAAAGTGAACACGTCGAGTCAGTCCGGCTGGTAAAGGGTAGGAGTGGTGTGCACCTTGACAACAAGGAACACGCTATCCTTGAGCACTGTCTCAACTCGGATGGACCCCAGGCTGGAACTAAGTCAAAGTCAAAGTCACTCCCAACATCACTCAGTGTCATGCTAGTTATCGACGTGAATCATTACAAGAAAGCGAAGGCCCATAAGACCTTTCAAGAGACTGCACAAGTCAAGGATCAAGGACCCGTATGCGTTTTTACAGTCTCTGTTTTTTATTCTCATAATATTTCCACAGTTATCTCACTCTGAGCCGGAATCCACGCCGACACTTTTTGTCTCATGCAGTACCCGTCCTTGCACCCGGCCCCAGCCCCGGCCCATATTTGGCAAGAAACGGAAAGTATCTGAAGAGCAAGCTGGGCTTGAAGAGACGGTACATGCCTTTGGAGGTCAGAAGCGTACACGGAGTGACAGGTTCAGTGATTTGGGTCCTTTGAAAGACCTCAAACAAGCCCTTATCGCCCAGCATGAGCCGCAACCTGCTGCCATTGATGGCCTTCGTATGTGTTCTTATTGTGTTCTTACCATGGTTTTAACTGATGCCTATTATTTTAGTCAATACCGTGTCATTTCCGATACTATTTTGGTTGTGTCCCACCAAACCGTTAAGATTACTTATCTCAAAACATGCCACTGACTCCGGGTTTGGGGAGTGGACGCAAAAGGTCCAACCCCAAATGGGTTTATCTTCTTCAATACGACTCAAAAGCTCCAATACGGAGCCTTCAAGTCTATGAGAGAGGGGCAGCTAGACATTACAGGACTATCTCCATTTCCGAATAAAGGCGTTGCGCTCAAGCAACCCTACTTGTCTAACTATAGCCGCACCTCGGATTTGTCATCGTCTGTGGCCCCAATACTCTCCTTCTCTCCAGATGAGCAAATCAAGGACCTGGCCACTGAGGCACTCTCCATTCAATGGGCGAGTTCGCTACTCGAAGACGTTTACGACTTTGTTGCGTTGTATCATCAAAGTCACGTCACTTGTCCAGTGACAATTCCTCAGTTTCGCTTTGTCAAGTCAGGTCTCGCGATTACCAATACACCTGGTGCAGCACCTGCACAAAAGGAAGCATATCTTGTGGAGGAGCTAATTCAGTCTGAAGACGATGGTCCTTGGAGGAAGTACATCAATAATGGTTCCTCACGTCCACTCTCCTTTCGGGATTATGAGAATCGTTGCCGTGCTGATTTTCTGGCCTTCTGCCAGCATGTGCAGTACTGGAGAACGGGCTGTCAAGTGTTTACGTCGGATTTTCAGGGTGAGGTACTATTTCCGATTCGTTGTTTATATGTCACTGACAACACTCCAACGAAGGGGGTGATACACTCCTGACAGACCCACAGATTATCACACATCCGTATGGGATTCTCTCTTCTTATAATAAACTTACTTATCATTTAATACGCAGTGACCTTGGGCGCAAGTTATTCAGTAAAGGAAATGTACAGAACACACATCGCAATTTCGAGGAGGACCACCAGTGCAGCGTGTTCTGCAAGTTTTTTGAGGTGCCAACTTCATATAAGGATTGTGTATATAAACAAGGGAGCAGCCAGGTGCGTCACCCATTCCGAATATTTTTATGATGTGATCACCGAGAGTCGGTGCTACAGCAGAAGCAGCCTGAGCGTGTCTCAGGACTGCATGCCCTTCTCAACCCTGAAAGTAAAGACACGTCTCCATAGTCGACCCACTTGCCGGATTATTCCCATCTGAAAGTTACTCTTACACTAGCTACTCTTTAGTTACAAGCAAATGAACTAACTCGGAATTGGATGTATATAATACACAGGAATAATGGGAGAAGATGGGCCAGTAACGGATCCGGTGTAAGGACGTTAAGTGTTACTTTCCTTCCGGACGTATCGACCCGACTTGGGTTATTTGTCTGTTTGCTGAGCCTTGAGCGTGTCGAAGGTCTTCAGGATCCCGTAGGCAACGGCTAGGGCGATCCGTAGTACGTGTCCCAAGAGGACGAGGGCGAAGACGAAAGAGAGAAGTCGGTCCGTGACGCGACTTATAGTGGAAAGGCGGGAGGTTCGACGGTGGAGGGACGGATCTCCGAGGTCACACCGAGGTTCAGATCGAGTGAGTACGATTCGACTTCTGGATAGCCAAGGCGTATGGCGCGACTCCAGGCAAGAGGGAAGGTATTACACAAGATATCAAAGCTACCGTTCTAAGACGCGTAGCCGACTCTACTTATACTACTCCAGAGGAGCTTTCAAGCTCAGTCTGAAGTGTCGAATCCTAATACACAGCCGCGAACCCTAATACGAGTAGCCAATGGCAATAAGGCGCATGGCACGAGTCAGAGATAAGGGTCGCGTGTCCGGAACACGAGTCAGAGATAACAGAGATAAGGGCCTAGAGGCGCCCCACATGTAAATCCACGGGAATGTGATGTCATACCAGTCTCGATTCGTCTAATCACATGCCAAACACAAGATAAGTCCGGGCACAAGCTCATCCGGCCTCTTCTGGACGATTCTAGGCAGGTCACATGCCAGGGTCACGTGACGGCCAATCCTTCAGGACCTATTCCCAAGGCTCCTGGTAGCAGTTCTCGTGCGGGGAGGGAGATCGATCGCTCACCGCTCGTCTCGAATACACATAGTCCTCCAGCTGCGCCACTGCAGCGTCGATTCTTTCGTCATCGTAAGGCCAAGCCTCTCGTTGCCAGTCCCACCAAGGGTCCGTAGGCGTACACGCGGACTCCACAACGGGGATGTCGGCGGTCGGGGAGACATCACGTGGCGAGTCACGTGCCGGCGAAGGTGGAATCGTAACATCACCCTTTCTTCTAGGATCACGCCCACGTGGTCCATAGGGCGACACCAGCGGATCTAAGGTGCGCGTGCGGCGAATCGCAGTCTGTCTTTTTGGCGAGTGAGGCGAGATTACTCTCACCGATGAGGATGGCTCTACGGCCGTACTTGAAACGTCGATTGCGACTTCGTTTTTCTCTGCGGCCTCCATAACGGGCCAGTGTTCGCGGGGGATCGTCGTCGTATTCCAGTCGATGGGCGGCGCAAACGCCTGCATGTAATTGATCCCTAAGACCATCATCCGGTCTCCCACATCGCTTAGGTGGAAGGGGATCGTGCGCTCGATTCCGTTAGCGCGTATCGTGATCGGGGCATAGTGCGTAGAGGGCCCACCGCTGTTTCGTGTACCATCTGCGTTGAGGAACGTCTGCGGTCTTGCCAAGGGCACTAGATCGAGGCCCAACTCCTGCGCGTAGTATGTGTTGAGGACGCAATCCGTGCATCCTGTGTCCACCAGCGCGTCTTCCTCTTCGTATGTTCCATCCCGCGCCTTGATGCGTACCGGGAGGAATAATTCCTTGGGTGGTGGTGCGGGCATAATCGGTTTGAGCATGGTTTCTAACTCACCGCTTGCTATCACTGTATCCAGCCCTCCGGGGATCTCTTTCAACTTCTTTACGAAGTACGCGGCCTGCTCTTCGACGCTGTCCAAGCGTGGCGGTTCTTCTTGTTGCTGCGACGGTCCAGCTCGCGGTTCCTCCAACGGCTCACGGAACTCGACGTGTTTCCGTAGTCGGGGTTTCTGCGGGCACCAAGCGCGAGTATGGCCCTTCTCGTGGCAGACGTAACACACCTTGTCGGTCACGTCCCTCACGCTTACTCGTATGCGCGTTCGTCCCGCGCTCGTGTCCATCGGCGTCGGCGCGCTCCAGTCGATCGGCACCTCGAATGCTGCGTGCTGTTCTGCGACGAGGACCTCGCCTCTCGCGCGCGTCACTTGTTCCTGCCAGGGCGTCGATGCCACCGGCGCGTCGTATTCTTCTCTCGCCTCGGCAGGCGGCGGTCTCCATCGATGATCGTGCAGAGGGTATTCGACCCTTTCTTCTGCTGGAACGTCCCAAGAAGGAGGTGTTGAAGACAGTGAGGCTTCAACATTTCCTTCTGGGTATGGGCGCTCATGGGCAGCCACATCGGCGTCGTCCAACCCCACTAGATCCCAGGGGTTTACGTATTCTCGGGCCTCATCAGGCGCGTCGTAACTGCTCAGAAGAGCGTAGTAATCCTCATATTCTCCAGCCTCGGCAGGCTCGCTAGCGTCGTGTCCAGTATCGTCGGACCTCACAGATGGTTCGTAGTACTCATCTGTCTCCTCGTATTGTTCTCGCGCCTCGGCAGGCGGTTCCTCCTCTTGGTACTCCTTGTACCAACTGGTCGTATACCAGTCCTCCGTAAACGCTTCTTGCGTTGATTCCATCCGTCGGTAATCATCAGCGTATTCTAATGCCTCATCAGGCGAACTGTGATACTCAGCTTCGTACCACTCCCAGCGCTCTTGGCGTCCATCCCACCAAAGAGGCTCGCCACTCCAGGCGTATCCTGTATCCTCCGAGGGTCGGCCCCAGGCATCGTACTCCATCGGGTATCCGTAGACGTCGTAAATCCAGTCCTCGTATCTTTCTCTCGCCTCGGCAGGCGGCATCCTTCTAGACGGCATCCCGTTCGTGTACGACCGTGAGGGTTGGTGGGATGAAGGCGAATAGTGGTCACTCAGCTTATAACGCCCACCTGAATGTCCGTGTGTCTTCGCGGCGGCGTTCCGTTCGCACGCCCGTTCCAAGTTCTTCTTCATACATCTGATGGCAGCATTCCGTTCGCACGCCCGGTCGAGGTTTCGTCGCATGAGGTCCAGCCCCTTTTGTGTAAGTCGTATGTCGGAAAGTGGCATCGCGTCTCGTTCGTGTACGCGGCAAAGTGGTAGTAGTCGATAAGGTCAGCAAAGGGATGACAGAGCTTTGATATAATGTTACGTTCCTTCCGGACGTATCGACCCGACTTGGGTTATTTGTCTGTTTGCTGAGCCTTGAGCGTGTCGAAGGTCTTCAGGATCCCGTAGGCAACGGCTAGGGTGATCCGTAGTACGTGTCCCAAGAGGACGAGGGCGAAGACGAAAGAGAGAAGTCGGTCCGTGACTGTAACGCCACCACTGGCGTTAGTCCGACTTGGACTGCGAAAGGGCGTTCACGACTTAGCAAAATATTCGTTCGAAGTCACGTGACCCGATCACGAGATACACGGGGCTTAACGAGGCACGTGATCTAGACGTACACGAGGGCAAGTCGCACCACTCGGTAATCCGAAGATCGATTAAGACGGCTTGCACGAAGAGGCAAGTGAAACACACGTGAAATAGAAGAGAAGAGTGTGGTGATTGAAGAAGACCAAGATGGCGTATCTTGGTCTAATCGAGCCACTATTTATACATGAAGGAGGGCGCTTTAAAGCTCCTCTTGAAACCGTACAACAAATAGCGTAAGTAGCTCGAACCCTACTACAGCTATACTAGGAGTGAGTCATGCCACATCGGCATGTGATACTACAGTCCGCTTACTGATCTACTAAGTCCATGACATATTACAACTTACTAAGGGAGTCATCACTGTATAGTAAGCGTCCACTTCTGCGAGTCGTGACATCACCCCCTTTTCAGCCGCGACGACCACGGCGCCGGGGAGCTGCGATACCCCCTAGCCAACCTTCCTGAACCGACTCCACCCGATTATGAATGTCCGCCATCTCCAGCCTGAACTTCGACTTCGCGACGTCGCCCTGGATTCCGCCCAACGCCTGAGAGAGGGCCAGGAGCCTATGCTCGATGCGCTCAGCCTCCTTCCTCAACGAGCGGAACCTGTGCAACTCAGCTTTAAGCCCCACGTCCCTCAACTCGTTCACCGCGGTATCGAGGCGGTGCTGGTCGGCGTGTCCGGCGGCGAGGGCTTGAACCTCGAGCTCCGTGTAGTACGGTTTGCCTCGCTCCCGGACTTGCGGTTCGGCGTATAGGGGCTTGGAGAAAGTCTTGTCGCTGTCCGCGGCTGAGCGCGGAGGACCAGCGGGTCCGGGGTCACGATGACCTGGACGTAGGCGGCTTGGGTGGTGACTCCCTGGGAGTCGGTAATGGGAAAGTGGACGAACTTGTCCCCTCGGTTGTGAACGTAACCGTAGGGGGCAAAGCGAGTGTCGGAAAGCCGGCGATTAAGCACGGCTGTGTGATGTGATGTGGAAGGGATGTCCACCCTCAGGGAGCCTCGATAGAGGGGACGACCCACTGTGTCGAGCGTGTAGGGGGTTTCGTCGGGGTGATCAGAGTCGGTGGTGGAGATGATGAAGGGGTGCTCAGCTGGGTACCACTCCTTCAACTCCCGCTCGGGTTGCTCTTGGATTTGGCGCGCATCGTCGCGTCGAACAACTTCCTCCTCTCCAGGATCTTCGTTCTCCTTGTTGCTGCCCGCGCTAGTTGCTCGACCCTCCACCTCGCCGCTACCTCCCGCCACTCCTCCCACCGTCGCGTGCTCGGGTTCTTGGCCATGGTCGACCCAGTACTCCACTCGAACCGGGAGAGGTCCTGGTGAGGGAGCCGCACAGTCTCGGAGAGCTGCGCGAAGCCGATCAATTTCGGCCTGCGAATAGGGCGTAGTGTTGAGGTGCTGGCCGTCGGGGCCGAGCATCCAGTAGGTGGCGGGGGTGTTGGGGTTGTCGAGGTCTTCGATGACTGCGAGGTTGTTGACGGCGGCTGTGAGCTCTTCGTGGGTGAAGGACCCCCTGAGGCGGGGAGCTGCATGGGAGGAGTAGGTGGAAGAGGAAAGAGACATTGTTGGTTGAGTGAGGAGTCCAGTGTGGTAGGATGGGGAGGACTTAGCGTCGTTGTACACGCTTATATGTGCTCGGGCGGCGGTCGAACTCCGCTCGTACTCCGCTATGGCTTCATCAGCGAAGACGTCATTCTTGTCGACCCACTGATTCTCCGAGTCCGGATAGCCCTTCCATTTCACGAGGTATTGGAGTTTCCGACTCCTGCCGAAATGCCGTGAGTCTAGAATTCGCTCAATTTCGTATTCCTCCTCGCCGTCAACTAGATCCGGTGGCGGGCGCTGGAAATTTTCTCCGTGCAGGGGCGTCTCGTGGTAAGGGGTGAGTAAATCGATGTGAAACACGGGGTGAATGCTCCACTGCGTGGGAAGTTCGAGCTGGTAGTTAACCGGTGACAACACTCGTGTGATCTTGAAGGGTCCATGTCGACGTGCTGCTAATTTGGCCGTTGGCTGATTGGTTCGGAGGTGTCGCCCTTCCAGCCACACCTGGTCCCCTATTTGATATCTGGGCGTATCTCGGTGTTTGATCCACAGTGATTGGGCCTTTTTGATAAGGGTCTGGGCTTCCTTCCGTGCTTCTCGGAATTGTTGGAGTCGCGTGAGAACCTGTGGGATAGGGGACGGCTTATCGATCCAATCAGCGCGCGGATCGTAGCCCATCATTAGTGAGAATGGAGACTTCCTTGTTGCCTCATGCGGCCAGTTGTTATGCGCGAATTCCTCCATGGGTAGGAAGTGCGCCCAGTTATCTTGACGTTCGTTGGCCCAGAACCTTAGATATTGCTCCAACCACTGATTGGTCCGTTCCGATTGTCCGTCCGTTCGGGGATGGTAAGCGGTTGATATGTTTTGATAAATTCCCAGGATTCGACACAGCTCGCGTGTGAACCTTGACGCAAAGCGTGGGTCACGGTCGCTGATGATCTTTGCCGGTAATCTGAACCTCCGGAATATATGAGTGACGTACAGTGCTGCGGTTTCTTCCGCCAATATTTCCTCGTTGCAGGGGATGAAAACGGACGCTTTGGTGCAGTCGTGATCTGTCACCGTGAGGATAGAGTCGTATCCCTGCGAAATCGGTAGTTTAGTGATGAAGTCGAGGGCCACGACTTCGAACGGCTTAGCGTCGGGTATTGGAGTAATTGGTGTTAGTGGTGCTCTCGTCGGGCGGTTGTTGACTTTGTGGCGCTGGCACTCCGCGCATCCTTGAACGTATTCGGTCACGTGCTTCAGCATCTGTGGCCACCAGTGGGTTCGTTCAATAATTCTCGACGTCCGTTTGATTCCTGGATGTCCGTATGTGGGGGGGTCGTGATGGTTGGCGATGATGGTGCGAATCGCCTCTAGCCCCCCTGTGATTACCCTTGCTCCCTGCCGGTACCATACTCCGTTAACTCGTTTGAGCTTGTGTGGGTCTATCCAGGGACGTAAGATGTCTTCGTCTTGCTCGTGGATTTCGGGGGTTTGTGACGTCAGGATTCGTACGAATACCTCTTCTGGTAGTACTACGACGTCTTCGTTGTCTCGTTCTCCTCGGTCGTAATCGGGTCTTCGGGATAGTGCGTCGGCGTGTCCATTGTTGGTTCCCTTGATGTGATGGATCTCGAAGTCATATTCCATGAGTTCGAGTACTTCTCGGGCTACGCGACGACTTATCTTTTGGGGTGATTTCCAGTGTGTGAGGTTGAGGTGGTCGGAGAAGATCTTGACCTTGTGTGGTGAGCCAGCTAGGAATGGCCTCCAGTGTCGCAGTGCTTTGACGATTGCTAGAAGTTCCAGGTCGTAGATGTCGTAGTTGCGTTCGGCTTCGTTTAGGGTGGCGGAGAAGTATCCTATGGGGTGCTGTTTTCCATCCGTTTTCTTCTGTAGGAGCACTGCGCCCACTGCATATCCTGACGCGTCCACTTCTAGTTCGAATTGGTCTGTTAAGGTGGGGTGTGCCAGTACGGGTTCGCTGGTAACGAGTCGCTTAAGGGTTTGAAAGGCCGTTTCTTCTTCTTTACCCCATGTCCATTCGGTGTCTTTGCGCGTGAGTTTGTTGAGTGCTCGGGCGTACGTGGCGAAACCGCGAATGAAGAGGCGGTAAAAATTGCAGAAGCCTAGGAAGGAGCGTACGTCGCGTACCTTTGTGGGGGTGGGCCAGTCGCGTATACCTGCAATTTTGACAGGGTCCATGCGAGTTACCCCCTTTTCAAGGATTACCCCCAGGTAATCCATTCGCGGTTGGTGGAATAGGCACTTCTCCAGTTTGAAGTAGAGGTCGTGGTCGAGTGCGATCTGTAGGACGGCGCTGACCGCGTCAATGTGCGCCTGCAGACCTGCTTCCTCGCTGGTGGCGATGCCGATATCGTCCATATAGACCCATATGATCGTTCCGCATTTCTCGTAGTGGGGGATGATGTCGCCGAAGATGTCGTTCATCATGTTTTGGAAAGTGGCCGGGGAGTTGGTGAGTCCGAAGTACATGACGAGGGGTTCGAAGAGTCCATATTTTTGTTTTGAAGGCGGCTTTGGGTTCGTCACCCTCTTTGATTCGTATGTTGTTGTACCCCCATCGCACGTCGAGTTTGGTATAGATATGCCCGTTTCCCAAGTCGTTGATGAGTTCTGACATGAGCGGTTAGCGGGTATTGGTTACGTACTGTACAGGCGTTGATCTTGCGGTAGTCTTGGATCCGGACGTAGTTTACCGTCCTTCTTCTTGATGAAGAAGAAGGATGAGGCGTACGGTGATTTTGAGGGTCGTATGTAGCCCATCTTAAGTTGCTCGTCCAGCCATTTGCGTAGTTGATTGTCTTCGTCTTGTGACATAGGGTAAACCTTGCAGTCGATACTCGCCGGGGTGCCCGGTTTGAAGTCGATAGCGTGATCCCAAGGTCGTGACGGCGGGAATCGATGGGAAGCTTCTTCGCTGAAGATCTTCGCAAAGCGTTGATAAGGTTCGGGGAGTGTGGCCGCAACGGTGTTCTGATTCACGGCGATGGCTAGTTCCGTGGCCGTGGTGCATATCTGGCATTCCTCCTCCAGTTCTTGAACAATGTTTTCGGCTTCGTCTTGAGTGATCATTCCGGCGATGGTGGTTTGAGGTTCCGTCGGGTTGATGGAGCGGAGTACTATGGGTAATGCGTCTTCGTGAATGGTGGCGTGGGTCCAACTGATGGTAGGTTCATAAGTCGCGAGCCACGGGTAGCCGAGGACTAGGTCTTCGTTTCCGATATCTGTAACTAGGAATCTCATGACTTTGTTAATCCCGTTGGTCTGGACGTCGAGGTCGACGAAGTGAGTGATGGACCCAGCTTTATTCTCGGTGTTGTCTATGTTCCATATTTTCTTGGGTCGCTCGAGGGTTTGCAGCCCGAGGCCCATGCGTTTCGCAAATGTGGGTCTTATGAAGTTGTCGGTGGCGCCCGAGTCAACGAGCCCTTTTATGTCGGCCATGGAGTAACTGGTACGAATCGAGACTGGAATTCGGAGCGATCGGTAGCGAGTCATGATTACAGAGTTACAATTAACTGCCCTCACCCAGGCGATGGGTTCAGGCGTCCTGAAAACCCTCTTGGGTCCACAAGTCTTTGAATATGAGGTCCTTGACCTCGTCACTAGCTCCCCGTATGGTATCATCCACCCTTTTGCCTGTTCTTCGGGAGTTGCTTCGGCGCGGCGCGCGGTGGTTGGTTCTTGACTGTAGTAGTCGGTGTCCGCGCTTCGGCTAGTGCTAACACGCGGTTGGTACGGCTGTCTTGGCTTTCTGGGTCGCGTACAGTCTCGTGAGAAGTGACCAGGGTTGTTACAGTTGTAACAGATAACTTCCCTCATGTCACGGCGTTGCCCGCCTCCTCTCGTTTGCCCCGGGCCTCCTCTAGGTGGAAATGGCGGTCGTTGATAAGTTCCTCTGTTGGGATCTCCGACTTCCGCGACTCGGGCGCGGGTGCGGTCCGCTGAAGTGTCCATTGCATTCGGGTCGTAGCGTGGCGGGGGGAATCGCGGGTGGCATCCATTGAGGGGCGTATCCTCGTTGCTGCTGTGGGCGAGGTGGTGGTGAACCACGGGGGTGGTGTGAGTCCCAGTCGTGCACGTAGATGGATGTATTGCTTCTGCCGGCGTAGGGCTGCTTCCTTCCATTCGTTGAAGTTTTGCAGGTCGTCGAGTTCATAGATTTTCGTGAACAGGGCTTTGGGCAGCCCCGCCGTGAACCGATCCAGGGTTTGGCGGTCGTTGAGTCGGTAATCAGCCTTCCGCGCTAGCTGTTCGAAGTTGGTGACGTACGAATCAATGTCGTCCCCTATCATCTTGAATCCTTTGGCCAGCGTGGCCTGAGCTTGCTCTTGTTCAGTACGTTGGAGAACCGGTCTGAAAACCCGGCAGTCAAAGTATCCCACAAAAAGGGGTCGTATCGGTTCGTCCGTGATGCAGCTCGTTGTTTGAGCCATTGGAGGAAGCCGAGCGTCCAATTGGATACTCGAGGTCCTTTGATGAAGCCTAGGAAGAGTAGGCATCGTCGATAGACATTGGTCATGATCGGCGCTTCTGAGTTCTGGCCCCAGTAAATGTGCCACTGGGTGAGGAACGATTCGTACGTCATCTCTGTTCCCGTCGAGGTGTTTTGTGGTTCTCCCACTAGTTTGTCGCTTCCGTGGGGTGGTCCTGGTGCCGGTCCTGCTGCTAATGGTGGTGGTCCTCCTCCGAACGGATGTCCTCCACCTCCTCCTCCGAACTGGGGTTGACGTCCTCCCCCTCCGCCTCCTGGTGGTCCTTGGCCGAAACTGCCTCCAGGTCTTCTAGGCGGTGGTGGTCCTCCTGCCCCTGGAGGTGGGTCGGGGATGTCAGGCCCTACTGCCCTAAATATGGCCGCGTCATCGGCCGTCATGCGATGCCCGGTGCTCGGGTTGATGGGACGTAGGTAGGCTTCTGCTTCTTCGGTTACTCTTCGCGGTTCTTCAGTCGCGATGTCTTCTCGGGTGACGGTTGCGGTTGCCATTTCTACTGGTGCGTGAACTTCGATCTCTTCCGGCTCGTTTATGCGGAGGGACTCAGCTGTTTGGATTATTTCTCCTACTTCGGATTCGTCGTCGGCGTTTGTTTCTTCATCTTCCCCGCTTGTCTCTGAAGGGGCTGGGTTCTGGGTTCAGATGTGCTGGGTTCTTCTTCTGGCTGTCCGTCGATACGTCCCCACTCTTCTCGTGTGGGGAGGTTTCTTGAGTCGATGTCGCAGTTGTAGTTGCGTCCTGCTGGGCGTATGGCGTCGTAACGATTGTCTATGGGGTTCCACATGATCTCCACCCAGCACAAATTATCGAAATTGAACTCAACGGGGCGATATCGGGTGGGCCCCGATGCGAAGTCTACGAAGTAACCAGTTTCCCCTCGGTACTCTCTCCACCTGGCGGCTCCTAAGAACTGTTCTGGTACGTTGCGATCTCCCCTGCGTTCGAGGGAGTAAGTCTGAAAGTTTCTCCACTGGTCTCGAGTTGTGAACGCCACGATGAATGGATCTTGGTCTTAATGTAACGCCACCACTGGCGTTAGTCCGACTTGGACTGCGAAAGGGCGTTCACGACTTAGCAAAATATTCGTTCGAAGTCACGTGACCCGATCACGAGATACACGGCGCTTAACGAGGCACGTGATCTAGACGTACACGAGGGCAAGTCGCGCCACTCGGTAATCCGAAGATCGATTAAGACGGCTTGCACGAAGAGGCAAGTGAAACACACGTGAAATAGAAGAGAAGAGTGTGGTGATTGAAGAAGACCAAGATGGCGTATCTTGGTCTAATCGAGCCACTATTTATACATGAAGGAGGGCGCTTTAAAGCTCCTCTTGAAACCGTACAACGAATAGCGTAAGTAGCTCGAACCCTACTACAGCTATCCTAGGAGTGAGTCATGCCACATCGGCATGTGATACTACAGTCCGCTTACTGATCTACTAAGTCCATGACATATTACAACTTACTAAGGGAGTCATCACCGTATAGTAAGCGTCCACTTCTGCGAGTCGTGACAGTGATGCGACTTATAGCGGAAAGGCGGGAGGTTCGACGGTGGAGGGACGGATCTCCGAGGTCACACCGAGGTTCAGATCGAGTGAGTACGATTCGACTTCTGGATAGCCAAGGCGTATGGCGCGACTCCAGGCAAGAGGGAAGGTATTACACAAGATATCAAAGCTACCGTTCTAAGACGCGTAGCCGACTCTACTTATACTACCCAGAGGAGCTTTCAAGCTCAGTCTGAAGTGTCGAATCCTAATACACAGCCGCGAACCCTAATACGAGTAGCCAATGGCAATAAGGCGCATGGCACGAGTCAGAGATAAGGGTCGCATGTCCGAACACGAGTCAGAGATAACAGAGATAAGGGCCTAGAGGCGCCCCACATGTAAATCCACGGGAAGTTGATGCATATACCAGTCTCGATTCGTCTAATCACTGCCAAACACAAGATAAGTCGGGGCACAAGCTCACTCCGGCCTCTTCTGGACGTTCTAGGCAGGTCACATGCCAGGGTCACGTGACGGCCAATCCTTCAGGACCTATTCCCAAGGCTCCTGGTAGCGGTTCTCGTGCGGGGAGGGAGATCGATCGCTCACCGCTCGTCTCGAATACACATAGTCCTCCAGCTGCGCCACTGCAGCGGTCGATTCTTTCGTCATCGTAAGGCCAAGCCTCTCGTTGCCAGTCCCACCAAGGGTCCGTAGGCGTACACGCAGACTCCACAACGGGGATGTCGGCGGTCAGGGAGACATCACGTGGCGAGTCACGTGCCAGCGAAGGTGGAATCGTAACATTAAGGAGTCCAAGCGAGTGGTGCTTGCTGGCCACCTGTGTGCCACAACAAAAAATATTTCCAAGCACACAGAGTCACGAGGGCGAAGTGTCAAAGGGATGGGTATTGAGGACAATACTGCGGGCGTTGCGATGAAGACAGGATGGTGATGAACAAAGGCGGCACGGGGTGCGGGGACGCGTGGCCTGTCTTTGAGTGGCCAAGGGGCCAGTTGCAAGTGCGAGTAGCTGTCATCATTGAGGCCCGATTGACAGGCAGCTGAGAGTATGAGAATGACAAGAAGTGGTATGCGACCAGTAGGCCACTGGCTGTGTGCATGGCGCGAAAATGTACTGGGTATTGCAAGTATCAGTGACAGATCCAGCTTAGATCTGCAGGATATTGTGCACCTTGGACAAGAAATTTCCGGGTTGGGAACAGAGAGCTGGCGTCTGTCCCATGGGGGGAGGCCAACCCTGAGTTCAAACGACACACGGACCCTCGCTACAGTTGGAAGTGCAGTGATGTGACCAAGTCACGATAGGGGACGAAAAAGATTCGCCAGAGTCCCGGGAATATGATAATTTGGGAATGACTATGTAATTACATAATCCAAATGAATTTTTAGCCTAGTGGCGATACGGGAATCGGAACTGCGATGCGGAGTTTCGAATTCGGATTTTGAAAATTGAAAATTGGACCTGCTCGCTCTTGCTTGCCATAGCAATTCGTGTGACTTTTCATAACAATATAGCTTGACCGGGTTCAGTCATACATCGATTCCGCTCGGCGTCTGTTTGTCTGACCACGAGGCGCGGAGGCGGTGCCGTCCAGCTACCGCGAATACAACCATTTCCCTCCCATTGCTGATCAGCTCATCTGTATTACTCTTCCTATGTCTCAAGCTCCATCCACATCTACGTCATCTTCCAATTTCCAGTCCATTTTCAATGCTGCCCTCAAAGCGTACGAGAAAAAGACCAAGAAAGACCTTCTCGCCCATCCGCTCGCCGCACAGCTACAAGCCTGCAACTCTCCCACTGACATTATTGGCGTCCTTCAAGACAAAGTTAAGGAGCTAGATCAATCAAGGAGTGCCGACGAGAGGTTATCACGATGGCTGAATCCGACTATCGAAGTCCTCTACGCTTTCTCCGCGACTCTTGGAGAAGGTGTTGGACTCGTGAGTCCCATCCAGTCGGCTTGTCTACCCACCCCTTGATAACTAATTTTGCAGGTGTTCTCGCCTGCAAAAGTCATCTTCGCTGGTGCCGGGGTCCTCCTCTTAGTGAGCGGCCTCATTGGTCCCTGTGTGGAGGGAATTCTTACAATGAAGTCTATCACAGGCGGCCAAAGATGTTGAAGCTGGTCAAGACGCGCTCGTCGATCTCTTCGAGCGCATCGAGAACTTCTTCAAGCGCCTCGAGTCTTATACTTCAGTGCGACCAACAGACGCAATGACGGACATGATCATAAAGATAATGATCGAAGTGCTAAACATCTTCGCGATCGCAACGAAGGAGATGAGGCAGAGTCGAGCGAGTGCGTTGCTTTCCGCGAGATTCAATAGATCACTAATCTGTATCCAGAGAAATATCTGAAGAAGCTTATTGGAAAGAAGGAGATAGAGGACGCTCTGAAGCGATTAGACAAGTTGACGCAAGAGGAGGCTCGTATGGCGGCAGCAGAGACCTTAAGGCTTACGCACATTGTCGACGACAAGGTGACCACTGTCGTCAATGGTACGTACTACGTACGGCGTGTTCGCTGGTCGGGGAACTTCATACTGAAGGCGCATATGTTTGTTAGACGGAAAAGAAATGAAGCAAGTGGTCCAGCAATTGGCGAGCAGCGTAGACGACATGAAATGTCTGTGATCACCCAGTCGTTCGACCGTCGTGTCTTTAACGTACTCGCAGGGAATCAATCCAGAAAGAGTCTCAGAGAATGGGTATTTCCCCCGGATCCGTCAACGAATCACAACATCGCATGCGATCTTCATCACGGGGGAACCGCCCAGTGGTTCTTCCGAGGCAGTATGTTCGGCGAATGGAAGTCGACTGGCTCTCTCTTGTGGATCTACGGCAAACGTACGTTCTCCCAATTCTACACCAAGCGACCCCTCATCGCCATCCACATTTCAGCGGGCTCGGGGAAGACCATCCTTTGGTACGTCATCACTTGGCACTCTACACCTCGATAAGTTGAACTTCTCTGGTAGTTCCGCAATTGTACAAGACGTTATAGCTCTAAGAGAGCTGGGATCGGCATCAATGGCGTACTTTTACTTCGACTTCAGGGACCTCGACAAGCAACACATCCGAAACCTTCTCCCCTCTCTTCTCATTCAACTTTCCTCTCAGTCTGATCCTCGTCGCGACATCCTCTCCCGGCTTTATTTGGCGCATGATAACGGAGAAGAGAAGCCGAGGGTTGGCGTGATGATTCAATGCCTCAGGGAAATGCTCACAATTACCGACCAACGCCCAATTTACATCATCTTGGACGCGCTCGACGAGTGCCCGATCTCGTCTGGGATCCCGTCACCTCGTGAACAGGTCGTTGCGCTTGTCAAGGACTTGGTTGATCTTCACCTACCGCATCTTCATATCTGCGTCACCAGTCGCCCCGAGTTCGATATTCGGGCCACTCTTGGACCTTTGGCACTTCACAGTGTCTCGCTCCACGACCAAAGTGGACAAAAGCAAGATATCGTCGATTATGTCCACTCTGTCGTATACTCTGATTCTGAGACGATGATGAAGAAGTGGAGAGAGGCGGATAAGAAAATGGTTGTCGACGCGCTGTCAGAAATGGCCGACGGAATGTAAGGGCACCCATCATCATGACGTCGTGGTGACAGCTTATGACCTTTACCAGGTTTCGATGGGTGTTTTGTCAACTGGAGACACTGCGACAATGTCTTCCGCAAAGCGTCCGGCGTACTCTAAATGAACTTCCGGAATCTCTGGATGAGACATACGAGCGGGTGATGATGGAAATCAAGAAGGCCAATCAAGTGCACGCGTATCGCATGCTCAATGCCTCACCGTAGCAGTTCGACCTCTTTCCGTCGCCGAGCTCGCGGAAGTACTTGCGTTTGACTTCGATGCGGCGAAGGGTGGGATCCCTGAGCTGAACTCGACCTGGCGGTGGGAAGATCATGAACAAGCAGTACTTTCGACCTGCTCAAGTTTAATCGCCGTCGTCCCTGGTCAGGGATCCCCGATTGTTCAATTTTCACACTTTTCGGTGAAGGAGTTTTTGATGTCGGATCGGCTCGCAAAGTCTACGGGAGATATCTCGCAGTACCATATTTCTCTCGAAGACGCACACACAGTTCTCGCACAGGCTTCTCTTGGCGTTTTACTCGGAGATCTCGATGTCACAAATGACGCCGATAGTGCCCGTCTGGCTCAATATGCCGCCGAGTACTGGGTGACTCATGCACAGGTCGAGAACGTCGCGTCACGGGTCCGCAATGGGATGGAACGACTCTTTGATCCAGATCAGCCCTATTTCGAAGCGTGGGTCGAGTTGAACGATGTCGATGTCGATGTCAGCTATACCCCGGATATGGCAGATCTGAAACTCGGGGCAAGACCATTGTACTATGCCGCGCTGTGTGGATTTCACGAGTTAGTGGAACACCTTACTCTCAAAAATCCGCAGTACGCAAGTGCTCGAGGTGGTCTTTGTGGGACTGCGTTACACTCTGCATCCTTTGCGGGTCATCTCCAGATTGTACGTTCACTTCTTCGGCATGGTGTAGGTGTCGATGCTCGAGACCACGCGAACGATACGGCATTGCAATGGGCGTCTATGAAGGGACGCCGTGATGTTGTTGAATGCCTACTCGACCATGGCGCAGATGTGAATTTGCAGGACAGTTTCCGAAATACTCCGCTAAATTTGGCAGCACGTTGTTGGCACATGGACGTCGTTCGGGTGCTACTTGAACACGGTGCGGATGTTAATTCCCGGGACAAACATGGCCAGACTCCTTTACATGACGTAATCTGGGGTGCTCGCGTCGGCCATACCCCAAAGGTGATGCCCCCCAGATTGTGCGATTATTACTGGAGCACGGTGCGGACATAGGTGCTGAGGACGATGATGGAATGACTCCTTTGCAGATGGCATTGGCTGATGGACTCGGAGACTCGGAGATCGCGCGGTTACTTTCGAATTCCGCTCTGGGAGAGCACAAACGTAGTGTCTGACGAAATCACTGGCGCAATACATTATTTTCTCTCCACTTGTCTGCATCAACTTCGCTACGACATGACCATACTCGTATTGACAATTCGCAGAGCCGTACCCTTCGATGTGACTACACTGTAGTATACTAGATGTCATAGATTGTACTGGTACCGATCTTGAACCCGACTTGCTATACTCTCCCTGGAACGCACAGTCCCCTAGAACTGAGTTAGCTCTTGCCTATATATCAACTTCAGGCAGACCGGTAAGCGTTCGGTGTTTGCGTCAACTTGGACGGTATGTGTGTTTATTTTTGGAGTTGCAGGGAATTTCGACCTGCCATATGACCTCGGCAAGCAAGGTGACTATTGGTATCGGGATACCACTCAGGCGGCATGCAGAACCATAACAGGATAAGACCCGTTGCGCATTCAGTACTCGCTACCCAATACAACCCGGGCCACAGTGGGTCCTGAGAGAAAACTCGCATATGAGAAGTAAAGAAACGTTAAAGTGCACATATTTCCTAGAGGTCTAGTAAAATAGGTATTAGAGGCGCTAGGCAAGGGGTGCGCGGAAATTTTATCTGACATATGAAGTACAAAAATACGCTAAGGCCAAAGGTGAGCCGGGGGGGGGGGTACATAAGCGAGCGTCTATTTAAATATGGAAATACATCATCGTGATCATTGGTATCTAACACTTCTGGCATCCACCCTCGGCGACCCTCGGCGCTGCCAGTGGTGGATATTTCAGCCATCTTCCGGATTTTCTGTTTCTGCCTGAATGATGACACTTGTGCTTGAAGGAGCTGGCCACCATCCTCTATGGTCCCAATTTGCGCTTCAACAGGCGCATCGGCAGTGGCACTGTCCATCGGGGTAGCGCCTCCAAGTGCAGTCGGCGATACCCAAATGTTCGTGTCATTGACTAGAGGAATTCAGTTGGAGGAGGAATTTGGGGTTGAGAGGACTTAGAGGTCTACCATGTAATGATGTACGTCTTTGTTTCGCCCCTGCAATCTTGTTCACGCTGACACTATTTGCCAACAATCTCGACCATGTTCTATCTTTGTTACATTCTCTCTACACCTTCTACACTCACCCACGCTTGGCCACTCTTGGCCGTGTTCTGTACGCTTTCTAAGCCCTGCTTTCCCGCGCTTTCCCGCTTTTCCGCACTCTGTGTGCGCTCGGCCTACCACTCATTCCGGACTCTTCCCTTTGCACTTTAGCACTACCTTGTTCCCCTGTATCTAATGCACCCTTTTCCTTAGATCACTTTCCCTGGTATATAACCCATGTAATTACCACCTTTACACCTCGGAGAATAGTATAGACTTCCCCTCTCTAGATTTCGGACTTTGAGGCCCAGTGAGGCCCATCCCTTGCGTTCTCCAGCGCGCCGCACTAATGCGCAGCCTTAGCGACTCGAACCTGACGGTCCGTTCCCGACTCCGGCGGCCACCTCTGCAAAGTTTCACGCCGCGCAGAAGCTTGCGCGACCATTTCCGATCACTGGCCACCACCCGACTCTCAGGCTCCGTGTAGCCTCTCCCGACCTCGCCGCACTCGCGCGCGACCTTAGCCCTTCAACACCGACACGTCTGCAATCGCCGTGGACCCGCCTACGACATCTCGCGCCCCGCGGAGGCATGGACCGCAGGCTGCACAACACCTTGCGCCGCTTTGCACCCCCAATTCCTGCACATCTTAGACGCGTTCCCTAGCGATCAGGGGTGGTTTAGGGTATCAACACACTGCCCATTGGGTGTGTCCAGGTGGACCTGATGAGGACACACTGGCAGAGGGCATTCGTGCGTGTCAAGGCCAGCAATCTTGTTGAGAGTCTCAGCTACAAAACATGCTGCTTAGTGCTCTGGCAATTAGCGCCGGTCTGCGAGAATCTATTAAGGCCCCTTTGAGCCCTCCCTCCCTATGTCCATATGAGCGCTAAAAATCCCACGCACCCCTTGGCGCTAGGACGCGGGAGTATCGGAACTGCAGGAGTGATTCATGCGCAACTCGGAGATACAGTGCTTAGGTATGAATTCAATGAGATGGCCTGCAAGCACACGTTCAGAATCACCACACAACAGGAGAGAAGTTTCGGTCTCGATCTAACACTCATTCCTCTAGGGAATGTGAACCGGTGTGTCGTACGTTGCCTCACCGATCCCCTTGCCAAGCGCCTCAAACAACATTCGGGTATCTTCTGCTCCATATTCGCTCCCCGTCATCGTCACAACAAGCGACAGCAGCCTCCCCCCGATCTTCGACACCTATACCCGATTTCAGATTCGGGTAATGAACTGACAGTCCGCCGCGGCTGGGTACTCACCTCATTGACGAGCGTCTGGAACATAGCCCCACAATCGCATACGTCACATCAAGAGCTTGCGCTGCCTAAGTCCACCTCATGCGGAAGTTCCTGCGCGCGCGAAAAGTTGACGCGGTAATAAGGTACAGGCAGCTGCGTGCGATCGAAGCCGGCCGAGATTGAGCGGCTAATGTCTATCATTCGGGCCACCATATGCGCAATGGGCGATCTTGTGCTCGTGCAGAAAGCACAGACCCTGGTACGCAATGTTCGGCATCGGGGGCGGGAGGTAGGGGAATATAGGGGACATACCTCGAGTGCCTGACGGATGTAGTCGACCACGTTCACGACGGTCTGTATTGGCGGGTGGTCGCAGTCAAAGAGGCGCTCGATGCAGTAGACCTCGTCGTCGCCACGCTCTGCGGTGTGAAGCAGGCGCGGCGCGGTGTTCTATGGGTCGCTCCGAATGTCAGTAATATTGAGAGCCCGGAGGAGCGCAAGCTCGGTGCTGTGCCGTTTTACGCGCCGCAGGATCAATGACGTGGAGATTTCAGAGGGAGTGCTTGCGTCAGCTTCGACGAAGACCTACACGTCATATCTTGAGTACAAGTAATCCGTAGTGCATATAACGACTACTGTTAGGACGTACCATGTCTTGCGCGTCAGAGTTTTCTTTTGGTAGTGAGAAAGATACTCATCGACGACCACCTCAAAATCGCTGATGATGTGAATCCGAATAGGGACGGGGGTGTATGGGTTGGACGTCAAGACTCAAAGGACTGACATACACGTAGAACATATGCAATGAAGTGGAGAAGGACTATAAAGTCTATCGAAGGGTCTCTACCAAGCCGGCATGCTCTCGATGGGCGCCATCCTCTGAAACGGGTAACCGAATTTATGTTCGGCAAGTTTCTCGGGCTGATAAGATCCCCAAGCCTCTGTGCTATGCATAGAGCTAGGACCGCGAGACTCCATACTACCAACGATGTGGATTGTAGGGGGAAATATTTGAGCACACTGGCAGTAACACCAAAAGAAAACGTTGGCGATGCTTAGAAAGTTTGATGCATTGGGGATGTGACTTGAGACCGCTAAGGGCCCGCTCGGCTGCAGCAGTTGCAGGCACGGGCGAAGCAGACCGTGACGATTACCAGAAATTACCAGAAATCGACTCGGAACCTCAATAACGAATATTAATGAATGGGTTCTCATGGCACGCCATTTCGTCCTCCGGCTTTCCAGCGTTCCAGGCTTTATCAGAATCATGGGAGAGCGCCAATCTCGCGAGCTCAAACTGTACCCGTTTTTCGCGAACAGGCCGTGAGAAAATGCTTGTCAAATTTGCACAACTATCAGTGCCAGTGTAAGGTGGGGGACAATGGCAGAGGTCGATGGGGACTCTTCATCGACATCTGCAATTGACTACTATTCACCGCACGTGAATACGGGGTTCCCTGCTGCGGCCGAGGTCACAAATCGATTCCACTCGGCGTCTGTTTGTCTGTCATGCACGAGGCGGTGTCCCTCCAACCACCAGGCTGCGAATACTTTGTTTCCCAATCGTTTCCCTCTGCCCTGATATAGACCTGATAGCCAGGCCTTCCTATTTCCCTCTCATTGCTGATAAGCTCGTCTGTATTAACTTACTCTTCCTATGTCTCAAGCTCCATCCACATCTACGTCATCTTCCAATTTCCAGTCCATCTTCAATGCTGCCCTCAAAGCGTACGAGAAAAAGACCAAGAAAGACCTTCTCGCCCATCCGCTCGCCGCACAGCTACAAGCCTGCAACTCTCCCGCTGACATTCTTCTCGTCCTGCAAGACAAAGTCAACGAGCTAGATCAATCAAGGAGTGCCGACGAGAGGTTATCACGATGGCTGAATCCGACTATCGATGTCCTCTATACTTTCTCCGCAATTCTTGGAGAAGGTGTTGGACTCGTGAGTCCCATCCAGTCGACCTGTCAACCCACCCCCTTGATACTAATTTTGCAGGTGTTCTCGCCTGCAAAAGTCATCTTCGCTGGTGCCGGGGTCCTCCTCTTAGTGAGCAGCCTCATTGGTCTCCGTGTGGAAGCAAGTCCTTACAATGAAGTCCATCACAGGCGGCCAAAGATGTTGGTGCTGGTCAAGACGCCCTCACCGATCTCTTCGAGCGTATCGAGAACTTCTTCAAGCGCCTCGAGTCTTATACTTCAGTGCGACCAACAGACGCAATGACGGACATGATCATAAAGATAATGATCGAAGTGCTAAACATCTTCGCGATCGGCAACGAAGGAGATGAAGCAGAGTCGAGCGAGTGCGTTGCTTTCCGCGAGATTCAATAGATCACTAATCCGTATTCAGAGAAATATCTGATGATGCTTATTGGAAAGAAGGAGATGGAAGACGCTCTGAGGCGATTAGACAAGTTGACGCAAGAGGAGGCTCGTATGGCGGCAGCAGAGACCCTAAGGCTCTCGCACATATCACAAATGGTACGCCCGCGTGTTAGTTGCCACTCATTCTGAACGTGCATCCGTCGGTTAGTCGTCCAACGATTGGCGAGCAGCGTAGACGACATGAAATGTTTGTGATCTCTCCGTTCGTTCGTCCGTGGTATCTTAACGTACTCGCAGGGAATGAATCGAGAAAGAGCCTCAGAGAATGGGTATTTCCCCCGGATCCATCAACGAATCACAACATCGCATGCGATCTTCATCACGGGGGAACCGCCCAGTGGTTCTTCCAAGGCAGTATGTTCGGCGAATGGAAGTCGACTGGCTCTCTCTTGTGGATCTATGGCAAACGTATGTTCTCCCAATTCTACACCGAGCCACCCCTGATCGTCGTCCACATTTCAGCGGGCTCGGGGAAGACCATCCTTTGGTTCGTCATCACTCGTCACTCTACACCTCGATAAGTTGATCTTGTCTTGCAGTTCCGCAATTGTACAAGACATTATATCTCTAAGCGAGGCGGGATTGGCATCCATGGCGTACTTTTACTTCGACTTCAGGGATCTCGACAAGCAACACATCCGAAACCTTCTCCCCTCTCTTCTCATTCAACTTTCCTCTCAGTCTGATCCTCGTCGCGACATCCTCTCCCGGCTTTATTTGGCGCATGATAATGGCGAAAAGAAGCCGAGGGTCAGTGTGATGACACAATGCCTCAGGGACATGCTCACAATCACCGACCAACGCCCAATTTACGTTATCTTGGATGCGCTCGATGAGTGTCCGAATTCGTCTGGGATCCCGTCACCTCGTGAACAAGTCGTTGCGCTTGTCAAGGACTTGGTTGATCTTCGCCTACCTCATCTTCATATCTGCATCACTAGTCGCCCCGAGTTCGATATTCGGGCCACTCTTGGACCTTTGGCACTTCACAGTGTTTTGCTCCACGACCAAAGTGGACAAAAGCAAGATATCGTCGATTATGTCCACTCTGTCGTATACTCTGATTCTGAGACGATGATGAAGAAGTGGAGAGAGGCGGATAAGAAAATGGGTTGTCGATGCGCTGTCAGAAAAGGCCGACGGAATGTAAGGGCACCCATCATCATAACGTCGTGGTGACAGCTTATGACCTTTACCACCAGGTTTCGATGGGTGTTTTGTCAACTGGAAACACTGCGACAATGTCTTCCGCAAAGCGTCCGGCGTACTCTAAATGAACTTCCGGAATCTCTGGATGAGACATACGAGCGGGTGATGATGGAAATCAAGAAGGCCAATCAAGTGCACGCGTATCGCATGCTTCAATGTCTGACAGTAGCAGTTCGGCCCCTTTCCGTCGCCGAGCTCGCGGAACTACTCGCGTTCGACTTGATGTTGCGAAGGATGGGATCCCTGAGCTGAACTCGGACTGGAGGTGGGAAGATCACGAACAAGCAGTACTTTCAACCTGCTCAAGTTTAATCACTGTCGTCCCCGACGAGGAATCCCCGGTTGTCCAGTTTTCGCATTTTTCGGTGAAGGAGTTTTTGATGTCGGATCGGCTTGCGACCCTCGATGGGGGACATCTCGCAGTACCATATCTCTCTCGGAGATTCTCACACGGTTTCTCGCCCAAGCTTGTCTTGGCTTTCTACTTCGGGATCCCGATGTCACAAACGGCGCCGATCATGCCCCCTGGCTCGATATGCCGCCGAGCACTGGGTGACTCATGCACGGGTCAAGAACGTCGCGTCACGGATCCGCGATGGGATGGAACAACTTTTTGACCCAGATCAACCCTACTTCGAAGCATGGGTCGAGTTGTACGACTTCGATGTTGACTTCGATGATGATGACGGTGGCTATAGCCCCAACTCCGACATAGTAGATTCGAAACCCGGAGCAAGGTCATTGTATTATGCCGCACTGTGTGGGCTCCGTGAGCTCGTCGAACACCTTATTCTCAAATATCCGCAATACGCAAGTGCTCGAGGTGGTGTCGTGGGACTGCGTTACACTCTGCATCGTTTGCAGGTCATCTCCAGATTGTACGCTCACTTCTTCGGTGTGGTGTGGGTGCCGATGTCCGAGACCACGTGAACGATACGGCATTGCAATGGGCGTCTATGAAAGGACACTGTGATGTTGTTGAATGCCTACTCGACCATGGCGCAGACGTGAACTTGCCGGACGATCACCACAATACTCCGCTAACTTTGGCAACACATCGTGGGCACATCGACGTTGTTCGGGTGCTACTTGAGCACAATGCGGATGTTCATTCCCAGGACGATTCCGGCCAGACTCCTTTACACGACGCAATATTGGGTGCCACTTATTACCCCAAAGGTGACGGCCCCGGGATTGTGTTATTATTACTGGAGCACGGTGCAGACATAGATGTTAAAGACAAGAATGGAATGACTCCGTTTCAGGTAGTATCGGAGCAAGGAAACAGTGAGATCGCGAAGTTGCTTTCCGAATTTCGTTCTGGGAGAATACGAACGTAGTGCCCCGAGTTCGTTGATTATGGCGATTCCTTTTCTTTCCCCTTGTCTCTTCTTCGTTTGTGCTGCATCATTGACAACTCGCTACGGCATGACCCCATACTTGTATATATCGACAGCTCGCGGAGCTACACTCTTCGATGTACAATACTGGCAGGATGCTAGATGTTTCAATGTCGCAGTTTGTACTGTACCTGTGGGAAGAACCTTAAACCCGACTTGTTCTACTCTCGTATCTCTTGCCTCTGATGGGGATTCTTAGGTCGCTCGCGACTCGCTTATCTCTTGTTCAAACGATTGATCAAGACTCATCAGGTACTCGTCAACTACTGGTATCGTGGATTTCAAGGGATACCACTCGACATGCAGAGCCACAATAACGGTGTGAGACCTGTCGCGCCAAGCAAGGCGGGGGCGGGTGTCTGGTGAGGCAAGAAGGTCAGTTGTATTTGTGGTCATAGTCAAAGTCAAGTCTTGGTCGGTCGCGGTGAGAGACTCAGACTACAGTAGCTTAATGGTAACAAGGCAGACCTATGATAGAAAAGGTACTGTCGGCCATAAATCAAATCATAGCCTGAGCGCATAGTTAGTAGTGACGGATTCGGAATTCTGACCCCGTCTTGCGGCCCGTTACGGCCCGTAATCCCGGCCCGATGCCATAAGCGGGCCCAAGCGGGCAAGGCGAAGGAGACCATTCGCATCACTGCTGAAGCGCTGATGCTCAGCAGCTAACTTAGGTCTCTCCCCAGCGTAAATATGAGGTGGTCTATTCTCTTTCTCTTCCTTTCCAGGACGTTTTCTGTGACAGCGGCTGTAGAAGAATACCGCGAAGAGCTCACGCTGCGACCTCTCGTCGACGGCAAACTCGCAGCCCACTTTTCATTCTCTACGTTGCTTCGTAGTGCCGTGCCAAGAGATCCGAGCAGTTTGGGCACCGATGACACGTGTACGTGACTCACGCCATGATGCCTCGTCCTTTCATTAACTGGGGTTGTCGTTCTAGCTCAACACTACACCCTCTTTCCCCTAGCCCTTGGGCAGATCCTTCGAGAACACGCGATACCAGAGTTCCATCTGACGATTAACTCTGGGAAATGGGACTACGACCGCTGGGGGCACCCAGGCGAGCCTGGCGTAGGCTCGGGAGCAGAGCTGTGGGCGTGGATGGGCTCCGGGGCGGCAGTGCAGACGAGGTGCCGTCTTCCTCTTTCTCACCTTGTGAACCTGACATAATGCGCCACAGCATCGACGCACGCTGGAAGGCATTGCAAAACTCGCTCTCTGGGCTGTTCTGCGCTTCACTCGGCAGCATGGACGCGCTGCACACGACCTCCCCCGCCCACGCGTTCCTCCCAACAGGCGACCTCCCACAGCTTCTCGCGCCCGCACGCGACGCATACACCCTACGCCACGCCACGCTCCCCGCGGAGCGCGTGTGCACTGAGAACTTGACGCCGTTCCTCAAGCTCCTGCCCTGTCCCTCGCGCGCGGGCATCGCCGCGCTGCTTGAGCCGCACAGAATCTTCGACGCCGACTGGCACGGCCTCGGCGTGCATGTGCGCTGGCACGCAGGACAGAGGGTGTCCAACTTACGCTAACAGTGCAGGCGGTGCTAGACTCCGTGCGCACCTCAAACTGATCGCCGGCGCGGTGAGAATTTTGTTGTTTTTCTTGCTGGGGCTTTGCCTGACTGGAGAACGACCAGATTGGACGTTGGAGTCGTTATTTGGACGGTCGCTTCCGCGGTCATGTAATGTGCTTCGTCGAGTGTCGTTCTTGTTATGCTGCCATCGGATGAATCGGCATATACCCTGTCCCCCGAACCACATGTATCGATAGAGGGGACTGGAGTTGTGGTTTATGATATAACGAATGGTGAGCGTCCTCCTTCTCGATCGACGACAACGCGTTGCTCATGGCTGCCCCAAGGTACCTCAGACCTCAACATTGTCATGAAATGGCCGGAGGAAGAACGTTTTTCATATCGTATGTGCCTTCCCTTCGGTCCCGTTAAACTTGTTACTAAACGGTAGCCGGTATAGCGCTCAATATACCGCCGCTATCCGACCTGTCCGTGCGACGCACTCTGAAGGGCTCCAGCCAAACGCACGGAGAGCTTTCCGTCGTCGTCCGGAACAACCTCCCTGTGCCTGTCCGCACCCACTACCTAGAAACTATGCCATGGCATGTCGAGTTCTTCCTGCACACGCTCACTGTAACATGCGGTGATCGCGGTGTCGATTGTGGTGCGTACAACGCCACCGCCACCTACCCTGTATGTGACGCTCGTCGTGCCTGCTGACGTGTATTGTAGCGTCCCTGTTAACGAACATGACGTACACGCCGTCGCAGCCACATGCCACGCCGGCGCAAACTGCTTACCACGCTCGAACTGCCGCCCCACGAGACCCTGCACCTCTCCCTCCGCGTCCGCAAGGCATTTTTGCGATACACGGAACACCCGCCGGATGCGCAACGGGGGTGGGATCTACCCCCGGCAGTGTTCGTTCCTTTCGATGCTCCACACCGGCGTATCTATACCCCGGCATTGTTGGTCGACCTCGCTACGCCGGACTTCAGCATGCCGTACAATGTCATTATCATGAGCAGCACGCTTATTGCCCTCATCTTCGGTAGCTTGTTCAACATGCTGATCCGCCGATTCGTGGTGATCAAAGTCGACGCTAAAGTGGATTAATTGGGCACGCGTATCGTACAGATCCCTCAGTAGCCGGGATAGGCAAGCAACAGTTTTGACTGACTGATTGAATGTTCGCATACGATAATGGATTTTATTTCCCACACACGCGTGGCCTTGTATTCTTTGCTAAGTTAGCCGCCAAGGCCGCGAACTTCCTTAGTGCGAGGTGATCTCCCCTGGATGAGAGATTATGCATAATAATGGCTTATACTGCCTTCCCTTCCTTACCACGTTCAAGTTCGGACCCTCCATTTCCTTAGCTTGGGCTTATCGAAATGAATCACGAAATCTGCGACTATGTGACCACTGTGGTTGCGACTCGGACCCGTAAGTCTAAAGTACCGCCTTTACTATTTGCCTGATTTAGTGGGACACGCTGGCAGATACCAGCGAACGCACGGGGCTTTCGTCGATTCCCCTCGAGCTCTATCGGGCCATACTGCAATTCATCCACCCCCACGACTTCGATTATTCACTCGCGCTCGTCTCGCGCTCGTTCCGCGTCGACATAGAGGCACAGTTCTACAAATATGTCGCGGTCCCGGAGAAGCGGCTATTGTTCTTCTGCCGCACGATGCTCGCTCGGCCGGACCTCGCACGGCGCGTGCAACGTTTGGCATTCACCGGCGCGGTGCACCGCGAGCCGGATCCCGGCGACACCGATGTGGTAGCGGAGACAATGCGGCTGCTGGTGAATCTGAAGGATCTGTCGATCACGGCGTCGAACCACATCCGGCACGCGGAAGAGCGCCCGTGGCCGGTGCACCACGACGACTTGCGCATCCTCGACGGCTGCACCTTCCGCCTCGAACGCCTCGCGTGCTTCTTCTCGTGGGCGGAGCCCCTCGCGCAATGGCTCGCGACGCAGCCACAGCTCGTCGCGTTCGAGCACGACGGGTACCCACAGGGCGACGTGCGTTTCCCCGGCGCCTCTGCGCCGCCGGCTGAAGAAAATCACGATGGAGCGCCGCAGCCGCAGCTGCGGCCTCCGCTGCTGCGCTGTACGTACCTGCGCATCTCGCCGTACATCCTGGCGTGCTTCGATGGCCGCCCAAAACCGCAGCCCGTCGTGCTGCGCTTCGATATGCGTTTCATCACCGTGCGGCAGGAGTTCGAGGCCGCGCGCGCGCTGCGCAACGTGTGTCGCAACCTCAAGTGCCTCACGCTCACGCGCCAGACGTGCACCACCGAGGAGTACCTCTCGACGTCGCGCATCCTGCGCACGTTCGCGGAAAAGGCGCCGAACCTGACCTGTCTCGCGCTCTACGAGAACATCGACTATGTGCGTTCGGCGCCCATTCCTGTACAAAACGGTCTCATGCCGGCTGCAGTCAGCGGGGGAGAACAAGCGGATACTGCACGTCATCAAGGAGCACTTTGCGAAGCTGCAGGTGTTCGTTTGGGCGCCCCTGAACTACCCCGTCACGGGGGACGAGGACGACTTCAGCGCGTCGTCAGAGTCAGGCTTCTCCATCGCGTCGTGCACCGAGGACGAGGAGTACTCGTTCGACAAGACGGAGCGCTACGCGCTCGCCATGTTCGACGCCGTACCCGCCATGCGCATGTTCATCTCCTTCCGCAAGGGCCCCTGCTACGTCTGGCGGCGCGGCCCGCCTCAGTCAGACGCTGCCGCCCCACGCCCGTTCAAGCGCACCCCGCTGTCGATCTGTCCCTCCGAGGACTCGTTCCGCGCTGTCGACCCCGATCAGCCAATCGAGCTCTTCGTGACGAGCGTCCCCTATGGCCCGCCACTTGCCGAGCCTCGGGTAATACGCGTTTACGATGCGCCGGTCTCACTGCCCGTCAGCCGCAGCGCCAAGACCTTAGACTTCCAGGACCCGTGATTATTTCCCCGTGACTACCGCAGCCGTTCCTGCGTTCCTGATTTACGTTGCGTTGCTTTCTTGCGTTGTTTTTTTGCCTTTTTGGTTGGATACCCCCTTGTAATTGTTGTTTTTGTTTTGTCTTTTGTTTTGTCGACTCTCTTAACCATTATATAGCACACTAGTCGGGGTTCATCAACTCGCAATTGTCTGAGATTTGTGTCTGGGAAAATTAGTTTCTATACTGCCAGTGGGACATGTGACCAAGACAACCAGTAAGCGGCGGACGGACAAGTAATGGGCGTACAGCAACGAGCGCTAAACTAGGGAGGTTGTACGGGTCGTGTTCTTTACAGTAACTTAGGAGGAGGTTCCCACCTCCTGTTGTCACTTTTTCTGATCTTCCCTCCCGGAATGTGGGTAGGTCAGGGATTGACGTCTGGTTATGACGAAATATGTACCATAGTTGGGGACTTTCGCTTTGATGACAATGACCAGTGTACTTATTTATGGATTTGATACGGCCCACTCAGGTGTAGTGCCGTACAGTCAAGGAGCCAGGGCACGTCGGCACGACATAGGATCATAAACCAAATTTGGGCATCACAGCCTACTGTCGCTTAAGTACTTACACTCTTGAGGGGTTCCACACCTACATCTCGTGTGCATCCGCAGTCACTGTCTCCAATGTCTCGATATCCCGAAGTCTGTTTTTCTTTATCCAAAGTCAATATTATTTTCCTAATCATTTATCGATAGGCAAACGAGAGCCAGTATGGCAACTACAACGACGGCTACTCGCCTTATCCCCACACCAACAATTACGAGCAACCAGAGCACAATACTTCAGCTACAGCCGGAGCCTATGAACGAACCCTTCACAACACGTCCGCCGCAGCCTATGCTTCTGCCACTTCCTACGAGCCACACCAATACCGTACTACCTCTCCGCTGAATCAACCCCCGCACCCTCTTTCATCGGGCTATGGTCATGAGTACCAGTCCGACTATTCTCCGTTTGCTGTGCCCCACCAAGCTCAATCTCCTCCACCCCCCAGTCACTACGACCCATACTCTACGCCATCTTTTCCCCCTCATTCCCTTTCTCCTCCTCCTCCGCCGCCCCTACAACAACAACCGCGCGAGTCCTACAACTTATCCCATCTTGACGTCCCTCCCCCACCTCCATTGCACAGCCAATCCTCCGAGAACACGTTCCAGTATGATGGTGATGACGATCTCGGGGACGCGGGTGACTTGCCCCTGTTGCGCGCCCCTTCCGCGCGCTCACAAGAGTCCATCGCTTTGAACAACATGCCTGGCCAATACAACGCATCTCTAGACGACGATGCGAACAACAACATCCGCTACGGACGCATCCCGCAGCGCGTCCCTCGTCGCAACAAAACCCTCAAGCGCGTCGAGTGCGTGTTCCCGTGCATCGTCATCTGACCTACTCACACTTTGCAGACTCTTCCACGGCAACTTTGTGCTCGACTCCGCTGTGCCAACCAAGCTACTCAATCTCTGCGCGTACAAAGACGACCGCGAGTTTACGCATATGCGTTACTCGGCTGCAACCGGTGACCCCAACGACTTCAAGGACAACGGCTTCACGCTGCGCCAGGTGCACTACGACCCACCGCGCCGGACAGAGCTGTTCATCGTGATGACGATGTACAACGAGGATGACACCCTCTTCGCGCGCACCATGCACGGCGTCATGAAGATATTGCCTATCTCTGCAAGCGCGATCGCAGCAAGACTTGGGGCAAGGAAGGCTGGAAGAAGGTCGTCGTCTGCATCGTTAGCGACGGTCGCCAGAAGATCAATTCGCGCACGCTGAGCGCCATCGCGGCCATCGGGGCCTACCAGGAGGGCATCGCGACCAACGTAGTCAACGGAAAACCGGTTTCCGCGCATATATACGAGTATACTACCCAGAGTACGTGGCAAATCATAATGGCCCGCTCTTCTCTGTCTCATTCTGCACGAAATAGTTGCTGTCACAGAGTCGAACAAGATCGAGGGTGCGGAGAAGGGAATCGTCCCCGTGCAGATTGTGTTCTGCCTCAAGGAGAAGAACCAGAAGAAGATCAATTCGCATCGCTGGTTCTTCAATGCCTTTGGCCCTATTCTCCAGCCAAACGTCTGCGTTCTTCTCGACGTCGGAACGAGGCCTGGTCCAAGTTCGATCTACCATCTCTGGAAGGCGTTCGACATCAACTCGAACGTAGGCGGCGCCTGTGGCGAGATCGTAGCATTCAAGGGCAAATATGGACAGACATTGCTTAACCCCCTTGGTTTGTCGCTCCTGTCTCCTCGTTCATTTCCCTTTGAGCCGTTTTTCTTACCTTGTACTAGTGGCCGCGCAAAACTTCGAATACAAGATGTCCAACATCCTGGACAAGCCTTTGTACGTCAACGGCAACTGCATTATTGCTATGCTCTGAGTTTTTTGGTTGCACTAGAGAATCGGTGTTTGGCTACATTACCGTGCTTCCAGGGGCGTTCAGCGCGTACCGGTATATTGCATTGCAGAACGACGCGCGTGGAGAGGGTCCGTTGCAAAAGTATTTCCTCGGCGAGACATTGGTACGTCGTTCGACTATGTACCGCTTCTTCGCACCCAATGATCTCCGCAGCACGGAGCAGGAGCAGACATTTTCACAGCTAACATGTACCTGGCTGAAGATCGAGTACGTGTCAAAAGAAATAGGCTGCAAGTGTTTCTTTCTTACTCTCTCCGCCATTAGATCTTGTGTTGGGAACTGGTGTCCAAGCGCGGCGGATCGTGGGTACTCCACTATGTCAAGTCGGCGTACGCCGTCACCGATACTCCGGATCAGGTGGGGTTGTGCGCCCAATTTTGCGGCGTATCTTGGCTGACGTGACGTTTTCAGGTCCCAGAGCTGGTCTCGCAACGCCGGAGATGGTTGAATGGCTCGTTCTTCGCAGCGATACACGGCACGGTCAAGTTCCACTACATATACCGTTCTTCGCATAGCTTTGCGCGCAAGTTCTGGATACACGTCGAGCTCATATATCAGACATTCAACCTTATCTTTTCCTGGTTCGCCCTCGTACGCAGCCCTCTCTCTTTCTTCTAGTGCTACCACTCACTGATTTTCAGGGAAACTTTTTCATCTCATTCTTCGTTTTGACGAATGCCCTTGAGGACCCGACTATAATTGGTGGAAAGGGGATCGAGCTCTTCAACACGCTCCTCAAGTATTCCTATGTCGGATTATTACTCACCTGTTTCATCCTCTCTCTCGGCAATCGCCCGCAAGGGTCCAACAAGGGATACACGCTGGCGTTTGTCGGGTTCGCGATTTTCACTGTTTACATGACGGTGCGTCTTAGGAGTCGATCGCGCCGGCGGATTGTGTTCTGATTTGGTACAGTTCGCGGCGATTTTCTTGGCGGTCAAAGGCGTGCAGCAGGTCGCCGCGGAAAAAAGCCGTGGTGCGACGTTCAGCGATTTGTTCACGGATGCGATATTCCGCGATATTGTCATATCCATCTCTGCTACCGTTGGCCTATACCTCCTTGCGTCAATTATTCATGTACGTCCTTCCATCTTTGGCTGCGTGTATGCGCGTGCAGTGGCTGACACACTCTCGGGTTTGGGGGCTCACAGCTGGAACCATGGCACATGATTACTTCGTTCGTGCAGTACACGCTGCTCGCGCCGTCCTATATCAACATCCTGAACGTCTATGCCGTATGTTTCGTCCTCGCCTTCCCCAATGCTCACTGATTGATCGCACCGCACCGCAGTTCGCCAATGTCCAGTAAGTCCGCGCTTTTCTGTGCGTCAGAATGATAAACATTCACTGGTCCTCGTCTGCAGTGACGTATCGTGGGGCACGAAAGGCGACAACAAGATCAGCACGGACCTCGGCGTGGTCAAGGCGAGCAAAGGAGAGAACGCGGTGGAGGTAGCGGTGCCGACTGCGGAGACGGACATCAACGCGGCGTACGAGGACGCGATTCACGTGCTGTCGACTAAGCCGCCGAAGGAGGAGAAGAAGGAGGATGCGGCGACGAAGCAGGAGGACTATTATCGTAACTTTAGGACAAAGTGCGTTGCGTCCCCTCGATCTGCTGACGCTGACGACTTATCTTTTTTGTAAGTGTATTGCTTGCTTGGGTGCTTTCGAACGTGAGTGGAACTTGTCTCTCAGAAAGTGAGTGGCCTACTTATCAAACACGCTGGCTTAGGCACTGCTGGTCGCTGTCATTCTGTAAGTGCCGATTTCATTTACCTGTCTCTCCCCTTCACATATGTCTATCCCCCCGTCAGCACAACGAATGGAAGCGCCAAAACGAATGGTGCGAATAGTACGGTGAACGGATACCTGATCTTTATCCTGTACTCTGTCGCTCTCCTCGCGTGTACGTCGACTTATGTTTCCTTTCTCTTGCTCTTTGTTTTGCTCAACCTGAACTCGCCTTCAAAGTTGTGCGATTCGTAGGGTCGACAGCGTACATGATCATCCGGCTCTTTACTGGCGAGTAACTGCGGGGTTTCGTTCTGCTGTATATCTCCGTGATTCTGGGTTGATTCGCGCTACCGATAATGCCTTACTTTTCATACTTTGTTTGTTTCTTGTGCTGGACGCTTGCTAGCATTCGAGGGTAGTCGATTGAATGTATTTAAATAAATAGGGCTTCCCCTTACTTTTCATACATACGCACGGACTGTAACAGATTCTGTTTTCTAGTAATTCGTGCGAGCTCAAGCTGACATGTGACTACGACTGTTTAGAACAAGGTTTAGAAGAGTAGCTGAGGCTGTACTACTCATGTCGGTGATGAGGAAGCGTAGAATACTGCCGAAAACCGTGAGGGGGCTGTGTTCTTTTCTTTAAAAAATCCATGAGAGGCTGTGTTCCCAACTTCAGAGGAAAGGCATGAATCGTAACTTGAAGGAGATCGGTATGCAACTGCAGGTCTCGGTGAACGTTAACAGGATGGCGATTCACGTGACGTTCACGCATTCACGGTCCGTGTTGAGAAAATGTCCTGTCATCTCACCGCATCGCACAGCACTGGCACAGCTAAATGGCAGTACGACGTGTCCGGTACATTCCCCGCATGATGCCGTTCTGGGCCCCAAATACAGCCTACAGTAGACTAACCAGTGTCAGCCAACTAGATATATAAGCTCGGCGTGTTCTACATATGCCGCCAATAGCTGCACCATTAATTCCCCCCTCATGCGTTCTCCAGAGTAAGTGATCTAGCGCCTTCTACTATAAGGAGTGGTAACATATGTAGCGGATCCCCCAATAGACGGACTCCGACTCGTCCCCGGCACCTATCGCGCCGCCAACCCCAAGCCGCCACTAGTATTCCACCAGGCGCCAACGAGTGGCCTGGAAACGGTACATATTCCACCCAGTGCTTGCGGCGTCGCCTCACTAATATGCTCCTTTCTCCTACAAGTGACGATCCAGAAGCTTTCCGACGAAGTGCTTCTGAACATATTTCGTCATTATCTGAATGCTTCTCCACAACTTTGGCCCAAGCTTGTACATATATGTCGCAAGTGGAGACATATCGTATTTGCGTCTCAGCGGGCTCTACATCTTCGACTGTTCTGTACGCATGGTACCGTAGTGGCTGGCTAAATCTTATCCGCCCTTTTAGAGGTACAAAATGGATTCATGTTAATGGCTACTCGCCGAGCATCATGCTTGCTTCTGCTTTGCGACACCCAACAAAGTGGGGGGGAACTATACTACCAACCCTACATAAAATCTACGTACGAGAGCCCGAGCCGCGTTACTATGCGCCTTTGCAGGAGGCAGTAGTATCACTCGTCCACTCACGCAGTCTCTCGGGCCAGACCATAGCGGTGGAGTACGAACGACTGTGTGCCAGTGAACCCCGTGGAACAGGTACAACACTTATCTAACATTTTATAACATGCTAATTTGCTTCGAGTAGGGCCATTCTCTCGGGTCACGATTGAGATACTCCCTGACGATGTCATTCTCAACATATTTTGTCAATTCCTCCATGCCTCACCGCAATCTTGGCCTACGCTCACGCACGCATGCCGGAGATGGCGACAGATCGTGTTTACATCACCTCTGGGCCTAAATCTTCGGCTCTTTTGTACGCACGGAACGCCTGTATTGAAGACCTTGGGTTGCTGGCCGGCCCTGCCCGTAGTCCTACAGTACGGGGGGTCTCCGACTCTCGAATCTCCTGCTCCCGAAGACGAGGACAACATTGTGGCCGCACTGAAATACTCTGATCGCGTTAGCTCCATCGGCCTCACGATCACAAGTTCCCTCCGATCAAAGTTCACCGCCGTCGAAATGCCTTTTTCGGAATTAGAAGAGCTCGTTCTTCTGTCGCGAGATACCATGGAGCTGAACCCCCCTAGCGCCTTTCTGTGGGGCCAACGCCTCCGTACTCTCCACTTGACTAGAATCGCCATTCCCACACTCCCGGAGCTTCTTGCTCCTTCCACAGGTCTCGTAGATCTTCAGCTCCATGAAATTCCCAAGGTTGGATACTTTTCCCCTGAGGCACTCGCGAGTGCCTTGTCCGGGATGGTCCAACTTCAAGCAATTTCACTTCACTTCCTTCCCTTCCCCTGCCGCCGAAACTACCTTGGCTTGCCTCCACAGCCAGGGCAACGGGTTGTTCTCCCTGCTCTCACGCGCCTCAAATATCGAGGAACTAGCAAGTACTTGGACGGCTTCGTGGCTAGAATCGATGCGCCTCGTCTCGGGGATATTGATATCACATTCTTTAGCCAGCCCACGATGGACGCTTCGGAGCTTGGCCGATTCATTGAGCGGACAGAAGTGCAGACATCACTCAGTCAAGCGGACGTTCAAACATCCGAGGATGCCATTTCCATCTCATTTACCCAACCAGACGCTGGTACGCGACTTGAATTGCGAATACCATGCAAGCAGTTAGACTGGCAGTTGTCCTCCATCGCCCAAATCTGTGAACATTTTTCCCCTTTTATATCCTATGTAGAAGATTTAGGCATCAATGTGGATAAGCCATCAAGTGGCCAGGGCGACATGGAATGGTCGAGGCTTCTCCACTTCAAGTTATCTGGTGGCACAGAGTACCAAGCAGAGTACATTTACGGAGGTGTGAGAGACATCTTGTCTGCATTGGGTCTAACCGGCGACGGGGAGCACCCGACTGTGTTCCCTGCCCTGCTCACTCTTCGTCTTTTTGACCTCGAGCCGATGCATGGGTCATTGTCGGAAGCTTTAGAGTCATTCACGATTATGCAAGAGCTCTTCGGCGATCACGTACAGGTATACACACGAGAACGTTGGTGCAAGATCTGTAACGCCGGCTTCACAAAGAAAGAACTCAAAAAACACCTTGTAGTTTGGCACGCATACCGACTCGTGTGTCCATATTGTGGCGATTTCGATTTTACGCCGAGATACAGTGATCTATTCCGAGAACACCTCGCGAACAAACACCCTGAAGTATCACACACCGAGACGCTTGTGTTGAATCCTACTACATCACAATATTCCTCCACTTTTTATGCTGACAGTGACAATACTCAGCACAATGATCTACACGCCTCAGTTATCTTCGAACGCTTCGCCGATTTCAAAGCGCCCTCGATTTTTGATGGGTCCCAAATTCGGCTTGACGCCGTCCACTTCTTACATTCACCTTACAGTAACCCCACTTTCCCTAATAGTACAGTCTACGCCCAATAAGTTGTCTTTTTCTTTTGTTCTTTCTGGAAAACGCAGATTATGCACACTATTGGCAATGATACTAAATCGGTCCTTGACGGTGTGTAAACCGTGCACCTTGCCCTGCACAGGAGTCGGAAGACGAAATAAGAGAATGAAGAAAATGAGGCAAATGACTTACTACTGTAACTTGTACAAGTATTTCTGTTCGGGGTCAGGCCCAAATGAGGGCAAGGGCTCTCTTTTTTTTTGGATCAGGGCAAAGGCTCTCGTCGGTCTCGCGGCCCGTTTCCCTTCTCTCATTTTCCCCTTGCTCTTGGATTGAAACGCATTCCGCCGACGAATCCACTAGGTCCGACCCAATCAGACTATCCTCCTTTTGCCGTGCCCTACCAAGCCCATTTTCATCTTCCTCCCGATCACCACGACCCCTCATCTTTTCCACTCCAGACTCTTTCGCCACTGCCCCTACAACCGCATGTCGCCTTCGCGCAAGGCCGGTCTTTCAGTGTCTCCGATCTTGACGTCTTTCCCCCGCCTCCATTGCATCACCAACCCTGCGCCAACACGTTCCAGTATGGTGACGTGGATGCCCTCTTGGGGATGCAGGCAACTTGCCCCTTCTGCGTGCCCCTTCCGCGCGCTCACAAGAGTCCATCTCTCTGAACCTGCCTAGGCAGTACGATGCACCTTTAGATGACGGCGCGAACAATGACAACCCCCACGGCCGCATCCCATAGCACGTTTCCCACCGCAACAAGACCCTCAAGCGCGTCAGGTGCGTGTCACCATGCATCGTCCGCTGGCCTCACACTCACACGCCCTGCAGACTCTTCTACGGCAACTTTGTGCTCGCCTCTGCCGTCCCAACCAAGCTGCACAATCTCTACGCATAAAAAGCCGAGCACGAATTTACGCATATGCGCTACTCGGCCGCGACGGGTGATCCTAACGACTTCAAGGATAACGGCTTCATGCACACCATGTATGGTTATGAAGGACATTGCCCATCCCTGCAAGCGCGATCGGAGTAAGACTTGGGGCAAGGACGGTTGGAAGAAGGTGATCGTCTGCATCGTCAGCGACGGCCGCAGAAGGTCAATTCGCCCACGCTGAGTACCATCGCGGCCATCGGTTTCTAACAGGAGGACATCGTGATAAACGTGGTCAATGGCAAACCGGTTTCGGCGCATATATACTACTCAGAGTACTTGGAAAATCGTGATGATCCACAATTCTCCGTTTCATTCTGCGCGAATCAGTCGCTGTCACGGAGTCGAACAACATTGAGGGCGGAGAGAAATGGATCGTCCCCATGCAGATCACTTTTTGCCTCAAGGAGAAGAGCCATAAGAAGATCAAGTCACACCGGTTCTTCGACGCATTTGGTTCTCCAGCCAAATGTTTGCGTTCTTCTTGACATCGGAACGAGGCCTGGTCCAATCCTGATCTACCACCTTTGGAAGGCGTTCGACACTTCTTTGCACCAATTATCTCCGCAGCACGGAGCGGGCGCGGACATCTCTGCAGCAAACATGTACCTGGCTGAAGACAGAGTAGGCTGCAAGCGTTTCTTTCTTATTCCCTCTGCCATTAGATTCTGTGTTAGGAACTGGTGCCGAAGCGCGGCGGGTGGTGGGTACTTCACTGTGTCAAGTTGGCGTATGCTGTCACCGATACTCAGATCAGGTGACGTCGTGTGCTCACTTTTTGCAGCGTATCTTGGCTGACGTAACACGGCCACCTGTTCAGCCTGACAGGTCCCAGAGCTGGTCGCTCGCGGCACTCCCCTACACACACCGTTCTTCGCATAGTATTGTGCGCAAGTTCTGGATACATGTCTCTCGAGCTTGGGGGCTCGCAGCTAGAACCATGGCACATGATTACTTTATTCGTACGGTACACGCTGCTCGCGCCATCCTATATCAACCTCCTGAACGTTTATGCCGCACGTTCCATCCTCACCTTCCCCAAAGCTCATTGATTGACCAGATGGCACGCAGTTCGCCGATGTCCAGTAAGTCTGCGCTTTTCTGTGCGTCAGAATGTCAAACTTCACTGATCCTCGTCTGCAGTGACGTTGGGGCACGAAAGGCGATCACAAGATCAGCACGGACCTCGGCATGGTCAAGGCGAGCAAAGGAGAGAACGCGGTGGAGGTAGCGGTGCCGACTGCGGAGACGGACATAAACATGGCATATGAGGACGCGATTCACGTGCTGTCGACTAAGCCGCCGAAGGAAGAGAAGAGGAGGCGACGACGAAGCAGGAGGACTATTATCGTAACTTTAGGACAAAGTGCGTTGCGTCCCCTCGATCTGCTGACACTGACGACTTATTCTTTCCGTAAGTGTATTGCTGGCTTGGGTACTTTCGAACGGGAACTTGTCCCAGAGAGTTCTTGGTTGCTAACTACGCTGGCTTAGGCATTGCTGGTCGCTGTCATCCTGTAAGTGCTCGTCTCATATATTTGTCCCTCTCCCTCACATGCGACTTTCCTCCCGCAGCACAACGAACGGAAGCGCCAAAACGGACGGTGCGAACAGCATGGTAAACGGATACTTGATCTCCGTCATTTACTCGGTCGCTCTCCTTGCGTGTACGTCGACTTATGTTTCCTTTCTCTTGCTCTTTGTTTCGCTCAACTTGAACTCGCCTTCGAAGTCGTGCGATTCGTCGGGTCAACGGCGTACATGATCATCCGGCTCTTTGCTGGTGAATGATCGCGACGTTCGTTCTGTTGTATGTCTCCCTGATTCTGGGTCGGTCAGCGCTAGCAGCGCTACTGATAACGCGTTACTTTTTATACTTTGTTTCTTCTTGTCCTGGACGCTTGCTGGCATTCGAAGGTACTAATCGATTGAATGTGCTTAAATAAAAAGGGTTTACTCGTTACTTTCATACATAGTACGCACGGATTGCAACAAGTTATGTTTTATTACAGTACTTCGGTGCGAGCTCAAGCCGACATCATGTAGTGTTGCCGCGAGTTAGATCTAGTTAGAGTCCACTGGTGTGAACTCTAACTCGGACCGAACTCGGAGCAACTCTAACTCGGGAGTTGGCGCTTTTGGCCGGTCTCTGCCTGAGTGACGAAGGAGCTCCGGCAAAGAGCGTAGTCTTTGAGCGAACGGACGAGGCAGCACGTGCTCGCATCCTCTCTTTCGTGCTACCATCCGCCCTCTCGAGCTCTCGACTGGTTCAAGGAACCAGAACACTTTTATTTCCTGTTCCATTTCGAGAAGCAGCAGTCGAATACGCCTTAGTACAGCCTACACCTCTATCTGCAAATTGGTCCATTAGATGCATGCCATGTATCACGAAAGAGCCAACTCGGAAATGGGAGGGTAGTTCAGTCTGAGTCTGCCAACCTCCTCACGTTGCACCTTCGCCCTCCCTGTTAATCCTGCTAACTGCTCACCTGCTACCTATTGTAATGCCATTCTGCCACACCCCAATAATACTTGCCATTTTTTGCCAGCTGTCCACTACGCGTGCCCTGCTATGGGCCCAATTACTGCCCCTTCGCTATTTTGCCATCTGCCAATGCTATTGCTGATTTATCAATGCCATCCGCCACTCACTGCTACCATGTACCTTGCGCGTCCGGCCTATTGGCCTTTCGCTACCTTTATGCTATTTTCGCAAACTGCCATTTACCGCTTGTGATGCTAGCGACTATCCCGGGCCAGCGAACCCATGGTCAGCCTTACCCCGTGCCTTTACACCGCAGGCGACACCGGTGCTTGCCATGCCGCATGATGGTTGTCGGGTGATTGCGCTGTCCGACGCCCACCCTCTGCATGCACATGTGCACACCAATTTTGCCCACTGAACTTGCCGAAAAGCTGGCCAGATTTCGGAAGGATGGCAGCTTTAGAACGCAAGAAATGCCAATCACACCACGCCTCAAATCCTGCCACCCAAAGCCGATCCAGCGATCGAGCTGCTACCGCGATTCGTCTGGGTCGTTTCCCCTTTATTCTTGTCTGTCGGCCTCATGAGCGAAATGGTGGAACTTGCCCAGACCAGCGGGGGAGCAGAAGGCAGCTGCCATCGCCCTGCGAGTGATGCTAACGTTATGCGACTCCACCAGCTGGCATGGCAAAGACCTCACCACAGTCATCAGGCCTTTGGTGCTGGAACATGCACCAACTGTCTCGTAGGTGGGCAATGCCTTGCGGGCACAAAATTGGGTGCAAAATGACCCTTTCCCCCCGCTGGGCATGACCTGTGGGGGAAGAACCACAGCGTCATCATTCCTAAGTTTGGGGGTGCCGAGGCTTGCTCGACGCGTCATTGATTCCTAGTTTTTGGGTGTCGCGACCTCGCCTCGGAAACGAGAACCCCTCATCCCTGATCGAGAAGCACTTCGTGCTTCAGCCCAGTCTCTGTGCAGTCCGCCAGCTTAGTTCCTTCCTTACCACTGCCTCACATGTGCCGGCCTTAGTGTTTGGAAGTCCAGTCTCAAGACTGAAAAAAGACTGAGACTGAACCGGACTGGGACCGATCCGGACCGGAAATTACTAAGACCGATCAAGACCGCTAGCTGCGGTCCGGTCTCGGTCTTGGTGCATTGCCGAAAATCGGTGAACCAATGCAAGACCGGTCAAGACCAGGCTCAACCGGTCTTTTCTCTTTACTTTGCTCAAATTATTCTCACATGATGATGTCATATTACAGCCAGAGTACTAGTACATGAAGTATATACACTAGCTATAGTCACGAAAATCTTTCCCGAATTGTTTGAACCACATTGCATCGTCTGAGTCTGAGTCCGAGTCGTTGCTGTCGTCGTCTTGGTCAATGAGGTCGTGGTCGTTGACTCGTTGTCTTAAGGTTGTCTTCTTGAGGTCATAGTTGTGGTCTTGAGATCATGGTCGACGTCGTGGTCTTGGGGTTGTCGTCTTGAGGTTGTTGTCTTCATCTTGAGGTTGTTGTCTTCATCTTGAGGTTGTTGTCGTCATCGTCTTGAGGCCCGTTGTGGTCGTCTTGAGGCCATCATCGTCGTCTTGAGGTCGTGGTCGTTGTCTTCAAGTTGAGGTCCTCATCTGTAAAATGTGAGTGTGGCCTAAGCGAGCTCAAACAGTTTTGACACTCTGACACTGCTCTGACTGCTCTGAACGCTTCCCGAATGATCGAGTAATTAGTTTCCGTGCTAAATCGAGATTCGGATCATGTTCCCGGTTGTGCCACCTTGCCGGACCACCAGACAGGAATAAAAAATATAAATTGGGTCTTTTGAAATTCGGAGTTCGCATTTGTCGAGAATAAGTACAATAGATATGGTTGTGCAATATTAATACTTAATATTTAATGTAATATCTGTATCCTGCGTAGGCTAATACGAAGTCGGGGGGGCACGGTGCGTTCAAGACTGGCGGTGCATGTGCCATGTGCCGCCAATTTTTGTAAATGACTCAGATTTCAAAGTATATTGCAGAAATCACAATATATAGTACAGCCCTGACATGAAGTCGGCAGTGACACGGTGCGAAAAAAAACTAAAACTCTCGAGTCCTCAACTTGAATGCCCTTCAAGCTCTGGCTGCCGCAAGTGCGTGGAAACGCGAGCCTGCAAGTCGATTTTGCCTAGAACAATGCTGTCGCTCCGAGTCGTTCTCCGGGCGGGTCGACGCCGGACCGTTTCGGAAGTAGCTGCGTCTTCTAAAGTCTGATCCTGCGAGTTGCTTGCGTCGCCATTCTGCAAGTCGCTAGCATCACCATCCTGTGAGTCGCCAGCGTCTTCATCCTGTCAACACGTCTTAAGTGACATATATTTCCAAGAGGTTAAGACCGACCTCTGAAAACACAATGGAGGCAGCTACGTGCTCCGCCATATCAGGGATGGGGATACCATTTTGATCCATATAACAGTGCAAGGTGCCAACTGCATAGGTGGTGCTCGCTATGTCGTTCTCTATATCAGCCATCCGCTCTTTGAGTGCTTGAAGAGATATTTCATGCTCTTCAATCTTCTGTCTGACCAAGCGTTTCTCAAGGTGCAGGGAACTACGCTGCAATTGGGTAAGGTGAAAGGAGCGACGAATATTCCGAGCAGACTCTCTCGCAGAAACACGTAATTCGGGCTCCTAAAGCAAAAGAAAAACATCTACCTCTATACGGGTTATTCCCAAAGGATCACTTACCCAAGTCGTATCCTCAATGTTGTACTCAGTGCGTAACGGTAACCCAGAGCTGTTATGAAACGTTGGAAAGGGGCGAAAGCGACGAGGTGTGTCAGCGCCTGGAGACCACTGGAGACGCCGCTTTGGGGTGGTAGCCCCTCAATGGGGATGTGTATGGTGATGATGGTGGCAAGAGTGCCAGGGATGAAGGGAAATGGACCAGGTCTGAGTGCATCAGAATGGGGTGTGGACATAGTCTTGCTAGAGTACGAGGCGGACGAGTCATTTTCCGTTGTTTGTTCCGGGCGTGGGAAGAAATATTTTCCCTCTTTCTTTTTGTTAAGTCGATCTTCCAGTGGTTACTGTCCTGTCCCTCAAGCCACGAAGAAAAAACAATTTCGGTGAGTATATGTGATCTTATAACACTGACATCAACCTGCAGGGCTACCACTACACCTACTTCCGTCTACACAACGTCTGCCACCGCCCCCAGCCGTGTGTGCCCGCCACTGCCAACAGACCCGGTCGTTGCCTTTCTGAGTTGCTCACACAGATGCCACATCAAGTCGCGCATTCTCAAGAATGAGTGCAATTAAGTTGTTCCCTATGACCCCTGGCATGCCTGTGCTTGCGCTGTCCGTTCCGAGTTTGAGCGCAATTGGTGCGTTTTCACCTTTCTTTCTGTCACTCACACTTCTCCCTGCATCAGCATGACAACTATGTTGTTGACGGTGATGGGACCACCTGTCCACGCGGTTCCCTGCCGCGCCCGACGACGATGTCACTGGCTGCGATACACCCCACACCCCTGTCCCGTGCGAATCGCCAGTGACAACGGTGACATCACTGGCAATGGTCCCTTGCCGCGTGCACCCCAACGACGACGACGACATGGGCTGTGACGGAGAGCACTCTGCCACGGACCACCCACCTTCCTGCCATGCGCACCCCTGACAACGACGACGACGACGACATGGGGGTGGCGCGCAAAGGGTGAAGGGGACGTGCCGCCGGTTCCCATCCCCGTGCGGGCCCTCGTTTGCGCACCGCCTTTGCGCGCGAACCGGGAGGAGGGGGCCCGCCGCTGTGCGGAAACGGGGGCGGGGCAGCTCCTCGCACTCGCCCCTTATGATGACAGCAACCTCGCTGCAGCCGCCCCAAATCACGCGTGCCCTGATGACGATGACAGTGACAGTGACGAAGAGGTTAATGGTGCCACTACCGCCCCAAAACCCTTGCGCTTTTGGTACAACTCGACTAGGGTAGAATATCTAGATAGCTGTTTGTGGTTTACAATAAATGTATTTCCTTATTTTTTATGACGAGTGAATCTAAATTCAAATAGAACAAAAAAGCTACGCGGATGTGATGTCCGTATTGAGAATTAGTGTCAGTGCCTGTCACCAAATATGGGTTGGGCTGACAGGCTTGCCCAAATTGAGGCGTTTTGACGACCGGTCGTCAAACGGCTAGGTGGTCAAAGTGGTCAGTGGTCGCCAAACGGTCTCAGACTGTCTTGACCACCTCCCAATATTACAGATGCTTGTCTTTGTCTTGCCGTCCTCACCTTCAAGTTGCCATCAACTGGCGCTCCGCTGTTGTGGCTGGTTGAGGTATATTTGCAGCTGAGGTATTTGACCAGAAGGATATAACATGTACTTAACTGCAAGATGAGCGAACTGGCGAAGGAACAGCGGAATGGGCAGTCAGTATGGTGACTAAGACTCGAGCTGGCAACCCCGGGCTGGGCACTTCCAACTTGAAGTTGAAAGCACGCTTTAGGAACCATGATACAGTGTTACGTTTTTGCTTTACTATGCTGCCACTTCACAACTTCACTGTACTTTTACGATACGATCTGGTGACTCGTGCTTCTTGGCTCTTATCTCGCGCTTTGTGCCTTGGCGATAGGATGGCCAGTTTTATGCTTCTTTTCATCTGCTGACCATTTCTAAGGCACGTGTCGTCCCACGGGTGTAACGAGGTATGGGATCTCGGAATAGTAAGAATGTGAATAAAGATGAGTGTTTGTATGCACACGGGTGCGGAGTCTGTACGAATAGACGAAGCTCAGTATCTGCGCGCACTAGATGGGCAAATCACTATGTTATTCACCTGTACGAATAGACGAAGCTACGAGATCGAATAAGTACGAGTGAATAAAGTATCGAACTAAGAATATCTTACCTCAGTATCTGCGCGCACTAGATGGGCAAATCACTGAGGTCTACAGTATGGAAAGGGGGGTTTAAATAGCTACAGCTACTAGAACTGTACAGTAGGTGAATTTTATGCTCTGCTTCCGCAGGGCAACAGTATAAACGAATCCGTGGGCGCGTACGACCAGGAGGAGATCCGGGGCATAGGGCCGGGCATCCGAACGACTCAGACATATGAAACTAATACTCAAGATATGAGGACTTGTGCAGGTTTGCACAAAGTCCACACGGGCGAAAGGAACAATCGATGGGACAGGAATAACTCACTTCAACACTCCCCCTCAAACTGCGCGAAGTCCCAGACATTCCCCAAAATGTTTGACTTTTGGCGAGGGGAGCGCCTTGGTCAACGCGTTGGCCACCATGTCGGCAGTGGGGCAATACATGAGTCATATTGCGCCGTTCTCAACTACCCAACGAATGAAGTGGTAGCGCACGTCGATGTGCTTCGTGTGTGGGTGGAACTGGTGGTCACGCGTTAACGCGATCGTGGACTGATTGTCTGAGAACAATGTCGTCACGTCGGACAGCGGCTTGAAGACCTCGGCGAGCAGGTTCCGGAGCCAGAGGGCCTCCTTCATACCGTGCGTAGCCACGACGTATTCGCTCTCTGTGGTCGAGAGTGAAACGATCTCTTGCTTCTTCGAAGACCAGGAAACGGTGCCGCCGTCGATGAGGAACGCGTAACCAGTGATCGCGCGGTGGTCCTCTGTCATGCTCCCGTCAGCGTCTGCGTATCCGACAAGCATGCGCTGCTTCTCGCCGTACATGAGCCACAGGTCGCGCGTCCCTGCAAGATAGCAAAAGATGCGTTTTACTGCGGTCCAGTGCGCCATCCCGGGGTTGGCTGAGAACCTGGCGACAGTGGACACCGCGAACGCGATATTGGGGCGGGTGGCGAGCGTGGCCCAGTTGAGTGCGCCGACAGCCTCGCAGTAGGGCACGTTGCGCATGACCGCGAACTCTGCTGCATCCGCCGGGGCTTGCTCAAGGGTGAGCCGGACTTGGGTGTCGAAGGGGGTGGAGACGGTCTTCGCATCGTCGAAACCGAAACGACGCAAGATTGAGTTGATGTAGGACTTCTGCAACAGGTGCACAGTCCCGCCGGCTCGATCGTGCTTGACCTCAATCCCGAGCATCCAGTGCAGCTCGCCGAGGTCTGTAACCTCAACGTGCTTCCGGAGCCCGGCCTTGAGTGCGTCAACGGCCGCGGTGCTGTTAGCGGCGATGGTGCAATCGTCCACATGGACGGCGATGACAATGAGAACTTGAGGCTTCTTGTTGTGCTTGTAGAATACTGCTTGATCGACTTTGCACTGCTGGAACCCGAGACTGCTGAGGATGCTGACAAACTTCTGGTACCAGCGGCGGCCTGCCTGCTTGAGGCCGTACAGGGATTTGCGGAGGCGCAGAACGCAACCTGAAGCGTCCTCGCGATAGCCCAGGGGATGGCGCATGTAGAGGACTTCATCTGGCATCAGCTTGCCGTTGAGATACGCACCCTTAATGTCAACTTGGTGCAGCTCAAGACCGAGACGGTTGGCCATGGCTATGACGGCGCGCGACGATGTGAGCCGGGCAACGGGGGCATAGGTGTCAAAATAATCGACTCCTTCTACCTGACTGAATCCCTGCGCGACAAGGCGCGCCTTATACCTCACAACCTTGCCTGAAGCATCCTTCTTGGCCTTAAAAACCCACTTGGAGCCGATGACGTTGGCTCCGGGGGGTGCGTGTTCAAGTGTCCAAGTGCCAGCGGCGTGGAGCGTGGCAAGCTCCTTGCGGATGGCTTGCTCCCAGAGCGGCCAGTTGGGGTGGTGCTTTGCCTCGGCGAGATTGCGTGGCTCTAGAGCTTCTGAGTCAGCAGTCTCAGCCACTAAGGCCATCTCGACTCCGACCCAATTCTCACGAAGGGCAGGCAAACCGCCTTCGACAGCCCATGCCATATCGATGGAATCTTCCTCATCACCCTCTGCAAAGCTCCCGGGCACGGAAACACCCCTAGGTAAGGTAGGGTCAGAGCGACGTGTGGAGGCGACACCGACACCGGCTTGAAGCTCTCACATGATGCGGGATGGCTTGCGAAGACGCGTGGCACGCGCTGGCTGTGGCTCAGGGTCAGGCGCGGGCAACATTGCCTCGACTTCGGACAGGGACGACAGGGACGTCAGTGGGGACGGCGGGTCAGGCACAGGGAGTGGCTGGATGGGTGGTGGAGGTGCGGGCAGCAACAACGGTGTGGCAGGCGGTGCGACAGACGGTGGCGGAGGTGCGGCGTGCGACTCGCTCTGGAAAGTTGAGGAGGTGGGTACGTCCATATTCTCCCCCTTGAGCTGCTCGGCTGCAGCGAAGTACACATTCCGCTCGACGCCAACTGACTTGTTCGCAGGCCAGTACACGTGGTGGCCCCGCGACTCGACGTCGAATCCGATCCAGCGCCCCTCGTGCACTCTCGGCGTGAGCTTGGAACCGTCCGGGTCGTGCACCCAGACCGGCTCACCGAAACGCTTCAGCCCAGACAAGTCGGGCGGGGACCTGTACAGCGCCTGCCAAGGCGTGCCGCCGCCGAGTGCCTTCATTGAGGTGCGGTTCTTCAACCAAGTCGAGTGCCTCAGAGCCTCTCCCCACATGTTCTGGGGAAGGTTCGCCATATGGAGCAGTGCCCGTACCTTTTCGACAAGGGTACGGTTGAGACGCTCGGCCATGCCATTTAACTGTGGTGTGTCGTGGACGGTGAGTCGATGCGCAGTACCGGCAGCTGCGAGATGCTGATCGAACTCAGCATTCAAGTACTCGCCGCCCTGATCCGAGCGCAAGACTTTGATTGCGTCGCAGTGGTTCTGGGTCTTTGCCCACGCCTCGAAGTGGCGATAGAAGGTGAGCACGTTGTTCTTGGCAGCCAGGAAGGTAGGTGAAGGTGAACCGAGTGGCGTCGTCCGTGAACGTGACAAAGTAGCGCCGTCCGCGACAAGTCGACACCGGGGCGGGGCCCCAGACATCGGTATGTATTTCCTCGCCGAAGTTCTGCGCTTGGGGGCTAACGTGTATCTTAGGGATGGGCAGGCATGTAGCGCGCACGAAGATGCACGCCTCGCAGTGCTCTTCCCACGAAGTCAGGTCGAGCGCGATGCCGGTGATCAGGCCATCGGTGACGAGCTTGCGCGCGCTGGCGGGCGCGATATGCCCCATGCGCCAGTGGAGTTCCATGACGCTCACCACCTCGACGGCGTACATGCTGTCCTCCTCATGGGAGACGCGGTATAGACCTCGCACAGACTGCGCGATGCGCGTGAGATGGTCGCTGCCCCTCGAATGGATGTCGAGGTGCCCGTCGCCGATCGCGATGCGGTAGCCCAAGCCGTCCAAGGCTCCGAGCGACACCAACGTGTAGCCGACCGAGGGGGCGTGCAGGACGTTTTCGAGGGTGAGGTCGCACTCCCCGTTCTCGTTGGGTGCGCTGACCAGCAATCAGGAAAATATCCCAAAATCTTAGTGGGCTTAGAGTGCTTATTGACTGCTTCTTTACTCTAAGCCCTTCTAAGCCTCTCAAGCAGCTTATTTTCTGCTTAGTGAACCAGTCATTAAGCACAAGTAAAATCTAAGGACACATAAGTTTATCAAGTAGCTAAAAAAGTACAGCATCAAGCAAGTAGAAAAATATCAAGTAGGACTGCTGCCTCTGCCGTCGCCAATCCCCCCGCGTTGCCATTCCCGTCGTCCCCCGCTGTCCCTACCCGCGTCCCCTCTGCCCCGCTTCGTCACCAGCCACTTCACCGCAGTCGTGGTCGCGGTAGTTGACGTGGTCGTGGTCGCGGTAGGTCAAGTGGTCGCGGTCGTGGTCGCACGGCCATCGGCGTCGTTTTCGTGCGGCCGACTCGCGCCATTATTGCGCTGTGGTCGTGTTGTTGTTGCGCCATGGTCGTACCGTCGCGCCGTTGTCACACCATCTTCGCGCCATCGGTCGGAGTCATGTGAGGAGGAGTCGTGCGGCTTGCACCACGCCGCGTGCCGCATGCGTTGTCGCGTAGGGCTTGCATTGGAGTGGTGGTGGTGGCTTGCAGTCTGAGTCCACGTGTGGGAGTGGCAGTGGTGGGCGTCGGTGGAGGTCGGTGGCGGTCACGGTGGACAGAGGCACACTCGACTTGGAAAAAAAAAGGGTCTGGCGGAGGCTGAATCTGGGGCGTGGGAACGGTGCTCTGCGGTGTGGGAAAGTGTGCCTTGACACGTCGATGCGTCGACACTGGGCACCCTTCTACTTATGTACTTCAACACTTCAAGCTTCAAGCTTCAACGTTCAACGTTCAACACTGCAACGTTTCAACAACTGAACAACTGAACTGGTGCATTGTTCTTTTCTTTTTTTCTTTTTTCCTTCTAACTATTCTGCTAACGGTCGTCTTCCAGGTATCGCCTTGCACGCGGGCCACCCCCTCTACTCCAGGGAAAACACCGTCGTGGGCACGCAATCTGCCACACCACCATGCCCTATCCCTTGGCCCTCACCCCCCCGCCGCGATGTTGGGCTTGGCCCACTATATTAAGTTCTTTTCTTTTCTTTTTTTCCTTCTAACTATTCTTCTAACGATTGTCTTCCAGGTATTGCCTTGCATGCGGGCCACCCCTCTACTCCAGGGAAAACATCGTCGCAGGCACGCAATCCACCACACCACCATGCCCTGTCCCTTGGCCCCCACCTTCCCCCCCCCGCTGCGACGTTGGGCTTTGGCCCACTATATTAAGATAAGTTTTTTCGTTTTGTTTTTTCGTTCTGTATCGTTTAATCACTTGTGTTACAGACCTGACTCCACCTTGCTGCCTCCGCCTCCACCTTGCAGCACATAACCCCGTGGCTGCCGCCTCCAACCCATCGCCATGTACAAGTCCGCCGCCACCACCACCACCCCTTACAGCGTGCAAGAACCACCGCAACACCACCCCCACACGGTGCGCAACCCCCACCGTTACGACGCCAACACACCAACGACGACGGTGACGCGGTGGTACCGTGGTGGGAACAGCATGGAGGCAGGATCGATGGTGGTGGTGACGTGGCGGCGGCAGTGGGAATGGCGATGGTGGCGTGTCGGGAGCAGTGGCAGCGCGGCGGGAATGGCAGCAGCGGTGGGAATGGTAGCGGCGGCGTGTCGGGAGCAGTGGTAGTGTGGCAGGGATGACGGCGGCAGCGGGAATGATGGCGGCGGGACTCCTGTACTTCCTTTGTGTATTAGTGTGTTGTATTTTACTAGTATGCAATGAATAGGTTTTTCTGTGCATTTGTCACTGATTTGTGTGATACTTATTGAACTTAAGTCTTGGCTTATGGAAATCTGGCCTGTGCTTTGGCCCCCTAAGTCCAGAATAAGCCATACAAAGCCTTGGCTAAGTCATTTTAATGAATCGACTGAGCTTAGACTAAGCACAACTGTGCTTAGTGACCCCCAGGCTTAGCAGGGCTTAGAATCTTTTCAAGCACAAATAAGCACACTTAAGTGCTGTTAAGAAAAACGGAGATTTTCCTGATGCACCATGCTCCCCATGCCTATGGCCGGGAACTGCTGGCCATTGGCTGCATTCAAGAACACCGGGGGCTCGAGGAGTCAATAGGTGAGGAAGTCACTGCGGTAGGGTGAAATGTGGCGCGTGGCGCCAGAGTCGTAGAGCTCGACACGGACGGGTCTAGCTGCCTCCACCTGCGTAATGACAGCTGCTGCGAGCCTGCCAGATGACGCGGCACCCACCCCTGCCTCTTTGCAAACACGAGGGGTAACTAACTCAGTCTCCGGTAGCTCCAGGACGTTGCCAGCGAACACAGCCGACCAACATCCATCAGGTTCAACAGATGTCCAGCCCTCCGCGCTGGCGTCGTCCTCGGGGGTCGCCATGGCGTTGGCTGATCCCACTGGTTTGTTTTCGGATCTGTTGGCGTTGGAGTATGCCGGCAGCTGACCTTGCGAGCTGGACTGCCCCGGCGTCTGACTTTGCGCCTGGTTCTGGGCATCCTTCTTCGGCGACTGACACTCTCGTGCCCAGTGGCCGAGTTTGCCACAATTGTGGCATTTTCCCTTCTGACGTTTCCTCCCTCCGTCACCCTGGGTGGCCGCCATCGCCTCATCATGACTCAGGGATGACTTCCCTTTTCCGGACGTTCCCCCCTCTCGCTTGCGGCGCGCCGCCAAGCGATCCGCCTCTTCGGAAATGTGGTCGATGAGGGCGTCAGGGTCAATGGAAGTGGTAGGGGAGATGACGCAAGCCACGGTGAGCAGATCCGTTTCAGTGTACTGGCTTTTGACACTGAACTCGGTAGTGACCTTGTCCCAGCGGGCTTTAGTGGAAGTGAGAGCTCTGAGACGGACAGCAGTGGAGTCGGGGAGGCATTGCGAGAGCAGGTATTTCGCAACAGTTTCATCATGGTTCCACTCGGCAATGACCTTCTTCTCGTCGTCCGTAGGCTTATTAGGGTCAGCCGCAACGGGACAAGCAGATTTGCCAGTGAAGTGGCCCCACTTCTGGTTAGCCTCCATGGCCTCCTGGAAGTGCATCGAGAATATAGCCCAGTTGGAGCCTGTGGGGTCGAGACAGGGGATGGAGGTGGGGAGGGGATCATTCATAGCAGCTGGGAGTGGGCCCATAACCTGTAACGAGGTATGGGATCTCTGTCATGGATGCGTATATTTTTGCGTATTTTTACGCATTTATTTAGTGAAGATATAAAGGGCCAAAGTGCTGATACAAGTGAGTCACACGGGCTGCCACCCATGTGCACGTGATCGTGGGACAAGAGTCCCTTATATGTTTAACCAGTTCTGATTGGATGGAAGGAGATGGAAGACTCTAGAAGGATCTAGAATATACATACATCATGATTAGTAGTATACGCTTACTCGCTGTATTAGGTTTTACTCAGCAAGTGGAGCTGCTCATAAGCGCGATGACATGTGCATCAGTCAGCACAATAAGATGCACTATTAATAGACACAACGTGTCAGCTCCTGAGTCAAGGAGTCTTACTGTACACTTAGTAATAGTGTTTGGACTCAGCTGTAGTAGTGTATATAAACCCTCCTGTAGCGTCCTGAGTGGAACCAACTTGTCCTCTTGGTTCTCCACTCAGGTGCGTATCCATTGTATTCTCCATACTCTGTCAATCCTAACTTGTCCTCTTGGTTCTCCACTCAGTGTGCCGCCGTGTGATATCTGTGGTTAAAGGCTTGTATAAAGTCTTACATGCTCCACGCCCTCCACATCAACTGCACATCTAGCGTGTGACTTGTCTCCGCATTAAGTTGGGTGTGTCACCGGTTCAGTTCACCCTTACCTTAGCCTTGCTTAACGTAGCGCGGCAGTCGCACCGCTACATTAGGACAAGTTCCTTCTCACACTCCTGAGCCCCGTTACGCTCACCAGTCTCTATTACTCCCCAGGTGGTTGACGACCATCAGTCCCTTGTATTACCCACCTCATCCTTTGCCTGTGGACCTCCGTAAGCAGAATCTGTGCTATTGTGGTACAACTGTAGTGTCCGTAAAGTTGGCATACATTGTGCTTGCCTATAGGCGTTCTATCTGAGTTCAGTAGAACGCTTGGGTACTTGCTGCAGAACTGGTCACCACGCCAGATAAGCTGCAGTAGGACGAGAAGCCAGCCAGGCCTAGCCTGCGACAGCTGTACGCGTAGTAAACAGAAAAGTTTGAGAACGCTTCGGCGTGAGAGGCAGCCAACAGGTCGAGAAGACTGAGGCAGACAGCCTTGTGGCTCTATACATATCCCTACCCCACTCCTGAGTGCTCCGTTATCGCCGCAGCCTCGCGCAGTGTGAAACAATCACTGTGTATTGGTCTTGCTTGATCGAACTCTCCTATCATCTTCGAGGTTAGCGTTTCGCGCTCGTCGTATCATGTCGTCACTTAATCCACCTATCCCCACACACATTACAACACTGCCTCGTCTATTCAAGAACGTCCGCACCCGTCTACGCCGTCTCTTTAGGAGGAGACAAGCTTCTATCACACCACCTCAGACCCAAGCCTCTGCTTCAGCATCGCTTCACGTACACCAGGACTCCCAGTCTGAACAAGACTGGATTCCCTCACCCATTTTCACATCCCGATCCCACACACTATCGGCCGAGTCGTTTCACTCTGCCTACTCCTCCTCCAACGAGACACTCGCCCAGTCAGGCGAAAGCTTTGTAGACGAAGACGGTGTCAACGTCCGAATTCAGACGTTCCAATTAGAAGATCCCCCACGTAACCTTGCCGAACAGTACGTTCAGGCAATCTATCACGAACTGGGTTTTGTCAACGGCCTACTTGAACTGTACGGCCTTGACCACCTAGTAGACGGTACAAACTTCACTGTCCCAGAGCTTGTAGCAGCAGCCGCAGCTCTAATCCCAAATCTCCCTCTGCCCCCTCACTCCAAACGTGGCTCCTCACAAGGGGAAACAGACAGCTCGTCTAGCACAAGCTCAGTATCCTCAAGGAGCTTGCTCAAAATACGCCCTCCCTCCTCCCACTAAAAGAGAGAAACAGTTCATCTCTCGAATAGAAGATTGGGACGAGATCTCGCCAGACGAACAGCTACTCTTACTAGAGAACTTTCGAAAGGCACAAGACAAGGCGGATAGAGAAGAGAGACAAAGACAGTTAGAAAACATGAGTCAACCCGGAAGTTCGACAACCCCCGCTGCCCCCGCCCCACCACCCACTCTCGATGACTGCCTGGCACTCATCAACCAATTGGGCCTCGCTATGGGCCAGCTTGCACAACAGGTTGCAGACCTGACAACGCAAGTCACCATTAGTTCGAGTCGCCCCTCGTCCGGAAAACAGAAGGAAGTAGTGGCCCGTCCCAAAGCCTGGGATGGGAAAGGCAACTCTACAGATGCCCGTCACTTCCTTGCCGCCTTCCGCAACTGGGCAGGAGCAGCAGGGGATGCCATGAATATGTGGGATACCACCACAAATAGCTGGTATACAGATGAACACCGCTGGATAGCGGCTGTTCTTAATTTGATGGAAGGAGACGCAAAGACCTGGGCCCTCCCATATCTGGAAGAGGCCAATTCATGTGGAACCCCCTTTGGTGGGACCTTTGCAGGGTTTGTCAAGGAGTTTAACCGCAGGTTTAGCCCCCTCAACGTGCAAGAGATAGCACGAGAGGAACTCAAAAAGACAAAGCAAGGGAAGAAGCCAGTCTTGGAATACATGTCGGTATTCGAGCAGTACTCAGGACAGACAGGGTGGTCCAAGGAGGACCTTCGCACCCAATTCTACAATGGACTCAACGAGGACATCAAGGACGTCTTAGCCTGGTCAGAAAAGCCTTATAAAACCTACGAAGAGCTCAAGCAATCGGCGCAGACCATTGATCAGCGTATGCGCCAGCGAAGAGCCGAGAAGTCCGGGAAACCAACTTCATCAAATCAAACCTTGTCTGTAACGGTTCTTCCGGCCCGTTGGGTTGACCCGTAGGTCGCGGTCGTCGAACACTGATCGCGCCGAGGGTTGTAGGCGTTGGAAGGCGTACAACAGGTCGTAATGACAGACAGGAGTTGGCTTCACAGCACAACCCATAGTGGAAAGGGAAGGTCGCAGTGGCGGGACAGACTCCGAGGGCGCACTGAGGATCATAGAGGGGGATAACATTGACTCCACATTCAGAGGTAGTATAAACTAGGAACCAATGCAACGAAGGGCAAAGGCCAGCAGCTACATGAAGAGGTAGGAGGGAAGAGGGAAGAGGGAATCCAAGATGTTTCTAAGATGGGGGTCATAGGGACCATCCATCGCTCTACTTATACGCGTCCAGGGAGCTTTCAAGCTCAGCCCGAACCTTGAGTCGAGTCATGAACCCTAGTACAGCTAACAATAGCAACCAATGGCATACGGCGCTCTTGGTGTGAGTCAGAGATAAGGGAGCCACGAGGCAGGGTCCAGACCATGACGTCATAGATAAGAGTCCACCGGCAATACAACGTACCGGTTCCATAATCACATGCCAATCCGGGATCACGTGCTCATCCGGACTCTTCTGGAATCTTCTAGAGCAGGTCACGTGCCAGGTCACGTGACGGCCAAACTTGATGTCCCGGGCGCTCGGCGGTTGCCGAGGATTGGCGCTGACAACTTTGGTTGTAAGTTGTCGCTTCTTCCCGAGGACGTCTTCTCCCACGGTCACGTGCAAGGGCGCTAGAGGGCAGAACGTGACATTGTCCCCCGACCCTAACGCCATGCAAGTAGATGCCACGTGTCAGCAAGGCAATCAGAAGAAAGCGGACATATTCAAGACAAAGGCTGAATACCAGAGCTGGATGAAGGGGAAGTGCTACGGGTGTGGATCACCTGACCATGTCAAAAAGGATGGCAATCATGAGCGAGACGTGTGCAACCACTGTCAAAAGGTTGGACACCGGTCCACCATCTGCCAGCTCAAGAAGATGGGGAAACCAGGGAAGGCCAAAGTAGCGGCCACTACCACGGAATCCCCGAGCCCACCATCCTCGTCAAGTACTGCAGTAGCTGCTGCCTCACCAAGCACCACTCCGGCCAAGATGTCACAGGCAGACATAGCCAAATTGATGGAGATGGTAACCCACCAGCAGGAGCAGTTGGAGGCTCTCAAGGCGGCTTTTTTGATTAAGGGGTCGCGTGTAGTTGCGACCGGCCCCTTAACAGTAGATGAGACGGACTTATGTACCTGTACCATATGTTCTCGTGTTTCGGACTCATTTCCTGTAATTCGTACTCACACAGTTTCTGCCTGTAAGTTAGATAGTAGTGTCAGTTCCGTTTCTTGTCTTCCCGGTCCCTCCACATTACATCTGCCTCGGAGATGAACAATACTAGTAGTGTTCCTGTTGCTCCACTTCTTTCCGAAGCAGCGCCGCACGTGATGATTTCTGATGCAGCACTGTCTTCTACTATAATTCCCGAAACAAAGGATAAAAAATCACATTTTCATATTTCTGTGTATTTAAAAGGACGTCATCGTACTGTAAAAGTAGCAGCAATGGTAGATTCTGGGCAACTTCGTTGTTCCTAGACAAAAGTACGCTGACCGCCACAAGATGTTGCAGGTTCCTCTGGAGCACCCCATCACTCTATACAATATTGATGGAACGCTCAATGAAGCAGGCAGTATCACCCATAAAGTTCGACTTACTCTGAAAGTCGGCCCCACTGAAGACAGTCATGACTTCTTAGTCACTTCATTGGGCCCAGAGAACGTCATATTGGGACTGCCATGGCTAAGACTGAGGAACCCCAACCTAGATTGGCAGGAAGGCACTATGCGCCTCAACTCAACCGCTGAAATAGCGCAACCAGAGTTGGAGGTAGAGGTGACGCACATCATGGCGAACCGTATGGAACGCCGCCGTCTCCTTGCGGAGAAAGTGCTCGACACGGCCCAAGACGAAGTGTTCTGCTTAGCGGGCTTCACATATTCTCAACAAATCGCCGAGAAGCCACAGCCGCTAAACCTAAGAAAACCTTTGAAGAAATGGTGCCAGAGCACTACAGAGACTTCACAAAAGTATTCTCTGAGGAAGAATCCCAGAGGCTCCCCGAGCACCAACCATGGGACCACGCCATAGACCTAGAGCCAGACGCAGTCAAGCACTGGAAGGTCAAGTCGTACCCCATGTCGGTCAACGAGCAAGAGGAATTGGATAAGTTCCTGCAAGAGCATATCTCTAAAGGATATCTGGTCCCATCAAAGTCACCGATGGCCTCACCAGTATTCTTTATAAAGAAGAAAGACGGAAAGTTACGTCTAGTGCAGGACTATAGGCGGCTCAATAAGATTACCATCAAAAACCGCTATCCACTTCCGCTCGCAGCCGACATCGTTAACCGGTTGAAGGGAGCCAAGTACTTCACAAAGTTCAACGTTAGATGGGGCTATCATAACATTTGCATCAAACCTGGTGATGAATGGAAAGGTGCAATAGTCACAAACCGCGGCCTGTTTGAGCCAAAAGTAATGTACTTTGGCATGACCAACAGCCCGGCCACCTTTCAAGCCCTCATGAACACCGTTTTCGCCGATCTAATCGCCTCAGGAGAAGTCGCAGTCTACATGGATGACGTCCTCATCTATAGCCAAGACTTGGAGCACCACCGCCAGATAGTGCGAGAAGTGCTCAAGCGTCTCAGAGACTACGACCTCTATCTCAAACCTGAGAAGTGCGAGTTTGAGAGGCAAGAAATGGAGTACTTAGGGATGATTATCCGTCCCGGAGAAGTGCAGATGGACCCTGGCAAGGTCTCTGCAGTAAAGGAGTGGCCAACACCTACAACGCTTAAAGAGGTCAGAGCGTTTGTCGGATTCGCCAACTTCTATCGTCGGTTCATTAAGGACTTCGCGGGCTATGCCCGACCCTTACATGACCTTACGAAGAAGGATACTCCATGGCACTGGCATTCAGAGCAGCAGGCTGCATTTGACAAGCTTAAGGAGCGTTTCGTACAAGAACCTATCTTAAAGGTGTACGATCACAACCTCCCCACGTGCGTCGAAACCGATGCCTCTGGATTGCTACTGGCGGGATACTCAATCAGAAGTACCCAGACGGTCTTTTGGCACTCAGTTGCATATCAGCTCAGAGTCAATGAGCAAGGACAGAACGCAACTATGAGACTACGACAGAGAAATGCTCGGCTTAATCCGCGCCTTAGAGGACTGGAGACACTTCCTTGCAGGCATCTCCTTTGAAGTGATCACCGACCATAAGAATATGGAATGGTGGGCAAGCCATGAAAGACTTAAATCGCCGGCAAGCTCGCTGGGCGCTGTACTTAGTCGCTTCGCCTTCAAAATCACTTACAAAAGGGCGACTCTATGCAAGCCGACACCATTAAGTAGATTCTCAAAAGACCATGTCAAGGACAGTGAGGATAACCGCCAGGTTCAAGTTTTACAACCTAAGCATTTCCTCAATGCCGCCCAAGCCCACTTCCGCCCAGAAGTGGATTCCCTAGGCAGTCGCATTAAACTCGCGTCCATAAGAGAAGCCGAAGTCATAGGAGGGTCTTAAAAGTTTACAAAAGACCGCTCCTAAGGCCTCTTACCGACGGAGTCGCGCTGTGGGAAGAAGAAGACAGTTTTCGTTTATCATAGAGGGAAGCTCTATGTACCCAACGACTGTGCCCTGCGCAGAGACGTGGTAAAATCATGCCACGACTCAGTCACCACAGGACACCTGGGTAAAAATGGAACCATCGAGCTAGTCAGTTGCTATTACTGGTGGCCACGCATGGCAGGCTTTATAAGCTCATACGTAGAAGGATGTGATCGATGCCAACGTTATCGCAAAGACCTGCACCCCAAAGCTATCATTCAGCTGCAAGAAGTACCTGAAGGTCCATGGCAGCTAGTCGGTGTCGATTTTAATCGGCCCACTGCCATGTCACGAGGGAAGGATATGATCCTTCACATAGTGGATCACTACACAAAACAGATCCATCTATTCCCTGTGACCTCTCAGATTACGGCTGATGGGGGTAGCAATCCATCTACTTTGAGCAAGTCTTCCCCTTGCACGGGATCCCTCGAAAGATCATCAGTGATTGGGGACCCCAGTTTGCTGCAAGGGAGCATGCGGGCACTTTATAAGCGGACTAGGGATAGACGCAGGTCTCACACTGCCTATCACCCTCAAGCTAATGGACAGGTAGAGTGCAAAAAACCCAAGAAGTAGAAGTCTACTTGCGTTTGTTCATTAGTAAGAGACAGGATGATTTGGGCCAACCTGCTCCCTACAGCGGCATTCGTGGTCAATAGCAGGCTCAACTCTGCAACGGGTCACACACCCTTTGAGCTGCTATACGGCTATACGCCGGGACTTCACACATTCCTGCTGGTAGACCACAGGTATCCCAACGCTCGAATAGCGTCTCCAGAAACTTAGTTTCCACAAGAAAGGATGCAGAGGCCGCTCTACGCTGAGTAAACGGCGAATGCAGACCGACGTTGAACAAAGGGACATAAGCCATACGTCTTCAACGTCAGGGATAAGTCTGGTTGCAAGCCAAGCAAATAACAGATTCACCAGCAGTCGTCCAAACTGGGACCTAAGCAACTAGGCCCATTGAAGTTCACTAAAGTCTTAAGTGACGTCGACTACAAGCTTTGCACTACCCCCGGCATTACGGATCCATGATGTATTTCATGTAGACCACCTCTCCCCTTACAAAGGGAAACAAAGTTAATGGGCTTTTGCCACCTCCACCAGACCCCTGTCACAGTCAAGGCGAGGAAGAGTACGAAGTCGACCACATAAGAGACAGTAAACTCTTTGGTCATATCTTACGTACCTTGTTCGCTGGAAAGGCTACAGTGAAGGCGGAGGACACCTGGGAGCCAGCAGGAATCTAGCTCACGCCCTGGAAAAAGTACAGGAGTTCCACTCCTTAAACCCAGGTGCACCTAGAAAAATAGCAGCTCTCATATATGCGTCCTTGCCTTGGCAAGTCATCTCATCAGTACACAGAGGCCAACGTGGACATCAACCCCTAAGAAGGGGTGGTGATGTTCATGGATGCGTATTATTTTCCTTATTTTTGCGTATTTTTACGCATTTATTATGTGAAGATATAAAGGGCCAAAGTGCTGATACAAGTGAGTCACACGGGCTGCCACCACTTGTGCACGTGATCGTGGGACAAGAGTCCCTTATATGTTTACCAGTTCTGATTGGATGGAAGGAGATGGAAGACTCTAGAAGGATCTAGAATACATACATCATGATTAGTAGTATACGCTTACTCGCTGTATTAGGTTTTACTCAGCAAGTGGAGCCGCTCGTAAGCGCGATGACATGTGCATCAGTCAGCACAATAAGATGCGCTATTAATAGACAACGTCAGCTCCCGAGTCAAGGAGTCTTACTGTACACTTAGTAATAGTGTTTGGACTCAGCGTAGTAGTGTATATAAACCCTCCTGTAGCATCCTGAGTGGAACCAAACTTGTCCTCTTGGTTCTCCACTCAGGTGCGTATCCATTGTATTCTCCATACTCTGTCAATCCTAACTTGTCCTCTTGGTTCTCCACTCAGTGTGCCGCCATGTGGATATATCTGTGGTTAAAGTTGTGTATTAAAGTCTTACACGCTACGCCCTCCAGTCGACTGCACATCTAGCGCAGTGACTGTCTCTGCGTTAAGTTGGGTGTGTCACCGGTTCAGTTCACCCTTAACCTTAGCCTTGCTTAACGTAGCACGGCAGTCACACCGCTACAATCTCGGAATAGTAGAATGTGAATAAAGATGAGTGTTTGTATGCGCGCGGGTGTGGAGTCTGTATGAATAGACGAAGCTCAGGTATCTGCGCGTGCTAGATGGGCAAATCACTAGTTATTCACCTGTGAATAGACGAAGCTACGAGATCGAAATAAGTACGAGCGAATAAAGTATCGAACTAAGAATATCTTACCTCAGTATCTGCGCGCACTAGATGGGCAAATCACTGAGGTCTACAGTAGGAAAAAGGGGGTTGTTTAAATAGCTACAGCTACTAAACTGTACAGTAGGTAAATTTTATGCTCTGCTTCCGCAGGGCAACGGTTATAAACGAATCCGCGGGCACGTACGACCAGGAGGAGATCCGGGGCATAGGGCCAGGCATCCGAACGACTCAGACATATGAAACTAATACTCAAGATCGAGGACTTGCGCGGGTTTGCACAAAGTCCACACGGGCGAAAGGAA